>CAVNZL010000001.1:5068269-5697115 GCA_963693355.1 Pontia daplidice
AGCAGTTTACTCAACTATTGCATTTTATAAGGTTTTAACGAGGGGTTCGGCTCGAGCGCTCGGTGTAGGCATATCGTTATCATATATCAATTATCAAATGTACTATCAATTATATCAAAGTTTTTATCATTCCAATCAAAGTCTGTGTGGGTTTCGTCTCAGCCCATACACATACGATAAATTGGGAAATGTTATTAATATTTGATTAGGTGTTCCTGATCAATGAATGCGATAAGAAAAACTTTGCCTTGTATTATTGATGTTTTCCTAAATTATTTTTAATTCAGATTATTTGCCACAAACGCTTTTGATCGCCAAGGTCAATATGATGAAGGATCTTCAGACACTTATTTATAGCCCTCAGGCGCGTGCCAATTCCCGGCACCAATATAATTTTCTTGGTACGAAATTAATTCTTGCTCAAACAGTGAAGGAAAATATCAGTAAAAATTCGCGCTACTCCTCTTATACAACTTAGTTGCTTCAGTATAACGAATCCGAATCCGTATTGTTGTCTCTACTTTGTCTCTTGTTTGTTGTTAGTTGTTAATTAAAATAAGTTTACTGAAAATACTGAGTTTTGCCTCACAGAGATCGCATTATGCAAAAATAAATTAGACCGTAAATTGTGCAAAGATATAATATTTAACTTTACAAATAAAGTTAATTTGTATACTTACTTAAATATCAGGCCATCTTGTGCCATAGCATATACGACACGCGGGAGCGGGAACATAGACCCGAACATGGCAACAGTGAGGCCAGCCAGTGCTCCCATGGCGACAATGTACTTGCAATTTGGTGCATTTACATAGCTGTACATTTCGAGGAGAGCCGACTCTGTCGATACCTGTTCGTAGGGCACTGCAGAATACACATATGATAATTATAGCAATAAATCACTTTTTTTGAAATTATAAATTAAATCAACACTATATGACGTATTAAAAAATATTACATACACTAATACATTGTTTCGTTTATTTTATAAACGAATAATTTGAAAAAATTCGGTAGCTATCAATAAAATACCAATTAATAAATAATTATTACAATAAAATAAGGAAACATAATTTTCCTTATCTGAAATACCTTGCTTTTTTAAATTACTGTCGAGTGACAGATCTTTTATTTAGCGTAATGCGCAAAATTTCATAAATACAGATTTTAAGGTCAACTTTGAGTTTATAGATTAAAATAAAATCGACAATAAGCATCAAACAAGATCGTTTGCAAACAAAAGCTTCGATTACATCGTTCTTGTTTGTTAATCTGAGAACAACACAATACGTGTTAATAATTCATATAGATTGTAATTGTAGTGATATTATTCCCAAATTGTCCACAGGATATTGCTCCCTTCAGGGAAACAAATATTACACTACAAATGTTAATATCATTTATTAGTATAATGTAAATGTTGTATAATTGAAAATGTTGAACGTCCAATATTAAACAGAAATAAAAGGTTGCCTGGAAGAGATCGCTTGTTAGCGATAAGGCCGCCTCTTATTTATATACTTGTTTTTAAGTTGTTATATTATTATTTTTCTCCCTTAGTATGTGGTATATATTAATAAAGTTATAAAATAAATAAAAGACGGCGCTTGAAAAAATCTACTCTTATGAACGACTGAAATTTCCGCAAGTTTTAGTAAAAGATTTTGTTTTCGCTCTTAAACGCGTAATTGGTGTTACATTTACAAAAATAAGCTTAATATTTCAACTGGCTAGTATTTAACTAGAGTATTTAACGCAATATATATAAATACAACCATAAAATTTAGGAATTGTTTCAGCCCTGCAAGACCCATCTCAGAAAACGTCTCTTCTAGTCTTACTTACTACCATACATTTCTTACTGTTTTAAATGCACTAATCAGTCAGCTACTGTAATTTTTAAAGATGTATCTATTATGAGAGTATGTTTTATATGTATTAATTTTAACCTTCCTACTCATAATTTATAATGACATCAGTTAATACCTGGACACAATGCGGTTGTTAATTAATTTGTGAAGAGCATACTCCCTTTGATTTGATCTGTTTAATGAGTAGAAATGTACATTTTGTGCCTGAAACACTCTCTTTAATAATTCAATATACAAATGAGCATTCTGTATACCCTTGAAGGCACTTGGCCATGAGGCACATCCATGCACAGTATTTAAATAAAGAGAGCTTTTATCATAGATACTAATATTTTTTATTGTGTTAATATTATTAATAGTATAATAAATATATTAAAAGACGACTATTAAACGTCTGACATTTACATTAATTATTATTCTCATAGAAGCAAATAAAAAGCGCACAAGTGTTAATAATAGGAAAATTGATTGGTCATAATTTTGATGGCTTACATACTTTAACAAAGAAATAATCTGATTAAATTGACATTTGACACCGATTCGACATACATGCATTGAAATTACTTACCGATTAAACTGAGCATCAATGAGCAGGTTACATAGGATAAGAGTACAATGCCGAGACTGTAGACAATGGCCAAAGGAATTGAGCGTTTCGGATTTGTGGCTTCGGCGCCTGTAGTGGCAATTATGTCGAACCCAATAAATGCGTAGAAGCATGTCGCCGCGCCTCTGAACACCTGTTAAACCAACTTATAGTAAGAATAAAGTTGTAATAAGACAAAAAAATGCGGGCGTAAATAAAAATGTATGTTTGTATCTTGGATATTAAGGATATATGTCATGTCGTATGTCACTTACGCCGCTCCAACCGTAGGGGAGGAATCCGCCGTGCTCCGACCAATTGTCCCACTTTACGTAGAATAACCCAGTTGTCATTATAAACACCCAGACGCTGCAATTGATGATGTTCAGGATATTGTTGAATATCAGCGATTTTTTGACGCCAGCGACCAATATCATGGACATTAAGATAGTTATGAAAAACGCTACGAAGTCTGGAGGCTTGCCTGTGAAATAGACACATCGAATTTTAAACTCACATTTCCGAAAAAAATACATTTATTTTGCAATCATCCGGATTAAATGGAGCATGTTATAAGCCGGATAAATTGCCGTAGTTCATTCTATAGCCGGATCCTGTATAAATTGTATCCAAGGGATTATATCATATGCATGTTGAAATCAATACAAAACTCAAGTTTTACCGATTGAATGCCGTAAATATTTAGTGCAATGAAAGAGGTTTATAATATACATAACACAATGTGAGATACCAACGAAACAAGATACGGCAGGAATACTTTCAATTAAATAATTAACGAGGTCTCTCCTCTAAGGCAACTACAAAGAAAGTTGACAGCGCAACCTGTCGAAAGCTTTTAGTGCAAAGTGAAAAGGTATTGACAGATTGAACAAAGGGGTCATATCGAACATTTTGAATGGAAATCTTATAACAATATTTTTCACAGTATCTATGCTTGATGTTGAGTGCACTTAGTGTGGGAGGATGTCACTGCTGTCACAATATCACACTATCGTTAATAATCTTGCAAGGTTACAATTTATTAAGAAAATTCATATATTAAACACAATATACTTTCGAACATCGTAATTTTATAACGTGAAAGTAATTAATTACATTGTTGGGTTATAATACCGCTTTGATTGTACAAGCTTATTTGGCTTGATCATATATAAAAGGAAATGATGTATGAACCACTAGGGACAGGTTAACACAAAAACTAAACGAATAAACGTTAAATATATATATTTTATGTTTGTTCACATTGTTTTGATAACCTCTTTGGTAGTATTAGCATAGTACTTGTTGAATATTAGAGATTGGTATCGCCTTGTCAATTCGGTGCTAACAAACGGCTTACCACATTTATGTTGCCGATAATATTCATGGATTGTTACACCGTTAACATATATTTGCGATTGTGGTATGCAAGCTCTATAGTGGTTTATATGAGTAGGTTGGTAATATGTTATATGGGCTCACAGTTACAAAAACAAAACTGTATGAAACAATACTTCGTTACCAACAAAGGTCGATTGACGAAGTTTGTATCGCCTAGAAAATTTAATTATTATTTTTGGCTAGGTAACGCGTCATGGTGAAAGTTATATTGCGGACTGAGCTTTGCGTAACTTTTAACGACTGTGTGACGAATACTGATAATTATTTTCCTGAAACTTGACTTGATAAAACGGTCTTATGAACACTTAATATTTTTCTTCTCGTAGTACATAAGTCACACTAAAACATTTGAAAATGGAGTTCTATGGCTGTAGAATGCAGTTTGCATCATTACATCCGACTGTTTTTTGTATTTTGGCGTGATAAAAATTGCGAAGCACCATGTAAGACGGATATTTAATGGTCGTGTCAATTTAAATCTCACGATGTTCGCCCGTCAACCGTTGTTAGCAACAACTACCTCTATATCGATATTTTACGCCATACGATTGAAGCATGCAAGCATGGGAACTACCTTGAGATCCGCTCATCATTGGCATGAGTTAAATAAAATCAATCCTACACATATACTGCATGTTTTGAAAGAGAACAATTTTTTTGACCTTTGATAATATTTTTTATTAATTCAATTGTGAAGGTTAGTGCGCCCAAAGCATAAAACCATCCAAAACAAAAAGAAAACCTTATTATGTATTTTTACTTTATTTTAGGGCGGTTACATTTTTAAAGGTTGTTTCGAGATTACGTCATTACCACGGTATGAGAATAGATGTGTCTTCTAAATATTCTGTTCAGGTATACGTTGCAATTGAATGATAATGCAACTAGTTCCTTGAAATCGTATTTTTTTACGTTTGGACTTGGAAGTTTATTTGGAAAGTTTGGAAAATGAGTTAATTAATTTTAGTTTTTATAAATATATTAGTAATTTTACTAAATAATCTTTGGTAAGAATGAGTGAAGCCTGCAAGGAGTTTTTGTTTGTAAGTTTAGGTTAAGATTTTTTAAGTGTGTTTTGGCTATAGGCTGTTATGAAATAAATAAATATATAATTATATGATGTATAATTGATGGTTTTATAGCTATATTACGTCATAACTATTATAGCAAATCAAGAAATTCCTCGTAACACCGAAATATCACATCATACCCTTATCGATCGTTAACAAAATTTAGTATGACAAAAATTAAGAAGTTTAAAGGGGTTTATTTCTGGTTTAGATGCCCTGCGGTTTCGCCTATTTGAGATCCACTTGACACATCAGGAATGCGCTTATTCTACGTTCTGCTAATTTTTGTGCTGTTCGATATATAAACATACACTTTTGCCCTAAATCTGTGGTGGAAATCACAACTTACCAAAAATTGTTCCCAAATGGGCAGCAAGGAAGTTGGAAATTGCGCCATCACACAAGGAATCGAAGCAGACACTCAGTGCACGAGCACACGCACTGGTTCCAATCTAACGAGAGAAATACGTCAAAATAAATACAAATGTTTTTCGTAATAAAACAATGTATAGGAAATCTTGTTCTAGGAACAATATAAGCCATTCGAAACAATAAGTATTTTATATTGATATAAATTGCTCAGGTACCTATATCTAATGACAATTAGAATTCTTAAACCTACCGACAATAGATTTGCCTATGTTTGCGGCTCATGCTTCATGTACGATACCAAAAAATTATCATGAATGAAAACAGAATTCATTTTCCTGAATTGCAATTGGAAGGCTGCGGTAGGGCGAGCATTAGATTAGCCCGGACAAGGCTCCCCTGTTGCGTCTCACTTCTAGAGCAAGACGTTGTGGTGGGGACGCATGGTAAGGCACAGTTTGCATGTTATGTGGACATAACCCTTCGCACTAAGCAACCGCGTCGCGGAGTATGCGTTATTTTCTCACGTAAAAGCATAAAATAACAAACATTTTTTGATATATTATATACAGAATATACCATGACTTTACAAGCAATAATTATGAATAATGTATGTAAATTAATAATTCAACAGTATTAAAAATTCAAATCTCCGTAGAGTAACTGAGAATTTTACTTTGTAGCAATTCCACAAAAGACGTTTAGACTGACTTAGTGAGGCATAAGCAGCAGCTATCGCCAGTGGAAGATGCCTAGGTATGAAAGGTAATTTGTGAGAAGCTCATTTTAAAATATTTAACAATAATACGCCTCAAATGGAAGGCTAATTTGTTAAACATTATAAAACTTTGAACGTTCAAATTTGTAATCGTTTGAATTAAATACTGGTTGTGAAATTTATACTTTACCCCAACCGCGATGAAAATAAACACGTTATTGATCATGCTTAGGGCTATTTAAAACGAAGCTGTCTGTAACGATTTGTCTAATAATATCATAACTTCTTTAGTATTCGAGGTAATTTGTGAAATATTTTATTTTAAACAGTAATATAATTTCATTAATTCATCCAACGATAATATGATTTACGAATGGATTATATTTACACTCGAATACAGTAAATATCATATCGACCTCGTTAAAGTATTACTTATTGTTTTTGTTTGTGGTTCGTTGAGAGCCTAAAAGAGTTACGTTCGGAGTAATTGTTTGTTATTTCAGCAAGTAATGATGCGTAACTAAATATTATAAGTTTTAGACATGAAAACCGATGATTGTGGTTTTGCCACGTAAATTATTTTCTAAAAGTTGTTACTTAAATTTGATACTTAGTAAATTTCTAAATATTTCCATTTTATATTTACCATTTTGTTAAAAAAGTCAACCATGGACTTCCAAATATGATCGGATCGACAAAAGGAATATATATTGGCTTGGTCTCACTAACTCTAATCCATCCTTTGAAGATTTATTGCCTTCAAACACTTTTTGTCTAACAAACAATTAGTTCAATAAATGAAATTTATTTGTTAAACGGATTCCAGTACAAAATTAGCGTTGAATCGTATTTACCGCTTTTGAGTGTAACTATTTAATCAAAGTTGAATATTTGTTCAATTACGTGTAATTGAACAAATATGAACTGGGTAAATTAAAATACGATTGCAATACAGTTATATATGCACGGTCTCAAATCGGTATACATAAAAAAAAACACTCCATTAATGGTATCTTTTAGTAGATCTATACAAAACTAATGTGTCTCCAACTACTTAATTCGATATTATAAATATATAATAAATTTAATATACAAATCAATATATAACTTTACCTACATATACAATACAACTTTAATAACTGTAGTACATCCGTATACACACACATATATAATATACCGCATACATAAAATCTATCTCTATGATACGGTGTGTGAGAAAAGCGCTCGCCCTGTCACCGCCTATTTTATATATATATATCGTGTACAATGTATTTACCAAATATTCTAGGAGCATATTCCAGCCGATGATAAATGCTATGAATTCGCCAACTGTGACATAGGAGTAGGTGTAAGCAGATCCACTTGTATTAGGCACTCGGACGCCAAACTCAGCGTAGCAAAACCCTGCGAAGGATTTTTTTTATTTACAGTCTGTATAGGTAAACACTGAAATTAATAATAACATTCTTTAGCTTAAGGTTTCTGAAGGAACCCACGGTAACTTTATACATACAACGACCGAGTTATTGAATTGTTTCATTGAGTAACAAAGTTCACAACCGCTATTTGTATTTCTGAAAACAGTGTCATATTTACAGTACAATTTAATTTATTTTAAATAAATTTCACTTAATATAATTGATGAATATTGATTTGTTTCATTTCTATCATTGTATTATGAAAAATCTAATCGTATTTTTCCAAAGGATTTCATTAAAATTGTATTTGCCCTAGAAGCTCCAATACTCGTAATTTGCCTGGTCTATTGGTGCTACGTTAAGCATCTACAGTTAATTATAGCGTCCTCGAGATCCTGTAAGTGGAGGTACTTAATTGAAACGCAGTTAGGGCCAAAGTACAAATAGGGTATCGGAATAATTAGAACAAAGAAGATAGAACCACAATATTGTAGAACTTACCATATATATTAAGGGTTAAGGTTTACTATGGAAGGGTTTTAGGTTAAGTTATTTTTTAATTGAAAAATTGAATAGCTATATGTCTATGTTTAAAATAAACTTTAAAGGATTTTATAGGCAAAATGTTGTGCTATCTATTTATTATAAGACATTACAAATTGTGTAGCATATTTTAAATTTGTTTCCAGTACATTGGTGAAATTAAAAAACATTACCTGAGAAAATGCTTGCTACCGCTGCTATCATGAAACTTATAGATGCTCCAGGACCAGCAAACTTCTGCACCACCATCCCAGTGACCAGATACATTCCTGTGCCAGCACAGGAACCAACGCCCAAGGATGTTAGGTCCGTTGTATCTAAGCATCGCTATAAAACATGATTCAATTAATATTGACTCCTTAATTTAGTTATTTTATCAATATTTATTATATTTATCAAATAAATATATAATAAATATTTCAGCACTGGTATTGAAGTGTCATTTCAATACCATACTATCAATTGTTTTAAAACGTAAGATGAATTGCTGGTAGAGTATTCTGGTTGATACACGCAAAACAACATGAATAAATAATTTATTGTTTATTCAATAATGCTACGTATTTGTACACATATATGCACTATACAGCTTATCAATTTTGAAATAAAAACATTTGTATCCCAAACGTTAAGTGTTTTATTGTACGGACTAAATCATTTTCTTGGAATACATTAAAATGTTACGCGTAGTCCAACATATAATAATGGTAACCTTATATTAGTGAACTGAATTTTCGAGTGTTACAGTTAAATTTCGTTTCTATTCACTTGTTATTAGGTACTTTATTGCAGCAAGCATTGAAAAAAATCCGTTGGTATAAGCTAATAATGAATACAATTTTATTACTTTTAGATACTAGTGTTATGCGTTAGAAATATATAATGTATTATTAATATTATAAAGCGAGGGAATTTCAAATTCCAGATTTTATTTCATTTTACCGTGCCGTGCCTTAATTATGTTTTTATATGCTCAATGAAATTTAAATTAAAACAAAAAGGAAAGTGAACCGGTGTTATATTAAAATTGAATTGCATGTGTCGCAAAAGTTATCAATTATAGTTATATAAGTTATCAAATTGCATAAAAGAAATAAAATAAACCATTGACCAAAGGCGTAATGAGTGACTATACCTACATCATTTTTTATTTGAATAAAATTATTGTAAGAAATTCATACATAACTCGATCATGAAGTTTGATTATAAGGGAAGCTCAGGAACCTGGTACTTATTTTTAAATTTGACATCCAGTGTAAATATGCATTAATTGGAAATAATAATTTTATACTTAAAAGTTGTTATACGCTCTTTCCCTATTTTGCTAAAATCTGTTCAAAACACAGCCACTGTCCAAAGTGATTAGCTCGGTGCGCGCAAAATGGCCTAAAAATATCGACGTGATACGGATTAAATTTCAGATCCTCACTCGATATCCGATGATGCAATTAAGCTGCTCTCGTATGATAAAATTTCTCTTTTCAGCCGCTTGGACGAAACATCAAAAAATAAAATAATAATAAATGAAAATGGCACTGCCTAATTGCATTCCTTAGCGTTAGGATAAACTGTTTACATGCAATGCACACATGCGTCACAGGAGTGAACTCTAACATACAAGTTTTAATAAGCTTCAGCACAACCTTCGCGCTTCATTAAAGCTCCGCGGCACAGGCGTTTTTAAACTGATTCAAAAATTAATGCTAGTTAAAAGAAATACATCGTATAATTTATATTTTTATACTAGTGCGTCAGCAAATAAAATCATTCAATATGCAATATTATATTTTGTGAAAAATGGCCCAACGTTGGTGTTTAGTATTTATAACATATTAACTTAACTAGGAAAAGTAAACAAGTCATATCGTACTCCAACGATAAATGGAAAAATTTCTTCTTATTGGCACATTAACGAGTTCCCACTCAGAAATGCGGTTGCCAGTGACAGATATAAGGAGGCTTCCTTGCGGCGACATTTTCTATAATACGTTATCGACTCCGAACACGAGATAATTCCATGTTAAGCCGGGTATTCAAAGAGTATACCAGAATTAAATCGTTTAAAACACTTGAACCCCTTCCAATCAAAACCAACCAACCAGAATCATACTGTAATTAGGTTTTAGTCTCGATATAAATAATTCCCATCCTATATGAAAAAAATAATTAAAATTTCGTCTGGTTTCGTAGCTTTACACACACAGAAGAAGATTAAACTCATTACGTCTGATACGAATAATACAATCTACATTCTCTGTTGTAGAGATTGCTACATGGTTGAGTAGAAGATTCTCGATTGGTCTTTAATGTGCTTGACCGAGCTGAATTCAGTACAGCTACTCTTATAACCGCCGGCATTTTATACGCACAACGGGAATACGAGTACATGTGTAAAATATATCAGCGAATTACAGCAGGAATTTACAGTAAAAAGTATTGATTGAACACATTGCAAAAACCCGTCACAATAAATTGAGAGGCTCATCTTGTAACTATAAGAACTCTTAGAAATTCTTTATTTAGACGATTTGTAAGGCAATTCAGCGAGCGCATTGGACTGAATGAACATTTACTAGTTCTCATAAGATTTGTGAGGAGAATTGAATTCACAAAAGACCTAATATAAGAATATTTGAGATATAATGTTATCTATATTTATCCCTTTCTTATTTTTTTATACAATAGGGCACACACAGACAGTGTCCATTGGCCACTCACAAAGCCAGAAGGCTCACAAGTGCGTTGCCGGCCCTTAAGATGACGATACGCGCTTTTATTGAATATCCCTAAGTTGTGTTGGTTTGGAAAATACCTCTATTGGAAGCTGGAAGGTCCACATAGCGGTGCCTCCTTGAAAACGCTCAGTTGTGGAACGGTGGACATCGAGGTGATACAGATGGTATTTCGTATACTGCCTCGATGATGGAATTCAGCTGCAGGTATTAATCCCAACAACTCATCCGAACACTCTCTATGATAAATGCGATAGAAGATGCAAAGTGACCCAACATCTCTACGCAGCGCTAAAGGATCAATCCGCTCGGAAAGTGACTGGATGATTAGAATCATTTTTCTCTGGATGGGGTCAAGATATATTTATTGAAAGACTATATTGCCTATAGTAAAATGGACTTTTGAATACTATAGCGTAAAAACGTAACCTTAACAGGGGAATAGAAGTAAATGAGAATAAGATGTCCAATTTGGATTATCATGGAAAGGAGGCCATAATTCACCTGTAGCGAACGTGGGTTGGCGATTTCTCACATAAGCCTTTTTGTATTAAATTCTTTTCGGCGGTCCCTTTGTCGTAACATTAAAGGTTACCAAATCATTAAATACAATTACAGTTATCAGTTTGAGTTTTAATTTTATTAATATTTAATATACTTACAAATTCTCTAAACTGAAATATTGTGTATATCTTTCGAAAGATTGAAATTAATTTTAAATTTGGCAAGTTAGTTAATTATAAATGCTACTTTGAACTACCATTTCACCAAAACTGATTTCTATTTCATATAATATTAATAATATTCAAATGAACTTTTACTTACCGAAAGGCGTTGAGTACCAGCTGGTGGGATTTCTGGACCCTCGATGTCTTGAGGATTACGTGTGCGGATAAGTTTTGTAAATAAATTATGACCTTCGCGGCGGATATTACTCCAATCCCGGGATCGAAAGGCACTGAAACAAACAAATTATTTAGTATATATTTTTTAATAGAATTGTAATGTATGCAAAGTGCTCTTAATATTCATATTTAAGGATAGTTTGTCGTTGAAAGCAATTAATATAAAGATATTAGACTAGATTAGAGCTTACTTAGCAAAAGTCAGCAGTAAGTTAATTCATGTTAAAAAAATAAGTGTTATTTTTCACAGAGCAAGAGAGGCTACGCGTGTTTCCCTCTACATCATTAAAACTTTATCAATCAATGTAACACGTGTTAGTTATAAGCACTCCAGTGTCTCGTCTAGTCTCGTTAAAACTATGTTACTATTTTGACTCAGCACTTGTAAAACGAAATTAAATTAATCTATGTATTTTTTTATACTCAACATCACACACACAAATTTCAAAATAATCACTTCGTTTATGCATTAGTTAAAATTGTTATATCCATGGATGAGTTCGATAACTAAACCATTGTTTTTTGTGCTATTATGAGTTTTGATATAATAAACGTATATCTGGATTCAATATAGGACAGGGTGGGTCCCGTAATTATATTGATTCCACAATTAGTGGAAAATTAACAAGGTAATATTATTGTTAACGTTGATTAATTATATTGGGCCTGCATACAACGCACGTATCGAACATAATGTTATAAAGCTTCGATTTAACTAGTTTACTGCTGCAATAGCTACAAATTAAGGGCTTTAAGGCGTGTTCCGATATCATAGGACAACTATGAGAGCAGACGTTCATTTATAATTCATTTTTTATATAAATTAGTTCATAAATAATAAAAATAAGTTTAGCCTGCAAGGTGTAAGTTTTTATAAATAGCTATACCTCTAAATTTTGCCAAATCGTACACATAACTTATATTAATTTAAAAAATAACCTTATCCGCTCTGTATGAGATCGTAAATTTCATCAGATTTGTATTGCTATTTGCAAGAGCTACGTTTTAATAAAAGTAGAAACTGTTGCACAGTTGCAAATGGAAAATGCTTTTTTGCACTGCTTTATGTAAATAGAATAATATGGAAAAGAAAATGATACGCAGTGATGTGATGAGAGCGTCTGAGCAACGAAAAGATACATGTGACTTGATTTCTACATACTTTCGTAGACTTCGCGAATGCAAATAGCATTTCACATCCATATATATATCTTTAGAATGTCACTTGATGTTAAAATATGATTTAAAATAATCTAAGTTTCCTTTTATTTCCACACCGTAGGACTAACGTCAATATGAGTTATGTGCATGTGTAATAAATTTAATCAATAACAAACAATGTGAAAATCTTAATAGCCAACTATTATGTCTTCTCACACATTGCTCGCTCTAGAGCAAACGAAGCTTTGAAACATTGTTTGTGAAAGTTGCAATAGCGCACTTGAAATGCTTACGTAATCGAGATAATATATGGAAAATTCACTGTAAGTCGCAGCTAATGGGATGTCTGCTGTCTGCCCACGAAACAAACATGTCAGGTTAAATGTTAAGATTATGGAGAGTAATGAACAATATGTTAATTTCCATTTTGTGCATTCATGACGCATAATGGCACTGGCGCCGTCTTTGGAAACGACACAATTTATTCGCATTTAATTATGAAATAGATAAACTCGAACATTGTGATAGATTTGAAAAGAGCGCTATAGGTAGCAGGGTGGATAAGGGCAATTCTGATAATACTTGTAGTTGCCGGTATGTTACTAATTCTTGTTCGTTATATCCTCTGGCCAATGAATCATATATCTTAGTTATACTTAAATCACACTCCTATTCATAAACTACCAACTCAAACTTGAAAGCGCGCTTAAAAGTTTTATACTCTTCACACTTTTGCCGTTTTGAAAATATCTATCCTACGCTAGAAAAGATTCTATTGCACCATATATTCAAGATTTTGATCATGTTTTCATGAATGGGTGGTTAAAAATATTGTCTCGTAGCAAAACGGTACAACGCACGTGACATAAAATAGCTTTGATCATCTACGATATTATGTTACTCGCGATGAGCCGTAGAGTGTGACATTCTATCAAATAAAAATCTTCAGAATTGCTTTTGCATGGGTCTCGTTCTTATCGAGGTCTCGCTTTAGATGTTGGCTTAGGTAGATAATATGATAGGAATATTTGAGATACTTTACCACTAATTAACCTTAAATTAGAGTGGTTTATGAACTGATGTAATAAAGATCTATCTGAATAATAGTATTAATAATTAACATATTACAATCCTCACTTTGTAACCACGAATAATAATAATCAAGTAATAATTAAACCGTGCCTATTAAAAAGCAAAAGCAAACAATAAATATATTTTATATTTCCAGTATTTTTATTAATTTAATTAATAGACACATAAGGATCATGTAACTGGGAACATAATACTCTTGTTGGCTGAATGGAAATATTATTGACTACACAAGGAAAAATCGTTGGATCATAAAAAATAATATTGCATGAGGATAATAGAATGCTCTTGTAAAAGTTCTCGATTCAAAACTTATTGGAGAAGGCCTTTGATGAGGGAAAAACTGTTATTAAGTTAGGTAAACGTGAAATGGATATTATGGAAGAGATATTTTGCCTTAGAAGACTGAATATAACAATTAGGAGCAGAATTCTAGGGACCTCTACAGGTAGGCTCTAATAACAGATCTAAGTATGTGCCAGTACCACTACCCACGACCCTAGAGCTTCTGCACGACTCTACCAGCACAAATTCTTGTTTTATCTATTTTTATGTTTTAGTTTTATTTATTTAGTATAAGCAAAAACGATCATGTAGTAAGTTATTAGTTTTAATATTTTGTTATACGTCGGCCGCATTGTCCAATGACCATGACATAGACCAATGTGTGTGCTAATATTACCTACATTCAGTTCTGCTGTTCGTTTGTTAAAGGTCAAGAGTGACCAAGGTATTGTCGTAACAATAAATCCTAAGGTTGATGCTTCGCATCTTCTGGCGGAGTGAAATTCGCAATGATTGCCTGTGGTACTTATGCTAACCTAACGAATAATAAATCACGTTGCAAAAATGGAGATGGATTAGCCATTTTATCAGCCATTAGACAGGGAGCCGAAAGCAAAGCATCGCATTCGAATGGAAACCATCTGGAGGACACCGCAGACGCGGTCAACCTATGCTAACTTGATGACGGTTGATGGTGAGTTACCACCGCGGCAGGAGAGCAACACATGAAGGAAAATTAAAATAAGTAGTAATAATTCGGAAAAAAGGATGGTTGTTTCTACAGTTACGTTATATTTTTTTAGATTACAAATTACATATATCCTAACTCTAGCGGTGATAATAAAAATTACTGCACTGCCACGTGAGGTAACTTAGTTTGTGTACAAATTGGTTTGGTGATAACGCGGTTAAGTCCTGTAGCGTTATATAAATATTTCTATTTGTATCTATATTTTTTCGCATCGTTCCATTCCACCGTTCAAAACTTGGTGATGTTAATAATTTTAACACGTTTGGAATGAAAAGGAGTGACATTTTTTTATATATAGCAGAGATATACCTTGTACCGATCACGTTACTAGCCAAACACTGCTTAAAAGTTTCTTCTTGTTAAAATTATTGATTTAGTTTAAACACTCAATAACTATTCACTTCGATTAAAGTCTTCCAAACAATGACACGAGTTGTGACTATACTATAATTTCATTTCACATTTGACTTATGATGAAATTAATGTCACGTAGATGATATTGATGTGAATAATGTAATTAGAATTTGATGACCAAGTCTTCAGCAGTTTGTGATCATGGTTGAATACCAACATAGTAGGAATACACAAGGAAAAAAAGTGAAGTTCCATATGTAATGCAAAAGGGTGATCTTACTGCTAAAATAGGCTCTTACTAAACCTATTAATAATATACCTCTAATTTTTATTAATTATGCTATCTTTTACGTCTAGATGATGGTAATGGTAGAATTGTTTCCGTAATTTGTGAGGAGAGCGATCCCTGGAGCCATGGTTTACTTGAGAATATTAAGTATCAGAGTTGACGTAATGTTTTAATGGTACCGTACTCAAAGGTTTAAAACGCTGTCCGTCTGTTTGTCTGTTTTGATACACCAATCGAACCAGATTGTATTGTAATCATTAGTTATTATTATTAGAAGCGTTCACAGTATTTTTATATATTACCATATTCACAGACTAACTAACTAGCCGTTTCACATAAAGCCTTATTTCATAAAAACCGAGCTACGTTTTGCATTTGAATAGAGACAATGCGCACTGAACACAACAGGTTAATTGTCTTAATAACCTGTTACGTTCAGTACGAAATCAACTAACGACTCTGAAAGGCGTGTTAGGCTCCGATTTCCTATCGACTTCGGGTCCTTATTGATAAAAAAGTCTATCAGTATCGGTCCCAATCGTCCGAAATAACAAGTTGTATGAGACACCAAATAAGAAACAGATGCAATTAGGACTTGGGTTAAAATACCGAATAAATTAAAGTTTTCCATCTTTGTCGAATGCGAGAGAAACTATTGAGAGTCTAAGGGTGAGATTCTCTTGCCTTAGTGCTTTGATTCTCAATCTAATAATATATAAATTATAAAACCAACAACCGACCAATCGCAACAATTTTAAAAAGAAACAAGCTCGTTTATTAAAAACACAATTTTATATTCCATTTGAACCATTTCTAAGGATTAAATTCAAAGAAATAAGTGCTCCATTTGTTCAAATCTTATGTTAGCTGAGTACATTTAAATTCTTTAACTATCTCGAATGATGCGGAATATTCTGTTTAACTAAATAATTCATTGAAATGTATAAATGTATTGTATTAATAATACAGATAAAGCATTTACTGCTAGTCAATATTCATTAATTCTGTTAGTGATTTACATAATATTATCAATCGAATATATGGAGTAGTTTATGTGGACCCCATGGCGTAGCTAAATTGCCGTAGATATAGAAAGCTGCTATATGAAAAATATTTCGTCTTATGTTCCCTTTCTAATAAAATGAAAAATATTTGGAGTATTTGCTATCCATATCTCGGAAAAATCACCAAAAGATATTGAATATTATATGAGCATTTGTCTCAATGATTGACTTCACATACTTATCTTTTTTGTTCTTAGGTTTCGTAATTCTGTAATGAGTAGTTAAATCTTTTTAATTGTAATAAGCGAGCACAACAAATACAAGTTTAAACGTAAAAACTTATCCTACAAAAAATAAATGTAAATAAAACATCGACAAATCTCGCGGCACTGTTTTTAGCTGTTAAATGAAATCTAAGACAAGTGGTAAATATAGAAACCGATTTATAAATGCTGCTATATGACTACTTTGTAGCAATTGACAGCTTGGTGGTTCTACGAGCAATGTTAATAGTTTTTATTACGGAAACAACAATAATCTAAAATATTAACATTTAAATAACTAGAACTAAATTATTCGTAGTATGTCCCATGCGATGGTTCATCTATCATTCCCAGACTCAGTTCATCATCGTGCAACTCAATTCAAAACTTTATCAAAATTTTTCAAGCAGACATTTTATTATGCCGAACTTCAATTTTATCTATTTTAAGAACACGTTTCAACACGACGCAAACAAAGGACTTCCGTTTTTACCAAACGAATGAGAATTGTTTGATTTATTTGGTATGTCTGTGCCTGCTAATATTTATTTATCGCTTCTAGAAGGATATTATTAGATACTATTTATTAAACACTTGTATATACCAATATATAATATAAAAATAAGACAAATAGGTATCCAAGTACCGTAACTTTTGAATAATACACAGAACGTTATTGGAAAAACGTTACAAAGGCTAGAATTTATTAGTTACGAGATCGAAATGGTGATATAAATCTTTGTAAGCTCAGACGTATCTTGTAACCTAGTAATAAAGTATGATGTGAATCTAGTGTTAGAACAAAAATACCTTTTGTTATAACCCTACGAAGTTAAATTTATTATTCGTACTCATCCACTCTGACACGTTAATTACAAACCAAAACACAGGTAACAGTTGCTCGCATTGAGATTTGTTTCACAAAAGTGAAAATTTGTAATTTAAACCTGTAATCAACAGGTTGCGAAGAATCAATGACCGACGGAAAAAATTGTCAAGTAGCCTCTTGGCTATACCATAGCTAGCACGTTGTAACTCCATTATTCACAGATTCACAGTTTAATATGTCGAAAGCTATCAACATGTTTAAAGCTAGGTATTATTGGGAGAGTTCATACGAAGCCGTGAGGTGCTTAATTGCTCATCTGAATTTCCGTATGTAATAGTTTTAGTGTCGTAATATAAATACGGAATATCAAAGCTGTTGAATTTAATCATTCAACATTAACATTGCATTATATGTTTAATGTTATCATATAAATTATATATATGATTTTTGCTGACACTATTTACATTAAACTTCATATGTAGTTTAGTCGTAGTAAAATAGTAAATCTTATATTGATCAGATTAAACTAATTGAAGTCAAAAAAAGGTGACAATCACATGAAAAAATTATGTTAATCAAAGCACGTTTCGTCTGAATAATTCGGATTTATGCAGACTCGTATAAAATCTAATATATAAAATTGTCGTGTCACGGGGTTCAAACTTGAACTCCTCCGGCCTGACCAATTCTCATTAAATTTTGTGAGCGTATGAGTAGGCTGAGAATTGGCCAACATCTATTTTTCATCTCCTTAAATGTTAAGGGCAGTTTACCCCTAATTTATTTTAATTTTTTAGACAAAATTTTTAGTTTCTTTTTTTTATGATATAACATAAAAAAATACATACAATCCTAATCCTTCTACGATCAACCCTTATTTTTTATTTATTAATTAAAAATTGAAATCACATGTATGGCAAAACAATGTTTGCCGGATCAGCTAGTAATCAATAAAATCTGTACTTCGTTTGAAGTACAGATTTTTTAAACTTTCTATAAACCATTTGACGCTAGCATTTTATATTGTTACATTTGTTTTATAGGGCTTACGAACGTAATAAGTTCTATTATACAGATTTAAGGAGAAAATGTAAATTTGTAAGGTGTGAGGTTATTTGTTGCTGACTGTTCTTTTATGTTATTCAAGTAGTCGACAATCAAAATTATAACTAACAACACAAATTTAATTTTTAAGCAAATTCAAATCTTAAAATCAAAAGAAAAATTTAATTATAGATTTAATAACATTAGATCATTGTCGAAACTCAGCGTGGTTCCATTTTATTATCAAAAAATCATCCAATTCAACGTCAAAGGCATCAAATAGAATTTCTTTTCGTTTTCTCAATACACAAAAACGACCACCAAATAACTTCCTTATTTGACAGATGATTTTACCTATTATTTATTAGTCACTTTATTTAACAGTTAAGTTAATTTGAACATTGTAAGTCGCTAATTCAGGATTTTACTTGAACATTACGCAACAGACCCTAAATATTTGTTATATAGGGTCTGCTGAATGAAAATAGTTTTTGATATTGATGTTGTTGTTGTTGCTATTATTTATAGTTTAATTCAATTTGTTTTGAACAACTTGGAACGAACTACTTAATTTAAAACTTTTATTCCACGCGGAGTTTGTGCACGAGATACTATTGTAAAGGCACTTATTAACGAATCAAGAATCGATCGATTGCGATCCCGACTTCAATGTTGAGTTTTTGTACCCCGAGTTTCCAAAGTTGCTATATCTTTGAGAGAACTACATTGAAATTGCATACAAAGAAGTCGGTCCGTATCGTTTGATATTGGAACTTACAATATTCTGAATCAACAGTGATTCTTATGATATTTTTTGGTTGGAAATAATAAAGAAAATAAATCTTCATAATATAAACGGGCTAATGCTGGGACTCGGGCATGAAGAGTATCCTACCATTATGTTAATTTATGGCAACAAAAATACATCATCAGTAATAAAATATTTTATTTATTATTAATAAAACTATCAAGATTTATGAAATACAGCCTGGTGACTGGTGACCTATGTCTCATTAGTATGGTCCCGTATTTAACCTTGAACGCAACAGTAACAAATAGGTGCTACATATAGATTCATTCAATGAGTACTCGTATATAACCTATATATTGAACCTTGAACAGGTTTGATGATACTAAAATATTTACAGGTAACCGTAGATTATAATACATTTTGATTTCAATTGCAAATCGAGGGAAACAACTTTACGTCGTATACTCAAAATATCATCCAGCTGTTTATGTTTGTACAAGCCATAATGTTACTTCAGAGATAAAAATATCACCCTTATATCTGCTTATATTTGAAAAGGATAAAGAAATTGGCTTGGGAGGTTTTAGTTTTGTATTTTGATACATTAACTCGAGTAATATATACCTCGCCTTTATATTCTCGAGGTAAGATAAAGATGAAGCCTTAGATCGAAATTTGTGTTAGAACCAGATTCGAGGGTATCATAAACAATGTTTGCGGCCATAATTATATTTCTGACTTGTGTATGCGATATCCTATCTGCGGAAGTCCATAGTATAAAATCCCAATAGACCAGTATGAAAGCAGTACTCCGCGAAACACCCACAACCACGACGAAACAGAAACTCTACGAACAGCGTTCGATGAGTGAGTTCGTAGAGGCAACATCTCCTGATGATGCTCCGGTGTCGGAGCGAAACGTGCGTCGAGTGGTTGTGGTTTTTTCGTGGAGTACTTTCATACTGGTCTATTGGGATTTTTTTATGAGATATCAATCTGTGCTTCTAATTGATTAGTTACTAAATTACAAGTCAACTATATCATCACTCCCAACCTATAACAGTGCTGAGAAATATTTGCTACCGGTAAAGTACAACCGATAGGTCCACTTATAGTACAAAATATAAATCTATTCGTCTCAGACAAATGTTTATACATCTAATGATTATAATAATAAGACATATTATGTCTTGGAGAAATTCACGCTGTCCGCCATCTTGTCTCACAATAGGTCACAGTGGTTCACAGTCTTAAGCTGATTAAATGTGAGATTTCAACGCCTGTCAACTTTGATTTCGGTTCCTAAAGAAAATGTAAATTTGTATATTTGTTGTAGGTAAGGGTAACTTAAAAAGTTAATAATCGTTTATCACTGAGAGCAGACCATATTTTTTGTATCTCGTCTCTATAATACAGTTACGATTATATTCCGCTTAATTTTATTTGCCCGTATATACAGTCCAATTTGTAGAAAGTAAAACATGTTTCGCTACTCGTAAAACGGAAAGTTGATAACTTGAGGAAAATAGAAGAAAAAAGCTTGTAAAAAATGTTAATAAACGTTGAATTGAATGCGGTGCAAATTTGCATTTTAAAGTCTAGGTCGGCACTGTTCTTTATGTGTTTGTTATGGCCACACGACAGAGCAGGTTAACATCATTTTTATTACTAGAAAATAATTATGTTGCCCTTTTTCTTCATGTCAGGACATGTTGTTACCCATGCCCCTGCGCCCATGCAGAGGTTTTGTGGGACTCCGCTATTTATATAGCCCTATCCTCTAAACTCTGATGATAGCCTCCATATGACGGGGGTAGGTAACAGCTAGGACCCCCGTTAACTGCGAATGTTAACAGGCCGTGACCGAAGCCACCACTAAAAATTTACAAAACCCGTCAGAAGTTTACCATTATTCATTCAGATATACTCATAACAGTGAAAAAGTCTCTATTATATATATAACTTAAACATGAAAGTGACTAGTCGATCTCTTCTGTTTGAGCACTTGTATTCAATATTCATCTAAGTGGTTTGCAGAAAATAAATAATATTATTTATTTCCAGCTCTTTTATAAGAAAAAGCACCGCTTTCAAGTTGAAAATTGCTTTATATATTGGAAGTTCGATTGTCCCTCGACGTTCCATTTCTATTGGAAATATAATATTGACTGAAATGAGAAATTAATAAATAAAAGCCCTAAGAAATTGAATAGGGTTTTTAATACACAAACTTATTTGTACCTTTTTCATTAAAACTGTGGACACGATGAGAATAATGTCCAGCGCACACGTAGTATTTCAAACTCAGAAATCGATTGAAATCCCATTTTGACAAGTCTCATATTTCATGTTCAGGAACTTCAATTATTTCATGCGGCCTATGAACGTGAAATTTACACCGTTTTGGAAATATATCGCTATTCACAAGTGGAATGCATATTCATATAAGTCCGACCCAATTTTTAAATTATTTTACAAATGAATAAGGGCAAAATGGATAATTTATAATACGGCAGAGTTGCTAGTTCTATCAGAAACGTTTGATTCCTTTAAAATACGCGCAGTTCGATGAAGCGTTCGGTACCTTTACTTAAAAGCATTTTATCAATTTCCCGGATTTCCAATACAAGGCGATGTTAGCTATTTGACTTTTATACTTTAATTGTTTTTGTTTTAAAAAAATACATTTTTTTTTTCCTGATGTATGCTGAGTAAAATACATCACTTCTTCCATAGTTCCAGTATGCGAATTGAAAGAAAGGTAGGGTGTGTATGCTACGCCAAAACGTCTTGCCAGCCAATTTACAGCAGAACAGGATGAAGAGTTTATTTTGCGATATTTAATAACCAATCTACTGTAAAGTGTTTTAGTTATATTCTTGCTTTTTAAAAGTAACTTTAATCGTAAAAAAAATCGTGTGTAAGTATCGTAATCATAATTTAAGTGTGTATAAATACTGGCCATGAATTTTAGTACATTTGCATATGTATTTTAAACTGGTTTCTTCAGTGTGTAGTATACACTGAAGAATATCTAATAGATAAAATTCTCCTGTATCGGGGATCGAACTTGAACTCCTCCGAAACGGCTTGACCGATTCTCTTGAAACTTTGTGAGCGTATTGAGTAGGTCTGAGAATCGGCCAACATCTATTTTTCATCCCCCTAAATGTTAAGGGTTGTCCACCCCTAATTTATTTTTTATTTTTTAGCCAAAATTTTTAGTTTCTATTTTTTTATGATACAACATACACAAATAGATAGAATCCTAAATTTTCACCCTTGTACGAGCAACCCTTATTTTTTATTTATTAATTGAAAATTGAAATCACATATATGGCAAAACAACGTTTGCCATATCAGCTAGTATAATATATTAATACATACAATAAATACTACACCAATTTGTTACTAAGTCACTTAATACAAACCATTTAAACTTACGTATGTATAATTAGCAAATAAATTAATATACCCTCCTACAAAACATGACAAACCAAGCTGTTCCAAGTATCTCGGTTTAATACAAATTATTTGAGCTTCTTATTATTCCGCTATGCATCGCAAACTATCAGATTATCTACAATTACATATATTTACTTAGACTAGAAGTGGTATTAAAAAAATTTGGTATCATTTGTCATTATGGCTTTGTCACACACACATAATTGAAGTATTTTAAAATCAATGTAATTTTAAAC
Organism: Pontia daplidice; assembly: GCA_963693355.1. Lineage (NCBI taxonomy): Eukaryota > Metazoa > Arthropoda > Insecta > Lepidoptera > Pieridae > Pontia > Pontia daplidice. The sequence continues at coordinate 5,091,404 of CAVNZL010000001.1, forward strand.
TAAATTGTGTATTGTGTGATTAAATGTGTATTCCGCATTTGGCTTACATATAATGATAATTTTTTTAGGAAATATGGTAAGAATACCATAAATTTAATGAAAAACTAAATATAAAGTCTGATGTCTTCTCATAATGATTAACTTACCTCATATATTATCAGTCCAAAAAATAAATCGGAGTAATTGCACCGTTTTAACTTAAGTAGTCATCTATCTCAAATGTAAATGAAAGCGACGAAACAGTCTCAGGAGTGGAATTAATCTTAAACTATATTTATTTTTTAATCATACCTTAGTTTATGATCTTCAATTATTTTAAAATACTATTTCCATATTAGCAATAGCTCTTCTTTTTCATTCATAAATACCTTTATATATTATATAAAAGAAGGCATTAACCACATGTTAATGTTACTTACGATATAACTATACTTACTAACGATATAATTATACCCTGAAATAAGAAATAGTTGAACCTTAAAAATTATTATCACATAGCCGTTTCCACAAGCATTGAAGGCTGTGAATTGTAGAAATAAAATAGCAGCGGCATGACCTGACCTCCATTTTTCAAACACAACCTCCCTTGCGTTCGTGTCAGGAATAATAATTCAACATAATTAAATCAAAAAATAAAATATATTATTATCTTACAACATAAGTATACGCGTTTTAAACTTAAGTGGATATTCTGAACTAATTTTTAAAAGTAGCTTCACATTTGATCGTTTGTTATAATGTAATGTGTGTATACACGCGTTGTACTTGTCTTATTAATTTTTTCCATTAAAATAAAATTGATATGGCAATTTGTTCAAATAATAAATGATAGCGAACTTTTTGGAACATGAAGAACAATTTCACATGATTATTACGTATTTACTGTGTACACCAGAACCACTAATAATGCTTACCTTATGCCCTCTTGCAATGATTACTTTATTCGATAAATAGATTATCCAATATAAAAGAATTTTCTCAATTCCAACATAATACCCGAGAGTGGTGCGATAAAAGAAACAAACTCTCGAGTTCTCTGATAATTGTATTATAATGAGAACACACAATCTCGTCTAACGGTGTCTACATCTATCCCTAACTACTTGGTAAATAATATTCTAAATTATGCCTTGTTGTCTCCCTTTGGGATCTCTCTAAATTTGTTTATTCTTTATGATAAAGAACGAGACAAATCACTAACCGAATTGCTTATATTGTATTCATTTTATGTATTGAAATCTAGTGTATTAAGAAAGAACTGGCTTCTCACCTATCAGAGAAGCCAGGGATTTTATTGTATGGTAGTCGTTGTTAATAAAAGTATTATTATTCGTTGTCAGGTTTGAAACCATCAGCATCAACTTCGGTTTGTATTTTATATCTTATAAGAAAACACTAAAAATTTTATAACCTTTATTTTATTTAACTTTGACCTACAAAGATGGAAGAAATACACATCGAAATACACTCCTACGTTGAGTGTTTCGATGTCCGTTACGACGACGTTAAAAGCAAAAAAAAAACTGCAACAACAACTTCCGCTGATACCTGAACTACCAAGCGCATGCTTACATTAAGTGTGTAATTTGTATACACGATCGATAAAAAAATCTAGGAGTGTTCATCTTAGGTCAGAGCGCGTTTTTAAACTTAATCAAGGATTTCGTAATTAATTAATCTTCTAGAGAGCGATCTGAAAGCGAATTCCTTAGCTGATAAAGCAAGTTTTATACTATTAGACGCCAGAATTTCGCATCGACCTTGAGCCGCCCGTATCGATATACTGCAGGTCATAACACTATAAAGCTGCAAAGCTTAACTGTTTGAACGCGCTTACCACAGGACGTATGAAATATTTTCATGTTGGGTAGGTCATAGACCATATCGAAAAAGACAATAAGCAGCAGGGAGCTAAAACATTTCTCTATATGAATGCAAATTTGTGTCCGCCCAATGTTTTCTATGGTTTCCTTTTTTAACGACGAACAATGAAGAGTTGATGACTACATAAGCCAATAAATACAATTTGAAAAAATATACACCTAATGAAACGGAACTTCACTTCACTGAACTTTTCCAGTAATAAGCTTCGTAGCTGAGCTACGCCGTTCTTTGCTGAAATAATGTCACAACGGATGACAATCGCCTGCTAATTTATTTACTTTATTACTCTTGGAACTGTGTACTATAAAAGACAATAGAAATTAGAATTTACTAACACATGCCTCGACTGTTCGGTAAATGGGAAATTTCACGCAGAAATGCACCGTGCAATGTTAAAGAGAACAGATATCTGGGGGATGTTGCTTTGAATAAATGGCATCTACTTTACACTTATTCCGTTCTATGTAGCCTTCGTGAGAAGGTGGGATTGAGAAATCGAATACCATTTTGGAAGCCAAGCGTTAGACAAACAGCGTTTTTTTTAAGATGCAGGCTCGCTCAATCTAATTTATAAGGAACACATTCTAGTTATTCTGTGTGAACATATGAATTTCTGTATGTGTATTTCTTAAGCTCGGTAATTACGTACTTTAATGTACTAACCAATTTCACTATATAAAAGTACGTTATCTAAGAAGATATTCATTAAATCAGGAAGAAATTTATTACTTGTTGAATATTATAGTAATCTGGATTCGGATTGTATTTTAGTATAGCATTGAAAAGTAATGAAAGTAATGATTGATAAAATTATGACTATATTAAAGGAACTAGTGACATTTTTGTAAATGTTGAAACAGAAACAATTTTACGAAACGTGTTTTTTGTTTTATAAACCCATTAATACACCGCTCATGTTAATAATAGCAATATGCTATATTACCTATTGCCTTCCTCGATAAATGGAAAATCCAACACAAAGCGACTTCAATTCAAACCGTTTGTTCCTGAAATTAACGCGTTAAACCAAACAAACAAACTCATGAGCTTTATCGTATTATATATGTGACGTAAAAACAATGAAATCTGATATATATTTTAAACAACTACGATCGATTGATCATTTGTTGTATCTTTAATGTTGATAGGACATTTAGCAGATTAAATCTAAAGGTGGGTTTCTAATATCTGATAAAAATATTGTATTTTTTCTTCTTTCGATGTTTCAAGGTACTCCGCTTAAAATATATTTCAAAGTAATTAAAAATAAAGAAAGAAGAAAGATAATAAATTGTAAACATAGATGGACTTTCTTTAATTACTTCAACAAAACAGTCTTGGGAAATAACTTTTGGAATATTGATGCGGTTTATGTGAAGTGTATGTTTAATTACTTTTAAACAATTAAAAGACATGTTAATTAGGAAAACTTACTACGAGCAGATATTTTAAATAAATTATTATTTCTTTTATGAAATTTAAAGTACTAAGGTGTAAATCGGCTGCTTTATATAATCTAAAAAACAACAATAATACAATATTTATATCCAATCTCCAATTCAATTAATTTGTAAAATGAAACTCATTTATAACAATCTAATTGCTCTGTGGCCAATATCAGCGTAGTCTCTTAATATTATATCAACCATTTCAAAGCAAATCGTTTATTAATCTCTCTATTTTTGCCTTCAATCTTCTCTAAGTAGCTCTTCCGCCGTTTTCATTTACGATTTCCAGTAACTATCATCTTGCATTACTAACCAAATGCTCCGTCTTTCGTACATTAGGCTCACTAAATAATATTTATGCCTCAGTTTCAATACAAACAGTGAATTATAGGAAAACAAAAGAAACTGGTAAATTAAAATTTTTATTTAGCTAGGTACGAGTATATAAGATGATTTAATTCGTTAGTGATTTTAATGTTACCTTTAGTTACTAACACAGTATAATTTAAAAAAGGCGATAAAGTTATAATTCGCTGCATAAATTAGTTCGTTATATTTAAAACGTTCGTTGTTCCCAAACTAATAGTTGAATAGAAAATTTAATGATCGCTTTATAAGTATATAAATTTGTTATATTATAAGCACAAATCACAAATTTAAAAGCATTTAAAGTAAAAAACCCGAATCGAACAAGATGCGAGTGAATATTGAATGAACAATTGAAATGCAACATTAATGACAATACACTTACTTCAACATTTTTAGAGGTGCTGTTTGACAATTGTTGTTGTCGTATGCCTCGAACGAAAATCACTTCTACTGATATTCTGGGGACGACTCGACACAGCGAGTTCACGTTTCACACTACGTCTACTTATCGACCCCACGCCGTACCGATTCAGGGGCACAGTTTTATGAAAACATCCTATGTAGCTGCCTCATCCGTCTACCCGTAATATTTTTGTAGAATTAATCTGGGCATACTAAAGCTACTAAAGTATAGTAAAGGCAAACAAATTTTAATTCGAATCTAAAGCTATGTGGTCTTTCGTAAATACTCTGCTTGGACGATCACGTTGTTTTAGGACAAATGTTGGACTTTATAGCATAATGTACCTATTTCTTAATTCACGAACAATTTAAATATAATGCTATAATTATTACATCTTCAACTAGAGAAATAAATATATAGTAATAATATTATATATAAATAATATGTTTAACTAAAGTTGACATTTATTTTAAGTGCATGAATATAAGTTACAATTTGAAGCGGTTTATGACTTGCGTGGAACTGCTAACATTACTACTATGCCCAACCCTCTGTGATGCCGCGCCCGACCATCGCGCACATTGCCAAAATATAAGGAACCACTAACCACTAAACAATTCATCTTTTGCTGACACGATCGATAATGAGCCGTAAAATCACAACATTTCAGAAACTTATTCTAAATTTAAATAAATCGATTTAATCGAGCGACCGCTGACCAAGTCGTGTTGCGGGCTTTGATACCGCAAAGCGTTTAGTTCTTTGTGATTGCGTTAATATATTATGAATTCTCTAAAACGGCTGGGGTCAAAAATGCACTTATATTTCTATTTTTATGTTTAATTGTATGTTTCCTTGATAATAGCTACATTATCGAAATAGGTATTTTAAGGCAATTTAGTTGAAAGACCCCAAAACTGGCACTGTGACACAATCAAACCTGTGAAAAAATAAATTCAGGTTTTGTCTGTTTCAATATTTTAAAATAAAAAACTCATAATGTATTTATTGCTTTTAATTAATTAAGTGGTGTCTGATAACTGCATACACTGCTGACAATAAAGTATTGAAGCTTAAATTAAAAAAAAATTAAGTACTTAATTATTTTCTCTCAGTACCATACCATTCGAGCGAGCCAGAATCGGTGAGTGGCGGATTATATTAACTATCAAATTAATACTATCATAGAACAAAGGCGATGTGCAAATATGCGGATATTTTTTTTTTTTTTTTTTTTTTTTTGCCTTGTTTATAATACAGAGTTAATGTTACACGGAGTTTATGGAAGAGGCAGAGGAATAAGCGGCTATTTGATACCAATCTTATTTTCCTTTGTCTCTTATGAGTGGATAACTAATAATTACATGGTTTACAAGAAAGTTTCTTAACCTAGGAGTCGCAGTAATTATAGGTATATTACAATGTTGCTCAGTTATATAAACTTAAAAGGATGACAATTTGACTATGATAATTTGATTTGGCTAACAATGGTAAAAGTATACATTATCTGGGAACAGTTTTACATTGATTTGTATAACATGTTTTTAAGCTTATGTTTGTTAGTTGACTAATATTGCATTTTTTAAACGGAAATTAGCAAGCTGTTGGGCATGAAATGTGGCTGTATTTGTGACATAATAATAATAAAAAAAATGGATAGTCTAAGTCGAGCCCTTTGGTGACATTCGCAGATGTCCCGAGTAAAGAATTTTTGTTTGCGAGCTTCATATTAATAATTATCTATAATTGGATCTTTATGTTGAAATGCGCTGATGTATTGCTAAACACTGGAGACTAAGTTTTGATCGAGGGAGTTTCGATGATTATAATTTATGAAGCTCGTGGGTGTTAATTATATTACTTAATATTTACCTTTTGGAGGCATACGCAGATGCCTGAATAAATATATAAATTTACAAACAAAGTCTTATGTTATGAGAGATTTACATGTTTATTGTTCACGTAGTTCGTGAATTAATGAACTAGTTTACAGTATTATTTCTTGTGAAGTTTTTAAGAATATGGTATAAACATATTGAATGACATTGGTTTACGAACTTCGTAATAATATTTTATTTTATTTGAAGATTTGGTAGGCGTGCGCTGATGCATTTTAGTGAAGAACTGGAGGAAGATTTCTGAACGTGAAAGATGACTGAATATTATTTAAGAAGTTCGTGTGAGATAATGATATAAATTTAGGGTACTGACGGCATGCGCAGATGCCCCAATTTTTGAGAGATGCAAAAAAAATTACTCTTGTGTATGAATTTCGTAAGTAATATCGGCCCGAGTGGTTAGTAGGCATGTGAAGATGCCCCAAAGAAATGTATTTAAGTTAATGGCTATTATTTACGAAGTTCGTTTGAGTTGCTGAAATTAATTTAAACCTTTAAGTGACATCTGCAGTTATCTTAAATGATCATTTTGGAACAATTTATAGAAGTGAAAAATTAAATGATTATCCTTTGCGAAGTTCGTGTCGTTAAAGATAGGAGTTGTCTTAGTGCAATGGTTTGAGGTTGACTCTGATTATGAAAAATTGATGAATACAATTTACGAAGTTCGCATGAATTAATCGCTTTAATTTGAACAATATTTTGGCCTGCCCAGCGGTTTAGTGGAGGACAATGTTTCGACGGATTGTATAACTAAAAATAGTGAGACTAATGTTGCTGTCATGTGCAGTTTCTTTACAATAATAAATCTGAGAGTGAGAAGTGGTGTGGCTGCTTGGGGATTTATTGATTGGTTACAGATTTGACTGATTGATCTGTACTCGTAGAGTTTGTACGTAGATGTACGTAGAGCGGTGGATTGTTTGGGTTTGTTTACTTATTTGTTTAATTTGCCGAGTGTGTTGGTTATTCGTTTTATTTCAATGAAGTTCTATTTTGTGTATTTTAGATGCGTGGTGTCTGCAGTTGCGGCGATTAAATTTGGATTGTGTTTTTGTTAGGGGTAATTAGCGTTGTTAAGCATTTTCCGGGATCTTGTTTGTTAGAATAACTTGTTTGTTTAGAGTTTAATTTGTGGCTGTTTTAGATACGCGGTGTCTGCAGGTGTGGTAATAAAATATTGGAAGTCGTTTTTGTTAGGAGTAATTAGCAAAAGTTTTAGCGTTGATTATGGTAAGTAATATGAATAAATTTTCGCGAATATAAGATGTATGTTGAATTAATTTTTTCGTGTGCCGTTGAAATTGTTGTTTAGAGGTTGTGATGGTTTTACTGCTGGGTGCATGTTGTTGTTATGAGGATATTTGAATGGATTGAATTGTTGTCTATTTAGTGTGAAAGGACTAGTTTAATAATTGATTTTTGCCTCGATTCTGGCGCGCATAGCCTTAACTTTTGGGCAGTCAGGACTGTCAGCTCTATGGTTGGTTTTGGTTTGGTTTTTGTGGTTTTTATTTTGTTCACTGCAGTTGATGCAGCACAGTTTATTGTTTTCTGGCTGATCGCATTCGTTTGTGGGGTGAGTTTGTGCACATTTGGCGCAGGTTGATTCTAACGCTGGGCATCGGGTTTTAGTGTGTCCGAAACCTTGACAATTGCGGCATTGTATGAAGGGAGAAAAGTTCTCGCAGTGAACTCTCTGATACGATATAGAGATACGACCTATTTCTAGAAATTTCCTCCACGCGGTCGGAGATGTACTAATCACGACATTGTATAAGTTTTCGTTTCGATTTTTCCTAAGGAATTTAAGTTTGAACTCTTCGTTGTTAAGTGTGTAGTTTTGATCTTTGATAATTTGTATCAGCTCTGAATCGGGAATGGTTTTATCGATGCCTTTTAGATGTATTAATGGGTCAATCCTACGTTCCTCTTCTACGTGTATTTTGGCGTTTTTATTATTGGTGAGTGAGGTGAGCATATGTTTTTTATTTTGGTCGTTTTCGAGAGTGAACCGCACTTTGCCTTGAGATAAAGGTGTTATTTTAAGAGGAGCGTATCCACCCTCTCTGAAATTTACGTTTTTCCTGACTGTTTTAATTAATATTTCCGGCGACATTTCCTCGTGCGTTCCGCTGAGGATCAGAGAAGGGCCCTTTTTAGCGGCAGCCGCGATAGTGGCGTATGAGGTTTTGGGGTTATTGAGGGTTTCGGGGTTTGAGGGATTTGCTGGAATATGAGTAGGCTGTGCTTGGGTTTTGTTCAGCGCGTCCATGAGTTTGTTAATTGTCTTGGTACTCTCTTCCAAGAGTGCTGAGTGTTTCTGAAGTGTTTCGTTCGTGGTTTTTAACTGTTCTACGGTTGGATGAGGAGGAGGAGTGCAGGGAGGGTCAATATGCGGATATTAGTTTTCCATATGCACCTACAATTTCTTTAATCATTTCATTTTTATTTATTAATTTCATGCGAATTACCTCGAATGCCGAAGGCTAACTTTAATCCGTTCAAAACGCTTCAAAGAAACAGAATTTTATTATTGTTTATTATTTTCAAACAGTCAATTCAAGTTAGAACTATTATTTGATTAATGAACTAGATTTTATATCATTTACATAAATTAGCCTTGTCACTATAACGTGAAATCTTAAATCTGAAATCAACAAAGACATCCAAATGATGACCTAGCGATAAATATGAAACGATAATAAAATAGAAGCTAAAAGCTGAAGTCAAAAGTAACACTTGACTGTGTAACCGCTCGAAAGCTGCTCTTTTCTTTAAACTTGACATTACTGTCTTGTGAAATTTTAATGAGACACTTGTGTTATAATGTAAATCAGGTTTTTCATAATAAAATAAAAATTCATGAGATATGATAGCTTCTGAAAATGATGGAGGGTCTACGATACTATCAACGAGGTTTTGTAATCCACTCGTTTTCAAAGCTCGTTATTTCAAGTTGCATATGCAATTGTCGATGCATTTGCCGCACTACACTCTTACAAATACAATTGTAGGAATAAATGTAATATTATTACATATTTATGTATTTATAATAAATTATATTTACTTGCGTGAGTCTTCGGTAAAATTTATTATGACTATTGTAAGTTTTATTATTTTAATACAACAATAGTTAGCAAACAATCGTAAATGAGTTCAGCTAAGATTTAGATTATGATGTAATTTCTAAATGTTATAATTTCTACTGTTAATGTACAGGGGGCATTATAATAAAGAAGTGAATGAACAGGTTTCTTATATTCTTGAATAAAAGCAATCGTACTGAGAAGTCTAGCTATCGATTTTTATGAATTATGTGGCTCGTTACATTACAATTAAATCAAGCACGTGTAAGCTCAGATCACGTTGCGATATTTTTAGATTTACTTTGTATAAAACTCGAGGTAGAATATTACATTATTTAGCTACCTCGGCTATAAATAACGTTGTAGTCTCATCTTCTTTAGACTACGTTCATTCTCCCGTAAGAGATTTTAATCAATGTAGAAGCCGTAATTCTTATATTTACAACAACTGGCTCAACTTATAACTTATATATTACGTCATTGCTTAATTAAAATGTATAAAAATGCCAAGTTTATTTGTTATTGGTTTGTATATTAGTAAAACAAATGGTTTATTAAAAACTTATTTCTTGCAAGTTCTCAAGTAACTATTGTATAAATATTATATTAGTTTGATTTTGCGCACTTTATGTTTAATAGCGTAATAAAATAGTTAAAGAGACCAACGTACTCTTTGGAACGATAGATGGTTTAAAGAAAAACACTTTGTTAACGGATTAAGTTATGTATTTTAAAAAATTTAAGGATATTACATTATTTTTAAATTTTCCCGACGTTTCGCGTGCTTAACAGCGTGCGTGGTCACCGTAGACTATACGGTAGACGTAAGGAATATACGTAGGTAATATACGTAAATTTTGTAAAATACATAACTTAATCCGTTAACAAAGTGTTTTTCTTTAAATGAGTAATATTTATGTTAATAAAAGACGATTGATGGTTTATTATGAATGATCCAATAATATACCTGACCTTTTTCTTAGATATTTGTAGTGAAATATAATCTTGTATGGTCCATTATTTAAGTTAATTTGTATGGCGAAATTTCAAAATATAAACGTTGTAAAATGTTTCAATAGTTGTTTCAAATACAATATTAAATTTTGCACCACACTATAAATAATTATTTTTAAATTTCAAACATCAAAACCTGAAATATAAAAGAAAAACGTATGTAGTCAAGTTTGCGTTCATAGTCTGAATTAGATACTGAGATACTTATGAAGAGGTAGATAAGAGTTTGGATTTTCGTTTATAAAGAAAAAGCAATTTATATTTTAACTTATGCTGTAAAGTTGCCTTAACTTTATTTTGCAGAGGTATCTAAGAAATACCAAGTTTCAGCTCGAAATTAACGATTCTCTTATAAAATTGTGGATACTAACATTTATACGCTTTTATCTAGTTTTCTATCTAGTTTATTGTTTTTAAGTTATGTTAGTTTATTGTAGCTTCTATATAGTTTTATACGCTCTGCACGTTTTTCTCAAGCTAAAACAAGGTTCGTCTTCTTAATCCCTTTAAAACTTTAAAAGCTGCGTCATCACCAAGTAGGTCGCGGAAATAGATATAAATCACTAGTACACAGTCCGCCGAATATACATAATAAGCATAATAAAATTTCGACTTAATTCAATGATTATCCCATTAGCTGTGTTATAAAATTAAATGCTTTAAATTTCTTCGTAGTTGGAAATGATAGATTGCTCTCTCATCCATGTCATAGAAGGTTTAATCGCTTCCGATTCATATTGGTGAGGCCATATTTTTCCATAGTTATGAATCGAGCCAATCTCGTATTATGGGTATCCAACGCGCTATACAATTTTCAAAGCCTATAGGGTTCAAATCTTAATTTCTTGTGTGACGGTACGCCAAGATTTTCGACTTCATAGATCATTAATTCAGTCACTACCGAAGTAGGGCTAGTAGACGTTGTCATTAATTCTTCCTAGCTTCGCTCACATAGCTCAATTAGCTAACCTTATCATTTTTTAAGATCCTCAGTAGTATCTTTTAGGAAATACCTCTACTGGTAACTAGTAGGGTGAGGTGAAAGTGCCTTAAAAAGTGCTCTGGGATCTAAATTTCGCGTTCTATCTCGATATCCCGTTAAATTCTAAACACCGTGGATTCCTAACTCCGAGCGGTGTTGGCCTAATTGCACACTATCTCGTGGGCTGAAGGAAAACATAATGACTTAAAAATCTAAGGCACGTGTCAGATACACGCCTGAGACTTCGCTGATCACATACTTTCCTATCAATAAATAATTCATCGTGAAACAGATACAAAAATCTGAGGCCTAGACCGCGCAGTTGTGACAACAATGATTTATTTATTTTTCTGAACTCCTCTCTAAGTCCTGATTTACTACGGCGCTTGCTCCGTTCGATACAGATATTTTAAATCGAACACATTCTGACAACATACAAATAAGATGTATTTTTAAAAACTTAAGATAATTTTTTAGCTTTTTTTATAATTATTATTGATTGTTTGACGACCTCGTTGGTGCAATTGTCAGCATGCTGGACGCCAAACAGCCGCCCTATGGTATCAGTGGACTGGGTGTTATGAGAAGAATATACTGTCGTATATTAATAATAATTATACGACCGTGGGTGACCGTGAAAAGAGCCCTGATAAAGAGCCTGCTATTCAAAGGAGAATGGGTAATTATTGTATAACAGCCTTCGTTTGAGAATAGTTGTTTTCTTGTTGGCTTAAGTGATGAGACACTACACGAATTTTACGAAGCTGATGAGTTTGTTTGTTTGGTTGAATGCGCTAATCTCAGGAACAAACAGTTTGATAGTTTTATACTTGATAGCGTGACAAGTAATAACGATCGAAAAAGAGCTCATTTTCAGTGAAATGTCCGTGCAGTTTCAGAGATGTTTTGAGTAAAACGTTCCAGTTTCTAACCCCCGGGTCTTTGTTTATTCTCGTTATTGCACTGCGCTAAAATGAAAGGAGACAGAACAGTGTTTTGTTAAAACGAATTGATTTAGAATTTATATATAGACTAGATGGCCCGCAAACATTGTTTTGCCATACATGTGATTTCAATGTTCAATTAATAAATGAAAAATAGGGGTTGATCGTAGAGAGATAAAAATTTATGGTTATGAGTATTTTTGTATCAAGAAATAAAAAAAAACTCTTCTCAAAACTCTCAGTACCTTTTAATTTAATATTTGATCCAGCACATGGTCTACAATAACACAATGATAACAAAACTTTTTTATAATTTGATCGCAGCGCTGTCGGGACAGACTAAAATTAAAATTCGAATATTATTTAAAATTTGACACTGTGATAGTAGCGCCGTCTGTCGGATCCAATGTAAAACATTCCAAAATCAACAACTACTAATAAACTAAAAATTAATTAAAAAAACATTGTCCAGCGGACAAAATTGTGAATCTAAACAATTCCCAGATCCCCTTGAACACACACAAAAAATTTCATCAAAATCGGTCCAGTCGCTTGAGAGAAGTTCAGTGACATACACACTCACAGAAGAATTATATATATAAAGGTTCGCGCTTTCCGCGAGACAGTTTTAAAAAGAGAAACTTATATTGACTGTGGGTAGATAGTTGTGTTAACAATTACACATATTTAACTCTGTTAATTTGTTAGCTGGCGGTTCTATTGCTCTAAATCGTGATTTCCAAAAGATTTTTGCCATCCATATGGATCTTTTGGAAAATCATCTTAAATTTATCCTACGATAATCTGTGTTTTCACTATAACTGTGAATTGTGTGCGTTGGATTACCATTAATGTCGGATGCGTGACTTATTCTCTCCACGTACGATTAACATCACGGTGAAGATTTTTATTAAACTTCTGTGCAACAACCTGCTAATAGAAGAATAATCGACGAGACGCGAAAATGAATATTTACGATTACAGAACTCCATACGTTAGTGTTTCCGTTATGGATCTAGGTATTGAAGCTATACTAGTCCGAACTCGGTTAAATGGCTGCATGACCCACATCGAGCTCTACCTAAGTTATTTATACCTTTGAAGTTACCGAAGTTGGGAACCGCAGCTACAAAACTTAAGATATGCAGGCCTTAGATCTTGGATCTTTATCCTAAGCAAAGGAGAGAACGACCATTGTGTCCGGTAACTTTCGCTAGGTTAAAAGTTATGTGTGTCTAAAAGCGTTTAAATTACTCATATAAACTGAAGGATGCATTCACTGATTCTATGGCTTTGGATCCCTGTTATACTTCCAATGTTCGTATCGGGAAAATTCAAAAGTAATTTTTCTTAATCTTAATTGTTGGAGCACCTAAGGCATTTCACCCGTCATAAGGATCTGAGCTATGTTCTCAATCAACAAAATAATTGCAATATACAGAGTCTTGAACTTCGTACATAGATAGATAGATACTCTTATATGACATATATAACGGAAACTCAAATTCAACAGATATAAGGGACCGATTCGTTTCTTTAATTACGCTGGGTGCGTATACTCACATTCATACCTCATGCCATTCCCGGTACAAATAAAAGTGTGACGTAATAAGACTACCGAACATATACAATAAAGTAACATTAGAAATACATGGCCTAGATATTTTTTCAACATTAAAACGTAACTAGGATCAAGGATTGTATTCATGAGTATCTTAAAAAGCTATAAACTGTGTGATATACAATTATGTTTTTTCTTTTATCCTTTTAATTAAGATTTTTGTACATACAATTTGTTGTACACATTATTTGTTTTCATCACATAGCTTAAGTACAGTGCAAACAAACGACTTTTTATAACAAAATAACAATATATTAATTACCATAGGTATGCCAAATAGACATTTTTACTCATACAAATTTATAAAAGTCGTTTTATAAAAATATTTTAGTTTAATAATAAATTAAAAATAAAATAAAGTTAAGGGAATCGCTATACATTAGTCAACAATAACAACTATAACAATGAATTTACTTTATTTAAAATATATATCAAATTAAGTTAAGATATATTATTCATCATAAATACATACAGAAGGATGCTTTTAGGTAGATTGTTGTCGGGGTGTGAATAATCGATCCAATCTATTAAATTAATTAAAAGAAACATATTAATAAAAGTAACAGTGAATCCGTTAGAACATACATAAAATGTCTTTGAAAAATGTTAATTAGCCTACGCCAGCAGTTTTATTTGCTTTTTATTCCCTTAAGCGAAGTTTAATTAAAGCTTTAAACGTTAAATGCCCGTGTGGAATAAATTATAATTGCAAAATTTTGACAATAAATAAACAAATTTTAAGATTCTATTAAACTATTTGCAGTATAAACCATCACATTTAAAATTTATGAATAACATGTGAACATCACTTTTAAAAGTAAATGAACACCGCCCTCTGTCGTTACAAATTCAAATCAAAGAATTAAGGTTGTGACCTGTGTTGTGTCATGCATTTAAATCGTGCTCGTTTATAGTTCGTTATCCACAAATAATATAGAGGGCGTTATTACAAATCAGCAACAATAGGATTGCAAAAGGAAACATACCGTTCATATAATATCTTGGATGAATGTATTAATGTAACAATATTTTTTTCCTATAATTACAATCATTTGATTCTAAACATATATATCGCATAAGGATGAATGAAAATGATCTGAGAAATATTAAATGTAATTTTTAGTTGTAGTTAGTTGTAATTTTATGTATTTGATATAGGCATTTTTGCCTGAAATAAAGACTATTATTATTATTACAAGGATGTCTTCGCGGAAGTTCTTGTATAAGGCTAGTTTCTTGCGTGGTCTATATTTTTCGACTTCTGATCATCCAGGTCCTATTAAACGCATGAGCAAAAGTATGAGACATTTAATATTAATTTATATATTATCTCAATGTCAGTTTGTTTTTTTTATTTTTTTCTCATGTATCTTGGATGGAAGTATAAATGTAACATTATTTTTTCCTATAATTATAATCATTTGATTCTAAACATATACATCGCATAAGGATGAATGAAAATGACCTAAACAAGAAATATTAATTGTCATTTTTAGTTGTAGTTTTATGTGTTTGATATAGACATTTTTGCCTGAAATAAAGATTTATTATTATTATTATTATCTATTATTATTATTAGATATATATATTATTATTATTAGATTATATAGATCTATTATTATTATTATAAGGATGTCTACGCGGAAGTTCTTGTATAAGGCTAGTTTCTTGCGTGGTGTATATTTTTCGACTTCTGATGATCCAGTTCCTATTAAACGCATGAGCAAAAGTATGAGACATTTATTATTAATACACATATATTATCATATGACAAATATTATCTCAACCTCAGTTTAGTTTTATATTTTTTTCGCTGATTTTTGTTTTATTTTACGGTTAATATATCGAAGAAACCACAACTAGACGTCGAGCAAAGCTGAACTACTTGCTTACTATCTACTGATGACAAATTGAAATCGGAGGCAAAATAAGGTAAATCTTTTGGTCAGGTACCACTTGCGCACTTAAAATTCATGAAGATTCTTACCTTGAACTGTTCGTTCAGAATACAGAATTCACAGGAAATCTCATACAAATAAATGTATGTTTATGATAATTTTAAAACATTTCACCAATATCATAAATAAAATGTTTTTATTAGGTACAAAATCACTAAAGCACCACTGAGTATATTAAATGAAAAAGCATCTACAATTGACACGCGAGCTGGTCGGTACAGTATACGAAATGTTCCACGCATTTTTAGTATGTCCAAAAAAAGTTTTCATTTCGCACCAATAATTCCTTAGGTAATCGCGTTCTAACAAACAGCCAACCAAATTTATTGTATTATTTATAACACTTTTTCAAAATGATTCGGATTAGAACAAATGACAGTTTACCATAATCTACAAAACTTCATGATGTTATAGCGGCGCGTATAATCCGGTAAAATCAGTACGACAAAGTGTGACATACAATAATAAAGGTCTCTTATACGTACTTATATCGTATATCTTGACATGGGCCACTGAGCCTTTGGGTTGGTCAGGTCGTTTGGTTGGAGATCCTCATTAGAGGAAGAATACAACATCCTACTGACACAACCATTACAAATAATACTAATAGGACACATATACTTTAACAAACTGCCGCCAATACAACAAATCTCGATATAAATGACAACTATATTTATTATCATACTAGCCGGTGCCCGCGACTTCGTCTGCGCAGGACTTTGATTTACTCTTCGGTCTAAGTAACACGTGGTTAGCTATGCTAACACCAAAAAATAAAAAAAAAGTAGAGATAATTGAATTTCACGGTATTTCCTTTACTACAAAATATATTTAATTTATAATTTAGCCTCAATAGCACGTGGTAATCATAATATTGAATTGTAGTTTATATGACACGTTTGTCGGTTTACCATAGCAGTGCCATCTATTGATTACTTACTCAATCCAGTCGAAAAGTATCGACATCTGTTAGAATCTTTTGGAGTTAACAGATAATTGTGACTTTCCATTAATTATAGACAAATAATTTGCAATAAAATACCTAAAGTTGCGACTATAATTAAAGATCTAAGCTATTCTATCTCCTAAGTTGGACCAGACTGCTCACGGTGTGCCAATTTAATTTAAAATCGGTTAAGTAGTTTAAGAGTCCATCGCGGACAAACATCGTGACAGGAGATTTATATAAATTAGAAGATTGCTATTGGCTCTGGTTGTAATAAGTAGTATTTAATATATCTCGGGTCTTTCTACGTAAAATATATTATTTAAAGAAAAACCGTATCAGTTAATCCAGATGTAAACAAGTCCTCGAATTCTAAAGATATAAAATTCCCATTATGTAAAATATAAAAAGACTTTCGTTTTAGATTTGTGTTTAAAAAATGTATATTTTCAATCCAAAGAAGTTTTCTATAAATAAACGCGAATCATTGTTGAACAAGATTTTGCTTTCATTTTAAGTAGGTATAATTTCTCTCCTCGGCAATTTTACCCTCTCTTTACTTTTGAAAAGTTCACCAAACTGATAGAAAAATTAACAATATAATTTGCTCGTAACCATTGAAATATTTTATGCAAAACAAAAAAGTTCTGCATTTGCAACAAACAACTCTACAGTGTCCATTCTGATATATAACCTTTTCAGGTCAGTAAAGAACTGTATGGTATGACAAAATTGAATAATTAAAGTTATTATTTTATTTAATATTTAGTAGGTATCGTACTCAAAGTAAAATAACTAAAATATAGTGCGTGTTGAATGTAAACGACGTTTGTTCTAAACCGACGTTTTAATTATGGTTTGTAAAACAACGTCTGAATATTCACACATACAGTTCGGCTTGTTAACAAATTCAACAAACGTGCAGTGAAAATAAAGAAAAATAACTATATGTTGAAAGCCTCGTATTACCCGAGGATTATAGGTTATATTTTAACACCTTTAGATAAAATTAAAGCTGATAATAATAATCTTATAAGATATTTCGCCAATATCTACTGAATTGAAGAAATATTTGCATGTTAGTCCACATATCGAAAAGCCTAAATAACAGCATTCTATTTCTAACATCTGAAAACTGTTGTGAAAAGGTTGTAAAAGCTTTATAAAGATGCAAGTAAAACCGTGGGAAATAGCTAGTCCTATCAAAATCTGGTGAATCTTATTCAATTTCTATCTTTGACTACCTTGCGCGGATTGATAATGAAACGTTTCTATGGAGTTCTCGCCTAATAAAAAGGATCAATGGATTGTAAACCTTTTATATAGACAACAGAGTCTAAATTATTTTCAACCGAGATTTCAAGCTTCCAGGACTTTATAATTACACAAAGTCCACTTTTGTGTCTTTTGTGTTTTCCTTTTTTGTCCACCTTGAGTCAACAAACGCAATGATTTTTTTTAGCTTGGACTTGGAGATTTGTATTATTATAAACAAATAAATATTACTTTCCGCAAACAACCGAGCGTATAAAATATAAAAAAATCATCAAAATTGCATATGATTTGTAGCTAAAAATAGACGCATTTTGTTAAACTTTTAGGACTACATTGATTGTCCTAAAATACGTTTTATGTGGCACCTTTTGCTTTACTATCGTGTTATGGTTCACAAGAATGTACTAAGCCGAGTTTTGTGATCTATAAGGCAGTAACGTTAACTTTAGTGGTTTTTTACATCGTACTTTATGCTGCTATGGTGTGTATACAAGACTTAAATTTAGTTTAATCGTTCCAAGAGGGGTCAGTTAAAAAAGAGGCTCTGTAATCAGGTCCGCGCGAGCACGCATTACGCACTTACATAATGAAAGGGGGTCGAAGGGTGTCGAAGGGAGGGGGCCGTCATCTGCGTACAGGGTGTCCGGCCGCCCTCGATCGATACCTATACGTGTGGACTTTATGTAAAAAGCCTCCTGTACACCCGGAGGATGCCGACCATAAGTGTCGAGAAACGAGTCGCCCCCGGGGAGAAGCATGGAATATCTTCAATTTTGGAGAGAAAATTTTCCAATGCGGGGGCGAGTGCCCGCGGCGGAAGGGCCCTTGCTTGTGTCCGAAAAATGCGCACCCCTTAATTGAATTTACTGATTTGCCTTTAGGAACGCACCGATGTTATTGCGGACAACTCGTTGTAGGACAAAAGAATGCACTGCACTTAATAATCCATATTTTTAAGGTCTAAGAGATCAATGGTAAAAGAATATTGAAAACATGCCTAATTTTGTTTGTAAAATTGTTGCTAGTTCATTGTCAGCCTCGAATTAGCTAAATAATTCGAAATGTAAATAAGTTCGTTTGTAGCCTAAAAGATAAACGTAAAAACTAGTTACTGTATTTAATAACATAACATAACAAAATATACAGAATATATAGAAACACAACATATTTTTATTATTACTTGAGATATCAGCCTTACATATCATTGTCAAAGCGTCATTATGGTTCGCTTCAAATTTCGATTTTGCGAGAAGAGATTATTTCATTCACATTAACAGAACAAGCCTTATTTTGTCTAGAATAAATTACGCTCGAGACAAAACTTAGACGATTAGGCAACCGATTATAACATACTGCGTAATTTCGTGTCCTGTGACTTTGGATACCTTTGGTAGACCCAGTGATAAATGTGTGGGAGTATTGTATAAAGTTGGAAAACGAAAATGTACTAAGAGACGCATAAGGGTACGTAGATATATAGGTAAAACTAAGTACCTGAAATCTTCCTGTATAAATTAGGTAAGAATCTGGTTATAAAAAAAATCAGATGTGGCGAGATGGTGGGTTTCACCCCGAATAAAAAAATTTAAAAATTATATTTTGAATGTAATTTTAAACAAAAATCACATCCGTTTTAAGTGAGTATGAGTTTTTAACTGCGGGACTAGAATTGCACAGCGACGTCCCTAATAAAGAGTTGAATGAGGACATGAACAACTTTAAGAGACATTAATAAAAGAATTTTAAATTCCGAGTATAAATATAATTGAGTTAAAATAACACTTTCCTTTAGAGCCGATAATCGAACGTGATTTGAAGAAGCATGTTCGAAATCGAGAGTATACGTTCCAAGCAACACATACCTTACAAAATATATTCAGCGCCGCTCCGCCGGTTTCCTACCACTGCCCTGCCTACCGATACGTAGGGCGGGCAGCTATAGTCCATGCACATGTAAAATAGCTTTCACTTTCAATAGACGTGGAGTATGCTCTACCTTAATATTTTGTTTTTCACAACTATCACAAATACATGGTATAACTACCCAGCCGGGTACCTATAATTACAGAAATTAATTGCCATATTCACTGTCATATTTAAAAAACGATATTTTATCTTCGAGATTATTAGCAACTTAAGTTGTGTGCGCAAAGGATTGTTAGCAACTTAAGTAATTATGAGTATTATTTTTTATGGGCTGAAATTTTCAAGGCGGAAATAAACAAATTAAAACGCTTTAAATTATCTACGTCCCTTGTTATTTTCTAAACGAGTAACGTTATTGTATTTTTATAATTTAATAACATTTGTATATGTGCAATAAATGAATGGAGAATATATTTGGTCTCCAAAAGCTTTCGTAGCAATTATTTTATACTAATATTTTGTGAATGGAAGAGTACCGTTCACATTGTTCAAAACAAACTGGATTCTGGGGGCTACTTCTCTGTTATATCAGCCCGTTCAAGATACATGCCTCGCATAGGCGCACTCGTATTACCGGCCGCGTGGCCAACGGGAGGGGGCGCCCACCACCCCGCCCAAGCCTCCCTACGTCATCTAGTACGGCGACTACTCCGCTAGGGTTAATTCAAACCACTACAAATTTAAATATTTTAAATTTCAAATTTTAAATATTATTTTGTTTCTTCTGATGCATACAATCAGCGAATGTACAGCGTATGTTGTTTTAACCAGATCTACGAAGATACTCCATACTGCAACAAGAATATAAAATACGTTAATTTGATCATGTTTATTATATTTCCTGTTTCAGTTAACTAAATAATTATATCTAAATATGCGCGTTATCAACTAGTATGCACTTGTGTGTTAGGATTACAGTTTCGCTGCGTGACGAAAAATTGAGAAGTTTTAGCACAGTCGGGATGGCAGCCCTGCATGTCCGGTCCACGACCCTGATTCTGTAGAACGTAGAACTGAGCTGCGTGCGTGCCTCGTCCGCTGTAAACAGCCTACTATTGTACGTATGTAGGGCGGTTGGACGTCCCTTACCTCCCCTCCCCTAGAGAAAGGGGTGCCCCCGCTTCTTCCTTGTTCCTCCTTGTGCAAATTCCCCTGACGATGGAAATGTGCTCAGCCACATTTTATACAATTTCTACTTAGTATATTCAAAGTCCGGCAACGTAAAATCAGTAACTTGAATTTGTAGTATACATCTTAAGATTAAGACGTTATGAATGGTTTCCTGGAGCTATTAAGGTTCTTTGTTGGGAACAATCGCACCGGGCGTTGACTTTTCGTTTCATTCACCGCCGTCTGCCCATTCTCATGAGTATCTCTCGGTTAATGGAGCACCAGGTTTAGGAACAGCTTGGGAATTCTTTTTAATTTCGCTCTACATTTTATAAGAAAAACTATGGACATTACAAAATAATAGCTTATAGTCACGAGACTTTATTTGTACTTTAATTTAGTTTTGGATTAATGTAGTTTAGACACCACCTGTTATCTTAATTAGAAAATTAAGTGAATAGAAATTTATATTTCGACGTGCAGAAGATATTTTACATTTCAAGAGGAGATTTCATCTTAAGTCATAATCTCGTCTTGAAAGATATCATAATACTGATTAGTATTATGAAATCTTTAATATATTGGCAAATGTTTCTTAAACCTTCTTATAATGTAATATAAGCGAATAAAAAAGTTCGTCAACGATTGCTTCAAAAATAATTAAATTACACAAAACATTAACTTGCAAAAGTATTAGAATATTAACCAATCTATAATAACAATCTGCATATTATGCCCCAACAATTTCCAATTATCCCAAAAGGCTAAGCGAAATTTCTATCCTCACAACTCGTCCTACAAATTTCATAGAAGTATCAGAGGTCATAGCGATCGTAGTTGAAATACTTGTAGAGAAATAATGCTGGGCTTTTAATTAAAGCTCCAGTAATTTAGGGAGCGTGGCCATGTGTTAAGAACAGTATTCTGCATACTCATTTGGATATGTTTAAATAAAGGTACCTCGGCCAGGGTGGGCTGGGTGTAGTTCAACTGTAGATAAATTAACAATACTGCTTAGATATGCGTGTAGTACGCCTGTCGCTACGTATACAGAGTGTTAAAAAAATTACTACTATGATGTAACGGTAAACGGATTTTAACAAAAATTAGGCAAATAAGCAAGTCACGCTGCGTATTATTTCGATTTTATTTAAAATACATTTAAAAGGATTCCTCGGGATGTCTACACGATACAAAATATTGATAATAAAACATATATTGGTCATTAGACCAGCGCTTTTCAACTCTCACAAATAAACATCACAGATAAAATCTTTTCAAGATACGTTGTTCATAAACAGTCTAGTTAGCTGTTAAGATAAGATATTGTTTATAAGTTATTAAAGGGTTTTATCGTCAAGGATGTAATCTACACTTTTTTCTAAATATTGATATTGAATACTTTTATCTAAACCATCCTATATAAACATGTGAGATGTAAAATTGGAGCGGTGCCGTAGCTATTATGAAATTTCACACAACCCTTTCGCACGCACACATATGACCACTCGGACTTGGCTATTAGGGTGGGAGTAGCACTCAAAATGTACTAATATATCTCAGAAGTAGGCTTTGTAGAATCAATATTAAAATAATCATTAATTTTATCAAGTTGTTTCGCAAATTATGAAAAATATTCCTCACTGTATCATGGGAATTTTCTAGGTACTCGGTTCAGACTCCTTCGTTTTACTGGCAACTAGCCAGTATGCCAGTTAGAATTTTTCTTACAAGAAATTATCTTGTTTTATATATTTTTATTTATTTAATGTATAATGATTTAAATTACTTCTATACTTATTCCACGGATATCTTTGTGATTCAATTTACATCTCATTCACATTTTGATAAAACACATACAAACTAAAGGCAGCTTGCTATTCTTTCCGCTGAGCGTGTCTTCGGTCTCAGCTACACATTTCCTCCCTTTGTCCCATTCTCAGGGTTGCCATCGTCTTTGTCCAATTTTCAACAAATAATAATATTTCACGAATTTATTATATAAATTCTATATTTATTATTATAATTTGGTTATCGACATAATTATTGCAAATTCTGGATATCTCTAGTGCGTAATTTGTATATGTGTTTATGTGTATAATAAATAGTTAAAACATATTCACAAAAAAATCGTCGTCTTGCTTTGGCCTCCTGAGAAAGGATTGAAAAGTTCAAAAACGGTGAAGGCTTTGGAATGTGCCGATTTTTTTCCATAATACGTATTTTAACCAAATAATAAATTAAATTAAGACTGCGTTTCTCACTTAGTCACAAGTCATGACTCGTGGGTTTTTTATTTTGAACAAGGTCATTGCACTGCAATGACACGGTACAACAATTTATATAAACTCACTCTATTTTAATTTCAAATGAAATTCTTTGATTACTTAAAACTTTCAGTGTTTTTATATATTATATAAGAATACTTCTAGACACCACTATGTACTTTAAGTATGTATTTTTTTACCTATCCTTAGTACAAACGATTATTTTCTTATTCACTTCAGCTGAAGTTTTTAATTCAAAAATACTCTCTTATTATTACTATTCTGTTACATTATAACTGTTCTATTACATTACCTTACATTCACAAACGTTGTTTGAACTCGTCAAAAACAATGGGCGTAGAAGTTAGGTCGGGTCAGTTATTATAAAAATATTCAAATTTCGGTTTAATTATGAATTGGTCCTTTAGTATCGTTTCAACATTAAAAAGATGATCTGTGCTCACATTTATCCTATCTAAATTTTACTTACGTAACTAAGATGTACTTTTAAATAAATTTTCCTCTAATAAAATCTAGACGATGCAGTTCTTTATTCAAAACTAACACGGAAATCTAATTTACTAATAAAATATGAAGAACAATGTTAACCTTGAACAGCGCACAATGAAATTGGACATTAAGGGAAATAAATGGTTATAATAAAATACAAAAACTATTTTACATATTAGCTAAACAGCAAATGAAAATAAAAAGCAAAAATATGTCTATCAAAGTCTGACTTTTCGTTAATAGTATACGAATACCTCACTATGTATGGCAATGGCCGTGTCAAAGGTCACTTAAATCCTTATTTTACTTATAAAAGATTTAAATACTAATTATTATTTTACTTAATGCGGACTCTATCTACAGACGGCCTGTCTTTAAACCTGCACTGACGCAATACAAGGCTTATCAGAAAAAAAATCAATATCCTTTGATTAAAAATACTCTGAGCACTTAGCGTGGATTGTAAAATTTTGCACACATGTCTGAATTTAGAATTGTCCGTGAATAATTAAGGAACGCAAAAAGGATTGTCAGCGAAGCCTGGACCCCACTTTCAATGGTAATTGAAAAGGGTTACAGTTAAAAATTCAGCCGGTTACTTTGTGCCACGTGTCTATATATTGCCTATCATCCATTTCTTATTATACACGGTTTGACTTTTACTTTCGGGCCTGATGCTCTGGCTAACCTTCTATTAACTAAAATAGTCCCACAATATGACAGTCACTTTTTGTCCTAAATTATTATATGCGTTTTGTAGTAAAAGAAATCCTGAATTATATCCTGAATGATATCGCCTTTGAAGACAGTGAATTCTTTCCCAAATAGGTTTAAAACTAAGGCTGTATTGCAAAGTAGGCCATAATAATTCGGGTTGATAAGCAAATAAGTTGATCGTCTAGCGTTGATAAACACAAATATTTCTGCTACATTCGGGAGTCAGGGGTTTCAACCTTAAAGAGGACTATAATTTTTCCACAACAAAATTTAGTTTTTAGGGTCTACTTTACCCCAGCACTGTCGGTAGATTGAGCTAAACTAACCCCTCTCTATCAGACAATCTTAAGTAAATTTTAATTAAAAGCATTAACTGCTAAAATATATACTCAATATAAGGTATTCGTTTGAATTTGAACTAGAATATTCTAGGCAAGCCAAACAATAGTTTTAATTTAATCACGCCAGCGGCGTTATGTTTAATTTGAGCAAAATCGCGTTAACGTTTATGTGTGCTGTGTGGAGACTGTTCGAATCCATTTACTGCTCTAAATTATGCGTAAAACGTCCATTTGACGTCCTCCCCTCTTTCCTCTCATCGCGTGGACAGGAACGGGAGCCTCGGGCGGGGGTGCCGGACTAGGGCGAATCGGGGGTATCGAACCCCCTAAGTGTGGGGTTCCAAAGTCCACCTCACCCTTTAGCTACCCTGAAGTTCCATCTCTCACACCTATAAATTCGGCACATACACCCTATCGGGGGGTCCATGGCGTACCAATCCTTTCGCTGTGGCCGTGTCACATTTGCCAAGGCTCTAGTGACCTCAACTACAAATTAATATTCAGAAACGTTTCCATTCGGATCGTTAATCATTCTCACTGTTCTATATTACACCGTATACTACATTTGCTACCCTGTCTCATATGCCATAGATATATTGCCATACTAACTTTATTTGTGATATTGAAGATTGCCTGATTTAAACTTAGACCATAAAATGGAAAGATTTTGTTAATGGGTCACAAGCCAAAATCACACCTGGGTCCGAATTATACGCAGTACCTAAACCAAGGACAAGTAGACACTGCAAACAGCAGCATACTTTACCGCTTTCTTTTATGGTGTATTTACGAATGTATAAAAAGTAAAGTATTTCTGTATCATTACTCTTAGACATCAGTTTGGATGTCCCACAATGGTCGATTATATAACAATAGTTCCAACACGGTTATTTTTAATTAAAAGACTGCAAAACATTTTATTACTCCGAAACGGAACTTAAGATTAAACGATACTTAAATAACTAGATTGCGCATCGGCGTACTAAATCACAGGGTACGTGGAAAGTTTGTTTAAATTTTTTTCTGTCCTCAAATGGTTCTCAAAGTAACCAGGGACCAATAATAGTCCCTTACCTATTAGTGTAACTATTAGTATTTACGTAGGCGTTTGTTATCGCAAATATTGTAGATACATAGATATCCACGTCAGAAATAAATATTGGTATTATCATGTACGTAGGTCTTACCGCTAATTTTGGTGTCATTTAGAAATCAAAGTAGGTATATAAGTAAACATTTATTGTCGATGTCATCTAAGTACATTAATATATTATCGTTCCATTTTTTTTAAATCTAACCAGGAATTCTAACAAATCTGTTACTATTATTGTAAGCCATTATTGATTGCTATTTTTGATGTTTGAGAACCATAAAAAAGGTTAGGGTGGCGCCAGAAGGGCGCCAAGATTCGCTCGCAGGTAATTTTAATAGACGTTGGAATTCACAATAGTGCTAGATAAATTAAATACAATCATGAACTGATATAAGTGTGAAGCAAACTTTATATTTCATTAACGTTTCATTTTCAAAGAGTTTGCTTTATTCTCAGCAAACAGACCTGATCTGTCCGCTAACTTAAAAGTCTTACAAAGTAATGTAACTCTCGCCCCACCCGCATTCTCATCAAGAGTCTTAACTGTATTCGTCAAAAGATATTTATTTGCGAAACGCGAATCTCCCTTCCCTACTTTTTTTTCGTTTCTTATATCTTGTGATTTAGTTTGTTTTTTATCTTCGTAGTCGGATATTGTTGAACTACTTCTGTAATTGCAAACAACGTCGACTCTAATAACTTGAAGAGTGGCGGGACTGTCTGTTCTAGATATTGTCAAACTTTTTCTCTTTCCACTTTTATCATACGATATCCTTGTATCTTTGTCGCAAGCTTCAAGATTCTTATCACCATTTGAATCCTCATTACGTTTCTTTTTGTTTGAGCTACTTTTGACTGCTTTTAAAGTTTTCAGTCTCACCTTATTTTTTGTATTAACATTTTCTTTAGGTTTTTCAATTGCGTCCAGCAGGATTATACTAGACTTTCCTGATGAAGGCCTCGAAAGTTCGTTGCTCATTAAATACTTGGCGTAGTCATCGTAGAAGTAGCATGTGAGTTCAGAGCAGCGCCCACCTTCGTTCAAATTATCTTCAACGAGTTCTTTGACGAACATTCGGTGTAGCCGAGGAGGTAAAGTTTTGTATTTGAAGCTAGTTCGTGGCCGCTTTCTCTGCAGAACTTCTCCTTGAAACTGCAAATTTTGGACTGACAGACATAAGTCTTCAGCGCCTCGATATCGACCGCTGTGATATGAACCATTAAAGTTTACGTCTTCGGTAAAGAACCTGTGAAGATCAATAATGATTCAAATAATCATCTAATTTTATGAAAAACTTATAAAGATTTTGTTTATTCGTATAACTGAATTAAATGTAATAATTATTATTACATATTTCAAAAGTTAAACCGACTCAATACCATTTTAGGAAGCCACATATTATAATAATACAATTTAAGACTTAATTTTTGAACTGCACAACATTTAACTGCAATCGTTCTTGGTAACTGTAATACACATTTGGCTATCCCAGAGATGACACTTTCTTTCAAAATGATTATAAGTGATGGTGATATCAGGATCTATCAAGGCTCCTATTGTAGTCCCTCGATCAAAGGCACTATACTGACATATATATAATATTTACTATGTTAAAAATGTTTTGTTTATAAAAATTACGTTATTGAAATAAGTTGTTTTTCTTTCCTTTAAGTTTAGTATAAGTAGATCGCAGTGCGTCGGAACCATCTTCGCAATTTTAGATCAAGAACAATGTCATGTGTGGTGAATAAAGATGGCGCCTCAATAATTATTGTGTGTTGGATTGTGCATTATAACGCTCTCTGATGGCGTTTTCTTGAGTTAGTGCTACTAAAAGTTATTTGATTATATGTGTGTAAATATGATATGTGGTTCTTATAATAAATATATACAAGTGACAATTACCTGTCGAAATTCGTGCACATGTCATGATCTGAGTTAACCAAACGTCTCTGACAATACCGCCGTGGTCCATCGGTTGTTGATTCTTTGGGCCCTAGCTTCGTTCTATCCAGAAGCTGAAGCTTCGCACACTTCATTTCCACAGGAAAGTTGATGATGAATGTCTACAATAATATACAAATCTAAAGTATATATTTATATTGATTTAGAATACCTTAAATGTTAGGTATTGTAATTAACATAATGCTAAGAAAAAAATGTTCTTCAAAGAAATTGTTTCAATTTAATAAAAAAATACTGAGTTATTCCTTCATAATTGTTATAACAAAATCATATCTATAGCATCTAAATGCCTAATTATAAATATACCACGTTTCGTTTATTGTTCCGTATTTCGCATTCTTTCGGAGCACATTGTTTATAACTATTCATTTGAACAAGTTCTTAAGAAACGTATTTGTCGTCTCTCTCCTACACTGGGTACGAATATTGGGTTAGAAAGAGACCGACGCATATTTTTTTTAAAGAATTGATAAAGGAACTACAATGCCGGCAGGATGGTGTATTTGATCTAGCTTCTAGCGAACGAAGCTTTACTAGCGGTCCACATGGTCTTGGGAATTGCCTCGGCAACAATGCAAAAAATGTTTCCTTGTGAAATTGTACGAGGATGAAATAGTGTTAATAATTGGTAATTTGAAATTATGAAAGTTGTAATCATAGCTTTTAGGTTGTATTACATTATATAAGTTTCTTTAAAAACAGGTCTAGGTGATTCACTTGAATTTACGTGATACCGTCTCCCATGGATACTCAGGAGAATCGCAAGTGCGTTGCCGACCTTTCAGATGCCGACGCGCTATTTTATTTCAATCTGTTGAAATTATATTATTATAAATATTTTGTGGGAATCGATATTAAGTTAATATATGTAGTAAAGAAAGTTTTCAATTCGTGTTTCAATGATGTAGAATACAAACAAAATCCTTTGTTCACAAAACTAGTTTGAAAGAAAACTGCCGCATTAAAATGTCTTCATCAATGTCTATTCAACTTTGATAAAAAGTTCGAAATAGCTCAATCGTGACGCGACAGTTTCAGCAGTTTATTTTGCATAATTACTGGGTCAGAATAAAAATACAGCTTGATACGTCTTGTGCGCCACAATCAGCTACGAGTTAAATGTCAACGGATCACGCAACCCCGTAAATACGATAGTATTTTTGGCAAATGGAGACTAAATATTTAGCGAGTCGTGGAAATTCAAGTAGAAATCAATTTTACTATTTTGATACACGACAGTTCCGGTTAAAATTAGTGTCGTGTTTTGACTTGTGACAAAGATATTTCATAAAATCAATGTTTACAGATGGTAAATGTAACGTTAGTATGATTTAATAAATAATAATTTTATTTGCAAATATCAACACTGATCAAGCCGCTCTACAAAATGCGCACACTATGATAGAATAATAGACACAACAGCTGCAACGAATAGATGAGCACACAGACAAACATCTTGTTGCATCGTACACGGACATTTTGGATGACAAAAAATGCATTATTATTATCCTGGAAGCAGGATAATAGTTTTTGATACGGAAATATACAACCTATGTGTATTATATGTGGGATGAATACTGCATAATATTTCCCATGGCGACGATTAACTTAGATTTAACCTGCATTCAAATTGTTGCAAACAACTTTAGACCTTGTATTATACAACAGAAGGTAGTAATTTTGATATTTGAATAGGCAGATTTGAGGAATTCAACAATTAATAATACTAACTCACTACATAAAAACTCTCTAGGCGCCAAATGCGAGGTGCACCTCTAACATTTAAGTTTTGTTGAATTTTGTGCAGGCCGTATCTCGAACGTGATGTTTTGAGATTTTGTTAATATTTTTATTACTACTAAGCACGCGATAATCATAATTTTCACGTTGTACTATGTACTAAGTATGAAAAAATATTACGATAGAAATTTTATGGACTAATGGACTACAGAGTTATATATGATTCCTAACTTGGATTTTGATTAGGATATTGAGAATAGTAATTTTAGATAGTTATTAAATTTTGTTGAATTATTTAGTTTTGGTTGTACGGATTTTTATAATCGTTTCATTGCCTAGAACGATTTTTCCTATGTAAAATGTGATTACCTTTTTTGCAATAAATAAAACAAAGAAACACTTATTTTAAAATATAAGTAATATCTGCGTACAGCGCAATAAATTTAAAAAAATATTTATTTAAATTTTACCATTTTTATTGTCTTAAACTCCCAGTCATTCAGTAAAATGACTTGTGAAGTACTTAAGGATATTAGGAAAGTCGATTCTATCTAAAACAAAGCGAGCGCCTCTTGTAAAAATCTCTTAGAAAATATTTCTAACAACTCTTTCTGTTTCGTTGAATATAATCTAGAAACAAAGGGAATTCGTGGAACAATTGACGAATTAGATACGACGTTAAAACTTATTTCGCCGAATTAATTCAGGAGAGTTCCTGTTTTGTATTTTTAAGTTATTTCTTTAGTATTTATGTCAATCATATCTACTTATCTGATGTCACTAATTGTGCAAATATTTAATGTACTATTTATTAATTAAAAAAAAAAACAAATTAAATTCGCAATTCGTTGAAGTTGCGAAATTTTCTATTACAGTGCCCATAGACATAAGGTCTGTAATACATTGAAATCCAAGGATCAATTATGAACTTCAACATGCAAATTATAACAAAAATACAACTGTGTAATTTCTTTACATCGTAAAGGCCTTATACAACATGAATGCACCCACGGTGGACCTGTCATTTTCGACTTGCTATAATCCCGGATCCCCGTCAAACAAGTTGACCACAGTACAACCTGCCACTGGGTCAAACATTACAAAAGAAGGTCACTTGACCACGTATTGATTACACTACCGCATCCTAATCTTTCGTCCGACTTCGCATTACCATCACAAAAGCCTGCCCCCCGTCGTTTCTAAAGAAACAAAATCACCTCGGACACGCCCATTGCTAAATTATATTTTGTTAGAGTCAGTTTTCAGACTGATTTATATGTCCCTTTTATTTCCTGAGACAATGCTGCCGCAATGAGTATAGGTTTTATCTAAACTATGAACGTTCCCATGTTAATTTTATTTGTATTTCATATCATGTGCTAGTTGTATACAATCTGCACCGGCTGTTTTCCAAACCCCTTTGCCCCAAAATCTATCGAGACTGACAATGCCATGTGCGCGAATATGTAGCAGTGGTAAATAAAGGGATGATATATTGTTAAGTCTGATGTGATTAAAAAAACCGTTTCCTCAGTCCTGTCAAGGTGCATTATTGTTAGTGATGTAGTTGAATGTCGATGTCGATGTTCGACCAGCTTGCTGCTTTTATAGAATCGCTATTAGCTTCCACATTTTAAGTATTTTTGATGCAATAATAAATTAACATTTTCTTACTCTAGGTACTGTGGTGTAGACAATAGAGTTGAAATTGTGTCTGAAAGCGACGTACACGTGGTCTAAATAATTTATTTATTAAGATTACACCACATACAGTTATATACAAATATAAGCAGGAAAACAAAAAGCATCAGTACAGTCAACCGACCAAAACTGTGATATGTAAACAATTAGAAATAGCCAAAATTTTAAAACTACCATAGTATAATATATAATATAAGAGAAAGAACTTAACAACTGGATAAGTAATTTCTTAAATACAGAATGAATAATGGAGTAGTTGCTACAAAAATATTAGTATTATTAATCACTATCGATATACAAAGTACATCCCTATCACCTTTCAGGTGAACGTAATCATTGTGGGAAAGATTTCGTCTATCTCTTTTAAAATTATATCTGTTTCATTCTAAAATTGCTCCCTACACTATCCCTATAAAAACATTCAATGCAATAAACTATTCAATAGGAACATTTGATTAACGAACACGGTTAACGAAATACTCTATGAGTTTTTAGTAGAATAAGGTCAGAATGTGAAACTGAGTGCCAACTTTACAAAATTCTATTTAGGTATTGACGTCTCTTACTACGATACTATAATTCATTTCACGAATTGAAATAATCGATTCACGGGACATTATGTAATGCAATTACGGTACGATGAAAAATAAGTACAAATAATACATAACATTTTACACTATTCTTGAGGAATTATTAATATTTTATAACCTCTCGGTCACATCTTTGATATTACCCCGTCCTAAAACTAAAAGAAAAACGCAGTGAAATCATAAAATAGTGCGCAATGAATGTATAGAGATTTTTTATTTTGCTAATTGTTCTTACATTCGGTACTTAACAACGTTTTACAGTCTTTTTCGGGTCTTTTGTCGGTGTCCCTTTGTTAAAATCAAACGTGCCGCTCGATACGCACATTTCACAAAATCAATTTCTATGTAAAATATATAGCGAATTGACTCTAATGGATTTCTTGCTAAACATTTTTTTCAGCTAATATAATATTATCAAGACACCCTGACGTTATGCTAAATTGTTGTTTGACGGAAATTAACAGCCACTAGATTAGGCTATAAAGACGAGATAATTCATTCGCTAGAATTAACAGGCCCAGGCCAAACCACGGAATTGTCTCCGTAAACTCAAATTAACTTTAGTTTTTTTTTTCATTTCAATATTTCCCTCTCATTAGGTGATTGTGAACTTGACAACGAATTATATTGTGAGCCTCTTGCTGAAAAGTAAATAACTGATAGTCTTCTGTTAAATAATTAACGAGGGAGAACAGAAAAGCCTGGTCTGATTTTTAATGATTATCCTGAACTAGTTGTTGACCACATTTTCACGGGAATAATTTATCACCCGTGCACACCATATAACTTCTATCCATTTCGACTTTTTGCAGTAATTTAAAAAAGTAGCTATATGACAATGGAATTTGATTCTGTGTTATTTCAACTGTAATTGACAATTTTTTATAATTGTCATTTATCATATTAGGCATTTCCCCATATGCCTAATATGATAAAGGAAGATAGTAAATAATGTTTATATTTTTTGCCAGTATGGGGAAATTTTGTGACGCCCTCCTGCCCGCTGGACCGACGACCTTAGGAAGGTAGCCGGCAGTGGCTGGATGAGGAAGGCCGAGGACCGAGTGTTGTGGCGCTCCTTGGAAGAGGCCTATGTCCAGCAGTGGGCGAATATAGGCTGATGATGATAATGATGGGGAATTTTTAAAAGAGCAATTAAATTACATTTACATTTTACTTAAAATTAAATCGAAGCGTTTCCTTTGTTTTATTATTTTAATGTGCGACTAGGATTAACTTATACTGTAAGGTTTTAGTAACTTGATGTAATTACAATTGCATACGGAATTATTTTAATAGCATATTAACAGTTAGGATAATTATATAATTAATAGAATCTGGCGTTAGCGGAAGTTCATAGGATACAATTCTGTAGGGGAGAAACGTGCGTCGAGTGGAGGTTTTTTTATTGCTATTAAATTGGTTAATCAGAATTTTGTTACCGTTACTACATTCCGTCCTATAATTACTACAACCAAAAATCTACTGTTTGGTGTAATTTTGTAATCGAATTATTTATATAAATTGAAAATTAAAAAAAAACTATGCCAATGAATAAGTTACGCATAAGGGTTATTCATCATATCACACCCTAAAAGGTTCTGCCCTATGCTTCCTTAGCCGGTAACTAATCGGCCGTAAATTTTGATAGAGTTCTTTTCATGTGTAACAAAAATGTAATAGATATAATTTTATAGACGAGTCTAATTCCGCAACAGTTATTTTTATGAGTTATCGGGAGACAATATTGGCTATTTACAACGTATTCATTACCCACAATAAAAATAAGAAAAAATTCGAATTGAAATAATTGATTGACCTTATTTAATGCAATTACGGTACGATGAAAAATAAGTAAACGGACAGATTATATGCAGATGATACATGTATGCTTAGAATGAATTTGCTCTCAAACCACCTATCAGTAGGAGTGTCAAACAAGGCTTGAAGGAAAAAGCTTCAATAGCATATGGAAAGTTTCACTGTTTAAAATTAAGAATATAGTGTAGTTTTATATAATTTTTCAAAGACCGAAATCAGAGGTCAAAACTACGCGTTCGGGTAATAACGTTCTAAACACGAAATTAGCAATAATTTTCCAAACAAATAGTAACGGAATTTATAAAGTTCTAGGCTAATAGCAAATCAGTTATACTAAGTGCCAGTAAGGAAACTAAATGAAAAACAAAAGAAAAACGAGTGTAGATAAGTAATAAATACCCGATTCCATAAACAGTGGATGAGTACGTTGCGCCGCTAGACGCCGCCGCGACTACGGGCTCTCCCTATCATAACGATAGTATTTCCTAAACCGCGCTCACAATAATTAGCTGGCAATATTATACGGATTAAATTTATCCAAACAGACAGCACACAACAATATACATTCTCAATGTATTAAAGCTATAAGCTAAAATTCAATCGGTTTAGAATTATAAGAAGAGAGACAAAAAATGCAGGTGATGCAGTTTCATCACATTTTAATTCTCACGACCCTCAGTAGTACTGACGATGAAAACGAGGTTAAACAGTAATGTAACCGACTGACATATAAATGATGTTTTAAGACTGAGTATCGCAGCAGCATAAAACATATATACATGTAATGTAAGACATATAGACTATACAATAATAATAAACGAAGAAACATTTAACACGCGGTCGGTACACTCCAAGAATAGGCCTTGGTTAGTTAGAATAGTCTGAGGAATTGTTAGAATAATAGATTTAATACTTGTTTACTAATAGATTTTGACAGTTATATTTCACTTAATAACCGATATTATAAAACTTTGTTAATGTGTGTGTACTTTTAAAAAAATATGTATCTGTTTGTCAGTTGGGTAGCACGCATAATACAAGCTATAATTAGCTTATCATGGAGCTAATGTGTGAAATATGTAATGTTATTTATTGATTATTTATATTTTACTAAAATGTTACGTTAATATAACAAAATCCAACATTTGTTTGACAATCGTTAGTTTGTGTTTTAAACTTCGCTTTTCCTATATCAATAGTCGACCTCTTATAATTGCCGAAGCTGTTAATAGTAAACGCGCCTTTACAAATCATGACGTAATAACTCGAGTCTTGTAAAAGGTGTTTTACGTTTACACACTCGCAAAGGTTTTCCGATTATGCTACACTGCGACACGATGTGATATTATTTTTAGTACAGATTATAGATTAAGTTCCTAAAACATATTCATTGTTTTGTATTCTAAGCATTAATAGTAGAACAAGATCAGCACATTTCTGAGAAATGTTGGCTTCGACAGTGCTTAAAACTCCTGGTTTGAACGCCGGCTGAAAAGCTCAGAACAAGTTTGCCTAATCACCTCCTTATGGATTCTTACTTATAAATTAGCTATTACTGTACTATTCAAAAATGATTCTAATCATTGCTTTTATAATTTTCAAAATGCACGTACTCTTAAAAGTTTTTTTATTATCTATGATTTATTACTAATATCTTTTTAAACCACAGAATATCTACAAAATTGAATTTCATTTATTTAAAAATAGAAGCGTGCAATACTTAGCTTGATTGACAGTTGACGTCATTGGTCAAATTGTTCGCGTGATAAGGTTTCATGTGGGATACTGCATATCTGCATTTATAGTGTCCATAGCGTCGCATGCGTGGGTGTTCTAGATATATCGATTTCAAGTTTGAGGAGTGCTCTGTCTGTCTTACAGATATAAATATATGGATCAGAAAATAATCGTTATTGTTGGAATATTTTTCAACGCAAAACTCATTATCAAATGATATATTATAACCGGATACCCCAACTGATTTTAATATAAAAAATCCGAGGAAAAATATGAAAGTTATTTCTTGCTATTGTAATACTTAACTTATCTTATATTTAATTATAAAAAAGAAATAGCGTAGCTTCAACCTGATTGTAGTCATAAATTGCGAAAAAAACGACACATTCGACCACCCATTAAGATTAGTTACAAGTTTTCTGTCCCTTTTTAACCTTCAATTCGTAGTTTTGCTGTCTCGTTTAGCAACAAAATGTTTGTCTAATGTACCATTGTTATTTTGGGGGTGGTCTTTGCAAGATTTTCGAAGTTTGACGTGACATATGACGTCTAACTAACTTAAATTGACAATTAAAATGGTGTGTTCTGTCTTTTATTAAAAATAGGAATCGATGGTAGCATGTGATGGTATTTTTATGGAGTAATTTATATTGGTTTTTTGATATTGAATTCTTTGTAAATACTCAGCACAATTCTTCATACTTATACATTTTATAAGGATTGTGGAAGCGAATTCCTGTGCGTTCGACTTTTTTTTTAAAAACGGGCAAACGTAAACAATGCTTAGTAACTTCATTACCCATTGTTCTTCTACAGCATCAATTGATAATCGAAAGCTAGGGTGTAAGTACATAAGCCATAAAAAACTATTCTGTAAATTTCACGAAATATTAACATGAAAAGCTAGCAACCCATTAAGTTTGCAGTTGTAAAAGGCAACGATATTCATAATTAACTGGTGCACGATATACTATCGAGTAATTATTGTTAAGCTGAGTACTGACAGCGTTACCTTTTTATTTTCCTAAGGGCTTAACAGTCATAATTTAACTATATAAGGATAATATGTAATAGCTTGCGTCTTGACGTTATATGAACATCAATTAGAGAAAGATCCATTCAATAACAAAACACGAGAGGGATAACAAAATAGTAGTTTAGTTTATTTTTAAACCAATTTTGGATTAATATACTATAAAAAATAGTGAGCCACCTGCTCGTTCACCCCCTGTGTCATTCAAAAAAAGACCATGGTTTTGTACAATATAATTAAAACACTAACACGCCTGACTGTACGAGTATTAATTTACGAAAAGATCAACTTGCATTTACTCTTATTTCATTTAATCAAAATCGATTTCTTTTAACTACCTATTAATATTAATGGTTTCGATTGCATTTCCTGGCTATAGATAGATTTAAGTTTAAAACAGATTGTATTCACATTACTAGTTATTCAACATTTGAATGGAAAGATTCTTATTATATTTAATGTTATAAATTTAAAAGTGATTCATGTGTACTTGCCTCTAAACTGTGGTTGGCACCAGGTACCACTTTAATTTGAAATCTGTCTTGACAACACAACTGCGCAACATGCAGCTTCAAATTTACCCTCTACGATGCAAAGTTCTGATATTTTATTTATAACTTAGTTACTTAGCAAGGTACATTTAGTCGTGTAAAATGACAATTCTGCTAAATTATTTGCAGGTGTGTCTATACTTAAAATTAGTTAGTTTTGGATATATCCTCTATGCATACGCTACTTTTAATGGAATTTCTAAATATGCTGCGTCGACAATACTTGGGATCTCAGAACTGGAACTTTATCGCCCTGCGTATCAGTATGGCAGTTCGAGGAATGCTGTGACAACAAGAAAACTGCCATAGAAACAGTTCGTTTTAATTTTATAAAGTAAATTTGTACTTATATAACTATCAACCTTCTGGTGGCCA
The DNA here is from genome assembly GCA_963693355.1 of Pontia daplidice. Classification (NCBI taxonomy): domain Eukaryota; kingdom Metazoa; phylum Arthropoda; class Insecta; order Lepidoptera; family Pieridae; genus Pontia; species Pontia daplidice. Next base: position 5,128,713 of record CAVNZL010000001.1, read on the forward strand.
GGAGCGAATGTATTTCTGAATCTGTTTCCTGAATTAGTTTTCAAAGGATACTTTTTTACATACACCATTGATTTTTGGATTTGTATGAGTATAGACATAGATATGTCTATATCAGTGAAAAACTACACACACTACAACTACAGGGTTGTACATAATGGGTTGCAGGTCGATCGCTAACGCCAGGGTACGCCTGATACGCGAGGATTAAAATGCAAGTCGTCCAGGTTATTATTCTCACGGTTAATCAGTTAGGTAACTTTACTCAGCTTTCATTTATAACAATATATGAATACTGTAAAATTACTGTAGAATGTGTGGACTATTCTTTACTTTTGCATTATTGTCACCTCACACTTCGATCAAGCTTAAAAATATTTTTCCGAGTATTTGACCTACGACATTTTATTGAGCAAAGTCAAATAGCGGTAGATATGACTAAATAATGTTCTTTGAAGGTGATCTTAGCGAGACAATTACCCTGTGTGGTCCGTATAAAGCCATACATTAGATACAAAATTAATTCACCTTGGCACAAGCTTATTATTAAAAGTATTTTAAAAGTTTTTATTCACAATCGCTGTTGTCAGGTCGTAGATATAAAAATGAAACTTTATCATATTTCGTCGATCAACTATTGGAGAAATATCTATCGGGCCCGATTTTGATAAAATCAAACAATTTAATTATTGCACTATTATTTATTTGGAGAAGTAATATCAGTAAATCGGTAAGAAGTAATCGAAGACTTCAATCGGTTCAGGGTAAATAGGCAACGAAGATGTCTTATTAAACAACTTATGAATTAACTTACACTACTACACACTAAACAAAAAAAAAAAAATGTTTCAACCAAATGTTAGGCTCAGTCTTTCGGTGCTAGTTCGATGTTTGGTGTAAAAAATTTCGTTTCGCCGGCTCGTAAGACTTACCTCATTAATCAGACAATGAATTGTCTCAAACTTTCTACAAGTTTGTTTGAAGCACCGTGACCCTTTTGGTCTTTTCGACTTAAAAACCTGGACAAGGACTAAAATATAGGTATGCATAAATCAAGTTTGATTTGAAACAGCTATACCTACTTATTAGGAATTCCTTGTGGACTCAAATGACCTATGAGTAATCGCGATTTATACAAACAAAATTAAAAAATAGAATTGTGACCATAGTTTTTGTAATTCCAAGATAAATTATTTTCTGCATTAAATATTTACAGTGAGTACCATATCTGGGCTTAGTTGGCTTCTCACTTGATCTGAACCCTCTGTAGTTTAGTGGATCGTTTTGACAAAGGCCCTTAAACAAATTATTTGCGGCAGGTCTGACCCACTAACACCGATCGGGTTGGTATAGAAATAGTAAACTGGTTCATATGACCGTGACAAAGTTCTTCCCTCAGTTTTAATATTAATTTCGCCTACCGTAATTGATATCTTATTATTAAAATGCAAATTTTTAATTATGAACCCTATAAAGTCTATATTGAATCCGTAAATAATAAAAACATGTCTTGTTAATTGCGAGATGCGCATGCCCAACCTTGAAGTGTAAAGTACAAGTACAATTATCATAACTAGTAAAATAGTTTTAAACTTTTATTTACGATGCGTCATATAAATTATTGTACCTATTCTTTTCTGTGAAACTCAGAGGAAGTTGTAAAACAACAACATTACGTACAAAACAACTAAATTATGACATATCTTTGATAAATTTTCCACTTATCAGTGACACTGTTCTTTCAGTGTTCACAATAATCCAGGGGAATGGACACTATAGTCTTAAGAAACTCGCTCTAGAATCAGCTTGTAGCTCCACCGACCAACATCGGAAACGATTGAGTGCCTTACTGTGCTCTCACGTATGCATATAGCTATTTATTTCATCGGTATCTTTGAATACAATAAATTTTGAAGGCGAAACTAAAAAACTACAAGGCTGAAGGCTATCGCCTTATATAGGCCTAACAGGTATATAAATAATCCTTAATTAGGGACATTAATAAATTCACCCATTAAGACAGGAAAATTACTAATGTAACCAATATTTTTAATTTTTATTAGTTAAAACTGTTCCTTTTATAATAGCAATTAAAGTTGATCAATAAATGTGTTTAATCGTAATCAAATGTAACTTCATTTAATAAAATCAGTCTTTTCAAATATTTGACTAAAATTTCATAAAAAACTAATGTAATAAAGATAGATAATCTTAATGTACATATTTACATGCATAAACAAAGCTTAATTTAGTTATTGGTGTATTGCGTTCGTTCTAACCTCTATGGTTAAGCTCGCGTGGTATAGATAAACAGCGTAACATTATTTTCTAAATTCAGTTAACGAAACCATCGTGGCCTATAACGGCAATAAAAGGCCCTAAAACCGAGCTATGTTAAAATAAACAAAACTCATCCCATTGTCCAATGTCAGACTGGAGCAATGGTTACTAGGAACCGAGAATATAGAATCTTAGTAATTAACATCTTTGTCCTTGGAACAACGCGCGACCTTAAAACGCGCGGCTCGTTATGTATAAAGAATCAAACGCTAAATCGGAGCTTAAATAAAAACCAGTTCGTCCGCTTATACGATGACGTCAGCAGAGGCGAGCTTCCGACGGTTAGATAGAAAACGATAGTATTTCTGGTGGCCGATGACTTACTGAGCCTTTGTTGGCCTAAATGCTAGACAGGTTTGCTAACGGATTCTTATAAACTCAATAAAACATTAAATGATTAGTCCATTATGTAATATGCAATGTCTTTGTCATGTCCATGTTCGGCTTACGAGTATCTATAATCAGGTAAATTATCATATTTGTTTCTTTGTTGTACTTAACGAGCTCACACAATAAAAAATACTTATATTAAAATTTTCCATTATTTATTTTCCCAAGTGAAACCAGAACTCGAATTTATCAACGTTGAAATAGGGTAGTCAAAAGCTGAATCTGCATGAAATAAATATAAATAAATGTTAAAGAAAGCTTTCTTCTGTAAATACGTAAGTAGAATTTCTAGTATAGTATATATTATAAATTTTGAATTAATTGTACTTTTGTATGCATTATAAAAGTGTAGTTTTATAATGCCCGCGAATCTTAGTCTAAAATCTAAATCATCGCGTTACCTCAGGCTGGAGGATCACCTGATGGTAAGTGATACCGCCAATCCAATCGCTTTACTACAAAAATACACTAAGCTTTTATTAGTTCGTGAGTGAGTTGCCACCCTTTAAGAAGCGGTACGAACCTTTGTAATCATAGTTGTGTGCATACTATCCACAATAAGATTTATACCACTTTATTTTATTAACATTTTCAAGAGTACAATGAAAACACAGTGTGTCAAATTAAAAAACAAATACATCATACATACGTTTTTGAACGACACAAAATTCTGGGTCACAGTTTTCTTTCCATAAGATATTAAAATCAAAATATTCAGTCGGAGTGAATGAAATAACGTATAGGCGTTAGAATAAATTTAAATTACCACATCTGTTGAATTCATGAATTATTCGGTCAAATTTTTTAAACATGAGTGAAATTTGTAACACAAAACATATGTTCGATATATAAAATTTTCTTTACACTGTTGAGGTTGTATATTTAACTACTATTAGCTAAAATAATCCGCCTAATTGTAAACGTAGACAGCGACACTTGGCAAACAAATAAATATATATCAATATATATAGACCTCCAAATTAGAAGTCGAGCTAATATCATTAAAGTATAAAAACGTGAGCACAGGAGACAGAAAGATATCAAGCAGTGTTTTTAACACATAATAAACATCGCGGAATGCAAAATAATAAAATTAAAACGTTATAGTTGGTGCATCCAATTTATCGCGCAATAAATAAAAATAACGAAAAGAAAAAATAGTTGAACAAGAAATGTCACGATATACCAATACAAATTGTGTGAGATTATAGCTATATATATGGGTCAAGGAACGATTCCCCTTGCAGCCTCCTTGAGTTGCTGAGGCCAATCACCATCAGATGCAGTTTTTTCACTCATTTTGTTTTATACTTGGCAATCAATATTCCGTGGCACATGCACTGATATGGTTGCTATTCTAAAATGCTTTGCGCAGCTATAGCATAAATATTTTAGTGCAGAATTTAAAATTAAGAGAGTGGAATTGATTTGTTTAATATCTTTGTAGGCATTTAGCCTCAACGCCTTGAAGCCCTTTTAATTTGATTTATTATTTCGCCTGAAATTGAACCTTCAGTGTTCTAATCGGCCTTGGGCCGCGTAGAAGGAAAGTAAGTTGTAATTACTATCAAATTAAAAAATCAAACTAAATATTATTTTTAATCCGGCTACGCATACTTACCCCGCTGTCACAGCGACTCAAAATTCGCCCTGGCCTCCGACACTAGAGAGCGCCACTCTCGTGCATCGCGTGTTACCACTTGCCAGTCGCCCACTTGGAGCTCGCAGCTCGCAAACAATTATGGTTTTCGGTTAATAGGCAAAGTAGTTTTATGAAAAAGTAGTTAAGTTTAATTTGCTGTTAAAAAATTCTTTGTATGTACATAAATGTATGTATTTAAAAAGTCTTTGTACTAGTATAAACTTTTGTCGAAATTACTAAGTGATTTTAAGATTTTGCCAATATTAAGAAAAAATTTACGAAAACCCAAAGTCGATAAGTACACTTAACCGCGTAAACAGTTAAGTGTTTAATGAGAAGGATGCAATAAACTTTGTGAGGTGTTTGAACATTAGCAATTGCACATCCGTTAGTTTGATAACAATAACTCAGCAGCACAACAGCACAAGTAATACATGTATCATTTGCACTTCCGTTAAATTGATTTACTTTGACGTTTAATAGAAATATGAATAAGCAACCAATGAACAACTTTTGGAATTCTAGCCGACTAAATGAGGAGCGTATATTGCGATTTTTATTTGTTTACGGTTATTACTAATTATCATTAATTACTGACATTAAAAGCTTAACTAGGATTCTAGTCTACTAGTACGTATGTATACTTATTGTGCTTATGTATGGTATATTAATTTTGACGGTATAAAATGAACATTGCATACTTTTAGTGAAATTTCGTCGCACGCGATGTAAAATACGTCTTTGGAATAATGGTAATATTATTCAAGGTCAACTTGACAATTTCACTTTAAAATTGCAACTTTTTTATTTAAAATAGATGCAATGAATTATATCGAATTGCAATAAGTAAATAATTCATGAAAATGCTATCGTCATAAGGAGAGATGTCCCAACAGGATATCAGTTCAAGAGCTATTTTTTTTCTTTTTTTATATAGAGGAAAATGTAGTATCTCATTCCTATGTTAGTGCATTACAAGTCCATGGATTTTTCATTCAAACTCCGCTGTCTTGTCAAAAAAAACCAACTGGGTGCCAAGCTCTTTGTTCGCAATCGATGTAATTCGATCTCAAATTTAGATTCGGCTATTTTTAAGGTAAACCTATATGCAAATTAGTGTACTTTCTAGACTTCACTAAACTTGAATATTGGTCATAGCCAAGTCAGTTGTCAATGCGTCTATTTCTTTATTGTTTACTAAGGAAAATTTTAAGCTTTAAGCTACGCGCCCTGTATGATTAATCAAAGTTAAATATATACCAAAGGTTAATATACCGATCTTATCGCGAAGGGCAACATAACAAGACGATATCAAACAAGAAGAATAAATAAATTAGATATAATACTTATTCCTTATACTATCTACTGGTCTAAATGTTATAATTGCAAAGCAATGCCGTCAGCAACTCTGACCTCTGCGGCTCAAGTACGATAGGTCATTAGCTCTGAAATGCACTTGATGCAAACTAATCTTTAAAATATTAAATAAATTGGTTGTTAAAGCGATTCTTATGTTATTTATTCATGTTTGAATTTAGTTACCATATACTTTGAGAGCTCGACGTTTGTCCGTTTCTAATTTCAACAATTGTTAGGAAACGCAAACGCAATCAAAATTTATGAAAAAGAATTCCTGGCCACAATTGCGTTAGTTAATTTTAGTCTCATGCTATATTCAAAATATACATTGTGTCGCATTTTTTATTTAGTTAGTAGTTTATAGTTTGATTGTGATAAAAAAACACCATGTCAATGCAAATAATAATTTCAAGTGTAATAATATTCAAAACTCAATAACCTAATGCTGCATCACCTTGATTAAATACCAATGACCATTTAATACGGCCACCGACCACGCCATTCACATTTTAAATTGTTATTTTCAAAATAAAACATAATGGCTTTTAAGAAAATGGACTACTATTTCATGTCAATAATAAGTAAATATCTTTATGAATACATTTTTTGTTACTACCCACATTCGTAAATAGAAAATAATTTGGTATCTCAAACTCAGAAAATACCTTCATACAATGTTTGTATTATAAAAAAACACTGACTCTTCTTTCTCATCTGCTACTAATAAAGCGGGTGTCGTATACATGAAAATATACAGGATATTAATATTAAAATCATATACATAATACTTATACACCCACTGAAACTTCACTATCTATATTATATATACTCTATTTAAATATATGATTTAAATATTATAATACTATATTTACATATTCTGTTCAATTTAATTGTTAATTAATACTATTCAATTTCTATCGTTCTAATACACACTAGGTTTTTTAAAGTAACTGGAATCCTTTAGTCTATTTTTAGGTACTGTGTGACGTTGGAACAAAAATTGATATGTTATGATATTATATTCATGGACTCATGTCCATGAGAATGAGACATTAAATTATATTTATTTAACCGCTCTAAGTGCTTAAGAGACAGTCTATTCGTTTCAAATTCAATATAGGTAAGATAGATTTTAATCAAATAAACATTTGCTACATAAAACATCCTAATTTTGAACAAGATTATAGAGGGAAGTGATGAATTGGTATAATTTTCTGCTCGGTGTATAGCTTCAGAGAATCTTAACCGCATCAAAGTCACCGTCACCCACACACACACATTTAATACGTGAATTATTACATCAAAAACTACGTGGGAACGGAAATTAATAAAATTCCAATAGTATTACAAGTAACTACAATGAATGATGCTTTTATATTGGTCCTATCACCTATCAATTTGAACGAAATATCGACATCATTATTATTCGTCACATTGATTATAATATTTAATCATATAATCCTAATGTCAGATTGAAAATAGACGTTACTTAAATTTATGTATGACATTGTTAAGATTTTGATCTTACATTTCTTTTCTTAGATTTTGATATTAAAAACTTACTTACCTTTGGTGGATAATGTCAGTTTTGTAAATTAGTTACTAGAGCTATTCAGAAAGGTACCCTAGACGAATTTATTACATATCGTATTATTTTGATTTTAGGTAACTTTACCTCAGATTATAGGGTTTATCGTAAAGGCATACCATAGGCGATAGATATTGCTGTGTACGTATTTGGGGGCTAACGTCTCGCCGCTCCAGTGGCCGCGATGACCACACCGGTTTACTTTCGTTCGAAGGTCAACGATGAATCTGGCTCAACACGTACCACGTGCCGACTATCTTATTCACACCTAGAGAACTTACATTTACTAAGATTTTAACTGTGAAAGGACCTGTTTTGCGTACAAGGAAGGATTTTATTTAGCTAAATAACCAGTATTCTTACTTTAGATTAGACAAGATATTTCCTTCCTGTTTATTGTTTAAGTCCGAAAAATCTACGTTATTTCTTAAACCTACTCTGTTTTTCCGAGTGTTCGTATTCATTGAGTGATTTTGATTTATTTCACTTTGATTCCGGGGGAATCGCCATATTATGTGTTTAGAATATATTGAAATTTTCTTGCAATGAAAAGTTTTACGCGTTGATGTCTTTTACATAACTATATTTAACATTGTTTAATGTTTTCATATTAAAAGACATGACTTTTTCATTTAGTGAAATATAAAATAATGAATTAGGTATGTTCTGTAGTCTAAGTTGGAAATTTGACGAGACATACACCTAATTTATTCACGTGACTGATCGGTATATATGAATGAATATTTCTTACACTAGATTTTTAGATTCAGAACTCAAATTTCAGGTTTGCATTCTTATGCAAATATATTATATTGGTGTATTTAGCATTTTACACATTCTTGCCCTTATAATAAAAACACAATGTGCTCCACAGCCTAATTAATGTTAACTATATCATGAATTCTCTTAAATAACAATGTATTATTGTACCTTTACCTACCCGAGGTAAGTATTAAATAATATAGCTTACTTTTAAACTATAAATGAGCATTCTCTCATAAATAAAGTAGTTATTAATGAATATATAATTAGATCCTAATAAGACTTAATATAATTTTTAAAAATTAGTTCATGTACATTTCTGGTCCATTCTATTCCTAGTTCTTATCGTAGAAGAAATTATATGAAATTTAAGCAAATATTTTTTAGAAAGAATTTTTTTTTTCAGAAATGCTTTTTATTAAAGCTATCCTTCGTCTTCCAACCGAAAGCATTCCGTAAATAGAACTAGCTCAATTAGAAGGATTATCACATATTATACTACATAAGTGAGGCTAAGCCCACTTAATAGAAAAAATTAATATACCCAGGCTCTGTATTAATGCCTAAGTCGCACTTTGTTTGAACCGTCAGGAAACCGTAAAGAAAATTACGGTTGAAAGCAAATATGATTGATTTTAGTTACCAGGGCGTAATTAAACAGTTTTCCATTACCTTTTATTATCTATAGAACATACTTACTCTAGATACTTATCAAACTCCTTCACGCGGCGATTCCGCTCACAACTGGCCTGCGGCATCAGCTTGAAGGTACTCCCTATTCAGACTGACAAAGCATTTGCCTTACCTACCTACTAAATACTGTTTGGATTTTTAATATCGTGCACGTTGGTGTAAGAGATGAAGAACAAACAATTAATCTTTTGACTGAAGAGAATTTCATTGTTTGAGTTGTCGTTATAATTTTGAATATTATGAATTATTGTTAGAATATTTTTTTATATCACATACCAAAATTACAATTAATACAACGTGCAATATTTATTGTTCCACCTACATGTACTTTCACAGTAAATGAATTAAGTCGTGTGTTGAATTGTTTAAAAAATAAAGAAGGTAATTCGCAAAGCAGGCAAGGGGTAAAAAAAACAACAATTTTCACATTAAAGTTATATTAAATGACAGATTCGACACTGGTTACACAGGGTAACCAAATAAAAAGACAAATATGCCAATTAAGACGTAGTACAACCATAAAATGGTTTCTTAAATGATGGCAGTTTTGACATTGGTAACATGAAACAAAAGTCGCTGAGCAAATAACACATAAATTGACATGCTTGTGTTAGACTTTAATTAGAATAAAGGATTTACCGAGACCTCGAGAAGTGTGCGCCACTATAAAGTTAGATTTGTATCGTTGAAGCTGCACCTTCGACGACGCAAAGGTGTCACACACACTTGTAAATGGTTTAACACAAACATCTCAACGCAAAGCCTTTTATATATTTCGCTACGCGTACAAACCTGTCACCTAAACCTAAAATAAGTAATCTATTTGAAATCTTAAATTCTAATTCTAAACAATGTGCATGTAATTTAGATTTTATACGTTCAGTTGAAAAATATTATCTCAATCACATGGACTCGTTTAGAAACTGATTTCGCACTATGCTTATACCAAACAATAAAAATTCAACGAATACTTCATCTATTTGATGACACACTGGAAAGGGAACGACTTGAAAAGAAACAACATCTTATCATATTTAACTGTTCCAATTTTACTCAAATGAATTTAACAGATATCGAATGGTAACTGATAATAATAAAAATTAAATTAACATATTATTATACACAAACAAAATTAATTGTCACATCTTACAATTAATATAAAAACTTGTATAAGTTCGAACTAAACTTATCATGAATATAGTTAATTGATTATGATAAATAACAAAATTTCTCGTAGATTTTGTATTTACATTAATTTATATCTAAATACTACATAGTGTGTGCTTTAAACAGTGTGGAGGAGATAAATGTCTGCTAAAATATTAGAAGACGGGCGACAGAGTGCGCGCCGCTGGACGAGACTTTGTATATAAAGAATAATATATTATAATCTTTCAATATAAAACTGTGAAAGGCATTCGGTTCGAGGTAATCGGTTAGTTCGGTGTCCGTCCGGACCGCGACTCCGCGCCCTCACAACACTTTCTAACCCTATAACTCGTTACTTGAGGTAGTTAAGTTTCATATTCTTTAATTTTTCACTATTCCGTTATTGCTATAATCAAAATATGTTACAAAGATACCAACTTCGTAAAGTACAATGCTAAAAGTAGGTATGCAGGTAAAATTGTTATGATCTGTATACGTCGTAACTACAACCGTCCGTCAATCAATTAAACCAATGCTATTTTAATTACAATTTGTACTAACGCTTCACAGTCGGAATATACTTACAAAGAATTTTTATTTGGACACATTTTAATTGACTGACGCACGGCAATATGATTCATTAACGATTGTGGAAGTTTTCATACATTATTTTATAATATTTACTTATAATCGTCATCAATGAATAAGTTATATGTATAGTTCAATACAATCTGTCACGATATATAGTCACTGATGAGGTAGACAAGTGTAATTATATTTGTATAAAAATATTTCTGAAATATAATCAACATTAAAATACAAACATTATCAAAATTAAGTCAATACGAAGTCATATTGCACACTGACTTTCAGGATAAACAAATGTATTATTAGCAAGGATCTCACAATTTTTGATTGCATAACAAAATATTAGATATGTCGGTATAACGATTAATTTGAACAATTGCATAAAAAGCTGCTGAAATGTAAAACAATGTAAATTTTATAGATATTACTGTTTATTTATTGGTATATTTTAAAATCACCAGCTTTTTAGCAAGTACTGGTAGTTGTACCTGGACGATCACTGGTCGTGATCACAGTTAAATATATATTTAGTATATCATAGCGAATATTTTGTTACGCGCGTTCTGGGATCTTGATATGTTCAGTACTGTCTATTCATAGTCATCCGTATTTACAAAATGTTTTATTTATTCCTCATCGTCCCATATTACTTTATACGTAATCAATATTGAATTATTTTATTCTATACAAAGAAAACATTTACAGTATTATATTAATTTATTGCTAAAGAATTTCATTATCATTAGGCTAAAAATTATTAAAAGTTAAATCGCTTCGCAACAGAGAGTTGGCGGTATTAATTTGGCAACGTTCAGGAAGACTACTTTCCTACACTAACGAAACAGGAATGTATTAACTAAATTCGTTCAAATAACACATTGGTAACTAAAGTGGCATAAATACTTTTAACTCCCAAAAAAATCAGAATCAAAGTCATTAACTAACTTACATTTTAAAACAAATTTTAACAGATAATAGGAAGCACCTGAATAATACAAACTATAATATATACGAGAAATGTAATGTAACGTACCTACGGCTCATTGCCACTGGCCAACGACGCTTTCGCCATACGTTTCTTTCGTGCGTAAGTTCTAAGTTTGCTACTCACTCACGTGTTTATAATATATCTACATACTTTCAGAGTTAGTAGGTATATGAAATATTTTATTACTATTTTATAAGAACTTAGCCGAAATCACTATTGTTTTGTACTGAATGTTCCATTCTACTTTTGATTATTTTTCTTATCATTGCTCAAAGTGTAATTAATGCATATAATGTACTTCATAAAAATATATTTGAGATTGCCTCCACAATTTATTTACACTGAAGGACTTCTCATATTATTATCAAGATCAACAATTATTGGCAAACATATAATAATAATTAAAACTAAAATAAAACATTAAAAGGATATGTATTTAACATTACGAGTCACTGGTAAGACCTAACATATTGTATAAATGGATTTATTTAAAACTAATTATTACTATATAAATTTCATATGTAAATTGATATGGATCGGTCTAAAATATAGCGGAATATAACTCCAGCGTCATGTAATTATATGTTTTGTTTAGCGCCCAGACAACCAGACATGTAAAGTCACCTTGTGTTGAAGACAAGGTTAGATTTGAATGAACAACAAAAAATAAAACTGTCCGATTGAACGCCTGTTTCGAAATAAGCCCAAACTACTCTACCAGGACTATTTGTATCACATTGTAAAATCAAAGTTAATATATAGAATATTCATATCGAGATCGAATAGTGTTTTATTTACTGTTGATATAAATCATGATATGTGTGAATGATACGCATTGCTACTTGTCCAGTAACTAGACGTATTCTCAAAATTAATTATCGGTTCAAGATGATGGTGATGTCGAGGTGATAGATGAAGATGATGAACGTAAATTCTTTTTCATGTGCGTGTCGAAGTGCTTTATCATGTGATCTTTACGTATGAAGCCTTTACCGCAGTGGTCGCAGGCGAATGGCTTACAGCCGGAATGCAAGCACATATGACGACGTAAGTCTGTTTTGTGGTTAAACGATTTCGGGCATTCATTGCATTTGAATGGCTTATTATCGGCATGTTTCAAGTAGTGACCTTCGTATGAAACATCGTCTGAAAAGCGTTTACCGCAGCGGTCGCACTTAAATGGCTTAGCTCCCGAGTGAAAAGTTTTATTGTGCTGTGTCAAATAACATGCTTTATTAAATAATTTATCGCATTCGAAACATTTATGAATAGTGGTAGGTACACTTTTCTTTAACTGATTCCTTTCAGTCAAAGGGGTGCTTGGGACAGTTGATGAAATAGATGGAGAGCCGTGACTGTCGTTGTCGGCTTTTGCACTTTCAGGACTGGCCGGAGACTTCATCTGAGTACCATAATTCTCTTTATTTGCATAATCCATTATGTCCTCTATTTTCAGTATTTGAAGCTCACTGGAGTCTCTCACCATATCATCTTCCCTTTTGATTGTTTTTCCACCAACGGCATACCCATAGGGATATAATTTAATATTATCCGTGTTGTATGTAGCCATTGTTTCTTTAATAGCTTTAGGTGAATAGGTGAACTCGTAATCAACGTTCTGTCCATTCATATCAATACTATTATATTGTAGAGGAGACTGTACTGGATCAACAATTATATAACCGGCGGTGGACTCGTCGGCGATAACTTGACCCCCCACGTTAGGTGTTGTGACATAGTTAGAAACGTAAACGCTGAAGCTCTGCGTTTGTAGCTGAGAGAAGCTTGGTAAGCGTCCACCAGCTGGCTGAGTCGACGTTTCTTGTTCCATAACTTCGACTTCTTCTGGTTGTTCACCAAAAGTAGCCGGATTGGCTATAGGCAGATTGTTGATAGCCATATCCATAACGTGGGGGGCCATCCCGTTTGGGTAACTCGGTGCTATAGTCTGCTGAAAATTCTGACCCAAATATAATGGGGTGTGCGTGGGGTCCTGTACCGAAGGCCCCAAAGGATCCGTAGACCTCGGATTGTAAGGGTTGACACCCAAATGACTGAATGGCGGTAGCGTGTGCGCCGTAAGCGCTGGTGTACTCTGGGTTAGCACTGGAGCTGAAATATTGCTGGTTGATACTGATAGCAGGCCCCTCATATGATGATTTTGAGAAACAGAGGGACCTGCTTCCCCGTTTGGGGGATTCGAGCTAGAGGTTATTGATTGAGTTTTAGAACCCTGACTATCATTAGGATTACCTATCCCCGGAGGCTGGCTACCTATATTTATGGGATGTGACCCTACTTGATGCTGTAGCGGATGATTGACTAAAGAATTATTACTGAAATTATTATCTAAGTTACCCTGTTGAAGATGCGTGTATGGCGGCTTCGACTGCATTCCAGCGACTCGGTGTGAGCGTTCGAAGCTTTGTGATGCGTAGGGGGACTGCAGGGCTCCATCGTCGACGCCTCGGCTGTCATCAGAGGGAACTGGGCTTTGTGTATTGGAGTCTGCGCTCTGTTGTTGCGCGCGAGCTAAAGACTCACGCGTAGGGTGATGGTGACTCGATATTGGCATCGTAGCTGGATCTGGCTGGCCGGAAGACCTCACAGCATTTTTGTGTAAGGTTGTGTTGTAATGTCTTTTCAAATGACCTGAACTAGTAAACCACTTGTTGCAAGCTGTACAGTTGTATGTTTTTGGTCTTCTGGCTTCATTTGATTTCCAGTTAGCTCCTTTTCCACCTATTGATGGTAAAGCTGACGATGTTGGATTCGCAGGTTGCGTGCTGGTAATTTGAGGAGCACTGGGCGAATCATAAGGCCTGTATGGCGGCTTCATATCAGAGTTAGAAGAAGCAACCACTCCCACGCAGTCTGTTAAAGGTGGCATTTGCACACCAGAGTATATTTTTTGACCAACGTGCATAAATTGATTCTGATCGTGATGCACCGGTAAGAATTTATCTTGAGAGTATGCAAACTTTTGTTCGGGATGAAATATTTTAACATCTGACGGGTATGGTTTCTGTTCTTGAAACATTTTTTGATCTTTGAAAAGTGAAACATCACCATTTATTTGAGGGTTATTGTATAGCTTTTGCGTTTCCCATGGCATCATTGGTACAGTTCGTGTGTTGACTTCTCTTCCTTGTGATGCTGTTTCTTCATATTGACTATTTTGTGGCTCACCTTCATTTCCTTGATATACAACCTTTTGGGAATCTAAATCTAATATATCTGATGACTCTTCATGTTCTTCTTTAACTTTGACATTATCATTTTGGTAGCTTGAATTATTAAATTGTTTTACTGGGAATTGTTGAAATGCAATTGTGTTTGTTGCATGTGTTGCACTTGAACCTGCGTGGGCTGAATTGCAATGCTCATTTAGTTGAACAGCAGAATCACATACAAAGCCACATTTATCACACTGATTAGGTGACGGAGACGGTGTTGGTTGATTTAATGGCTGTCCATACAAAGGGCTTGATGATGATACTTGTGAAACACGATCTTGAATATTATAAGGATGGAAGCGATTATTTTTATGTTGGTAATCTTGATTATATTGGGATTGTTCCCAGTTAATTTGCTCGGAATGCTGATTTTGTGAAAAATTTGAATGAGAATAGTTGTTACCATATTGAGCCCCAGGAGAAAATGTTGTTTGGTCTGGGTTCTGGTAAGGCGATGGTGCACTGTGGTAGCTTTGTGGTGTTGCCGGATGTGGAAACTGCGTGGAAGTCTCCGGCGTAGCTCTTTGTTGAAATTCAGGACTAGGTTTAGTAATCATAGTGTCGCTCGAATCTGCTGGAGCCGAAACTGTGGTCTCGTTTTTTATTTTTGTACCGTTGTTGTTTTCAGCATCATTCTGTGAATTTTGCGTACCCCATTTTACATATAAATTCTCTTTATGATATTGCAAATGCACTTCTAAAGAATCAACAGTGTCCAAATAAAGGTCGCAAACCTTGCAATGGTATTCCCTCGACGGTAAGGTCGACGATACAGTGTTGCTGTTAGCCATTTAATTCATCAATCCAAAGGAGAGCGCCGTCTCCTCCAAAGAAAAATAAAAGAAAAAAAATGTAGCTTCTCCTTTTCACGCACATGTAGTCGATGCGGTTTATGCGCTACGAGTCAAATTCATTGTCGATGTCACGGCGTATCTAGCAATTCGCGGTT
This sequence comes from Pontia daplidice, assembly GCA_963693355.1. Lineage (NCBI taxonomy): Eukaryota > Metazoa > Arthropoda > Insecta > Lepidoptera > Pieridae > Pontia > Pontia daplidice. The sequence continues at coordinate 5,144,394 of CAVNZL010000001.1, forward strand.
CAAGTTATGCCACAATAATGTTTTCAAAGAAAGTTTTTCGCGGCATCGCGCGCGGGCGGGCGGCACAACCACGTGCGCGCTGTAAACACTCCCGTAATCGTAAACAACACAGCGATACTGCAGTACTAAGTTGTTAGTCCGATATGCACTTATTACACGCCAAGCACACAAAAACTCTTAATATTTTACGAATCGAGTGTTTTTTTAAATTATTTGGAACAATAACATTAAATGTTCGTTCACTTTTAAGAATCACAGTTTATTTCAATAAAGTAACTTGGCACTTAATTATGAATAGAGTCGCGACGAGTTTTTTAGTTTATAGTAAAAGCGAGAATCCGATGTAACGGACGTCGGGTACGGACGCTGTGAGCGTTTAGTAGCAACTGACAGCCTTCCCGAAGTCGCCTTCGGGGGCATGACTTCAATAACAATTCGCAACGTCGCGGTCGTCCCCCACCGAGACGCAAGAGCGAGCGAGAGGGTCACTCCGTGCGCTGTGATGAAGTTATCGCTTCTTCGTCCTTTTGTTCGTCCTTGGCGGAAGCGAGAGCGATGCGTGGGGCTAGGCGGGGGTGCGGGGAAAGGACCGGTCCTACTCTTTCTCAAAATTGAAATGCCCGGTCGAAATGTCCGGTGAAGCTGTGTCCGAGTGGGACAGCGATAGCACCCACCCTTATAATGCGGGCAGCCCGAACCTTCGAATGAATTTTCTAAATTTTAAATCTTGTTTTGGTACATCTAAAGGAGTATGTGTAAATACGTACTTAAAGGAATGTTTTGGAATAACTACACACTTAAAATAAACTAATTATATTCGATATTAAAGATTAGGTACGTTGTGGTTTTTGGTAGATGCAAAACAAGTTTATTTGCATAAGAATTTTACAAATTATTTTTAGTTACGTGTCAACTGCAGTATAACAAATTTAAAGAACAAGATCGTACTTATATATTGCAAAAATACATTTAACAACGCGCATTATGTTACAACTAGTTTTGCTTATAATATTGTAGCCAGCGAACTTCCCCGATCATATAAAATCTTATTCATACCACCTAAGTTATAAGTTTCTCAAGTTTAAAAATTAAAAATAATTATATGTATTCGTTGAAAGAGGAAGATTCGGTTTGTGTAATGTTTTCTGAAATTTTGCTTAAACCGAGCGAGTTCGAGGCCGGTGGACGGTCATGCAAACTATGGGGAGTGTCGACATCGATTTTCTCGGACTATGCCGATCACTTCACGTCTCCCTACCGTTTTACACTCGGACTTTCTTTCAATCTATTTATATCTAGCTACGTGTTTAGCGCGCCAAAAATATCGTAAAGTAGACAAAACAAGCATAACGTAAGCGTTCTTTGAACACAAATACTAAATAAATATTAATATGGTACGAGTATTATTAATTTAATAACGTTCAAGCTCGAACAGGTTAACTAGGCGTACTAGGATTTCAATTATTAAAAGATTAAAATATTAGTTATTATTATATACATTTTCCTAGGTTTTTAGATTTTTAACACCCCGGTGCAGGCACCGACAATCTTCACCACGACACTACGATTCTGTCGTTTTTACTTTTTGAGTTTCACATTTTAGGGTATCAGTATCCATTTTCTAATACTTTTAAGATTTATTTCGTAACAGTCACCTGAGTTAAGCATATAGTAATAGAAGGTGTGTCAGGTACTGAAGGCTGATCACTTACAGATTACTATAATTGAAAGATAAGTAATAAAATTCTTTACGTATTCTGTTAGTTTTGTGTTCGTAGTGTTTTTCGTAATATTTATAATTGCAACAAGTTAAGCAAAAAGTTTGGTATAGCTGAAAAATATACATTTTTTTTCAAAACTAATGGGAGGAAGCATAATCTAAGCTGTACATTAAAATAATAATTACTACAATACATTTAGAACAAAATTGATCTCTGTGTTTGATATACGACTATGATATACTTAGAATAAAAAACCTTTTATTATTAAATTAAATCTTTGAAAATATAAGTAAATAATCAATTTTACACCGAAGCATTTGGTATTGATAACTATTCCGCTAAGCAATAAAATTTAAAAAAAATACGTAGAACTTTCTACTTTGAAAAAGCAATATACTTAATTGTAGGCAGCTTATCTGTTAAATGAAACAAAGTATGTCTTGTTATAAGCCGGCGTAAGTGAAACAATAGTATAATCTGCGCGTTAACTTCTAGGTAATAGTAATTAGCGCTGTTACCTGCGCATGTATTCTTATCGCATTGAGGAATTCAAAACTATAAATGTTAATTACTTAAATCTTCTTTTAAGATTCAATATCTTATCTGAGAGATCATTTCTTATCTGATATTTATCTACAAAAGCAAAAGTTTCAATAAACTTATGCAATACCAATGTAGAATTGCCTGAATTATTTATAACTTCTCAATTAGTATTATTTGCAGTATACTGACTTTTCAGTCTTGAAAGAACAGTGTCTGCCTAGTGGTTAACGTAACGATACTCATTGTCTCATCTCACCCCCCAGCTGTGCACAGTTTAATGAAAATATGCTCGTACGGGCTTCGAATCGCACAAAAATCGATAATTACTTATGATTTCGTTGTGTGTGTAGTTTTAGACGCATATTTTACATGTGTGATATTTTAATATGAATCGGGTCGTATAGTAAATTAAAAATTTGCTAAAAATATTAAGATCTATTTGGTCACCAATCTTTAGTTAAAACCTTGGAATATTTTATGACTAAACGAGTAGGTTTATAATACAAAAAAGGGGTGACCCCTTAATAATGAATGGGCTAATGCAATGTTATAACTTTTGCACCTGTCAATTTATAAGGTTAATAAGTGGTTTATGCCTTACTGCGATTTAAAATGACGTAAATACTGACTTATAGACATTAATAATTAAATTAAATAACTCCTTCTTACACTTTTACTCAAAATATATATTACCTGCTAAAGAGATCTAAGTTAGTGACTCATTATACAAGTCACATGCAAGCGATTGAATGAGATGAGCCTTAGTTAGTCAAACAGTCTATATCATTTTATATTTATATAAAAAAGATACCTTTCCATAGTGGATGTCCATATCCAACCGAGTGACTTCTTATGCTAAAGGCTTTCCAAAGTGACGTTTAAAATTGAACCCTAATAGATTGTAGGATAGTTTGTACTCGTTTACAACTAAATACGATTCATCGCCTAAGAATCTCCTCGTAATGAGGAAAATGTAAGCTTTTACATTTTACACCTATAAAGGTTAAGGTCCTATTGCTGGTAATAGAAAATTGGTTCATTGATAGTAAACAATCGTAGTCACGGTCTATGACACAGCGACTGAAACTATATGGAATAATTATAACATCAAACATCCAATTAACAAAAATTAATTTCGTGCAAAATCCGAAGCGCTGGTCGCTCCAAATTAGATCTATATGTATAATTGAAACAGGCACTGAAATTATTAATGTGGGGTAAGCGAACAGAATTCTGATCGATACTAAGTTACAATACCTAATTCCTAATGAAATAAATAAATTATATTATATGTATGGGATGAGAATTCTATAGAGAATCCCTGATGGCATACGAGTATAACTTATCTACTTAAGCATTTATAATATTTATAGTTTACTCTTTTGCGGAGTGAATAACTACGTGTGTGTTTAAAGGAATTTTCAACATAATCTTTGTTTATCAAGTCGTATTTCTAGACAGCAAATTAGATATACGTTCCAATGAAGATCATAATGACTTCAAGTCACAGCCAAATTTTCTCAAAAATGGTTGCTAAGTAGGACTTCAATGTTAAAGTAGGGGTTCTACTTAATATATCTTTATAGGGCAGTAGAAAATAAATAGAATTTACTTCTCGACAGTTTGTAAATTTAAAAGATATTAGAATGTTGTTGATCTTGGCGTCATTTATTTTATAATAACACAAATAATGTATGTTTGCTAAATTTAAATTTCCTAGAGGCAACTCGCGAACACACAGACGAGGGAACACCTCTTTTTCAGCCGTATTTTTTAATACAAAAGGTAACTTATTCATTGGAAGCTGCGTGTTAGTTGGTGACGTTATTCGGACTTGCCATCTATGCACCTGCTGACTCAAATATAACAAATTATGAAGGTGTTGTAAAAATTCAAATCCAAGAGTAAGGATTGTTACATCCGGCAAATGATGGCAAGATGAGAGTGTCTACTATGGTCACTGTGACACATATCAAGTCAGAAGTAATTCAGTCAAGGGTGGATAGATTGGGAATTCACCTCTGGGTTTTTTCGAATAAAATGCTACATGTAGTCATAGTGACAACCGAACCACACGAATTAAATGCCACAAATATAAAGCTGTACCCCCGGGCTCTCATACTTCCATATTATAATAGATACTTGGTCAACGTAGTATCCACTTTGGGATATCTCAAATTGTCACAATCTAAAACGTTTAATAGATTAATTCTCCGTACTCTATCATTAAAATATATTTACGGTGGAATTAAGAAACCTTCTCCTTTTTAGAAATAGGTTAAACTTCAACTTCTTTGTCATGGCGCATGCGCTAGTTGTTACAATGTTAAAAGTGCAAGAAAGTTTAACAAGATGTTTTGTCCATTGTAAAATTGCCCTGAATACTGATAATAAAAGATGCAATTATTAAACCAGATAACTCAAGGTTACGGAAGATTAGCGAGATGGAAAACGCCAGGATGCTAAATTGTATATATTTGGTATAATAATTACAGGGATATTACGCCATGACGGCAGAAAATGTACCTCACATCGCGTACAAATCAAGAAACACTTCGCTGAACGATAGATTTTGTAACGAGAGAGCTTACTCATAGAAAAATATGGGTAATATCCGATTACATGCAAGTGGACTTGAAACTTCATCATTATATAACTATTTCAGAAAACTGTATACGAGTATTTTATAACATAAATAAAACAAGCTCTATTACTGTAGACATAGCAAAAAGCTTATATCGAACGTATTAATTAGATTCAGTCTGCGATTTGACTTTAGTGAGGTCACTTTGATGGAGCTTAAATTCTACGAACGCTCCCGTTTCAATAACGTTTTAAACTTGGCCAGACGTGTTATTATTGGACGATTAGTGTATGCAATACCGGCAACTACAAAGCGTGCAACATAATTTAAATAAAGAACCCATTCAAATGTTATCCATACGTTTTTGAAGACTAGTACAGCACTGCAGTGAAAAAAAATTCAAATGCTTTAACACCTAATTAACTTTGTCTGTGGGGAATGAGGTCAGCGTTTCGAAGATTATTTATTTATTGGGATAATCATAAATATTATTTGTTTGTGAGTAATATTAATGATTATGAATACAGACATCTAATAATATGAAATAAAATAGAACTAAGAATATACTAATAGACAAGAAATCGGCACGATTAGCCAAGGGACTGGCCGAATCGAAACAACTATTATTGTATCTAACACAAGAGAGAATCTTCTCAGTTCTCTAATGTAAGTTAATGAATAACGTTCCAGATGAATGAAGTTTGCTTACGTTTAGTCTAGACTGATTTTTCGTAATCAGCTATAAAAATTCTAAGTGCATTCCTTTAGGTAAAGTACAATTTTTTTAATAATAAGGTACGATACAAGTAATTAGTAAATACAATACATTTGTTATGGGTAGGGATATGCGAAATAAGATAAAACTACTGTAGCAGTATAAGATTAAAACTCTATTTTGAATTTAGTAATGACGTTAATTATTATTGTTGCAATAAAACTGCAGTCTGTCCGCTCTTTATCTAAAAAATCGATCCATTGGTGTCTATTATAGATTGCCTAACTTTTAAAGATTGACTTGACTGCACGCGCAACGTAGTTTCAAATTTCCTATTATAAGAGAAACTTGTCGAGGCGATTTGGGATTGTAACCTTAAACCGAACAAAAGACTATCAATTGCGCGACGTTGTCAAATTTCCAAAATGCACCAAAACTTCTCTAGCAACGTCGCATCTTCACGCACACAAAACAAAAAAATACCACGAATGCACGCATAGTGCACACATGCGAAGGTTGTAGAAAAAAGTATGTAAACGATACATTTCTCAGAAAAAGCACACGCACACAGGGAAGACTGCTATTCTGTTGTTGAATAGGTGAATAATATTGAAAAAAAGAAGAGCCCAACACACAGATGACGAAAGCAATGTGCTGTTGCAGCGGACACGTGCAATTTAAAACTTTTAATGATTTAGCTTTGCTAACTTAATTTTTGAAACTCTTACAGAAACTTCGTCAATTTTCTTATTTATTTAAAATTTTGAGAATTGGAGTTTCGATTGTGATACTATATAGTTACGGTAAGGTACGGTAAGGTACGGTTGCGGTAGGTTTAATACGCGTAAACCGAATACCTAGTATTAGGAAAGATAAAGTATTTCTTCATACAAAATCTTTAATCTATTCTATTAAAAAAGCACTTATTAATTTCTAAGCATTATCTGTATATTCGTGTGTCAGTTCTTTGTAATATGTTCAAAAATATTTTCGATTAGCCTCCGACGCTTTATTCAGATCGAGTCGCATAAGGGATGGGGTGCATAGGAATGCAGCAGATAAAAAACGATTTACTGTTAGCCGCGGGGGTGGCAGGACCGGTTTTGACTCAAACCACTGTTATTTCATCTCAAACGCTTCATTCGGACTGCGAACTATTTTGTTTCGTTATGAAACTTTTGATTTGATTCTGTAAGGAAATTTTCAAGTTGTCATAGTCTTTCATTAATTGAGCCCTCGCATTTCACTAAGAGGTCACAATTAAATGTTGATGTTAATTCAAAAAAGCAGTATCTAAGTACATAAATGATTATTAAGTCTTAAGCAAGTGTATGTAGCAAGAATCATTAACGTCCCGATCGTTTATTTAATACGATATGTGTAAAATTTAAACCGATTTCCATGCGAGTGGCTGGTCATCAATTTACTAAGGTGGGGTGCGGGGAGAGAGCCCTGGCTCCTCTAACCCCTTATTTTACATTTCACACTCCGGGAAAATCGTTAGAGAAATCTGCGTAACGTGCATGTCCGAGGTATACGCACACACGGATATCGTAAGCGCGCGTCCAAGCCACCCCGCTTGCCCCCTCATATCGATCAAACTTCAAGAAATCCTCTTACCTATACGCAGTCTCCTGATTATATGTAAATTGAAATTTCCTTCATCTACATATCACAAGAATATTATGCAACGTATGTCGTAGCCATAGTTATTGTTATAATTACAGTGAATTTATACATATAATATATCTTTTTACGTAAACATACTTTGTAAAGATTATTATATATCTTGTTTCTTTTTAAATCTTAGAGAGGCTCCAGCTTGGGGCCGAGTGGACAGCACTCAGTTTGTAGTCTGAGTCTCTATGAAACGATCCATCTTAATCGAATTCCCGAGCTATAAAACCGGAACGTGTAAGAACTGTGCGACAGCGACGCGGTGCAAAGCAAAAGTCCAAGCGATATATTGAAAGACTTAAGCCAAGGGTGGTCACATACATTATTACCGTACAATGTCACTATGCAAATGTATGTAGGAAGGCCGTGTGTACACGCACTTACACATGCGGGGAGGCGGGTGTCTTCTCCACATAATCCGCTTTCCCCAGCTTCGCCAAAGATGGTTCTACGCGTGTGGGTGTACACATGCGGCACTTTCTCTTGAAGCTCGCCACTGGCTTTTAAAGGGGGTGGAGGGTGTTAAAGGGTGGCCAGAGGGCGAATCGTTCCGAACGGGTAACCACGGGGGCAGCGGACAGCGTAGCCTTACGTGCGCCAAATAGAAACGGTCATCGATGCCTTCCTTTGAACATCACTTGAGGATAGGGCTTAAAATTACAATCAAATATCAGGAATGAGCTATGCAGTCTCGGCCTTCATAGAAACCTTTCTATAACTCCTTAAACAAGTAAAGAACGTATGTAAATAGTTGAATATTAATTTGCCTATTTCGTTTTGGAGGCTTATAAAATACTCCACCCTAAGCAGTGTTAACACAAAAGTCCCTGTTATAGCTAGCTGTTAATTAAAGTCAAGCCGTATGCTTCGAGGAAAAAATATAATTTGAACAATTCGTAATTAGAGATGTTTACGTAACTGTTAAACAGATATTTACTTAATTTTTAATATTTTTCCTCTTTCCGCTGGAGGGTCGGGTTTAAGCATATTTATTTTTCTCGAGGCAAAAGGGAAATTCTGAAATTACATCTGAAAGATGAGACTGGACGGAGGCTGAAGCATTTCGGATACTCTCACAATTTGTTACGTTTCTCTGAAAGCAGTATTCGGATCTGGAGCTCATGAAAACATTTCAAACAATTTCATCCGTATAAAATGATATAGTTTTGATAGTTTTAAACCAGATTGTGACTTAAAATAATCAATATATGCCATATGATAATCCAGGATTTTATCAATTGCAGTCACTATTGCGTCAATATGTTTAACCGTAAGCTTGAGTTCGAGTCTGGGGATAGAAAATGGTTGAAAGGTACAACTTTGCATATTTTGTGGTTTTGTATTGGTATTTGATACTTCTTATAAATAAATTAGTTTTTCTCAAGATTTATATAGTAGAAAAGTATAGAAATAGCTTGTCAATTATCAGCAATATTACCTAATATCATTGGTACACTTTATTTTATAATGCTTAACAAAAATAAACCTTACTCGATTCAGTTACGGTCTTATTTTGAATAACAGAGACATATGTAGTTTTATCGCGACAGTGGCTTACGAATATAGTGTCTCAGTTGTAGCTAAAATAAGACTTCTATTTATCAATAGTAGTTGTCAATAATTAATGTTCCGTTATTACTCACATAAATATCTTAAATCTTAAAATTAAACCTAAGTATAAAAGGGTACATATAATGACTTCTTCTACTACATATTCATATGTTTCGACACGTATTTCAAAACAATTACTGCATTATTCTTTTACAACCTCTTAATAAAGATAAATTACGAAAAATAAATAAACTTTATTTATTTACATTTAAATATATTTCATATCACATAATTTAATTATTTTTTATATTAAAATAAAATAATTAAAATTATGTCAAACATAACTCATGTCAGACAATAAACATATGCTGTACATAATTATAATAAACATTAGTATAGAAATCAATAAAAAATACAAGTAAAATGAATGTAACTTACAAAGCAATTGTACCAAATGTTACACGTACAAGGAAATTCAAAGATCGTGTATAATTAGATGCGTCAAACGAGTTTTATTAATAAAGGACTCCATCAAAATATAAACATACACAAAAAAATTATAATTTAAAATTATTGAATAAAATTAAAGTTAAAGTGATGGTTTAATTTTAAAAACAATTTTTAAAAAAATTTCGCATCTGAAAGAAGCTGTGGAGCACGAAAATATGTTGACATCAAGAAAAGGTATCAAGCGTCACACATCCTCTATAAGGCGCGCGCAAACATATGTTGGTCCTAGAGGACGACGGTTCAAAAGTATTATACAAGCGGAGAGATCTGAATGTAAGTTAGAAATCTATAAGGCTGACGAGCTCAGAGGAAGTCCGACGCTTATTTTTAACGTCTGTAATGATGCAAAATACTTTTTTTTAATTGCCTAGAGTTTATGAAGAATAGAATAAGAAGAGTCAGAAGTAATGTGTAGGTGCCAAGGATATGTTTAAATAATTCTCAGATCTTTATGAAATAATTTTTTTTCAAATTAGTCATGATGATATTTTTAGATTATTAAAATCTATTCACATGTATTATGTGCCAAAAATAATTTATTATGTTTGCAATTTACAATCCTCCTCAAATCTAAGATCATCAGCTAGGCAAGTGACTTTTTAACAGCTTTAGATCATACTTTATGCTAAAGTAAAAATTTACAACTTATAAAGCATTGCGATGTCAGTGAAAAATCGACTAGAACAATATCAATTAACTACTACCGTTCGGCCTCCAAAATAGGCCACAAACCAACTTAAGAGATTACTTTAATTCCGTTGAAAAATAATTTCTGTAAGAATATAAAATATTAACCTTGTCGAAGGCCTTCTGAAATGCATTTTCGCTTTAACTATAGTTATAGCGAAAATGGTTTGCCAGAAACAAAATTATCAGATTTTTTAAGCAGGAATACTTATATGACTGTGCTATATCCTTTCCATTCCTTTTGGAATTGTAGAGAGGATAGAAATAGGACGATAATTTTCAATATGATTCCTTGCTCCACTCTTAAAGATGGGTATTATATGGGTCACTTCTCAGAGGCTGGGGAAACATTCTGTTGATGAGACACTGATTAAAATTAATCTCAAGTGGCGATATTATCTTGTCCAAAGCAGTGTTATGATCAAACCTTTGTTTTGTTGTATTAACTACACTTAATACAACAAAAATTTCATGTTTATATTTGAATACAAATTAGAAGTACTGAGAAAGCTATGGCAGCACAATGCATTTCCGTACATCATGAAACGTGGATACCCTGAACTCGATTTCTTAATAATTAATAGAATCAGATGTTACTTTGTGGACTTCCATAGTATAAAATAAACCAATTTACTAGCAATACTCCGCGAACAAACCACCAAACACTCAACGCATGCCTCTACGTTCAGCGCCCACATCGGACACTCAATGAACGCTCTTCATAGAGGCTGTTTTTCGCGGAATACTGATCGTTAGAATTGTTTGAGGTAGGTTATTTTAATGGAATCTTCAACGCATTCAATAAACCATTAGTTAATTGAATAATAATACTCAAACTTATTAAAAGAAAGTGTATGAAATAAACGGAGGATTGTTATAAATTTGCAAGTAACTAACAAATAACAATAAATACACTGAAACAAATTTTAAGACTTCGGTAGCTTCATGGTGTCTGTTATGCTTATGTGAGCGAGGTAAGCGCCTTAGTTACACTTTTTTAAGAATTTTCAAAAGAAAACTATAGTTATGTTATACTTTTATGTTTTTTTATCAATATATAACGTTTACTTAAACCTATTTTAGTATACTTTTAAAATGTTTTAATTGAGTTCAAATATTATGATAAGACACATTGAATTTATAATAAAGCTGGAAGTTGAAATGCCAATCACCGGTAAAAATAAGTCAGAATATTAGAAACAGGGCAACATAAGGGTGAAGCGTGAGTGAACAACGGGGATAAAGGAAACAAGGATTGAGCATAATTAATAGTTTTAATGTATGATAAAAAACATTTCCCAAATATTTTCAATCAACTAATACCGAATTTCCTTTTGATCGAAAGGTCAGTATACCGATCTACTAGAAACCCAGAAAATTGTATATTGATTATTTTAACCATTTAGATCTTTTAAAAAATATCATATGGAACCAAAATAATTTTTATTTCGTTTCTACTTTATACAAATGCAACAACTATTGCAGTATGTACTACATACTACTGTGTGTAACATGCTGTACTAAAAAACGTATGTGATTTATACTAAACGTCTAAAAAACTCAACTTTTGCGTGGCCTAAAGCGTAAAATATTTTTTTAATTTGTTACATATATGCACAAATTATCTTATTATTCAATTTAACAACAGAATATGCGATAAAATGGTGCGTGTTATGGTTATGTTATGCTTCTAAGAATTCATGTGTCTTAAGGTTACACTGAGGGTCATACATTTAGAGACTATGCTCTAAATCAACTATTCGATAGCTACTGTAAAACAAGATAGGTAACATAGAAACCATCGGTTATCTTTCAAATCAAAGGTATATGAAAAATTTCTCGTTTGCCTGAAATCTTGTAAATTAAAAATATTTAATATATCATTAAGTAAAGGTACAACGTCGAAATACAAATTTATTACAAATACCGAAAGCTGACAAGAATAATTAAAAACAAAGATTAAATTCCTTCCGAACTTCCTGAGCATGAATTTACGTTAGATAAAATAAACTGAATTTTAACACTTACGTACAATGTAAAGTGAAATTCATAGACCCTAAAACCTGAACAATTTCCTATATCCGCTCAGTAGATAAATGTATAGGCGGTATGTAAATAAGTACCTCGGCTCGATATATAGTTTAAAGCTATACATACAAGCTTGACAATGCTAGCCTCCCCCATACCAGGATATTTTACTTGTCTGGACGTGGGCCCTTAGGCGCGTCCTAAACACCACCCAGGAAGGCAGCCCACCCTCCCGCTACCCCAAACCACCTCATAGTATACACGGTACATAGAGAACTAATTCTGCCAACCTCCATAAACTCATATGTGTATATAGACTTATTTAAATACGCAATTTGGAACGGTACCACCGCTCAAACAACTAGCCAACTGTGGCTCAAATCAATTTAGCGAACTTATTAGTCTGGACGATTTAATATGAACGGCTTATAACTTAAGGTTTTGTGTATGTGCAGAGGAAAGTAAAACTCTTTCTGTTTTAGTATTGTAAGTAGTAAAAAATACAATTATAAGCGTCAAGCTATAATATATTTTACTCGATTAAGCAATTAATGCTACTAAAGCCGCGAAAAATGTTGCCTTTACATTAAAATAAAACTCCTTCAACGGCTGTAAGCACGAACTTCTTCCATTATTTACAAATTGTAGCCGTCAATTTTCAGAGACGGACAGTGTAGGTATGTTTAGATTTGATTAATTCTATAAACTATAAATTTGAAATACAGTTTGACAGGCTAGATTAACTTAGAAAAATTTGGGTTTATAATTAATACAATCAGGCGTTACTTTGCGGAAGTCCATAGTACAATACCCTAATAGACCAATCTACAAGCAATACCCAGCGAAGAAACTCGTAAAACCACTCGACGCACGTTTCGCCGCGACACCGGAGCATCCTCAGGAAGTTGCGTCTATGAACAGCGTTCGTTCGTCCGAGTTTGACTCATCGGAGTATTGCTTGTAGTCTATTAGGGTTTTAGATTTAGTATTTCTTATATTGAGCAGACCAAGCATAGCAATGCAAAGAATAAAAGAACATAACGCCTCTCAACCACAGACTTCCCCAAATCGGTAGGAGTCAACAAGGAATGGTTGAAAGCCATTTTCTACAATGCTTGAAAAGATTCAATTGAAATTTAAATATATCCAAACTTTAATAGCGAATACGGTTTCAAACTCTCAAGTTCCTGAGATCCAGATATAAATTTACTTATAACATAGATACGATATACTAAGGTCTATTTTAGATGGGGTTAATATGAACAAGGCATTTTTTTATCTAATTTCATTGAAAAATAGCACGCCGAGTCGCCACTGCGTAAGCAATTACTACGTACTTACCCCAGTCGTTCGTATTAGTACTAATTTCTAAGTAGGTGCTTAACTTTAACTAAAATTATATAAATATATATTCTTTAGCTATTTGAGAATACTTGATATTGACAGAACGATGATTATTAATTATCAAATAAGGTAATCGTTAATATCTATTAAGTATCAATTTTTGAATGCGTTATTCAAATAGGACTCAAATATCTGAATAAAAATGAATATTTTTTGTAATGTCCAAAAGTACATGTCCGCATTACATTCAATACATTTAAATTTACTCAAATTGTTAAACAAACTCGTCCCCGAGTGGTTAACATGCATTATTTGATCGGTCAAATTATAAGTTATCTACGTATAAAAATTATCAATACAAGAATTTATTGTTATGCTTTTTATTATGACCAACAATAATTGGATCTGATCGCGATGCATGCATGATCCTACGCAACATGAGTATTGGTCAAATGGATGAATAAGACTGTTTTACATCACGTATTATTTACGACCACGTAAATAACACAAAAGGCATCACATCGTCATTTAGTGAAAATTAAACAGAGTTCGAGAGAAGAAAGATTTAATAAATAGATACAATAACTTTACATCTAAACGGTATCAGAACAGGTATATTTTGAAAATTATAAATTGACTACACAGAACAATAATCCTGAAATATTGAGAATATATTATATAGTTTAATCCACAAGCATTTTGAGCCAAACATTGGTATTATCTCTTAGAAGCTTAACACAAAATAAGGTTATCATTCAAAACAGGGTGCTGTAGCTGGTATAGATGCATACATTTAATTATCGATTAAACTGATATGTTTCAAACACAAACACGTTACATATTTTAGAATAAGCTTTGTTAGCACATATGCTAAAAGTTAGCAAGCCTATAATTTAATATTAAGTTCAAATAAACTTTAATACTTTTAAACTGATTACTGCACATAATCAAGAGCACCCTGAGTTTAAGGTACCTTTACAAATAAAATGCCATACCTATCTAAGTAACTGCATGTTAAAACTAAGGTCCATAAATGAGTTCGATTCCAGAAATTCCCGACTACATTGCTAGATTGGGTAGTACACAGCTCGTATAGCGTCCTATATCTACTTCTTTACAATAAATAGAGTAAGCGTAAAACATTGTCATCTGTCTAGGTGTAATATTAGATTAACAAATGGCCCAGCGGAGTACAACCCAATCTGTGTTTGACAATGAAACGTCTATGAACTCTCATCGCCAAACGTTACAGGGCTTATAACCAATCTAAAAGGCGCTCAATATTAGATACAATATGAAACTGAATACAGACGGTTTTTAGCCTAACCTATGAAGCTAAAACCCACGAAGGCTATCCCAAAATTAATCTCAATTAATTATTCTCATAAGGCCAATAATACTTCGTTTTAATTGTCTACGACTTAATATACTGGAAGACAATAAAAAGTAATCGAACAACAGAACCAGTTATTTCAAATGAAAAAGAATAATTAATTTTGGTTGCTTGCGAGTCCTTTTAATACCCTCCCTCTGCTTCGGAAATATTAAAAAGATATGGGGGAAACTATTCGACATCAAAATTGTTTATTCCTAGATTTGTTCAGTTACTAAAATTGCTCTATTTAATACAGTTGGCGCCCTCTGTAGAATGCTCATATAAATGTGCATACAGGACACCATCTGCCCAAATTAGTTGATTATATTTTCGGTGCTTTAAAACCAGATTGACGATTGAATTTTTTGAATCAACTTTCAAACAACTGACAATCTAGCCATATGGTCTCGAATACAATAGAGATTAGTGACATTTAAGGAAATCCCTAACTACTAGGATTAAAATTCATATCTAATAATTAAAAGTGAAGAATATTTAAGAGTGTCGTGTTCAAATATACGTGAATAAGTGTGGGAACATCGGAAAATTACTTTAAACATCCAGATTTCCATAAAATTTACCATGAACATCTAACAATTCATACGATTAAAATTACCTATTAAAATATTGATCTCTTTTATTTTAATAGCATCATTTATTTGTGACACCATTTATATATTTTGAGAAAAGTATAAGTACGACATACAAAGCGAATATCTTGAAAACTTCTTGCCATTTTTGAAGTAAGAGTTAAATTTATTTAGTCAAAAGGATTTCGTGAACGAAGTAATCGTGCATAAACATTGTCTTCGTATAATAAGGAATATTGTTATACTGTTTATTTGATAAATTAATAACAATAAATGAATACATAAAACTAGTAAAATGTCTACAATGGCAGTGTACCATCCGTCATCTAATTAAATTTAACCTTATACTGTAGTTTGCGGCTTTCATCCTGGGTGCTTTAAAATACATTTATTTTGACCATAAGTTATACACACTTCGGCAGGCGACATTTCCTTGTTCAAGGAAACATAAATTTTTAAAATCATATGTTTTTCTGTTCGGTTGTTTTTCGTTTATTAAATTTGCATTTAGAAAACATAATTCATCTAGTACTATTTGCACCAATTCTATACATAGGACAAATTATCTAGCATATTAATGTCTATACTAAAGTATATATAAATTAAAAACGAAGCATCGATAAGTTAGATTTAATACAACTTATTATATGTTAATTGTGCGATAAAAAACAAATTGTGCATCTCATTAAGCTTAATAATTATGATAGCAATAAGAAAATTAATAAAATACAATAGCGAATAATTCGTTGCATTAAGCAGATTCAACAGATCAATAATTGTGATTTATGTAATGTTTAAAGGACCACCTTTTCTCAAATTAGTTTTATAACTGTTTGAAACTCAGTTCTTATTCGTCTTTTTTGTTTCACAGACACCAGTGCTTTAGTTATAGAGTGATTGCAATGTTTAATATTTGTCTAAATTAATAACTATAAATAGTAAATTGCTAACAAGGTCGACCATTGTAAACGTACTTATAGGGACTAAGGCGCATTCAGTAATAATGCAAACACTGATAATAATAAATTAACTGTTAATAAATGTTATGAACACAACATTCACAATAAGATTTTTTGAATTTGAAATATAGCCCTTTCTCGTGGAGGTAAAGGATTTCCTATTTATGAATCCAAATCAGTCTTATGACACTGTTTTAACTAAAGCACAGATAATCTTCTTGTCAATTAGTGTTTATGACGTGATGTAAATTCAGACCTATTTAGACTTTATCAATGAGAGTGTAACATACTTTCCTTTTGATGTTTCACTGAACAAATAATATTATAAATGCGAAAGTCTGTCTGTTTGTCCGTTAGCATAATACGTCTAAACATAGCACTGATTTGACTGAAATGATTTACAATTAAAAATTTGTTTAAAGAAATCTACCCCTAAGATAATACTTGATGAAAGATGTATTAAGTGCTGAATTTAACATGTACATATATGTAATTAAATAATATTAATGACTTAAGAAAATAATGCAAACTAAGATAGTTTCTTAATTATAATATAATCCCGTCCAATATTGTTCAAGGTGTTTTGTTATTAAAGCCTCAGTTAAAACAGTTCAATTGTTTTATGACCATTTGTTTTGTTTTATTTGTTTTATGGGCTACTTTCTATTGCTTAAAATAAATCGATGAAAATATAAACGTTTAAATTTTTGAACACAATCTCAAAGTGTTTCACGTGATAAAATTATTAGAATGTCGATCATGCGATATGTTTAAACAACTATTCTGACTCTAGTCTATACAGCCTTCAATTTAACTTAGCGTCTTTGTGATATAGTTGTGATGTATAATAGAATTACAAATGTAAATACCAAATATAGATCAGCTGTCTACACTCGTATTTTATCTTTGATATTATCAGTCAAATGGCGTGAATAGTTATCATAGCTAAGTACGGCCCAACGTCAATTTCGCACGGAAAACTAGGCCCTATCTGTATGCGCTCAAAGAGGAAATTGTTTTAAAGTTACACATTAAAATTGGGAGTCCTATCGCTGCTAAAATAAGATACTAATTATGATTTTCACCAACAATTTCTTTAAAGAACTCGACACTTGACCGTGTTCATCCATTATTTAGGTTACATTTTACGACGAACAATTTCAATTACGGTTTGAAAAACATTTGTATTTAATAAATTCAGGAATTAGTTATAAAAAGCTACTCAACGTGAAATAGGTAGTTAGTCATGTAGGTTAGTATACCTAGGAGTTAGGTATGTATAGCTAATTGGTGCCATTATTATATACGTCTCAATAAGCAATATCAAATTTCTACACTAAATATACCCGAATATCGGACTGTAGTATCTTAAGTACAATATAGTTTAAACATTAAAACAATTTTTCAATTAAGAAAAAATATCTATACTTAAATATTGATCCGAACCTAGACGTTCGTATATCTGAGAAAAGAGTTTCTTATTAATGTATTGTTGGTGAAAACACGACAGGAATGAACCTCATCTATTCACTGTCAGCTATTAGTGAGAAACTAGGAGAAGTTCTATAGAATCACCCAAACGACATTTATAGGAAACTGTACTAGAAGCTATACAATTTGATCTTATTCCTATCAAACGTGGAGACAATCGAGCTAGCTAAAGATGTATATTATAACGATTCGCGATTTTCGCACTTACCATTATAATTTATAACTTGATATCTCCACAACTAATACTACTACAATTGGTGTTAAAATTTCTACTATCCTTCCTTAAATTTAAGACGTACTTCTATAAATATATTGATAAAACAAATCTGTTTACTACGGTCGACATAAACGAATATATTAAATAATGTCTTTCATTTTTAGTCAGTTGTTAAACTCTAAATATAGCTATTCTCAGCGATTATTGTCATTACATAATATTTTAAACTTCTACTGAAATTACATTCACAGCAAATATAATTGTAAAACAACGTTATCTATTTTCAGTAGAAGAAAGAAATTTCACTGTTTGCTACAGTGTAAAATCCACGGGTCTTAGGATTTATTGTTTTTATAGGTAAGTAGATGATTTGTGTCTCCGCGTCATATTTATAGCACCTGTGTTTAATCGTTCTGGTTTTCTTTTCCTACAGCAACATAAATTGCGCACAAGGAAAGCTCAAATTACGATTTTAAATCCCAGACCGTTTGAGTCACATATTAGTGTTTTATTTTTGACAGATTGACTCAATTTTGACCCGTGGGTCAAAATTTAGCTTGGTAAGAAAGAATATAGTCAAGAGACAAAATAGATATATCTAGATAGATATTATAATAGGTTTCGATAACGTTGTTTTACAAAGTAGGCAAATTAAGCGAACTGACAACTTAACGGGGACTTCAATTTGTAAGTGGCATCATACCGCTTGTTTGTGAGAGAGTCATCTAGGATATGATCACAAACGAATCATTCCTAATCGTACTTGTATAAGCCTGTGTCAAGCGTCCACACAATATTCTTATCAATAAATTTTAATAATATTCATAGCGAACACAGTCTATCGCATTTGACAAGGCAAAATAGTCTACCAAGGTCTCCCATTCATGATCTTGAGCGCTTTAACTAATTCAAGCCATTTCAAATAAATTAATTTGACGATAATGTTCTTTGGAGAATGTAAATTCTTCAAGACTAGAGGAATTCCTTTACATATTGTTTTTATTATCTCCTAGCATAGTACTGATAAATTACGTATTATAATAACTTTAAGGGACTCTTAGGTATTAATTAATAATCGGCCCGCGGATACACGGAACTGCTGATTCGAAATTACGATTTTCTCTCTCCGATACGTATACTAACTGAAATTGTAACGAATGACCGTTCTAGATGTAATTTCAACCGATTCGAGAGAGTATAAAAGGATTATCGGTAGTACTAAGAATGGAAGACCTCAAAGAAAGTAGAGCGCCGAAAAAATTTGAACACAAAAACTAAATCGTAAAATATTTAGTTCTTACATAAGCCCGTAACAAAACAGCGATAGACGTTGACATAATGAAACTAGACGGAATTTAAGTTATTGTTTCAAGAACGCTCACATTACGTTATACAAGAAACATTTCAACATAGAGTTGGGATGGACGCGGTTGAAAATTTTGTAAATAAGATTTTTGACCGCATACAAATTTTGTACTAGACATTAATCGACACCGGGCACTCCTAATACAATTGTCACGAGACATCGCCTTTATCGAACACCAGAGGTACAGACCAAACTTTCAAACAGTATAATAGCCAAATTTGATACATTCGACAGTAATGCGCTGTGTATAATTTTTATTGTCATAGTCAATTAACAAACTTATGAGAAATATACCTACAATCAGGTAAGAAAGCACGCGTTTAATTAAAATACAGATCTGCGTAGAATTTATATTCTAAATCGGTTAGACTGTATATAAGCATTTGGTAAAACGTAAGATACATCGATATCATTCGAGTGTGTGAAAAGTTGCGTTCGATTCGGGCACAAACCCACTTTTAGACCGCTACGTGGACAAAATGGTATCACTACCCTAATAGATAATTGGGAAAAACACTTAAGAGACATTTTGTCCTGATGTCTGGTTGTATACTTAATCTTACTTAACGATAAAAATTACTAATGATATCGAAAGATTCAGAGACGATACAAGAGCTTAACCCACGCAATCCTGTTACAATACTTTGATCCCAATATATCGAAGCATCGCCTATCAAATGCGAAAACGCGTGAATAAAATAGACGATCAATGCACCTTAGGAACTAGCTTATTATATTGGTGTTAAATCTCATCTCAGGTACATTAACACAGCTATCCATACAAATCTTAAATGACGCCCCTGCACCATGTCGGAATCCGGCGGTGAACTTAGGCCCGCAAACGACTCGTACGTTTTTATAAAGCATTAGCTAGAAATTCTGCATAACCCGCATTGAATCTTGTATCACTGGTTTCAAGGATACGGGCCGTGGTTGCACCACACCGCCACCTAAACTAAGATATGGATAAACGGCTTCAGCCACGAACACAAAAGGAAGAATGTCAACAGCCAAGCAGCAGGACAATGACCGTAAGAGGTTTTACATGCTCAACGCCGCGCACTAGCTCTTAGAAGCAGGTAAGATAATTTACAATAGATTTGCCTAGTATGGTTAGACCGAGATAACGCCGGTTAATATTTGACGTATCACTGTGACTGCGGATCGCATTGGAGGAGTCGGACGATCGAAGGATCGCTTTTAGCGCCCTCGATAAACTCTTCCAGCGATAGTTTCCCGTCCTTATTCCTATCCATTTGTCGAAATATTTTGTCGGTCCGCTTTTCCGGCGTGGACTCGTCTTCGGGCATTTTCATTACAGAGCCCACCATTTTGTAGATAGCCTGAAACGTAAAAGGTTATGTAAGTTTCGATAGATGGCGCTTAATCTAACTATTAAAAGTTATGTTTTAATTGCATGCAAAATTTTAAAATTACGCATAATAAAATACATTGCCAATATAAATTGTATTACTAAAGTTATAGCAAGCGTCACCTTACGTCGCATAACAAATGTGAATATTCGAAAAGTATGGTCTTTTAAATAAATCCGCTACGAAATATCAGAGGGCGCTTATCACAGTAGCGGCAAGTCTTTACAAAAAGGTTCTCAACATTTTCATTATAAAAATTATGCCCAGTCATTCAGAAACTTTGCACGTTAAATTACATACATTCAATGGTCCATATTCAAATTATAGTATCCTTTCAGTACTTTTAAGTTAAATTTCAATACAATTTAGATTACGTTAAAATTATATCGGCCATATCGCCTATACATACCGTAACAATTTCAAGCATTTCCTGTCTTGAAATATACCCATTTCCGTCAAGGTCGTACATGGAGAAGGCCCACTTTAACTTTTGTTCAAGCTTTCCTCGTGACGTCACAC
Organism: Pontia daplidice; assembly: GCA_963693355.1. Taxonomy (NCBI): domain Eukaryota; kingdom Metazoa; phylum Arthropoda; class Insecta; order Lepidoptera; family Pieridae; genus Pontia; species Pontia daplidice. The sequence goes on from CAVNZL010000001.1 coordinate 5,165,644, forward strand.
TCAGAGCGCAGAGGAATTCTCGAAAGTCTATAGTTCCATCACCGTTCGCATCGAAAGTTCGAAAGACGTGTTCTGCAAACTGTATAAAAGTGCGGTTTATTAGTAGCTGGTAATCGGTTCTGCTTCAGACCTCGGAGGTTTTACCTTCTATTCCAGGTGAAATAAACATTACTTGGAAGGGAAGTAACATAAATACAATAGCAAATCAAGGTAACCAAATATTGCCTGGTTTTTATGTTCTTTGTATTACTAGATTTATTTTTTAAAAAGATTAAAAAATAAAAACACTATATAAATAACTACATGATATTTTCAAGTCAATCTTCATATCAAATATCTGTTGAATAGAGTAATACAAACACACATTACACAAACTAAAAATCTTTCGATATGACAGTATAAAAAAGAATCTTAAAGGACTTTAAGATTCCACCTTCAATTTTGGAGAAAAGTATTTTAACTTTTAGGGTTTCATACAAAAAAGGTGACACTATTAACCTGACCTCCATTTATATTAAAAAAAAAAACAATATTTTCATTTTTTACACTTTTAATATATTTTAGTAATATTTACCTTACTAGCATCTCCATAAGGAAAGAAATTCCCGTATATTTTCTTAAACTCCTCCACAGATAAATGACCACTCGGACAGTCCTTCAGAAAACCTTTATACCATTCCTGTATTTCCGCATCTGGAATGTTACAACACATATTATGAGAACTATTACTCGCAGATAATAAGCGCCATGAACACTTCGACTGTTATTAATTAAAAGTTATAGATCTTCGCAGGTACTATGAAACTTACAATAGCGGTAGCGATGCCCACATTTTCGTATGCTTTTTCTGTGTAGTCCACACCTTTATAATTTCGGATCTCAATCGCTACAGCTATTGCGTCTATGTATGTAAAAATATAGCGGGACAAAATATTTGGGAGAAATTTATTTAAAAAGAATAATAAAATATAACAGAATTCATTTAATATGGTAGCAGTTTTACAGGATCATATATGTACAATTTTGCTGAGCATCTATAGAAGTCGATAGTAATACTTTTCCGCTACTTCCTACTAACTCTACAAGCATGACGTGAGTGCCAAAGACTTGTGTGTGACCTTTATTCATAGTTCACATAGATAATGACGTTCATCTAACTTGGTAATCAATAGTTCAAACAATGTTTACAATAATAGTTCATAGCTTAAAACGTTTAAAATTTATGATTATATAAAATTAATTACCTGAAAATTCGGTGTTTTGTTTCAGATCTTCGAGGACCTCGGGCTTCAGTTTACTATTTTGTTTTCCCATATTGATTTCTACAACGACTGCTGGGTGATATTACCTATATCAATAGTCTCCAAACTAGTCAGCTTTTTCAGTTAGTCAAAAATTGTTCCCTAAAATAAACAAAACAGCATTAGTATAACAGCTACAGCGACAATCGTGGAGCCCTCAAAGCGTGTGATTCATACAAACCTTTAAAATAATTAGGAAGAAATTGGTACTATGATAGAAACTAAAATCTATTTTTGTAATTTGTATATTATACATGAATAGGCAAAACGTGAATCATTAAAAATATGTATTTTTAAAAATACACCGTGAACGGGGAGCGACGGTGTTACCATCTATTGATGTTCGTAAAAACCGCGGGTGAACCGAACAGTATGTATTCAGACTTACATTCATTGGAAGTATGGGCCTATAGTTTTGTCAAGACATATTCAATGCTTTCTAATTTATAACAAAACAAAAATAATACAATCATCACCTAACATTGATTGACAACAACATACGTTTTACATCGACAAATCATTTGGTACATCGATAATTAACATGGCAAGAACTATATCTAGTACAGAAGAGTATTTGTGCTTTCAAGAATAGTCACAAACTGTTTCTTAAATTTTACACCTAGTTGTATAACTATTCTATGACACGTACTACGTAAATGATAGTGTTACAAAGAATTGTGCTTGAAATTTATACGTTACAATGACTTACAAACTAGTAGATATAAATCAAAATTCAGACATTGCAAATAGTGTGCTAAATATTCGTATATGAAGTATTATAAAAGTTTAGAAAAGGAGGAATGTTAGTTGTGCGCGAAAAAAATAATCTCTTATTAATAGCATAGAGTGATAAAAAATATATGTATTCGCTTAGGGACACAACAATTTGGCATGGCACTAGAAAATTATAGATATTTAGCTTTTAGGCAAAATATGAAGAGATTTATACTTATATTTTATTTTAACGTTAACTCTTTTAATAATTACACATGAGAAAAATGTTCACCTAACTGTACAGAGACCTATAAACAACAACAAATATCAACTGAATCGGCACAAAAATTAACAAAAAACAACAAACGTATTAAAAAATATAACCATACCGTGACACGCATATGTGCAACATTATTTACAGCCAACACAAAAAATGAGCTTTAACGGCATAGACATAAAACCTATTTTAGTCCATTCATTAAAATGCACAACTTAAAATTTTATTTAATGTCAAATTGAACTCTTGAAAAAGCAAAAATATTCTTATCATCTGTGGCAAAATCGTTTTGTTTGATAGTATACAGATGGGAAGTAAACAGAGTACTTTAGTTAAAATTTTATGACACAGAAGATATTATGTTAAATTTCTGTTTTACTAAAGCTGATCAATAAAGAATAACTTTTGTTCCAACAGTGATAAGACCGATTAAATCTTCAGAATACGACCGCCTTTCAATCGAACGATGTCTATGCAAACAGCGGACTATATAAACACTCGATCGGATCGACCAAGGTCATTTTATTGTATCTGATACAAATTTTATTGACGTTCTTGTCTTCCATTTGCGTTTCACTGGTTGCACATATTACGGTCTTGATATGTTACTTCACCCTGTCAGTTACAATATGAAATCCATTGATCCCATATCCATCCGTATAACTTTGTCATGTCAACCGTAAAACAAATGTATGTACATTAAAAACCGAAAACGTTAATTTAATACTGATTTTAGCCTTGTATTTTTAAATCACATTTTATTGTGTTAATGCTTAGGGGAGAAACTAACAGAATTACATTGGTCTTAAACTATGTTACAAAATGTGGAATGTAAAATAGCTGAATTTAGTTAGCAGTGCACAATCCTAAACTACGTCATATTGAAATTTTAAATATATCTGATTACGAAAAACCTGCTCAATATTATTTGGATCGATTTCTTTCCCGCTATTGCGATTCTTATTTTAGAGTTAAAAAAGAAACGGGCATAAAATTTCATTATTGTATTAAAAAAAATTTGAATTAATAGAATCATGTTAAGATTTTTTTTTCTAAGAGAAACTAACAATAACAAATACATCTAACCATTACGTAGTGTAGTAATGTGGCACTGTAAACTATTACTTATACCAGAAATAAGAGTTATTTAAAATTATCAACTAAACTATACAGACTAGGGCACACTATATTGGTTCTGATCATTGGAATCTGGCAACTCAAAGTTATAGATCGGGTAATTAAAGCTGACACAGAGAAAACCTATAAAGAGTACGCAAAACAAACGAACACCAGAGAAGACGCAACGTACGCGTGACGTCACAACTATTCACTCAAGCGAAATGGAGAAACCCGCGCCAGCTTTAGATAACTGATCCGTAGCCGAATATAATTCCCAAAATGAATGGAACAAACTATTTACAAATGGAGAAGGCACAGTAGGAAGAAAGGAATAGGTTTTAGGTTTCACTAAAAAGAAGCTCAGTTTATCTCGCTTGGAAGCGACCGCTAAATAGTAATCATACATCACTAAGTAGTACAACACCGATATCGAATGAAATATGTATCATATAAACTATTCATTGTAACATAATTAACAGTATTGATAAGATTGCTATAGAACACCCATCTATCCTTCGACACTTCGCTTGTGAAAATATTTGTCAATATAGCTGTTTCATATGATTTCCGAGTCACGTACCAATAAAAGCGTGAAAATAAATTGATTTTAAACAAACACCAGAGGTAAAACAATGCTAACACGTCGTGGTCTTGTAATTATCGAGGTATTATTTCTTTGCATTTTAAAATAAAGACCGGTACAGAATGTGCGCAATCTTGTTAGACGGCCTGTGTTCTATCATTAAGGGCGGTCATTGTTGCAAATGCCCACACCAATCTTATCAATTCCGTTAATGGACTATACTAATTGTATCATTTATAATTAAATTATGATTGACATTTATATTGTGCTGTACGACAGGATAATAGTATATTCCTGTAGCAATATCGAATTTCGTAAAAGGGCTCGCTTGATGTTGGTTTGGGAACAACATTTAAAGACAATCCGACAGCGAAAAATTAAGTATTGTTAAAAAAGGAATTAAACAAAGCTGAAGGCTTAAATAGGCGAACGTTATGGGCACCAAAGAAAGGAAAGTATTTTGAAAACACCGTTGCTGTGGCTAACCAACTGAATCTGAAATTTGGGATATAGGGGGGGGGGGGCTTAATTGCCGTCGGATTGTCTGGGTGGCTACAACATGGATAGGTGAAAGTGAGCTGAACTATATTTATAGCGTTTAAGGCGCTAGCATTTTAGAGAGCTCCTCATCCTGAAGACAGCCCTTGAGGAACTCGTCCTGTGTAAGCTGTCCATCGTTGTTCTCATCCATTTTGGCGAAAATATTCTTAGCGCGCTCTTCGGCTGAGTCGGCCGGTCGGTTACTTGAACAAGCACCCAACATATCGTAAATTGCCTGAAACAAAACAGGATCGTATTGAACATCGCAAAATATAAAAGCAGACGTTGCGATAACTTCAGTGTTCGTATTGACGTTATTCAGAAGCTTTCGACTGTACGGCTATGAATATTACTACTTGGATTTATAAATCTTTGGCATAATCTTGTCTTTTATTAACATAACTGTTACGCATTTAAACAAAAACACTTTATTAACGGATTTCAGTTATGTATTTTTGCAAAATTTAAATACATTTACATTATTTTAAATTTTTTCGACGTTGCCGTGACCACACACGCTGGCATGCGAAACGTCGAAAAAATTTAAAATAATGTAAATGTATTTAAATTTTGCAAAAATAAATAACTGAAATCCGTTAATAAAGTGTTTTTCTTTAAATCTTTGGCAGTTTCACCTGCAACACGGTTATCGGTTTCTACTATCGCAGCAACCACTCTATTGAATTAAAGCCGGCTTAATATCGACATCAAATCTCGACTAACATCATATAGGCTTTACGATCTTTTGTAAACAATGTATCAAATAACGATCTGCATATATCAACTGTTATATGTTGAAATCTTTTCAAGTCTGCCAATACAAAAATACTTTGTGGGGTTGAATTAAAAATAATTAAAAAAGTTCCGCCGGTGGAAAATACATTATTCATACCTGAACTATTTTAGTCATCTCCTGAATATCGATCACCCCATTTCCGTCCACGTCGTACATACGGAAAGCCCATTTAAGCTTTTCTTCTGGAGTTCCACTGGATGTAACATGAATCGCCTGCAGGAATTCCTACAACAAGGCAAACACCAATGTTTACCGACACATGCTGACAGCCCAACGACACAAACGAGAAACGCCTCTCGTTCGTTACCTTCACGTGAACGCAATTTAACATCAAAATGTTATATAACATTCGCAATTCACAAAGCAAAACTTCGCATTTGCATTCATTATACAGTTGTAGAAACTTTTACACATTCGCAAAGCACCAACATCCACCCTTATAATAAGTTACCTTGAAATCAATGTATCCATTTTTGTCCATGTCAAAAGTACGGAAAACGTGGTCGCAGAACTCCACAGCGTTTCCCGATGGGAAGAACATCTTGTACATATCCACGAATTTTGCTGGCGTCAGTCGGCCGTTAGGGCAGTCTTGCTGTAATTTTTTACACCAAACATTTATTATATTTACGTAAAAATTGTCTAATGCAAATGTAACATAGTCCTAATTTATTCTTTCAATTCAAATCAAAAACGGCGAGTTGGTGTTCCCGCTAGAGGGACTTAAATACAAACGTTTGAATCAAAGAATTATATGCTATATGAAACCGTTACTGGCTGGCAAAATGCAGACCAAATTTAAAATGATTGTCAACCTCGAACGCAACTCTATTTTCAATTCTGGTGACGTACTTTGAAACTCTACTCCACTAAAATAGGTTCTAGTTTTAAAAATAGTGGGATTTCTTCCTAGGCAAACCATCTACCATAAACAAAATATGTATTGTGGATATTTTCCCTTACAGATTTTGAATAAAAGTATGCTTTTACCCACATTCAAGCTATGCTTTCATTAGCTCAAATAAAAATGTTTACAATAAACAAACCTTAAACCCTTTATACCACTCCTTGATAGTGGTCTCATCGTATGATGTGTGAGTTTTAAGGAAGTCCATATCTTCCTTGGTAAGTTTGTCTTTACTGACGAAGCAGCCCATCTTGAAGCCTGGAACAAGGTAAATATTAACTTTCTCAACTTATTTTTCTTAAAAATTAATCTCTTATTCAAATCCAGTATTTAAATTCAGTATTAAAATTAATCTCTTAATGAAATTAAGTAGAAGTTTATTTTTACTCTTTAGTTATTAAAATTTATAGGTGGTTATTTTACTGTTTGTTGCCTTTCCTTAATAAATCTATATACATGTACTAAATGACAAATGTATAATCCTGTCACGAATATTTAGTTTTGTTTCAACATGAGTGTAAAAGAAATAAACGAAAACTGATCATGAATTGATCGATAACTGAATAATAATAATTGGACTGTCACATTAAGTGTAAACAATTTCGTAAACCAAAATTCTCTCAGTCAATATTTTATAAGGGTCAAACCTCTCAAGGTATGACCACAGAAATAATAATGATTGATCTATTTTCATTACGAAATAAATGCTAGTTATAGACGTTTGACGTGGATCAGAGGGACAAATCTGCCATTAACAATTATTTCTGACCAATTAGAAGATTAATGATTTATTTCTCAAACAACCTCGATACATACAATGCCATGCTATTAAGTTACGAAATCACCGTATAGAATGAAGGAAACATTTCATCTAAACAAGCAATGCTAGGGCGGGTAACGTTTGAAAAATCGTCTAGTAGGCATATGCAGAACTTGAGTAGTGCTGATTTATAAGTTTCTCTCGACAATAGTATTGACGGCACATTTGACGCGGCTGGCTCAGGGTGTGGAAATGTCACGGACAGAATGGCGATAAAGATAAAAAGTGCCGCACCCCGCGCAACTCTGCTCCCATTTTCCAGCACAATAACACCTGACGCTTCCATTTCAACAACCCTTCATATTGTTTGGTATTTGCTTTCGCTCGGCTTTGAATAACAATATAAAGTACAAGCATATTACTGTTATAATATTGTATGAATAACTTGAATTGCTTGTCCAAAACTATCATTCGTAGTCAATGTGAGTTATATGGAAACGCTTCGGTCAACTACTCTTTACTGTGGTACCTACGTTTAGTAGTTTTTAAAACTAATATTAGTTTTACACTTCAATGCAGTCTGCGTTTAGCGTTTTAAAATATTTACCTACGTCACCCTTAAAGGTTTAGATATATATCGAATGGTAATAATAACTTCTTAAATAAATCTGTTAGAGTATTTCACTGGAATTGTAGTCTTTGCTTAGGTATTTTTTTTAGTTAACAGTTTTGGAGATTTACCCGTAAAACGAAAGAAACACAAAATATGAATAATCTGGGTTTTCTGTAATTTCAACTCTACAGTTTACTTGTAGTACAGATAACGCTATAGAAATATCGATATAACGTATATATGATATAGTTAGATAACATCAACTTCAAATGAAGATCCCACAGGGCGATATATGATAATTCTTTAGATCACATTTTTAAAATAAACGTTACTACAAAGCAATAACATTACTTTCAGCTTAGGAGAATACAAAGATATAATAAAAAAAGCACTATTTGATGTCTTGGTTCATCGCATGGGCCCTTGAAGGCTGTACTCTCTAGTCGGCTGTACGCGGAGATACAAATATTATATCTTTAGATTACTCTTTTAATACATCAGTATATGCTTTGAATACACGTAGGTATACATTGTAGTATGCTGCTGTGAATTAGCACGTTCAAATGTGTTTTTATATTAAAAAAGGAATTTCATTTAATTGGATTTATTTTGCAAAAGTTTTGCAGTAATATTAAATAGATCCTTAGTTAATGGAAAAAAATGTTAAGTTCTTTTTAATAATGTTAGAAAAACGTATATTACCAAGAAGAGAAAACTTTAAAAATCGCGAAAAAGATATGACCTTTTTCAAATGCCCGAACATCCAACGATGTTCAACAATGGGCATGTCTATCTCTAATCCTGATATGTAGTTTAAAATGGCATCACTTATACGCGTAAGCATTGCTGGCGGAGAAGGATGAGGCCCTCGTTTGCAATATTGAAATGGTTGACCAGAAAAAACTTTAAAAACTCACGTATATCAATTATACTAAACTATAGTAGAAAAGTGAAGAATATGAGAATAATTAAAATCTATTCGAATAGTTTTAAGCATAGTAAATTATGTCTTCAATTAACATTGATGTAAAATACTCTCAACCTGACTTCAGGCTTTTATAGACTCGTACGAACAAACCAGCATATTTAAAACTAGTACAAAACGTAACATGTTAACTACTTTGCACCAGTGTTGCACGCGGGAATCATTGACATTTTGTACTTATACAAAAAATACCGTGAATTGCGAGTGTTGCGTTCGACATCGCAACGAGAAGAGCGAGATGATAATTATTCCTGTTTCTAATTATTTTAACAAACAGACCTAAATACATTCAAAGCTGTCAGCTGCGCAATTCAAAACCAGCTGCAATAATTCTAATGAAACTAGTCTTTACTAGAACTAAGCTTTTCATGGGTACACTCACTATTTCATTCATTTTCTAATAGTATTCCATTTTGTGTGTTAATTACATTCCGTACTTAGTAATGATAACATCAACAGCAATATTTGCAAAATGCAAGATATAATAGACATAAATATTTTAATTTAATTTTATAGAGCGATATGTTGCGGTACTACAAAGAAATGCACATTAATATCATGAAAATAATGGAACAAAATTTACCTTGGTAAAGAATGAAGAGGTTTTTCAATAAAAAGCCCTTACTCTTAACAAGATTTCATTAAGCTAAAACGCTGTCAGCCGTTTATTTAGCTAACTAATAAAGTCTGTACCTACTTAATTGTGTTTGAGCATTATAGCCGTTATTCTCAGCCTCGTTGAGTTTACAACACCAATAAACATCTAGTAGTATATTGAATCTTGAGTAAAAATAAGTGTTGACGTCTCCATTCCACGAAAAATAATAACCTTCCGACAGTTTCTTCCACATATTGTACAGTATTTTCATATATCAAAATCACTGGATAGTTTTTAAAGAATTTGTTACGGAAAGCCCGTTGATTCTTTGTGAACACATATTCTATTTTTAAAAGTTATTGAGTGATATAGAATGAGTTGTTCATGGCAATTCATTCATAAGGAGCACTGGCTATGAATTTAATATCGATAAATAAAATCACGCTTCCATGCTGAGGAGGTTAGAGAAGGTATAAAGATGCAAAATTGACAAATACATTTCCACTCTCGTAGGGGAAATTGGAAAATCTACGTTCAACCTTTATATAGTTCAATATTTCCTAGGTAGTAAGCGTACGACGAGTCTGTCCAAGTCTAAAAAAATATCTACTTATTAAAATCTCAAAACACGACTAGCACCAAATATAATTTTCACGGATATTTTTTTAACGAATTCATTTCAATTCCCTGTTCTCGAATCTTCATACCATATCGAACGAAAACAAAATTACAAATTACTATTTTCAGTCCCATACTTAAATTTTCAGATCTAAGTTTACCAAATCAGAAGCATAATTAATTGAATCAGGCGTTACTTTGCGGAAGTCCATAGTACAAAATTCCAATAGACCAGTATGAAAGCAGTACTCCGCGAAAAAATCAAATCAAAAAGAAAATCAGAAGCAGCACTAAAGCATTTGTGACCCAACTGGAAAATTAAAAAAAATTACGCATAATGAAACTAATGTTGTTTTTACACAAATAAATAGTGTACCAAGATAAATATGGTGAAGGCTGCTGGTGAAGAGTGTGACAACGCGTCGAGTTTTCATAAACCGATGCTCTTAATCCGTAACAAATATGCCTTAGATTGTGTACTCCCTGGGTAATGATGTGATAGTCGAAGCGCGAGCAATATGGATTGACGCCCGAATGGAGCTTATGATAGAACGCAATGAAGCACTGTGATATCCTTTGTCAGTAAGTTATCACAGTCCTCTCACTGAAAAATTATATTCATGACAATATCTTCACCGGCGCAACTAAATTCAATTTGCTTATAGCCGTACACTGACGACTTTATCATTTCATTTAACTAAAACGAATTGGGTTAAAAGTGACATTTATTAAATATCTTTCCTTACAAATGACCTGTATTTATACCTATAGTATTTTACACCATCATTTTTTTTAAACGTGATAATTAAAAGTGTGTTCACGAATCAAGGAGGTCACAATGGTCACCTCTAGAAATGAATAAATTTCTAAGTTTATAGGTATTAATTTCAAACTGATTACAAATACTAGCCGATTGACGTATTAGAAGACCCAAATCACTCTCATAAACCTCAAATGAATCGACGTTATAATTATTGTTGACAGCGCAACGCAGGAAGTCAGCGTGTTTTATGATTTTTTTATTACAGAGTGTATTGGTTTGTACAAATACTTTTATTAATTTCCATGTCTTATGGTAGACTGTTATGACTTAGCTATCTTCGTAAATTGATTATTAACAATTTTTCTTTCAAACATTTTAGGTATCACTGTCGTGTCGTATTAAAAATATTGAGGCTCAAAGTAAACTGTTTCATCGTTTTATGTCTGATTGAGATGCCTTAACTTAATTTTGTTAAATAGGGATATTTTATTTTTTAAGATAGACAGAAAAATGCATTTTCGAAAAAAATATATATTACGTTTTAGGCACTTTTAATTTTTGAAAAGTGACTTAAAATCTAGCTCAACCCTTTAAAATATGCAAAATCCGTTCCGAAGCTACTCTTTAACAAGGTTAACTCTTATTAAATAAAGCCACGCTCGCGGTGGTGTCGAAGGGAAATTCAATAAATTACCCTCAACCATCCAAAAGCCTTTATGAAAATGCAATGTCATGATCACATTATTAGACACTAAAGGCTTCGGTTTCGTAGATGGATAATTTAAATTAGCTATAGAAGCCCTGTATTGGTATCAACAGGAATTGTTTCGTGTTTGCCCCCTAAAGAGCCTTTTAGTTAATTTTCCGTTTGAGAAGTCACGCCCTCCGCAGCCCAAAAGACAGGCACATCAAACACGGTACGGGTTACAATAATGTAGTTGGTATAGGTCGTTTAATCAGCATGATGTTTTAATAAAATATGTGTGCTCTATATTTTTTAAATACTTTCCAATCGTTTTCACTACATGATTTCAAAAGAATATTTTAACAAGTCTTTCGCATACACCGTGATGTCTTTTCGTAATATTATAAGATATCATAGACCTCTAAAAATATTTTTGTGTGCGTCGACCGCAATAAATAATCAAAAGGTATTTGAAACAAGGAACTTCTTATTAAGCTTCTTCTACGCGGTGTAAGATATATTTTCGGTATTTATTTCATCCTGAATCCGAACGCAGGGCAGTATTGATATATAAATACTAATTAATACATTGCAAGTAGCGTATACATATTTGTCCCGTGAAAAAGTTAGTGAACAGAATTATACTTTACAATCATGTAACTAATAATTATATATATACTGAGTGTCAGCTTTGTTCTCTATTATCTTTATCTTAGCCAATACGGAAAATATATTAAGCAACTTTCCGTTGCTTTGTATGACAATACAAAAAAATATTAACTACATCCAAAACTGATAAGATATGATACGACATGTGTAAAACTTTTGCGCGTTAAAGCTTTATTGACACTAATAAAATACAAAAAAATAGGTTATTATATATATCATCTTTATTAAGACATTCAGCATCAAATCCGATGATGTACAGTCGATTTAAACCTAGGGTAAAACTTCAAAAGTTGACCTCGTAGAGGACAGCGAGCTTATATCTCATATGTACTAGAAAAAAGGAATAATAGCCAGTTTATTTATTAAAATGAACATGTTACAATACATAAAAACGAAATCATAATCTGCTAATGTCAAAAGCAGGTTGGAAAGCTTTCGTCTGTCGTAGAAAATATTTATTTTAATTTCATAGTGACATTCTCAGATATAAGTTTCATAGATAAGATCAACGATAGTTATCCACCACAGTATTAACGTCATTAAAGTGTAAAGTGATAAAATTGGTATGACCTTCAATATGTGAACTTTAAGCTCACCTCAGCAGCAGCTAAAATTGACATAAACAACTTTATCGAATCATTTTAGAATCCATGCATGAAACACGTGTTCTGCAACGAAGTTCAAAGTAAAAGGATTATAAAGTATGACAGGCAAAGCCCAGTCCGCAGCTTGCAGAATACGTCATACTCTGACCCAAATGCAGCCGGCGGCTATAGGAAAATCGAATTAAAGCCTATCACGTCACCCTTACCCATTTCCAACACGTCGACACGTAAAGGGGCTTTTCAACAGAACGTTTTAAAGTTCCCTCAAAATTTAACTGGAAATATTGTTGCAACATAATTGTCAGCTCTGCAAGAAATTTTCGGGCATTTAACGATGCTTTATAAGACAGATATAACAGGATAGTATCGACGTTCATGCTACGTCATAAGAAACGATATCTGAAAAGTTATTCTCGGCCGCGTTTTCTGACGATACGCAACAAATAGCTTAAGTGATTTATGTACATTAAACAGTTGGGTAGCGATCGACCGAAATAGGATGGAGAAGAGTACGAAGGTATTCTCGATAGATAACCAAAGGTGCATGCTACTTTGGCCGTCTGACATCATGTAACATCAGATTGTATTGAGCGTAATCCATCCATTTATACTAAGAAATGCATAATGTATTGGGCACGATACAGCTCTGTTAAAATGCATCCGTCGAAATCTAAGAAGAGAATAATAGTCATCTTCGGTATGTTTAATGGATTAGAAAATTCATTTCAATGGACCTTCATTTTCCAACTGTACCCAATATGGATATTAAATTATACTATTCCAAATAAAAGTTCGCCAAGAAAGCGGAGGTAGCTGCCATTGTAGCAATACAATACATGGAAAAATCCGATAATATTAGCTTATTACAAGTAAGGGTTATATTCATAGAAATTTCGTTATTTGGAATATTAGTATTTGGTTCACGTAAGGAGTAAAGGCCGCCTTACAATTAAGGTCGCCACTGTAGAATTGCGAGTCACGTATCAGGTAGCAGCCAGAAGTAACTGTTGTAATTCACTAAATGCTCTGGACTGCATATAACAATTGATTAAAAAAAGAAGATAAGTTAGAACCTACATAAATAAAAAAAACTTCAATTATATTTCGAAGTAATTGCTTACTAAAATGGATATCTTTATAAAGGTAGTAAAAGTTATATCATTAAAGACGAGCTAACAAAATTGTAATATTAATTACATTGACGAGGCACATTTTAATTATCAATGATTATTTGCATGAATATTGAACATGTTATGCATTTTAAATATTTTTACCGACATAAAAACGGAGCGGTTGCCAACAAGATAGATATTTTGTTATTTGTCTTAAATTTAATATTATTTCACATAAAATTAAATGTATTTTCAATATCAAATAACTATACCATAACATTTAATGTATCTAAATAAATGCACCAGATAATATTTGAATTAGGTATCAACTGTAAAAAGAATTACTCGTCCTTTTTTGCCCAACCACCTTGTACCAAATTGCTATGGATGGCTAAGCCATCCGAAACAGTATAATTGTTTATACTAGGCCAAGTATCTCAGATAACTATAGAAAAGGTTTTATATCGATAAACAATATTATTATTTTTAAGGTAGATTTTCTATAGGATTCATGTATTCATCCATTCATTATTCATGAATTCTGGATAGACTGTTACTGTGAATACGAAACTCGAACCGACGGAGATGCTAGTGTCGATTTCACTCACTCCAATATACGGTGCGTTTTATCGTTTATAATTCCTCGTTGTTCAGCCGACCCAAAAAACAATGTGTTTACAAGCAGCTGCTGGTTTGACTTTGAATTTTAGTGATATTAATTTTAATGAGAATCAGCAATCGCGAAAAATTCGAAAGCCTTCATGCCGTTCGTAACGTCTCATAACGAAACAATTTAAATATTTACCAACATCTTCTTTCACTACTAGATTTAATCCGCTAAATTATCTAATATGATTAAATATTTTAAAAATTATATACTTGTGTCGAAGCATCGTCGTACAATAAAATCATACGTAGAACGGCTTCGGAAATACCTACTATGTATTTTAAAACACATTTGATCACGATAAAAACATGTTGGCGAATAAACCTCAAGATTCAGTCGTAAACATTCTAAAATCTGAAAAAGTATTCCTTATTCAAAAATCTATAAACGAACATGCACACGTTTTCTCAGCACACACATCTCAAAGTGCAATTCTAATTCTATTGTAACTAGTGAAATATTAAACCATTTTTATATTCCTACGTACTTCGAATGTGAAATGCGACGATCGCTTTATTATACACCGAACGGGTATTTGACTTCATCAAGTTTCGCTATAGAAATCAATAAGATGTACAGTGACGGCAACAGAAATATATACACTAACTACTCAGATTTACAATTAACTAGACGTAAAGTTACTGATGGAATAAGCAAACCTGACTATAGAACACGATATGGCTTAACTGAAGTGGTGTCCGCTTAGGGTGTTGGTTGCAACTGTGACACGTCTAATCCACTCACCCGTATCGGTAAGATTGACTTTCGAACACGGCTTTGTGTTTGCTCAACATGATTAGTTCAATCGTTCAATATACTTGTAAATACAGTGTCGATGTAAACATTTAAAGGTATCGATTCGTGGGGTGATTGCAATCAATAGACGAATCTTGTATAACTGTTTGTATTTGCATACACCTGGCAACGTGTTTTGTTTTCAACTTAATTAATATATGGCCCAATATTTAACTTTATCATTATGTAAGTTGAAAAGCGGTTGCCGGGAAATCTTACAAGCTTACAAGGAAAATTTATATTTGTAATAAAAGTGTGGCAAATTAAAGCCATACACAATAGAAAACTTTGAACAAGGAAAAAATTTTTTCCCTTCTTATATAAGGCAACTTATTTGAAACTTAGAATTTGAGTTTCGACATTGTCTGCGATTACTTTCAAGTTATTCGCACTCGAAGTACGATGAATTAAATATAGGAAGTAATAAAATAAAGGAAAAATTGAGAATGTTATACTAAATCAATATCTGATTTCGTATGTGAATAAACGCTGTCGTGTACTTCAATTCGTGAATTGATTTCTTTTTATGTATGTGAACTCGTTAAATAACCGAGTCCTTTTCATTTAATCGTCGAAAGACTGCCGTTTTTCGACTTTTATTTAAAGGTATTTTTAGAAAGAACTTAGTTTCATGAAAGCACCCAGAAAAATGTGTACTACAACTCAAATGCTTTCAATTGCGGTGATATAACAATAGCTGGACCTTTCCTAAGCACCGTTAAAGAAAAGCTGGTTCGCCGTATCATAATATCCTATTGTATGTATACTTTCGTTGTGATTACTTAAGATTTATTTGATGATTTCCAACAATAAGTTAACGAAAACGATCTACAAATTCTTCTCATTTATATATTATTATTATACTATATATGTGTCGACTGTTAAATAAAACCAACTACCTGCAATCATAGATTTTAGCGTTTCCTTCACTTAGGTATTGTCACTCGAAAATATACACCCGTAGCAGCCCTAACTTTAACGAATGGGAAGACAAAAGTTCATTGTTACACAAAAGGCTGCGCTAACAGTTTTATACAATCGCAACCCCCGCCCAGCGTTTGCCGCCCCTTGAGTTACTATGCCAGCAAGCTATTCATTCCAGCTTGTATGATACATGTTACCTAATCATCGCTTTAGCCTTTTGGAAATTCATAATGTAACCTGCCCACCTTCACATCGTTGACATATTTGTCAAGAACACAATTTAAGGCTGCTTATTAAGATTAAACTTGCGTTATACAACAAGATCTAAGCGAACAAAAACTCTAACAATATTAGAAATGCGAACTTAGAATTGCGAACCAAGAAGCTTTTGAAAAACTTACCGTAGTTTTTCAAAAGCTTCTTGGAATAGATATGAACACGTTATGTGTAAGGGTTAATTTTTCAAAAGATACCTGCTGAAAATACAGGCGCATTTATATGATCGTCAATAATCTTTCAAATAAAAATCTACAAGTTTGATTTAATAATTTTCAATAACATTTTATATTCAATTGATACCCTTTTCGAATAAATTACGATGCATTTTATGAGACGTTGAAGGCCTCGAGAGAACAATGAGTTTTTCATTAATTCAGTCCACGCTTAGACCAGCGTCGACTTTCTTTTATCTTAAGGTATAAAAAATTGCCAATAACATTTTATTAAATAAAATAAGTGTATACCATATATAAGGTATATTAATATTAATCAAAATAAAAAATTATCAGAACATAGTTAGGCTATATTATTTATACGACATCTGAAATCATCATGAATCACCACATCTGATACGAAAAATTGAAAGAAATACCAAAAGCATTTTAAAAATTAATTGAAAACAATCACAAGCAGTATTGCAGATTAAGAGCAACAAATATTAATCTAAATGGAGTTGACAGGAACTAGATTTAGCCAATCTTCTAAAATGTACTACCATATTGAACGTACGACTCCCATCAAATTTTCAGTATTTATTGAAGTGTAATAAAACTTTTTTTAATTCGAGTTTTCTATTTAAAAACATGCCCATTTGATAAGTCCAACGTATTTCATTTAGAAATAAAAAATTGAGGCGATTGCGTAAAATATCTCATGTCATTCCATATAACACGTTTGCTCAACATAAAATTTAATCCGTATGAGAACTACATCATGAATTTCTATTGTCGTATTTACGAAAGCATATTCAAAGTTTTGGGTCGGTTTCGCCTATAGGTAGACGCTTTTGAAATAATAACATACTTTCAAATGTCAACAGTAGAGATCGTTACTAACTTAAGTATATTCAATGTAGAACTGTAATTGTCCGGTCTCGAATCAAATATGTGCCATGTTGGCTGTAGTGAAACTTCGCATTGTAGAAAACAATATCATTATGTTTTCTCACTACGAAATAACATAAATACACTAAATGTGTAAGGACACATAGTGATTTTTGACATAAACGCAAATCTCGAGAACAGCTGAATCGATTATCTTTAGAATATTCATTGGTTCTAGAACGCTTCTTATGTAGATAAATTTATTGAAATTGCCTGAATAAATCCAACACAAAAATTCTATGCGCCCAAACAAATGGTTCGTAATAATAATAAAAAAAATTTGAACTTTAATATCATACCATACAATTCAAGTGTAAGAGAAATTTTTGCGCAACACGATCCTACATCGATATCCATATTAATATGAAGATTGAAATTATATAGTTTAGGATCAGTGTAGTTATCGCTATTTGCGAATACGGTTTCAGATTGGCAACTAAATTCACAGAACTGACAGAACAAAAATAAACCCTTATCCCAAGAGATTTTAATAATAGATTTAATCATCAACTGCTGTGACAATTTTCAATAGCTATTCGTTCAAAATTTCAGAGCTAAATTCAATTAAACAGAATTGATTGGGAAACGTCAATTCCTGTATAAATGAAGTCGGCAGGAATTATTACGCAAGTTTCAATTAGTTTTATATTTCCAAGAATTTATAAACGATGTGAACTAATCCACAACAATTCTTTTGAATCGATTACAGATCTTACTTTGTGACACTAATTATTCATTATACCTTGTTAGCGCAGAACCAAGACAAAGGAACATCGGACGAATTGATATAGAAATCGCAAATCCTATTAGATAAATTTCCTAGTCATTAAAGCAGCGCAAAAAGTGTCAGTAGAACCTACAAATATAAATAACCTAGCCTACCCCATTTAATTAAAAATAAATCCGTCTAATTGCACCGGTTCAACTAAAGTCTTATCTGTTTTTTCACCGTAGCGAAAACACAATTAGACAGATGAAAACGTATTTAAACGAAAGCGACTTAGTTTGTGTGAATAAAGGACATATTTTTTAAATAGGTCTGATCTTATTACCCTCGTTTTCTCGTTGTGAAATATTTATATTAAGTGTCCGTTATGTTCTTGCTCGTTTTTTTATTTACAGGTTTCCATTAGCCTTGCATGTTTAGCTAACTTACACCTCGCCAAACTTACAAATCGATTAACCATTGAGGTTTTGAACTTTAGCAACTACATACAAGTTACTAGGGTCAAAACCAATTGAAGCAGTTGAATAAGAAACGCTAGGGGCGCTGGGAATTTTCGTGGTTCGATACGCAAAGCTTCTGCGACAACACACAAACATGATAACACGTCTCTTCCCAATAATTTCAGGTATTGAAAAACAGTAATATCGTAATAGTATGCTAGATATAGCATACTTAATTGTGACAATTAACTGATATTTAAATGCAAACCTTCAAAGAAAGTAGTAGTTTAAGTAAGAAGAAATTGAACTACCTCAATTATTAGTATATCGACTCGATAATAATAATAATTATGTGGATAACAATGTACTAGTATGATACAGATACGACTTGGGGACCTTCAAGAAAAGAGCGGATAAGCATCTCAAAGGCCGGGAACGCACTGGTGAGGCCTCTGCGAGTCATTGCGAGTGTCCATGGGCGGCGGTATCACTTAACGGTGAGCCTCCTGCCCGTTTGCCCCCTGTTTTATATAAAAAAGATGAGCTTTGAATTTGTAAGAACCAAAAATAAAATTGATACTAAACCACCGCAGCCCATGGTCTCGTCTAAAATCGTGTACCAGAGAAAGAGATTGTCTGCGATAAGCAGAAAATCGTTTATTGATTGTTTTGCAAAATGTAAAAATTATTCGATGATTTATACAACTTCCCTTGGAATGGAAATTTAAATTAATTTGATTGAAGATTATGATGTACTGCCCACAACACACAAAAGGTATGGTTGCAGCCCATAGTAAAAGATACTAATACTAGAATTATTACATTTTACGTTGGCCCCTTTATTATTTTGTTGTTATGAAAACAACAAAAAGGGCAGACATTTTAGGAAATCAATTATTCGTATTTGACTAGCGACAGTTTGGATAATAACTTTATATTGTAGCTGCTTTCTGCTGTCTACGGCTTAGACTGGTCGATAAATTGTTGCTTGGGTAATAAAAGAGTTCCGATCAATGAATTCAACCACAGATGATTCATCTATGCATGGAAGTATTCTTATATAAATTTTTACTAAAAAGACAACAAACCTGAATGCAAGGCATGCGCACTATTATTACCCAAGAATACTGAGTCACGTGACCACGAGACTAAATCCACACATACTTAATATTCACTATTGAAGAACGAGAGATTTTAAATATATAACATTTAGAGAAAGCAAAAATATCAACAATGATCTTCACATATTCTTACGGCGGCATTGCACACACCTTGCCATAAATGTGTAGGTGTTTCTTGTGGTTTACGGTTGTACAATCTAACTTTAGAAGCATATACCAGATGGCTCACTAATACTCAATTGAAATATTTTAACGCATTTGAGGGCGTTAACATAATATACATACATCAATATATACATACATATATTTATTAATCATTCGCACAAAAGGCTACACAATAAAAAGTACTCATAAACTCACCTGGAGCTCTCGTCCGGATGAAATCAATGAAAAATGCAAGTGGGAGCTGTGATTGATATCTTGTGCACACAATGTTACTGGTACCGCGTTTCTAATTGGCTAGCGCAAGCATGATCGCGGGAATAAAATAAGTTAGACGGCGCGTAAACAGCACAGCAAGGCCGGCGCCGACGGCGACCGTTAGGCGAATATCCCGAGAGAACGACGTGCACGAACGACCACACGTAATATTCAGATCAATACAGGGTCAAAGGCGCGCTCTCTTCCAAAACCACGGAAACACGGCCGGGTGACGGACCGTCAGTCGGCTGGGTCACTGCAGATACTAGCTAGAATCTACAGTCCAATTGTGACATCAACTATTACCTTATCGGCGACAAAGTAGCAGCGCGAATGACGCTTCTCTGCTCTACATATCATTTTAAATCATGACGTAGGGGGAGCCGTATGAATATCTCGGAGCATGCGCAATACGAAGTAGGCGAGGGGGAGAGCGGCAGAGGCGGAGGACTATGGCGGATTATAAGGAACAAAGCGAAGGCACGCCGGGCTACAGCCGCAGCCGATGAGTAAGTCGCTAGAAGCCGCAACGTACGCGCGACCTTACCAGGCACCAAGACGCACGCAATACCACCATCGATCATAGGCACGCGCTGGCCCGACCTCCACTAAACCTAACACACGATTAACCTTTTAAATTTTTTATCGATTTCGATAAATGTCTTAAGCCGATTTCAGGAATGCATATTACAGCAAACATTTCTATTTTTTTTAATTATATGTATTTTTCTATATTTTGAGAGTATTTTAGAAAAACTATACATACTTGCTTAATATAAAGTACTCGAGTAATCATCTTTTATAAAAAATCCGCCTCGATAAATCGTTTTCGATCCAACAAAGTTAAATTATGAAACATTCAAATAATTTAATTAATTGAAGCCCGAGAAAATTTCAATTGCTTATTAGAAAATAATTTGGGCACGAATTTTATATGGAATTTATATTATACAAGGCTTCCATGAAAAGATTTCCAAATTAAAATTAGTCTGGCTTTCATAGGATCATAATGATGTTCTCATACAAAAAATACTTTTATTATTAGATGTTTTAAGCTTGGCACGATATAAAATCAATATATATATTCCACATTTCCTAAATAAATATCATACGATTCACTCGTGTTATTTTATGACTAGCCTTGCGTATCGTAAATGTCCGCGCAGTACTTGATAATTTTACCTTTACATTTTGTAATAGGTACCTAGTTTATACAACACCTTCACCAACAATGCAGACATTTAGAGATAATGAAGCATTATAAGGAACATAATCCATACTATCGATATACCATGACTATATCTGTCAGTCTCGCTTTCACGGCTGAGATGGAATTTTTATATTAAAAAATTTTAAAACATGGGTTTGTAACCTAAGTCTTGTAAGCAACTACTAAACATACTCGTTTTCAAAAATCAACCCTTAGGGGTTATGACATATGTCAAGGTTTGTAATACAAATCTAAACCGTTATAACGATTTTAATGAATTTTGTCAATGTGAAATTTTATGATAGGGCTTAACGGCGAAATAATTGATAAATTGGTGCACTAGTTTTGTTTTAAGTTTAATGATTACATACAGATCTATCTTTTTATACTATCAATACAGCAAAGCCTAGTTATAATGATATCAGCACATCTATGTAAATCAATAACAATAAGTGTCACTAAAATTATTTTATAAACGACTCGCGTATTCGGGATGCCGGACGCGTGTTAAGATAAATTGCAAAATAATTTAAATTTGTGTCTTGGATTACTTTATTTTAATTTACGTTGTTAGTCTTTGGTGCATTGTTTGGACACCAACATGGGTATGTAACCTTAATTATGGCGTTAGAAAATTCAAGGGGATTCGAAACGACTGTTTTGTAACAACACAGCATGTTTATTTAATCTATGTTTTCCAATTAGTCTGGCCATAATACTGTTACAATTAAAAATAAAATGATAATTGAATTTGTAATGTCATTTTTATATGACTGTTCCTTGAGTTTTCTCATTTAGGCACCAAAATATTTTTTTTTTTTCAATTTTAAAATCTGATAAAAATAACCGAATGTGTGATTGCATTAGATAAAGTAGGTATGGTATTTTTAAAACTCAATACGCTTGGTATTAGTAAAATCTTTGTGTAAACAGGCTATTAATAGGTACAATGAGACCTTTCTCTGCTTGTGACAGAAAAAGATCTGATCATCCATGTAGTGCTCATAGGAAAAAGCTGTTCAAAGCTGCTGCTACTGAACTCGTTCTCTTACTAGGGAACAAATTCGAACAAATTCTGGACTTGTAGCCTATGAGATACCTACTGGTCATTCTTCAAGTGACAATTTAAAAAATAATAGGATGGTACAATAACGAAATAACTTTAAAGCGGTACGCAAAGGGAAGTCACAGAAAATTTTCGTTTAAAGACGAGAATTTTTCTTCAATTGAGCAACATTTTAGCAAAAAATATGACCAATGTATTTATGCTCAAAGCTCTAAGGAAGCTTCCCAATTAGTCGGCTGAGTGTGAGCTGGGCACTTTCCGAGGTTAGTGAAAGTTTGGTGGGGTAGAGGTATCATGAATTATGGACATATTCAGAGAAATAGGCTTGCTCTAAACATCATGATAATTTGGAGTCTCTAAAACAATGTATACGATTGGCAGTGAAGAATGTTCCACTGGAAAGAGTGCGTGCTACTAACTAGCCTCAATGTTTAAAGGACTATATTGCAGCGGAGGCTACTTTAATTTATTTAATATTTATGTATAAAACTTCACACAGTTAAAGTAATAAATGTTGTTTGCATAATTAAGCCTTTTTCCTTTTTTTCATAATTTACGGCAAGACTAGAACTATTACTTTTTATATTATGTACATAAAAGTTTAAATATATATAGTAAAATGTTCAAATTGTTACTTTATAGGATTTGAAGCGGCGCTAATACCGTATGCACTCGTAGTCAGCAAATATTCGGAATGCATTTTAGTTTAATATAAAGTTTTATAAAAAATAAAGTTTTCGTGAAATACGATATCGGGTTAGGAGTGGTGTTAAAAACTCCAACATAAAAGTTAAAGGAAAAAATTAACTCTTGAAATATATTCGATTTATAGTTCAAATAAATGCAGAGCGTAAAAAGATTCTTATATCCGCTAGTGGAAATGAGGAAGACATGTCTGTGTTGGGCCTTAACTGGCCATTACTTCATGAGAAATTAACGATCGGGACCTTTTATTCGCTTATATTATATATTTTATTTTTTAAACAGTATTTTAGTATATTCAACAATAACGCTCCTTATTTATTTATTACGTAGAAATTTCGTTCTCATAAGGCTTCAGGACATTTAATTTCCCAAATCAAATCTACAAAGCCGACTTACGAGTAATATACTAATATTAATAATATTTTGGGAGAGGCCTTAGTTTTATTATATATTTTAAGACTATTTTGTGTACAGTCTACCGTGACCACGCTGTAAAGTACGCGAAACGTCGGAAAATTTTAAAATAATGTAAAATATATTTAAATTAAAAAAAACCTTAAATCCGTTAATAAAGTGTTTTTCTTTAAATGAGTAATAGTTATGTCAATAAAAAACAATACTATTTTGTGTTTTAAATTCCGGCCTAATATTCGCTAGGCGCGCTAAACTTCTATCTTAGTTTGGTTTTATTGTTCTCTAGTAATCGAACTACTAACTATATTTTGAGATATAATTAGTTACGATTACCTTATTTCCTTCATTACCTAGTAACGAATAATATACTGTAGAATAGTAGTCATCATAAAAAGGGATTCAGCTAGAAAAAGCTTGAATCATTTTTATAGATTACGATGGGTTCAACGCAAACTGCCACCCACACTTTACCGATCTGCAAAAGTATTCCATATTGGCAAAATGTCAGCAATGTCATTTTGAAAATATATCCGTTCTGACTCATTAGCGGTTAAAACAACTGCATATAAAATCAAAGTTGAGAAATTTTCCCACAAAGCATGCATCACCAATTCGTAAAATCAATAGATTTGACATATCAACGGCGCGAAGTATATTTCTATATGCGGTTTGGCTAAACACCTTATTTCGACTTATCATCACATTGACGCACTAAGAGGACGATATACTACTTCTGATAGCTAGTTATCCTCACTATACAGATATATCTAGTTTTCCAATAAAATTGAACTGAATTAAATAGTGTTAAAATATTTATTATAAATAAATAAATTGATAAATCTGCTCACCAAAGATTTAAACAGCTTAATATAGTCTTTTATTAACATAACGTTACTCAGTTAAAGAAAAACACTTTTTAACGGATTTATGTTATGCATTTTTGCAAAATTTAAATGTAACTGTAGACTGTCTACCGTGACCACGCACGCTGAAAAGCACGCGAAACGTCGGGAAAAATTTTAATATAATAATATCATAAATCCGTTAAAAAGTGTCTTTCTTTAAATTTAAACAGCTTGCTAATACAAACAAAATTTGATAGGGACTCTATTCAAATTACTTTGGTACAACCGTAAAAAATATTTATTTTTTCGTTAAGATATCATGACTACTTCATAAATGACATTAAATAGCAGTCTCATTTTTCCACTGTACTTTCTGAACACATTTATGCTTATGCAAAATCTTTAAAAACAAACCAATTTAAATCTATTCTCATGTTCAATACATTAAAATAATACTCGATATTGTAACAGATAATAACTAAACAAAGAAAGATGTCTCGGCAAGAAGCTCAGCAATATTTCCTCGAGGAAAATAAATTTGCTTCGCTTGTATGGTGAATCAATAGATAATACACATTAAGTAAACCATCTCAATAAGCTCATTATTTTATTACACTTTTACAGGAATATTGCGTTACCATTTCAAAAGCTTCCTCGCTGATATACACTAACAATCGAATCTAATGATAAAATACAAAATGACCTATAAGATAACGATATCAATGTACTTGGTAAACATACTATCCAAGCAAATTAAAAAATATACAAATCCAACTTTAGATACTGTTATCACATTTAAGCATAAAATATTGATTCGGCCTCAGACAGTGCCCGCCGACGCCACGAGCGTCTTAGTACAATAGAAGGCTTTATAACATGTCAAACGCTTGTGAATGGAAAACAAACTTGTATTTAGAAATACAATGGTGTATTAACTTCTAATGTTTCTTCATAAGCTTTTGTATCAAAGAGTAAATAGAAAAATCATATCTACGAGAGCTTTATAACAATTTTTATATCACGATGTACTTTATTATGGTTTCATCCATATTAAATTGTGGAAAATTATGACTTATATATATTGATTTGGTTAACTAGGCAAATGTTTGAATACACAATGTGTATTTGCTATTTTTTTTTTACACAAAATTTGTTATGTCTAAAATGTGGTTAGTTCAAGTTTAATATATTCAAAGCAACGCTTATAAAAATGCTGTCACGTCGCCACGTTCATTGGAGCTTACACATGAGTTAGCTCAGACCCTCGAAGATATTATATCTATCAAACTATTGTTATTGTGGTATAATGTGGCAGAGAAAATATTTGCGTAATTTTTAGGAAAATATTGAATTTTCTTGGATATACTATGTATTATAATCATCCTGTCATTTACAAATAATTCAATTAGTTTGCGTCTAGAATTGAACATACGGTAAACAAAAACTCTAAATATGGTGAGGAAAATAAGTGAAATAATTTTTCTTCACGGTGAACTGGAGGATTAATTCTCCAATGTCTACAGAGGATTATAAGGACGTCTTCTCCGTCTAAGCGTGTTTAATGCCATCTGAATTTTAATGTTTTTCCTTTATATAAATATTCAAATACACCAGTAGTACAAATACTTAGACAATTCTAGATTTCAATGCAACTCGTGAAATTGCTAGATTTAAACAGACGATCGGTATAAATACTGTTTCTTTGAGATACTTCTAAAATTATTTAATACCATTATTTTAGTTGAAAACTAATCTTTTATGCAATATCCCTCTAGTCATATACATAGTTAAAGTAATGGTGAAATTGCAATTATAACATATTAATTTCGTTTCTTCGTGACAAGTAAAGTCTCATGCGTAAACATACATAACTAATTAAGGATTACAATGCTCAAAAGAAATGTAATAAGGATCAAAGGACTTGAATTGCAATTTTAACCAACACCGTAATTAAATTACAAAAACCGTATTTTCTAGGGGATAAATTGAACTGAAATTAGCTTGAAAAGGAAGGCAAGTTGAAGGCAAGTTTTCGGCAAGTCATTGTATGTATTAATCTAAACTGCCACCGATCATTTGTTGTATGATAATAGGCATTTCCCGCTACATAAACCACAGACAACCAACGAGATAAGTACCAAGAGTCTCATTTATAATAAAAAAAACAAAATATTTTGATGTCAAACATTTCCCAAGAATCTTCCCCTAGCTTCATGACGTCATCGCGTCTTTTTGTAACTCATTCTCTAATTAAAAGACAATCACTTCCGTTAAGATACTCTACTCATGTAAAAATAAAAAACTTTACTGTTCATCTAGTTGATATTTGTCGAGTCCGCGAAGTGAAACGGAAATTATACGCTAACACGCAATTCAATGTATGTATTTTAATTATAGACTATATGGTGTTAACATTAGCATTAGCCTATTTTAGATGAATATAAAGACACGTTTTATATTTATCTATTCAATAGTTTATCTATGAAAGAAACATCTGAATAAATATTTATTAGCGCACTGAAACATTTTGTATACCAATGCCTCATTGAACATTGCTATTACGAAATAGCCTTTGACATATGTCAATTTGTCTAAATGGGAACACAAGATACATTATGTGCACAATTTTGAATTCTTTTGTATAAATCACTTATTGTTATGCTTACGGTGACAGCGCCTTATAAATTTTAATACATTTAGTACCTATTGTGACAAAACAGACATAAAGATATTCATCACCATACATCCTGCGAATAATCTTATCTTGCAAATTTTTGTGTCATTGTATTAAATTGAATCACATCTACTTTCGATTGTAATTTTCCTCTGCCATAAGTGTGAAAATATGTATTCTGAATTAAACAACAGCATGCAATATTGATACACACATCACACATCTGACATATACTGATTATTTAATCATTCACATGTACCACCGTTAAACCTGCCCTGTGAAGCAATAATCTGGTTGGACGGCACTCTTCTTTCTCATACATTAAAAATTGTTTATATCACACTCTTAAATCAACTGTGTATTCCATACTTTTATATTTTAATATATTTGATATGTACGTGTGTAATTTTATCTTTAGATTTAAGCACCCAATAAGTTGTTTATTAATATTTGAGTGCTCATTTTATAATAATAATAATCTATTAATAATAAGCTAAGACGATATTCAACTATTGTGTAATGTTAAAGAATTATAAAATGGAAAATAAAGAATTCTTGCCGTAATTTGATTTTAGAACACCCCAAATTATTCCCAAGACCTTGCATTAAACCATTTATAGCCTAGGTCGGTACTGGGTAAAAAAACAATGAGGTCGTTTAGCTTGAGTATATAAAACCTTTTTCCTTATTTACATGATTAATAACCTTCAAGGTGTAACACCTCGATTTACTTCAACTACAATTCCCTAAACTACACCGTATAAAGAGATTTATATATTTTTTCCTCGTTATACATTAAAAGAAAAATAATTTAAGAATTTATTTCGCACGTAGCAAACACAATCACGATGGACTGTTTAAAATTAGCGATCACAATGAAAATCTCAAAGTATAAACATTGAATGTTGCAAGCAAACAAAATATTGCTTTAAAACATTTATTATTCAATCTAGTTGTTTCTAAAAGAAAAATGTACAAATTTAGACGTTATTATGTCTGAAAAATATCTGGCTAAATTAAACGCCCACTGAATTCGTCTCGTTCGAATTAAAGGATTATTAATGTTTGAATCGAAATAAATTAGATTTTGGTGCAACCTATTTGTTGCATTATTTAGGATGACGATTACCCTTTTTTAATGATTTTAGTAACTGTACTCTGACTGTAATCTGACTGGCGGTGCTCGGAACAACAGACTACCTTTAAAAAACATATACTATTGAATAAAAAGCACATACTCGGTTCAACTCGTAAATCTCATCTAATTCCAAAAGGTATAGCGAATACCTCCTCGTATTTATTCAGCAACATTGAGCTCAGCACAAAGGTTTCGATAGTTTCATAAAGTCGCGTGTAACAAAGAAATTCCGCTTGGGCGTTTCAAGAAAAAGCTTTTAAAGGTACGTAACGCCCAAGGCTACAATTATTGTTGGCTACGATTATACAAAATGATACTTCAAAAAAACTTCTGACTTCTGATATATCTATCACGGATATTTAAGTAATTTTGAATATAGGTACATCTGTGACTTATTAGACTTAACTTTAAATCGATGCATATCATAAAGTTCCATCCTTTTTATTTAAATATTATTACAAAAGCCTTTTAACCATTGAGAGGATTATATTTGAAAAAAGTAGCAAAATTTCGAAACTTGCATCTACAACTTTCGTTACAAAAGCTGTCAAAAATAGACACAACGACTGACTCGTGTTTATAATATTGGTGAAAACCCGTCATGATTTTTTCAGCATATTTTGAACAGAAATTTAAAAATGTAAGTAAAATTGGGTAAATGTCGACTAACTTTGACTATGTATTCATAAATAATAATCATTCATTAACCAGGTGTTTCCTTTTATAAAAAAAATATTGAAGATAAAAGTAGTCATACATGTCTTAATAATTTTACGGACTCCAGATTACCAAAGCGCCAGCAAACTGGCGACATCTATCCACTATATAATGAAACAGTAGCGTAAAATGTTACATCGACGCTATGTAGATGACGCCTGGACACAAGAGAATTCTAATGTAACTAAAATTATATAGTTATATTAATTATTCTCATTTAATAAATATCAATAAATATAATATCCCATATTTTTATTTCTGAAATAGTTAAATAATTACAATTATATATGTTATGTTATGTGTAATGTTTAAGCGCCATCTACCGAACATCTTAAATACTACTATGAGGTTAATAAAACAAACTAGAAAACACCTGAGACAACTGAAACGACGATTTATTTGACTATGGTCTCTTTAAGAGTTCTGAAATGTGTGCATCAAATATGTTGAAAATTGTTTCTCCATTAGTAAATTTAAATAATTGATCAATTACAAAGCATTCTTAGAGCTCCTGTTCATTGTCTCTACGAGTGTTCAATAAAGGAGTGAACTCAACTAGATGTGCCTTTCAGGTTTACACCCTTTCAATATATTTTAAACCTAAAATTCTTTTGTTAAAAATGATCTTCATGATCCTTTCATAATCGTGTACGATGCAGTAATCAGGTACCGCGGCGATTAGCGTGTCATCATGCCAAATTTATTGCAACTGAGATCTATACGGAAATTGCGAGAAATCACTAGGAACTACGTGCAGTGAATACGAAGGGTGTTTTAATTCAATTCAAAACCAGCTTCACCAATGGCCATAGCCACTGTGGAGCACGGGGGCGTTTTCTAGATGAAACATGTTTTACTTGTTAACCGTTAAACCGTTCCTTGAGTATTTCCTCACGCAACTTACTAATAGGTACTGCGTAATACGTCTCCGTCAGACATCATTACCATATATTAGCTGTCCCAGAAAAATCCCAATAGACCAGTATGAAAGCAGTACTCCGCGAAAAACCCACAACCACTCGACGTACGTTTCGCTCGGACACCGGAGCATCATCAGGAGATGTTGAGGCAACATCTCCTGATGATGCCTCAACATCTCGCGGAGTACTGCTTTCATACTGGTTTATTGGGATTTTAAACAATGGACTTCCGCAAAGTTACGCCTGATTCAATTAATTATGTCCCA
Organism: Pontia daplidice; assembly: GCA_963693355.1. Classification (NCBI taxonomy): domain Eukaryota; kingdom Metazoa; phylum Arthropoda; class Insecta; order Lepidoptera; family Pieridae; genus Pontia; species Pontia daplidice. The sequence goes on from CAVNZL010000001.1 coordinate 5,195,720, forward strand.
GAAAAAATTAACCCACCACCGGGGATAAAATCGCCTAAAGTTAGAGATGACTCTGTCGATACTGTTGTAATAAGCCTAATTTAATTTAATTCTCAATCTTTTTTCTTTCAGCACGTCAAAATAGATTCTGGTCACCCAGCGCGGTGACACGTGTTTCAAACCAAAATGTGGTTTACCAGCTTCAAAGTAAAATTTGACAAGCAAAGATCATTTGTTATTGTATGAATTTCAATATTGGATATATTGGATCATATGTTTATTTAAGAACACGTTTAATTAACGACAGTACTGTGCCAGCAGCTAAGAAATGATCCTTGCAATACATAACCAAAATCACACACTTTAATTTGTCAAATATATATTTTTATTAGTTTTTTAACGTTTAAAGTTATATAAAAGTAAAATAGGTATCCAGAAAAAGATCAACAAAACATCACCTATTTAAGATAAGGTCAAAAAATTACTTGTCGATCACATGAACATCTGTTAAAAACTTTCCAAATTTAATTTCACCATTAATTAATTGCTGAATTATCCAAATTATCAAACAAGGGTGGGTAATGAAACTGAATTTCGTTTGTTCAGAATAACTATGGTAATCCAAAGCCAACTCGCACAACCAAGGTCGTTTATGTGATTACGTAATTACCTGGCAATGCTGAATAGCCTAGCCTAAAGAATAGGCCTTCTTAACTAGAATAAATAATTGATCGGAGAACGCGTTAAGTTAATAAAATTGTTTTCCACACTTTTACCTTATAAGACAGGTATATCTATTTAATCTGGAATTTCGGTTTATTTGGATTTTTTATCTCTACCTAAGTTTAGACAAATTGTATTGTTTTTTGGGTTTCAGACGGGGGTTCGGGGAATACGATAAGGCAATACAATAGACGCAGGAACGTTTTTCTGACGAAATTATGGGAATTTCCTGAATACGACTATACTCACATAGGAATTTTGATAATTGCAATTGAAAACGTTATGTTGGTTGGTTGCTTATACCTATAGCAACAAATTACACTTTTCTTCAATTGCCTCGATATTAATTATACACTGACACGCGTTATGGCATTACCGTAATTATACAGTTCATGGTATTGTACAAAATTGAAAAATTATTTAACATTTACTTGTGTCAAACCATATTTTATGTATTATTTTCAAATAGTATTTGCATTCGGAATATATAACAGGAGTTTTTTGGTATTAAATATTAGGCTTTGTACGCCCGATTGACACCGTTGAGACATTGACTGTTTAATTAATTTAATAAACAATACTAAAACGTAGATAATATTACCAATAGCATATATAAAAAGCCTTAAACCTGGACCGCAACAGCAAAAATTATGCGCAAAGGATAATGTTTAATATTTTCTGCAACCAATAACTAATCTAACAAAACGACCAAAACAAAAATATCTGCCACTATTCACAATATTTCCTATAAACTTTCCCACATTCTGTATCTAAATAGCGCATGCGGATATCACAAGAAAGCAAAAGCCGCCATGAGCACCTGCATGCAGCTGTCATATTAGATTCTGTATGACAGCATCACTTCCTACCGAACACCTGGTACGTCTAACCAGGTTAATACAGCTATACAATATACACGACAAACGTAAATAGCCGCACTTGCCAAAACGTGATGAACTTTTACTGTTGGCACTAAAACTCATTCGAGATGCTACCTACATTGAAATATGCGGCGTCACCCACCGTCACACACCGTCTGCCACGACTGGCCAACGTCCAACCTATGACAAGCTCTAACATCATCGACAATTGTAGATAGTTTCTTAGCCAAACTCAATATTTCACGCAAAATTACATCGGTCAAATAAAAGCAAACAGAAACTTTAAAGGAAAAACTAGAGTACAGTCCTCACATTCAGGAACAAGAGTTGTTCCTTATAAGTTGGGAGCGTTTTAGAGAAAATGAATTTAGATACGCGTGACTTAACACCAGTGCCTACCTTCCACAAAGTAAGACTATGTACTACTACAACAACAAAAGAATATTCAGGCGATACTTTGCTGAAGTCCATACTATAAAATTCTAAGACCTATTTCCTAGCAATACTCCCCGAAAAAAACCATAAGACTCGACGCACGTGTCGCTCAGACGCCGGACCATCCTCAGAGTGTGCCTCTACGGACAGCGTTTGTTGAGATTCAACGACACCGAGCTAGTGAATTGGTCTATCTGTTAGAATGATGCCTAATCTAGTAAAAAGAAACAAAGTATTTATATCTCAATAGAGAGATAAGGTAAATAATAAAATTTATTTAACGTTAAACTAAGCAACATTGCGTTACTTCAACAAACAACCTATACAACATGTGAATTATGGAATACAAATAAATTCATGGAAATGCAAATACATTTACATCATACCTCGGTATATCTAAAATAGTCCGTTTTTAATATTATGTTAACAACACTGCATACATTAGAGTACATTCGATGGTTTCTAACTACATTCTCGGTTGTGCAAGCAAATTTAAAATCCTTTATGAATCTTTGTACATTTGAACAAAGCTTTCTCGTAGACAAAATGTTTGGACCTATTTTATTATTTATTTATACTACAGCTACGATTACTGCCATAATTTATCAATATGTTAGTCAAATTTGCAATAAAAATATTGAATACCGACTTTTTCAGTATTATTTATTATTAGTCAATAATTTTATATAAAAAGAATCTCTATTTTTTAAATGTTTTCAATGCAAAACTGTAAGTTTTATACTAATCAGCGATTTATCAACACGAATTAATTTGATGTTTAACGACTTGTTAATGAAAATCTGACCAACGTAAAATTTCCTAACCAATTGTCAAATCACTGTTCAAGTGTAAATTGAGTTCATTTAAGTACGACTGCAGTCTTAATTTGTTCGCGTCAGATAACAGCCTTCAAATTTGAAACCTAATGATGCATTTAAACTTATCTTTGAAGTTCTTTATAGAAGCTTTCTCTTTATTAAAGAAATTTTATATAATTAATCAGATTAATTGTTATTCGTAGATTAATAAAATACGTATAGTTAAAGTTTCAAATGTTTTAAGAAGTGTTGCTGTAATTTAAGCCTAGCCAAAAATTACCAAGTTTTAGTCTATACAATGTTTCAGCAACTAGTTAAACTTAATAACAAGGATTAAGCTTTACAGACAGATTAATTACAGTCACTAGCACTAAAGCAGACAAGATAAATTATTATACGATAATTACTATAGAATATAATGAGATATAGTCTTTCAAAATGATTGAAGTACAGTCAGGCTCAGTGCATTTTATGATTATCTAGATCTCGGTCTACAGTTGTAGACTGCCTAATACGACTGTCTGTGACTAATTATGGGTTACAAGCCAAAAATGAAGAGGCCCCGTGAAATTCGTAAATAAAGCACTTTAAAGCTTAGCCATTCAAATATTTACGATATAGTCGAGACCATTGTTACATTTACCAACAACAAACAAACAATCGATACATAAGATATTTTAAATTCGATGGAAATCAAATATGTCAACGTTTCAATTTACTTCATACTTCCTTGTTTATGTTCCTTAAACTAACAGGGTTAGACGTCATAGCCATGCAAGTTTAAAATACTATTTGTACAAGCGAATATGTTTGAGGAGCTTCGAAACCTCTTCCACGGCAGATAGTAATGTCAAACTTCCTTTACTTTCAGCTTTCTTTATATTCGATATCCACATTAATTCTTATTTTTAAAAATCAGATATATAAATTTGCAAAAGTACGGTAACGTAATTTTGTATCTGTAACTACATGTATTAATATTTTACAAGGCGAGACTTAAAAAAAGCTGTTGCTATTAAACGTATGGTTAATCCAAAGAACTACGAGTATTTTATCTTTGGCTACAAAATTCTGCGCATAACTTTTATCGATATCTAACGGTTCACTTTGATTCTATTGTTAAAATGATGCCAAATGTTATATGATGTTAAACAATCTGGTATATAAAATTTGTTTTAGGAAAGATTTAATTAAATTACTAAACGGTTGATTTTATTTATGTACGGGAGAAACCATAAAACCCTTTCTGGGCCAACTCTACCATTCTCTCCACTTCTCTATACTCTCATCGATATTTTTCTCCTTATTTTCGAGTTAGCTTGAACAAGTTATTTTTTTTAATTTGTATATTAAGTGCATTTGTATTTTGATATTAAACTTTTTAGATAGAATATTCAGAGCATGCTTCCGATTGTCCAAGTTCCTTCTTGTAAATTAGAGATTAAATTTGCTATTCAACATTTTAACAATTACCCTTTGTTATTAGGAATAGGGCGTGATTGACCGAGTATGGTTGCAACTTGCTATATCGTTAGTAAACACGCAAGGAGCGTTAGAATTATAATAAAACTCTGTAACAACAACGCTACTTCACTGTGGGTTTAATACGAGTTTGACATCGTTTAAAACATTAACGTAAAATACGCCTGTATTACTACGCCTAAAGTTTATAATATCATGGTAGATGGCTATTGTATATTATTATCGTACCATACTCACTGATGTCATCAGCATTTGAACGTAAATGTACGTACGACTGTTTTCATGACATCACATATCCCAATTTATATTTAGAGCTCGTTTGTGCCTTAAAATAATTTCCATGTACTCGTCACCGCACGAGACAATGGTGCTAATTCTATCTCCTACTCCTTTGAATGTCTTAGGATTACATCATAATTATATATATTCAATTTAAGTCGTTATATTACAGACATTATGTTTCTTACGCCCGTTCTCAGAATAGTGTAGAAAGACTACTTAAATTAGGTAATCAGTAACCCTATCGGAAAAGAAAGACATTTTACTCCTTAAATTTCATCAATTTATCCGATGCTATGTGAATATGCATTTAGAGAGAGTTTAGAATGAACAAGTAATTGAATAAACCTAACCTATTTCAAAAGAAAATCGCTCTAAATCGTTGCAGAATTAAGGCAGAAGTTTCACGCGTTTGAATGTCGCTATTCGAATAGCGTTAATTACAAAATACTTGAGAATGGGGTTAAAACGAGTTTTTAATGATTTTCATGTTTTTCCATTTTCAATGTGAACGTAATTTTAATAGGTGTTTACTTTTCTAATACTGAATATTTGTTCAGAAACACTGATACGGAGATATACCTTTATATCTTCCAGGTAGTTCACAGCAAGGAAATAGTACGAAACAAATAAACATTTCCGAAGAAACATGATATTTTTATAAAATGAATAATTCTTCTACATAGGATTAAATAGTTCCATAATTGTAATCTCGTTTCTATTATCTCTGAACGTAATTGCTGCTTTTAATTTTCTAGCATCCTTAATGGCACAATTGTATAGTTTTAATAGTATTTTTTTAATCCGGTCTTTGCAGAAATAACATCGCAACTGCGGATTAGAGAATTAAATATATAATCATTCATAATCCTGTGACCAAATAAAATGTTTGTCTTATTTTCTATCTATTTTGATATTATCAGATAACATATGTTGGGAAATTGATTACGTTAATACGCCTTAGCAGGCATCACTAAACTACACGACAGTCAATTCACAATCGTAATCTATAAATGTAAAGTTGCATTATCATTACAGTAGTAATATTTAGCTAGACCTATCACAATAAATTAGTGTTGTATCGTTTTATCATCAAAAATTTTCATATAAAATACATAGTAAAGTGGAATTAACTGTATCAACTACAACATTAATATCATTTGTATGAGGTTTTGTGATGGCAGGTTATTTATTATTTATTCAGAATAATTTAAACTCTCTTATTCCTTAGCAAACACATAAAATACATTGCTCTCAAATCACATTACCTCTTATTTAGGATATATGTATACTATTTAATATGTGGAAATGTAAGCATAGTATTAATAGTAGAGTAAATTTCATGCTCATCACGTCAGATATTTGTATATAATTTAAATTCATTTAAAGTATTAAGAAATATTAATAAAATTAGACACGCTGAAGGTGCGTTTTTCAATTTAGAATATATATTAATTACAATACAGCATTGAGAACTATAGGAAGTTATCAAATAGTGAGAGATGAGAAAGAAAATGATATGGGAATTGCTTAGAAAATGGTTTTAGTTTCTAAGGTAAATGCTTTATAAACCCTAACTGAAAATATTGATTTCAGATTGCAATCATAGCTCTAGGTGGTCTTGATCTTCAGTTACCATACAATGAAATTATGTAATAAAAATAAGTATGCTATATGTAAGTTAACAGCAATCTTTCGTTCACAGTATTTATATATGCGAGTTTTATTTTAATTATAAACTAATGTTATTCTATACTTTTGTCATCTTAAGTATTCCCAGTTTAACCTGCATTTCGATGAAATTTGAAAGCAAAATAATTGAAGACCTACCATATTACAAGTGCTATTTTAAACAAACTGACAATATTAATACCTAAAAATTGGTATGAATATTTTTAACAGGATTTACATTAACTCTGAGAATTGTTTATGAATTAAAATACTATGTATGAATAGAGCTTTTGTTAAGATATGTAAATACTGTAAAGCATTGAAAGTATAAATTTCTCTATAACTGGAATTAAGGAGTATTATGGTAATCATGAGATGTTGCCTTTTAAGTTTAATTAGTAGAGATGGATAGAGATATTTTAGCAACTTAAGGTAGTAAAAGCAACTGTTTCCAAAATCTCTTATAGAAAATCCATTATTTATTTTCTGTACATAAGATTATGACATCCTTATGAAGGATGTGTAAAAGCAAGAATAACAAAAAACATTTTCTATAAGACTGATCCGGATTATAATATCAAATAAGAAAAATAAAAACAATAACATACCTGATAGGGAAGATCCATGTAGAAGCATTTCATTGGTCGAGTTCTTATATCACTTAGTCTTTAGCCACACACACTCTACAGTCTCAAACTCTACATTAAATATACAATAATAATAGATATACAGACTTATTTACGTTGAAATATTAAACATAGTTAAGAACAATAAATTTTAAGCTTATTACATTACTTATTCACTAATATAATTCAACTTAAATTATTCATGAGACCAAATCTTGACAAAACTATTTGGTTGCTATATATTTTATGTATATTAAAATAATTATCTGTCATTAATTTTATTTATTTGAGAAAAAAATATTTCAGTGAGAATATGGTAATACTTCGAAATGCAATAGATGAAAACACTATCCAAACTACGGTAAATTATTGCAATGGAAACGCAAATAATGTAAAGCTTGTGTACCTACATAGCGATAATTCACAATAACAGTTGTTTAGAGCACTATTAATTATTAAAGCAGTGATGGTTACAGGAAATGCATTTTTTAGATTTTTTCTAAACTTGAAAATGACAACTAAAACTTAACATCTGAACTGCATTTTGTAGAAACCTGCGCCATATTTGCAAACCTTGGATCATCGGTTGACGGATCGTGAGTTGCCATAAAACAAATTCCGTAGTCTCTGCTTCAGCCGTCCGTCCCTTGCAATTTCTGTGACTATCTCCTAGCTTGTCAATTATGAATTGTGATTTGCCACTTCCAAAGAGTGTGTTTACCATAATGGTATTCCCTCATCATCATAAAAATGAATCGTTTAAATTCGCAGTCGTGACAAAAGTACTCAGTTGGTCAGTTGACTCATTTTATCACAGCGTAAATACAACTTGACAAAGAGAGAAATTTGAAAAAGAAAGCAATTAAAAAAAATTTTCAGAACCACAAAATTATCAAATTATAGAAAACGCGTGAGGTAGATTTTTCGATAAGACTCTAGCAAATACGCTTTTACGCGTTATGGTCTGAGAATGAATTTCGCTTTAATTCCACCGTTTACTCCTTGCCTGTAACGATCGCATTTACAAGCTATAACTGAACTATTTATCACAAACAGATGTTTTTTTAGAAATTTTAACCTGAGATTAAAGCATGCTACTTAACAAATTAATGAATATGCTCCTAAACGTTAATTTTGGGTACGCTGTGTATTAATGTAGAGAGATATATTAATAACATTCGAACGCGTCTCTTTATATGTTTATATAAGAAGTTTCCACTTTAATTGCGGTATACGCAACCCAGAAGCTTATGCCGAGTGTTCAAGCTTTTAAAATTGAAGCGTAAAATGTTTAAAAGCTTTCTATAAGCATGTCGTGGTGACTCTACATTTTATAGCCTTAAGTCACCATATAATATGTAATTAGAATGACATTGCCAAGTCACAACAGTCAGAAGGCGTTTCATAGAAAAAGTTGAAATACGAAATTACAATTGGTATACTGCTAATAGTTAATCTGTGAATACAATTTACCATTTACCAAGCAACAAACTTATAAGGCTGCAAAACTATATTTTTAGTTCATAGCAATTTTAGCGTGTATTTAATATTTATATTTGTTATTTAAATTACTAGGTTTTAAACTAGAAGAGTTCGCCTCAACTAACAGTTCGTGTTGTTTCCTATTCTTAGTTATTTTTACGGACGATAGAACCATAAGGCCATGTCATTTTGATTGAAAACATAAACAAGTTAGCGGCACCTGACTGGGAAAACTTTAGGGACTTTTTGAAATTCTAATAAAAAGCATGGGTAAGAATTGTTACACTGCCTATAAGTTTGCAAAAAGTTTTCAAATATTTAAAACTTTTAACAGTTTGGTTCATAATAAATACTGAATGCATTTCAAAATATTTTTATTTTCAGATCATGTGGTTGATGATTATGAAGCTTTACGGGACTTTCTGTTAGAAGCAGAACTCCATCAATATTATGAGTTATTCAGGTGACTTGTGTGTATGTGTTTATGTTTTAATCTAATAATGAAAATATATTTTTTTAACTTGTAAAATAAATACGTAATTGGCAAAAATCTGAATTAAACTATCTTAACTTAAACTGAACTAAAATTCTTAAAGTCAAGTTTAATGTTTAAAATGTATGAAATATGGCTTAAAATATTAATCAAAATAATATAGTCCAAATTCATGTTTTCTTAAGTTTTGCTTGTTTTAAATATTGTTATTATACTTTGGTAATACACACACTTCTATGAATAAAATAACTACTCTCAACTCTACATATAGTTTCTGTTGAAAAAAAGACAGCAAATATTATTGTACATTCATAGAAAATTAGTGTGTAATTGGCTTCAGTTTGTGTATTCATGTGATATTACAATATTTATGTCAACAGTTTGATGAAATTTTCTTCCAGAGACATATTAAAAGTTAGTAAGTTATCACAACTAAAATATGTTACTATTGAAGACCTTGCACAAATTGGTCTGTCGAAACCAGAGCAAAGAAGATATAAAAAGCTCTATTCCAAATATTTTCCTAACAATTACATGACAAAAATAAAGAAGCTCCTTAGTGCAAACAAAAAACATGAAACAGTAAGTAGTTATAAAAGTTGCCTAAAAAAGTAATATAAAGGTTTTTTCATTAATCAAATATGCATGCTGCCAACAAAACAATAAAATTAAACAATTAAAATTTCAATAACTAAGTTCTCACTGCAATTGATATAGCTTTTAGTTTCTACAGAAGCAAGTCCTCAGACAGTTCTGCATAACACTGGTGTATATATGTTAAGGAACCTACAGGAAACCCTTACCCATCCAGATTTTTTGCAATTCTTAATATGTCTGTTTCAGTTCAATCATGGCCTTAACTTGAACACTCTTGATTTTCTACAATATCCTGAGAGTAGTACTAAAGTATCGCCAAAACATATTATTTCAATAGAAGACATAACAATTAATAAGGAATTAGGCATGGGCCAATTTGGTGTTGTTCAACAGGGAACATGGGCTACTGGAAATCAAAGAGTCAGTATCTTTAGTGAATTACATATTTTAATTATAGTTATTAATTTATAGTAATCATAAACAAAATTTATTGATTGAGTAATTATTATTATTATTAATATTTTCGTGAGTATTTAGGTATCTTTTTTAGTTTATCTCCATTCAAGCAGGACAGATCCTAATTTATATAGCATTATTACATTTCTTCTTATAATTTTATTTTTTAAATCTATATCAATAATTTGCTTTTAAAATTTACAGTTACAAGTTGCTATAAAGTGTCTTGGGAATGAACGAATGACATCAAACTCTACCGAGTTCCTTAAAGAAGCGGCTGTAATGCATAGTATTGAACACCCTAGTATAGTTAGGTTGTATGGGGTTGTTCTACATATGGATTCTCTTATGCTAGTAAGTTTATTATTAAAAAAGGTAAAATTTTTAATGTACTAGAAAGCTGTTTATGGACTGACTAAGCTATTGCCAAAAAATCACTGAAAAATAACATTACATTTAATATATTTCAATTTATATTGTCCATTAAATTTGTGCATATGTATAAATCAGAATCATTAAATTTCAGGTGACAGAACTGGCGCCCCTTAGGTCTCTGTTAGAATGCCTACGAGAAGTAACATTCCGAAGTAATTTCCCAGTGCCTAATCTTTGTGAATTTGCTGAACAAATCTGTGATGGAATGACTTATCTTGAAAATAAAAGACTGATTCATAGGTATTTATATTGTTTAAATAATGGGTCGCGCTACAGAAAGGAATCCATTTGTTTCATATACAACTTCTTTTCTAAGTTAGAAAACTAGAATTATTTTTTTATATATGCATATTTGTTCCATTAAATTTCATCGCATAAGGATTTGAAAATGATATGTCTTAAATGACCCTTCGAGTTTTCGCATATTTGATGTATTATTAAAGATATTCGTTTTTACTTGACACAAAGTTTCCTGCAATGTGTAAAAACTAAAAAACAATCTTTCTCACATAATCTTGTTAATGTGCAAAAATTTAACATTACAGAGATCTTGCTGCAAGAAATATATTAGTATTTAGCAAAGATAGAGTTAAGATTTCCGACTTTGGTTTATCAAGAGCCTTAGGAGTTGGAAAAGATTATTATCAGACAAATTATAATGTTAATCTTAAACTACCTGTTGCCTGGTGAGTAAGATTTACATCTACTGACTCAATAAAGTTATTGTATATATCAATTTTCAGATTTCAAAATATATATTATATACAATCTAGCATGTTGTTTATTGAGAATATCATTAGATATTATTACAATTTATTTCCCTGTGTTTATTTGTCAAAAAAACAACATAACAATTTATAACAATAAAATAAAAAAAAATATTTTATAACAATTTATTTTTTTTGAGTTTTTATACTTCTTTTAATATGGAATTATATATTAAAATATAATTATATATAGTAAATTACAATATATAAGAGTATTTGGTGGTCATGCTTGTCCACTTACTTAGTCCTTAAAAAGAGTTTCTATTTCAAGGTGTGCCCCGGAATGTATACTGTATCTCCGATTTACTTCAGCAAGTGATGTTTGGGCTTTTGGCGTGTGCCTGTGGGAAATGTTCACTTATGGTTTTCAGCCGTGGGTTGCATTCTCAGGCCAGCAAATTCTGGAAGCCATTGATGAGCCTAACTGTCATGTATGTTATAAAATATTTTGATAGTAATACTTTTATATAACTAGATACCCAACTTCGTTCTCTTAGTGATCATGAATTTTAATCAAATTAGTGACTCAGAAATATTGGTAGATCTTTGGTAAACTATAAGTCCCTTTTTAAGTGACTTTGTTATTATACATTTTTATTTATACTTGTGCAAATTTTAAGAGTTTGACGGAGCTGTCCTTTCATGCAATGTCTCTTATACTTGAGTTTTTAGTTGTCTTTGTAAATCTTTGTTGTTATGAAGTGGATTAGGATACAAAACAGTAAACCTCTTTGGTGACAATAAAACATTTATTTAAAAATAAATATAATTTAATATCATATTTAACATATCTTATTTAACACTTTACAGAGATTAGAACGCCCAGAATGCTGTCCCGATGCCTACTATTCACTTATGCTTGATTGCTGGGCTCATGATCCAAATGATAGACCGAAGTTCAAAGACTTGAAGCCACGCCTGAAACAAATAAGACCAGAAGAGGTACATCTTTAGTAATAGACAATTTTAAGATAAAAATGTTTATGAATCTATACAAAACCAGGCCATCAGATTTACTTATCCGTTTCTCCATCATTTCCTTATTAGCAGAACATATCCTGTATGTGGTGGAAGGATTCGAACGCACGACCACGGGGTTGGCAGTCACATCCTCAAGCCACTAGGACAACACTACATCTATCTTGTTCAATCAATCAATGCTTTTGTAAATAATAGTAACGTACACTAATAATTGTCGTATCCTGTGCGAATCGACCAATTATGTTATGATTTTTTTTTAAACCAGCAAACAGACAGGTCAGAGTGATTATTTCACTGTTGTTGTAGTGATTAAATTTTAAAATTCACGTAACTCGTTAAAGCTCATGTTTTGGTGATTAAATAAATTCGTTACTTGGCAGAACAATCATTCTGTTTAGTTTATTTTCAAATGTACTTCAACATTCTAAAACAAACAAACAAAAAAAAAACAACAAACAAATCTAAACAATTCCAAAAACTGAAAACCATCCCAATAGCATATGGGACTGATATGTTATACACCATTTAACGATAATTCCTTCAAGAATATGAACGCGAACTTACAAACTTACATGAACAAATATATTACGTATACATATTATATATACATTACATATTTAAAATTGGAAACTCTTTTTGAGGATTTCACTTGGGAAAATTTTCGTAGTATATTCCACGATTTTCAGTGTAATTTTCATCTCAACATACGACTATTTATAGCTGGTTTGTAGAATTATAAAAGATATTGACACGTCTTGTGTGTCGCGTTGTTAATCTTCGCCTTGTCCTCGACGTTGTGAACAATGAGAACATCTCTGCGACTTATGATTTAAAAAGACAGGCATGAGACCTACCTATTCGTGCATCTTTGACATAGGCGTGGTGTGAGAAAGCTGTGCCGACAAAGGCTTTTGACCCAGACTCAAAAAAATAGCATCACTTGGTGCAGTGCCATGCTTAGATGTGTCGAAACAGAAATGTATTGATTCGATCCCAAAACATAGCAGCAATCGAGCGTTATGGACCGAAATTACTCTAAGTGGCGTTAATAAGTGCGTGTTGATTGATGATGATTACTGATGGTGTTGATTGATGATGAACGGATGATCGCTTCTTTTTTGATAAAACTGGATACGTAAGAATAGTCCGTAAAAAGTGACTCTATTACGCCCATTTGTTTGCTGGAAATTATTTATATTATACCAACTACGGCCATGCTAGTTCCCACACGGCCAGATAGACAAATGAATTTTTTTTTAATATAGAACTTATGAGCACGCTCTACGGAGCCTCCTGGCACCTTGTTACGTTTATTGTTCCCAAAATTTGAGAATCAATTACGCATTCAACTATTAATTACCAGAAAATACAAAGAGTAGGAAGAAATAGTCTCTGAGATTACCATGGGGGACGAGCACAAAAGTTTTGAAAATTAGTCTAATCGAAAAGTTCATTTACGCAACGGGAGAATATAATGAAAACTATAATTTATGTTTGATCTTATATATTTCAGATCTTATTATTTACAGGCCAGGAAGCTGGGCTATCAATTGCGCTACACTTTTTTAACATTTTCCAAAAATATTCGATTTTTGTATCTAATACATCCCAACCATTTGATTTTATTAATACAAGTTTACTTTCCAGGTACAGGCAATTGCTACCCACCAAAGGAGCGAGGAGGGCCGCCGTAGTAACTTCCTCGAATACAAAGTCGGTCAAAAAATTACGGTGCTTGGAAAAGAGTAAGTTTTCTCCTCTAAAATAATTTGTACAAAATTAACATCGAATTCATTCTTTAACTCGAATATAAAGAGCCAACGATTTGTTTTGTTTGTATATGATTCAAGTTTTAAGCAAGTTTATGTTTTTTTGAGATGTATCTCAAAAAGCTTTTTTTCGCCATTCTTTGTAGCTCTACGTTTTAAAATAGTTTTTTTTCCAAATTTTAGACATCAATAAAACACTAGTATATACACAGAGAGACAAGATATATTTAGTATTATGAAAGCTAATCCGCGACTCTTTAAGTAAGGGACACCTAAGGAGAAAAAAAAAATTATTCATGTACAAATAAGACCTTAAAATGGCGAATATGAAGTGACGAAAAATTGATGGGCACTTAAATAGCCATCAACGGTTTCGTCAAAACTTGCCACTCTTTGTATATTCAACACAATATGTGAACAGAAGGTTTTAAGGCAACACATATCATACAAACACAAAAAAGTTTTTTTTTTAAGTCTATATAAATTATCTTTTACTACGTGATACGTAACGACTTATTAGTGGAGTCTTAGTAAAGAATCGATCTGATCTAAATATTTTGTATATTATCGAAATATTTTTGAATATTCTTAAAGGCCGAATGATTTACTGTATCTTTAGAATGTCCCGTGTAATAAGTGTGAAACTCAAACGTGTATTATTGAAATCAAATCCACACCCCCGCACTGGTTTAAGCCGCGCCGTATTCATATATGGCGTATCATTACTGAGAATAATCATTTTGCGGTTCATTACGCTACAAATATACGCCCACAGGGATTTCACAAAAACAGCAATGTGGTATGGCGTGTTACCGGGCGGGACTTGCGGGATTTTCGATCCAAACAATACGAAGCCGATTGTCAAAAATGAGGTATTTATTCCACTATGAAAGTTCAAGTACATCACAAAGGCACTGCACATCTGAATTTGTAATGTTTGTAGCTTCTGTGTTTGCTTTGGATTTACATAAAGTTCCGATGTTTTTAGTGTATGAAATGTTATTTTTACATTAACATTATATTATATATATATTGCTATTTTTCCTATGAAAACATCGTTCAACGATTTGCTTAATCATATCATTAGTGTCGTAAACATAATTATAAGCGTTAAACTTACAATTTTTTTACATGTTTATAATTCTGTTTACGATTATTTTTAGTAATCAAAACCTCATACATTTTTCTTTTGGTTGATCAATTAAGGTGTTGGGCGTCCTTTCATATGTTATTAATCACTGAATTAAATATTATTGAGAATTTTAAATACTGATCACAATCATCTCATATAAGGATATGATAAGGATAAGAACCCAAGCTGTTGTTTGTGCAAACATTTAACGATATTGACCATTATATAAAGTACCTACTTCGTGTACATTTTTACTCTCTAAGAACAGAATTTTTATAAAATTCTACGGTACTCATAAACCAAATTATCTACACTGCAAGTGTAGATAATTTGGGTTATGAGTACCGTTATTATTAAGAAATTAAGCATTATCCAATTGCATAATCAAAAGGTGAATTCAAAGACGACTGAAAGCCTTTTCAGCTTTCGATTTACACTATCAAGAAATCAAGAAATTAAAGCGTAGGTAGAGCTTTGCAAAGCTACGCCCACAAACGTATGATATAGGTACACGCATACAAATGTCAATTTCGTTAAATGTAAAAAGAGAGTGTCATATTTCTGCTCAGAGATCTCAATCATTCGCGCCTGGCTCCTTCTCTCCGCATCCGTCACGCTCCATCCGCACATCACTCTTGCGATCTGATGCCAAACGGCACACGGTTATGGGCAAACGTGCAATACAACGAAGCATGATATCTAGTCCACAAGGCGACGTGAAGCATACGGGCCATGTGGGGGCTGATGGGGCTTACTTCGGCGATATATCATTCTTGGATCCCGCTGGTTGTGTAAGTTCGCTTATACATAGCTGATCACATTTAAGTTGGCTAATGTTGTAATGAATCTCAAGATACAGTATGAAAAAGGTTCTCAATGTTGTCATAATGACAAATAACATTTTCATTACATAATGTAAACACAATTAACGGAGCGCTCAATCGCATTATTCAAATTTTAAAACACGCCCTCGAGTCGCGACGCATTACATGATATGTCTATTACATAATGTTCATGTACTTGTGGCTACGCCCACGGAATTTTTAGGTGTCTGAAAGCCCTAAGCAAATAGTTTGGAAATACACAAACGTAATTAGTCGTTTCGTGACTAAGTATAAATTTTTCCGAGAGCGCGTAATTATATAAAAAGGAACTATAGTCAAAAGTTCCAAGACATTTTATGATCCAACTGATAGATTCGAATTTACAACATTAATTTCTATTTAAGAAATTCTACCTACGCATTATATTACCAACAACGCATGAAAATTGCGATCATTTCAAACTATTGCACAAGATCTTTTTAATATACTCAATAAGATGAAATGTGTTGAAATATGTTGTAATGTTGGTATTAGATACCGATTTGTCACTCGCTCACATCTCCTTACGACCTTTGTGAAATGCAACATCGGTGCGCCGACGCCCACGCCCAGACGTAGAGAACATTCTGTCCTAGAAATAGTAAATTCTAGAATTTATTGGTGCAATGCGGAATTTTCACTGCGCATGCATATTCACTGGCACATCCCCGTTCTCCTGTTATCATATTACATTGAAGGTTATACCCTTGACCTTCAAACATCCGACACGCGGGTAGTTAGAACGGTTATACACTGTTGAAAATCCCGAATTAATTAAAGATTTTAAAGACACCGTTTAAAAAATTTCGATGGCAGAACATTGTCTTGGTTGAGACAAGATTACCTCCCCCTTATAATTCTAAATAAAAACGCGATATCAATTTCCTACCTCTATTTCTTTCTAATGCCATCATCAGATCCTGGTTTCCGTTGACGTTTCTTTCAAATGTCGCTTTCCAAACAAAAATAATGTGAAGCAAACATTAACAAATTGAAAAACCTATTTTGAAGTCCGCTACAAAGGTTAAGGGTACTGTTTGGTATATCTGTGTGTTTTTATTCATCCATTTTTAATGTTGTATTAACACAATGTACACTCAGCGTAACATGTGATTATTTACTTGAATAAATCTAGGTAGTTTTGCACCCACCACGCAGGCGCAAATAACGATCCGCTGCATTTGTGCAATATAGATACACAAGGGCAAGTGCAACCGTTGCTTATATTGCCTGCGACACCTGTTGAGTGCACACATGTTGGGAACGACCGACATTGTTTGTAACATCGGCAATAATAATTTTTAATACTTGAAACATTCAACAAGTGAATTAAATTTATATTTTCGTTGGTGGGTTTATTCTTTTTAAATTCTTGTATGTAACGCAGTTGATAATAAATAATCTTTTTAGCCCCCACGACAAATAGTGACTCCGTACCGACCATCTGAAGATTTAGAACAAGTGCCGTTGATCAATCCAAATTCACCGTCGCACCTGACAGCTGCAAGTACACCATACCCACTGCTGACTCCTGGCTTCGAGCAGAGGCCTGACTGCGGTGAAGTCAACTTACCCAGTAAGTACAATTATTCTTGCTTGCGATAACTTTTAGTGTTGAAATTACTATTATTCTTCCTAAAATAGCCTATTAATAAAAATTAAATAAATCACATACTCCTTTCCTTGGGGATTCGAACCCACTATTCTATCAACTGCATTCCATTGCGCTTCAAATGATATGCTTTGACTCCTCTTGTGCTGTGTAAGAATTTAACTCATTTTAATATTTTTTTTAATATATTACTTGAGCGGATAGTTTTTATCACGATATTAATTGCGGCGTAATTGCGAATTCTCGTATATTGCCAAAAATGAACTTTATGCTTGCGACCCAACTCATAATAAAGTTTTTAATTTTATTTGTTATTTATGTACCTATTGTTTTATTACACCATTAATTTATAATTATTTTTTGATCAGTGCGCGGGCTGTCTTTTAAGTAGTATCGTTTGTCAACCTTCCGCGATTTAAAAACATATGGCATTTTCATCATTTTGAATTTGAAAATAATTTTCAAATCGGTCGAAGTTTTTTGAATACACGATATATTCAAAGATAACAAGTCAGTTTTAAAAATGGAAATATCTAAGGAAAAATTGCGTGCGATTATTCTATAACTTTCAAAGGGGTAGAAGAGATCACTTCTGAGTTTAGTTATGCAACACTATGTATTGGGACTGTAGAATGCTGGTCCTTAAAATTTCTACGTGGGCACTCCAGCCTCAGTGACAAGCCACGTGCTAAAACCGCCATGACGCAAGAAGTAGTGCGGCAACTAATCCTCGAAAATTGTCATGTAACTTACCGTGAAATAGAGTAATGCACGAGCATTTCAGGGACGATAGCCCGAAAACCTCCTGCTCGGAGACGTTGGCATAAGAAAGTTTATTTGAAAGTTCTCATTACTACCCCACTTCGGAGTGGAATAAACCTGGTTTGGCTGAATGCAAAAGTTTATTAAATCGCGGAGAAGTGTTTGAAAAACAATTAATGATAATATCTGTTACATTGTGTATACTTATTTCAAACGGCGCAACATGAAAGGCAGCCCTCGTCATTAGATTACCCAGTCCCCAATTGGGCGTATTTAAGGTGTAAACGAAATTTCAACTTCGTGACTTTGTCAGCGTTCGTAAAGAAACAATGTATCCGCAAAAGATTATATAACGTGCTCATGATGTGAAAAAGTAATCTAACGCTTGAAAGTTTCCAATGAATTTGCTGTTTTTGTTCCAACTTTCCATGATCAGGACCCATAGAACGTATCTTTTTAATTTACGCTGAAATGCTGGTGTTAAAATTACCCAATGGTTACATGACCATGTTACCATCAATTCATAGATTTGCTTATAAATTTGACAGGAATAACTTTAAGTTATGGGGCCATTTGAATATGTTTTATACTTCAGAAATAAATATCATAATTACTTAATCTCTACTCTTATACTATTACTGCGTCCAGCCGTTGTTGGGAATTCTTTTGTAGTGTAATATAAAAACACTTCAAATTAAGAAAATTCAACAATATAACTAGAAATAGTTCGAAAAGCGCTCAAAACTACTTTCTAAAATGTCTGTCAGTGCAAAGTAGGTATACCGAAATTTTCAGAAGATAATCTTTAAATACCGATTTAGTCTGATGTTGTGCAATATTAATAAAAACGTGTGATCTTATAACAAACGGGCACAAAGCACGCCTGATGTTACGTGACACCGCCCATGTCAAAAGACGTGAAATACCCACTCGCCTTGCTGAGCATCTTGGGGGCTAATTTAGCCGTACGTTCCAAATTATTATGTAACTGAACGTTGTTCTGATATTTCGTCATTATTTTAAATACCTAACCTCACGTGATCTCTGTGATATATAATGCAGACACCATAGACAACATTCGTCTTTCAATTTACAGAGGTTTATTGTTTTTTTTTTAATTTGGTATAGCTTTCAATATATGAATGCATATAAAAATCCTTTGAGATTATCTATTACAGACTAACATGCATTTTTTCTCGCCAATGCAATGTAGGAAACCATTGTGTTATAACATTTAAATACATACAAAGAAGTTTGCTTTAATAAAAATATTTCGACAAGTACTGTGATGAAATGCTGCGTCCATTTTTCAGATATTCATTAAGTCGTATAAATGTAATATTGATACATTAATGCTGTATACATTATTAGTTTTTTCGCAGACGAACGTTGCCTCATTTATATATTTTTGAAATGTTTTTAATTGATTATTTGTCTACGTCTTGTAATCTTAGTACTTAACATCAAAGCTTTCAAGGAGTATTAGGGAGAAATGGTTGTTTATTAAACTCAATATAATAACTTTAGGGAGAAATTTGTAATCATTCACCTGCCTCTCCAGTGTTAGTGTCTCAAGCCTGACATCGAAAACTTGATTTTAGTGTCTTTGATGGTTTTACTCATTAGAGCAAATAATTGTTATTGTAACTCAATATTTTGCTCATTAAAAACTAATCCCAGATTATTTACTCAAGTATTAATAAAAATAATAATGCTTTACCTTTTCTCTTGAAAAATTAATTGGGTATTTATCGGAGAAGTTGAGGATTATGTTCTTGATAGGATTAAAAAGGAGAAGTTTTCTTCATAATTTGGGCGAGGCACTGGGTGGTAAGGAGAGGTAGTAACATGCTTTCAGGAAAAAGTTATTTAGGATGCTAAACATCTACAGCACGTTATATCAAATATTAAAAGGCATTGCGAATATTTTTCCAGTCACCTCCAATTTTCCGTGAAGGTAACGCAAAAGCGATGAAATCAATTATAATAAAAATGTTATATTCGAATTTCTCGCAATATTTCTCACCGTTGTATGAAAAAAGCTATACTTGTCACAATTGAATTTTTTATTGTAAGAAATTTCCAGCTAGGGACATCATTTCAAGTGATATAAATAGAAAAGAAGAATTGTCTGTTATAATCTATCGTGTTCGATTTGCGGTAAATAAAAAGTTATTCGGGCGTATATAGGGTATCTAATGGGTGGGTATGGGGACGAAACTAAAATTTTCGTGTGACATAATATATAAGCGTTTGAGCTTAAGTTTTTATATTCTGCAATCAAACGTACTTACCACTACACTGAGTTGTGGTTGCATAGGGAGCGTAAGGCTCGCCTTAAAGTTTATACGTCGGTATATAACTGTCAGGTTTTCTAAATATTCTCTATGTAAGACAATCCAAACGTAATTTTTTTCAAGGGGTACTTATATTTTATAGCCTACTACTTCTTAGTATATGGTAGATATATAATTTCTACTTTAAATAGGAATATTTAAAACACAAAGATGATTGGAAGATACTAATGGGCAAACATTTAGGCACCTCATTTATAATTTATGAATACAAAAATCGAATTATAATCTGTAAAGAAATATTATAATATCACGATATTATACTAAAAGCAACAAAAAGACCGAATAGAATTTATTTAAAATAATAAATAATCAGTCTCGCGTAAAATATTGAGGCTCCAAAATTAATGAGTGTAAAGGCAATAAGAAAAATCTATTATTTAATCCGAGCTTTCAAATTATAAGTAGCGTGGATAAAGAAATAATATGATAATGGCGACTGGTACTTATGGTAGCGTCAGCAAAATAGGACAAATGTCAGTCAAAAGTATAATAAAATTTTAGCACTTATTTCTCATATTTGGCTAGCTTTTATTCCATGTTTCCTTTGCGTTGCTTTGTTTTTTGAATACATTTATGAAGTTTTAAGTGTACTGTGTGACTGTTTATCCAATAAATATAAGTAAACCTTTTAATTTTATGAATTTAACGCTTTGATTTGACCAAATAGTTGGGTGCCCAAACCCGATTTTCTAATGTCTGTAATACTAATATGATAATTAGAACTATTCTTTGTACGGTTATGAACTCCAGCACCTCGCTGTGTAAATAAAGTAAAAAGGATATCGAGATATAGTGTAGATATCAGTCCGCCATTAAAATTTTATTTCTGTATCGGTGCGGGCTATACGCGCGGATAGCAAAATCTAACGTCTGTACAAAGTGGGCGCGTGGTGTCCACACCAACCTCACCCTCCTTCACAACAAATCTGAGTCCTTAAGTGTTTATTTAGACAATCTCTTGGAAATATGAAACATATTTTTCCTATAAATAGTAGTCCTTTCGGTTTCAGGCGTAGACTCGAAACAGAAGCCGAACAAGAAGGGTCACCTGAAGTCCGTGTTAGACCCGACAACTAGTAAAAGCCTCTTGAGTAAGGTAGGCTTATTCAATACATACATGTGCTTGCTGCTGTGCTTTTGCGCTCCAGTGAAACAATAGAAGGAATTTTAGTGATTTATTTTTTAAATTTATATAGTTAATGTGCAACTTATTTAGTCGATTTTAAATGTTTTTTTTTTAAGTTTTAAATTGGTTGTACCAACACAACGAGCGATTAAACTCTGGTGAAGAGTCCTTTTGTTCCTACTTCTTTGATTTGATAATTTTCAATTAAGGCTACATAAAAATAAATTTTAGTTTTTAATTTTAGAATTTTATTTTATCTGAATAATTACATTGTATTGAACTAAAATTAATTAATTACATTGTGTGCATTTGCTATAGTTTTTATATTTTGCTAAAGTGTTGTCCCAACTTGAAGCTTCACTGTTACTTTAGAATTAAATATGAAATGTTTTAGGTCAAAAATGCAACAATAGGACGCTCACACAAAACCGAAGATGGACCGAGAACAGGAGAATCCCACGAATACCACGAGATCTCAGACACCGACACCGTACGTATTTTTGAATATTTATAATTTCAATTAAATTTTTTTTTGATGCCCTTGCGAAGGAAAATCAAGCTGTACATTTAAAAGCATTGGCTACCCAAACTATCATTTCGAGCAGGGAAGCCAGGTTTAATTTTATTGTGACATCTATTAAATAAATTTATTTTTATGTGAAAAGTGCAAAATTCTCCGCTCATAGATAGTTCAGATTCTAAAAATTTTACAAATCAAAAAAGTTTTATGAAATGATTATTAAAATTAGTGAGATTATTAAGATATGTTTAAAATTTATTAAGAGGTGGGTGCAGGATAAAAACTTTTCTACGTCTTTAATTATTTGATTTGACCGTTTTTCGAAAGTTATTATCGAGATACTACGGAAAGATCTTTCCTTTTTGTCATGTCCCGTGCCTCCACCGTTACTGTATATATTTTGTTGCCATACTGCGTACTAGACTGGGGAGGCCGTCACCCATTCCTTCTTCATTGGCTTCCAGCCGTGAACACATTACTCTGACTTAGTGTTAATAACAGTAAACCTACGCCTTTTGCCCGTAAATTTACGCGAGTGATTTTCCTTTAATTCATTGTAAATAAAATTCGAAGAGTGCGCCTGATATATACATCGCAGATAGAGTTTCATGTGAGCTGTAAAATTAGTTTTTAATATTACTTTTATAGTTTAAACTTCACAAATGTTGTAATCAAATTTTAAAATCTTTGAAGTTGAAATAAGATTTAATTTTTTTTTAAATTATTTTAAATTTTCTAGCTAGCGTCCAAGTTTTCCAAATCTTACTGAAATTTGTGCATAATTATGTTTTTTTATTTATCCAAAGAGAAATCTAGTAGGGATATAAAGTACCAATTATTTAAATTCAAGGTCCAACAGTTTCAAAGTTTAGCCCGTGCAAAAGACACAAAATAAATGGAAATTTTCTATTTGTATACTTATTAGCATTATTTTTTGTATACAATATTTCAAACTCTACAGTTTTAATATATTTAAAGCAGGCTATTATTTAAGTATATATCGATTTTAAAGCTGTTTTATTTGATTATTTTAAAATTACTGGTAAAATTTGGTTGACTTTGTCAAATTTGTCTTACATTGGCGCCTAGTAACAGGCACATCTCAATAAGAAGTTTCGAATAACGGTCGAGTAAATTAATAGGAGCATCTTACTTAATGAAATGCATATCAATGTACTAGTACCAGTAAATAAAGGGCGACAAAATTAGTAAATAGAGTTTATTAAGTAAATTAATGCCTATTATGTGGTTAACACTATTAAATACAAGATTAAAGAAAGCCATCGAACGGAATGTGCATTGGACAGCGGAGACAGGGTTGTTCAGAAAATCGTAAACGTCTTAGTAAAAAACAACATTGTTTTATATTTTCACCTTTTTTACAATAATAAAAATATAGTATGCGTTTAAATATTCTTTATTTTAGTTTTAGTGGTTAGGTTTTTTTTAAATTTCATATAGGTCAGATACTTTTGAACATGTTGCATATTTTGTAGCTAACCCGTTCTTTGCTATCCAGTGTATTTAAATTGATAGTTTTAAGTAATTTGACTTATGGATAAACTGGGAAGCATATTTTGTGATATTTCCAAGATTTACAAGGTAAATAATTCTTAATAATTATTGACTTTTTTTGTGTTAAGTTGTTTTGGCCTCAGCATTTTTTTTATTTTCTTCTCTTTATTTTGCATCAAGATATGCTTCTTTATTCTTATTTATATTGTAGCTGTGCCTATTATAGCTCGATTCAATGAAAAATAACAGTATTATACTGGTTTAACTAAAGCTCTGTCCTGTCTCTACACCAGACAGCAGATATATGAGTATTTGGTTGAAACAGTATTGTTTATAGAAAAGCGCTCTAGAATTCAATTTACAGGAAAGCACGGCTACTGATAATGCAAAAGCTCCATCACCAGATGCTGCTATGGCGGTGAGTAAATCGCACCAATACTGGTTTAGTAGTCTGTAAAGTATATAAAGATATAAAATATTGTATTGTGTATAAATTAAATGGCAATTGTAATTTTATTCTGAGTTTTCCACGTTTTCAGAAAGCGTCAACAGATTTTAGTAAAAGTTTACTTGACGAAATGGAGTCAATGTTTCGGAATTTAGATGACAGGCGACGCGACGAAGTATGATTTTTTTTATTTTTATTACAATTAGTTATTGTTTTTGTTCACATCCGAAATACGTTTTTAAAACTATTGATAACGAAAATTCGAATTTTATACCATATTAGTGTTACTCCTTATTGGGATAATTATATTTCAGAGCTATGATGACGATTTATCTTTATATGGGTCAAGATCGATTTGCTACAGTTCATATTACATTTAAACTCAGAATTTAATTTTCTTCCTTTTTTCACTAAGCAGCGTTAGTAAGTGATGATATCAATTATAATGTATAGTTGTAGTTGAAAATTATAAATTATAGAACGACGTAGATTTTGCTTTATATTGTCACTGTAGGCTTTGTGTGTAGATATGTGTGAAGCTTGAAGTCCTCACGTTTTAATTGCTGTAGTTATTATTTCTAGACATGAGAAGGAAGAGATTATATTCAAAATTTAACTTCAAAAATTAACTTATTATTATTACTGAATGTGGTTTCAGATTAATCATCACCACATAGACGCAGCTATTAGGTTTGTATGTTTGCAATTCAAATATTGCTGCTTATTTATATAAATATATCACTACTAATGTGTACTGTAAATACACTCTCTACAACAGAGCACATACATTGAACAAGCCAGAGAAAAAGAAATCATTCCACACTGCTACAATGAAGCTTATGTCTGCTCATGACACAAGAACATTGGAAACTGCGGTTGCCTTAGCAAATGAAATCACTTCCAAGTATGGCTTCAAATTACTTATTGAAATATAAAATAATTTGAAAATAAAATTAACATTTCTACTTGCGAAAAAATTCAGGTCAATGACGGGTTTGGATGAAAGCAAGCTACCGACGTCACCGAGTGAAAAACTAAAGTTTCATTTTAAATTTCCTCTAGTTTCACTTCATAATAATCATCACGAGCCCGAAAAGGAGATATGTGGTAACGTTTTATATATTAAAATATATAACGGCTAATTTTTTATATATCTGAACTCTGTATATATAATAATTGAATATTTGTATCATTGAATAAAAATATATAAACATTTGTGGGAGTGCTTAATCGAATTATAATTTTCCTTACATTGAAGCTCAATAGCGCGGTTTTTCCATCGGATTGCGTTCGTTAGTAACGTTCTTAGTTTAATACGCCTCGGTAACTAAATATTTCTAAATGGTGAAACTATAAATTTATTATTCACCTTTGTTACAGATACCTGGCCCGCCTCTTAACTTTACTTTTAAGTGGTTTTCATTGTCATTATTTATTATTTAATTATTTCTCCCATGTAGAATAACAATTTTTTTAAATTACAGAACCAAATCAAAACGTAATTCCTTGCTCTGCTGTTTCCGGAGTAAATAACCTCTCTATTAATACGATGCTATGTGTTTAGGCATTTAAGTGTTTTTTTTTACCCGTTACATCTTTGGTTTGCTTTACATTGTCACTTCTGTGTGCGTTTCTTTTTATTTAGCCTTCCTGTCGAAATATGTATTAAACACAAATACTTAAAGATAATGGTATGAATTCCTGAATAGATGGGTACCTACCCAGGAGATTTGCCGACAACCCAATTCACAGAAATAGATCCATTATTATAAATATTATAATACTTTAACACATTACACACACGATTAGCCCGAAATGTTTCGAGCTTCTTTCATGGGTGCTAACTCAACTGAAAACCTCATACATATATACTTTTTATAAATATGTATTATAAAGCCCGGACAACAAAGTTGCTCATCAAACAAATGTTGACCGTACCTGGGGTCCAATGTTTGGCCGACAGACATGGACCAACATCTTATCTAGATTACGCTTTTTATTTAAGCGAACCTTTTAAGTTCTTATAAAGTTAAATGTAATTGGCATTTGATGTTGTCAGCCTGTCTTTGTGTTTCTGTAAGAAATGTATATATACGACCAAATTTCATGGTGTTTCGGTTTAGCTTATATCTGCTAAGTAACCTTGAGCGCTAAGAGCACATCTGATTAAAATTAAATGATACGGTATTTTGATGTAAATTTGTTGCTACTAAAACACTTTTGCTGTCAGAGCTCATGGTATTAGCGCAGCTTCTCCTCGTGAATGATGTTTCCTGGACCTTTCCTGCCTATAAGTGCTACCAGGCTTTACTCACTCAGTGGAAGCTCGTTGGAAATGGTATAATAACATACAATACCGCCTGTATATGTATTATGTATTAGTATTATTAATGATATATTGAAAGAATTGTCCGGTGATACTATTTCCTTTTAACAGTTGTCTGAGGAAAGCCTACATGCACTGCACGAGTCTAAGAAAGTAGATCTCTGCCGACTTCGTTAGTTCTTCTTTATTTTATGGTTTTAGGGAGCAAACTTGCTCAATGCTATCCATAGGCTTTTAAACATGTTTTCTCCTTTCAATGTTGTAACCTTTTTTCTTGAAGGTTCGTTGAATAGTTGGCTTGTGATGATTCTGAGATTCTTCGACACTCCACCTAGAGAGCTGAAATTGCTCTTTCTTCACGCCTACTCGTCATCATCCAAAAAAATATTTTTGCACAATTCTTGGCACAAGTCGAAGCAAAGGCCGAATAGACATGATCTTTTGTCATCCCATATCGGAAAAGGAGTGCTTCACCTCACTTGATATGTTGACTCATGCTGCTTATTCTTCGCAGTCAAAATAGTGAGCACACGACAAACGTTGCGATGATAGTTCAAACCTGTCACCTTTTTCGCTCTATAGTACTCCATAAAATACATCCTGGCACTAGGAAATCATACAGTATAAAAGTCATCAGTCAAAGTCAAAAGCCAAATGAACAGTGTCGCAGAGTGTATCCTGTTTTTAAGAATTCCGGCATATAGCTATTCATAACAATCTGATATGGAAGCTGGAAGATTGCGAGTAGGACGCTACACAGTCATGTTTTTTCCACAGGTGGATGCCGTCGAACCGTTATCGAATACTTTGGTTTCTTAGCTTTAAAGCTAATTTCTGAATCTCTTCCACAATGAACATTTGTAAATAATCCTAATTAGTTTAATACCCTTAAAATAAAAGCAAACCTTTTATTTGAAAAGTATATAAGAGTAAGTCACTGCATTTAAACTGTTTGTATACGGATTTAGTTCTTTGCTGTTATTAACGTTCATGCATTTTTCAAAGGATTGCTTTTACTTTATCAGTGTTTATCAGTTTTTGAACTTTGATCTCCCTTAATAATAATAAGTGTATGGGTGTTTATCTGGATAGCAAGTAAAACCTGGTTGTACACATAAAAATCATTTACTTTCATAAACCCATTCAATATTTTGTCCTTATGATTCTCTTGCCACAGAGTAAATGAATCGTTGTCGCTCACAAGATTTTCTTTTCCCATTCCGAGACATTCCGACGTATACGTTCAGTGTGTACGACCAGAATGGAGGCTTATAGCGGCCTATTTCAGAGCGCGATCCCATTTCAAGAACTGTTGATTTTTTTTGTGAAATTCGATCATTATCGCTCTGTTTGAAGAAAACTTGAGATACGTTTTGAAATATGGGCCTGCTGTCATCCTTAGCACAAATAATGTATTTTGAATAGAAATGTTCACGTATCAGTTCAGTATTCTCGTGGTAAGGAAGTGGCTTAAACTATATAACAATACCGTTGGAATACAGTTCAGAAATAATATTTAAAACCTTTACGTTCATGATCATAAAAATCGAAAAGTTTGTGCTAAGGGTTGTGTTGGTTGTTGCTGTCTAAGTGCAACCAAACGCTGACGTGGTTTACAAAAATATTTTACACGTCTGTGTTTGGTATACTAATTTTAGCAATTCTAATACGATTTTATTTTGCAGTGAAACGCAATTTCAGCGAGGAAGCCAAAAGCGTTCCAGACATTCAGGTATACGCAAAAGGGTTAACGGTTACTAAGACCATTAAAATCCATTTGAATAAAATATTTTAGAAATTTCATTTATGTTTTTGTTAAGAGATTTTAATAGATCTTGCTTGGCAGGAAACAATTACGGAGGAATCGCGGATGGTATACGCTAGCCTCATTGAGGAGCCTACCCCTGCAATTTCTATGATCAAATTGCCCCACGAGCAACCATCTACATCTACGTCTACGATTCCCAAGGAGACGCGAAACCAATCGTCCAGAGCTCATTTCAACTCTTTGCCATCGACATCGTGCGAGTGAGTACTGCTTATGTGTTCCTCTATAATTCATCACATTAAAGCATGATTTTATTACCAAAATATCAGTGACAGTTTGTTTACAAGTTTAATTTTGCTTTACAAGGATTACTTTTGCATCTTATATTGCATGGACTTAAACAACCAATTTAATGAATTCACCTCAGCCCATGTCAAACCGCTCTAGCGCTTCAGCCAGAACAGAGCGTCGCCAAGATTTTTAAAGGCTTTCTCTTTCTTTGAATTTAATCCAGGTCCTATTTAGGGTTAGTACCAGGTAGTCTACCTACAGAGTGTGGCTTATCTATCGTCCTTTGCGACTAAAGATCTGGTAGCCGATAGGTGTTTCCTTGCATCATTCCTGGAGTTATTCATTAGAGATCTTCTCAGAAGACACCTTGAATTTGTCACAGACTCCGATTAATATTTGTTGCGGTTTTTAAGCCATATGGGATATAATTGCGCGAAAATGGATTTAACTTTTCCTTATTTTGAAGGAATATTATCATTAGTGACTTCCATCTCTGACAAAAAGCACACGAATAGTTACTTTAAACGGCCATTAGGAGGAATATTTGGAAATAACAGAGACTTATGAGGGTTATGACAAAAAGGTATATAACAAAGAAAAAATTTTTCATAATAAAAAGTAAAAAAAATTAAATTTCAGGGTTATCGTCAACCAGCCTGTTCTTGACTCGCTCGACAATGATGTAAGTGTTACATAAGAACTATACATATAACTTTTGTATTATTAACATATTTAGACGTTATTAACTTATTTTACAAAATTTCCAGGCCAACGAGATTCCTCTGCCTCCACGGGCCACTAAACCAAAACTAGTGGACAGGCCACGACACGTGCGAAAACACCCACTCCGCTTACCAGCTTCCGTTGAGCCAGCATCGACTCACGCGCCTCGCACAAGCCAAGCCCCCGTCACAATCTACCAAAACATTCGCGCCCTGACTCAGAACGAAAACTGTGAGGGCGACAACTCACACCTGGACCCAGCAACAAACCCATTCTTTGACTCTTACTCTGCGACAATCGAGCTCCCGGATTTATCAAACAACCCTTTCAATTGTTATATCAGTAATTTAGACGCCACAACGGATGAGGGGGAAGATGCTATATTTGAGGAAGTGTTCCTTAAAGGTGAGGCTAGTGGTGGCGAGAGGAGTGGTAAGTTAGGTGAGTTTGATTCTAATACACTAACACGGTCTAAACTTAAATTATATTTTTGTATGCAATCGACTTATCTTGCTTGCTACATTACTTTGAGGTCTATATTTCATTGACAAAGATGAAAATTTGCTTACTTAATACTTATATAATTTTAGTTTAGACAGAATCTTGCATAGTAGATAGTTGTTGCCGAATAAAAGAGCTCGCATGCAAATAATTGTCGTTTTTCGTATGTTTTAAAATAACCCGCATCTGTTTC
Organism: Pontia daplidice; assembly: GCA_963693355.1. Lineage (NCBI taxonomy): Eukaryota > Metazoa > Arthropoda > Insecta > Lepidoptera > Pieridae > Pontia > Pontia daplidice. The sequence continues at coordinate 5,225,731 of CAVNZL010000001.1, forward strand.
AAGTTTACACCCTAACTCTACTAAAATTGCTTGCACAAAAATCTCCATATTCTGCTGATATTACCAGCAGTAAAAACAAATAAAACAAGAGAATATTTGGCCGTAACAAAAAATAGCTTCTTAATGAAAACTTAATTAAAATCACCAGATTTAAATTACATTAAATTGTATTTTCAGTAGTGACGTCACGACAACCATTACTCATAAATACAATATAAAAAATTGCACATACAAATTCTGTTTTGTATATCTATTTAACATTGTTTTGTTACTAAATGTTCAAAGACAATAAGTTAATATATACTATTAAATACTATTGAATTAAAACTCAAGTGCTTGCACCAAATAATCTTATAAACTACTAAGATTATAGCAACGAACTAATTAAATTCCCATTGCAATTATAATCAATGATAATACTAATAAGCGAACTCAAAATTTTACAAATTATTATTTCAGATCACGTGTCAGTCGAGGATCTCCTCCAATTTGCTGATAGGAAACCATCTTCGAAACAAAGAGGTGTGGAATCGGATGAAGTTAGAATTATGAACAAGGTCCTAAAGAAGCAGGTATAAATAATACATTTAATGATTTCAATTCAATTCTCAAATGTCAATTAGGTATTGTATTAGAAGAGTATCGATGTCAGAGCTTAACGTTAATCTGAATGTGATAGAAGAGATACTATAGATACAATCGATATGTATTGATTATATATGTAAGTCACATTGACTACATACAATTAGGTGCAATTATAGTCATACAATTTGTAATATTTACATTGCCTCCTCTTCTAATGGACAGTATCTGTTGTCTGGTATGTACTACGTAACTGGAAATATTATTTTTTATATTGCAAAAACACTACACTTCCGCAGGAAAATATTTTAATCATATAATAAAGATACAGTTTATATAAATAATAGGAGTTGATAAGTATAATGGATTAGATAATAACTTAGCATATATAAATATGGACAACCTAAAAAATGTGACGTATGAGCTTCAACGTATCTTCATAGTAAAACGAGTAGGATCCGTAAGAAATTAATTATAACATATCTGTATACACTAATATATATATAATGTCATATCATTGTTTTAAAATACGTCTCGATTGTTAATAAATTTTGGACAATAATTTTCTCCTATGCGTTCCAAGTCATATCACTATTAGTGTAAAAGTCTATCTGAAATTTAATATAATTTTATAAAGTATACGATTATCAGATTCAAATTACACATTATTGACGTTAATGCCTCAGTATAATAAAAAAAAATAATAACTATAACGTATTTAGGACAATAATAGTATAAAGAAATTAAAAAGTTGATAAATTCAATAAAATCTCGTATATTATATTATTTTTAGTAATATCATAAAGGATAGTTGTTACTACACTTAAATTTCTTCGTATTGTTTTCTATTGAGAACGTTTTAATGTAACTTGAAGTCAGCAGTCGAGATAAATATTTAAAAACAATGTTTTAATTACAGCTATAATAACAAAGATACGATAGTCATAATATATATGTATAATAACATAAAATATATGTAGTACCAAACATTAGGTTCTTAAATATGAAATTGGAGATGTGTGTGCGTTAGGTGTTATTTTAAATATTTAGATAATAATAAAAGTAAGTAATAAAAATAAAAGAAGATAATCAAAAATATACCATCGCTTTCAATGCACCACCTTGCCATCTCATAGGAGCTTAATTGATCCATTTACTTAACAACATTCGAACTGGAATCAATAGGATCCTTGAAGGCTCTATGGCCCATTGAAGTTGAATTGTTTTTCCCTGGGATTTCTTTTGAGACACCGCCGCTATACACATCATTAATCCGAGCCGTTTCTCCTGCCACGTTTGTACTTGAAACTAACGCGATATTTAATGTTTTCCATTTTGTAAACTGAGCATGCATAAATTTAAAATTTCTCTGCAAATTAATAAATTTGAAATTCCTAAGCAAAGAGGAGATCTTTGAGATCAAAGCCAATTTCATACGTAAGGACATCACAAATATTTTGCAAAGAGCTCATTATTATAAAATATAAAGTAATTAATATTAGTCCTGCAAAGTGCTCACATATAAATTAATTAATATAAGTCCTGTAAAGTGCTCACATATAAATTAATTAATATTAGTCCTGCAAAGTGCTCACATATAAATTAATTAATATTAGTCCTGCAAAGTGCTCACATATAAATTAATTAATATTAGTCCTGCAAAGTGCTCACATATAAATTAATTAATATAAGTCCTGCAAAGTGCTCACATATAAATTAATTAATATAAGTCCTGCAAAGTGCTCACATATAAATTAATTAATATAAGTCCTGCAAAGTGCTCACATATAAATTAATTAATATTAGTCCTGCAAAGTGCTCACATATAAATTAATTAATATTAGTCCTGCAAAGTGCTCACATATAAATTAATTAATATAAGTCCTGCAAAGTGCTCACATATAAATTAATTAATATAAGTCCTGCAAAGTGCTCACATATAAATTAATTAATATTAGTCCTGCAAAGTGCTCACATATAAATTAATTAATATTAGTCCTGCAAAGTGCTCACATATTAATTAATTAATATTAGTCCTGCAAAGTGCTCACATATAAATTAATTAATATAAGTCCTGCAAAGTGCTCACATATAAATTAATTAATATTAGTCCTGCAAAGTGCTCACATATAAATTAATTAATATTAGTCCTGCAAAGTGCTCACATATAAATTAATTAATATAAGTCCTTCCAAGTGCTCAAATATCAGTAAATTCGGATTATTAAAAAAAAATTGTTGACTGTTACAAAGAAGTATCCACCAATATTGTGTTAATTCTTCCAAGAATAGAGAAATAGATATAGTCCAAATAATATTTCTCTTCATGTCTTATACCAAAGCTGTCTCTAATTGGTTAAAATTTGTTTTCTTTAATAGAATGTAAGTTTAGTAAAAACTCGATAAAACAGCGCTCTTATGTATTATACTTTGAATGAGATCAATTGTAAGTGTTTAATCGGTTGTGTGGTATGTAAGAATACATGTTTATACAGTTACTATGTATTTTCTGAACTCATATATCACTGGAGAGTTAATGTTTCATCAACGAAAGTAGTACAGATTATAGATCAAGATTTATATAAAAATAGGCAGAACGACGATACAACACCCGATTTATTAAAAATTCCAGAAGTAATTGTTATGTATCGTAGAAATAATCTATTAAAAATACAATATACATTTTCCGTTTGAGGTTGAGCCTTTGTTTTTAAACGTATCATGGCATTATTTAAAGCCTTTAAATTGATAACATTATACCTACCATGAGTGAAAAACTTCTACATCACCTATTAGTATGAAAAATTTTACAGCGCCCTCTGGTTATTACGCGCAGTACTATTTTTAAACAATAATATCTTACACACACGTTTCTTACGGTACGGTACTCCTTGTCAATCTCTTGTCAATTTTTTTAAAGGAATAAATATTTTTAATTCAGTCATTTATGAATTAAATGACTATATTTAATTTATATTTTAAGTGTTGATTTTAAATTTGTAGATTATCCGAATATTTTACTATTTTATAAATATCTTCACTAAAGTTACTAAAGAGATTCTCTTTTAAATTGTTTCGTGTAATTATTATATATTCAACTATTTCTAAATATATAATATAAACCTCAACTATAATGGGTATTTCTTTAACTTTAGTATCACGAGAATACTAAGGTTGTAAGGTTTACAGTCTGTGTATGACTTGGATGGAATTTTTTATATATTTCGGTCTCTATACTATGTATCGTGATTCTAATTAGTAACGAAACTTATTCTATCAAAACATTTTGTAAATGTGTCATATTGATAAAGAGTTGGTTTAAACTGGTACAAACGACTATATAATAAAAAAAAATTAAAGGATTCTGTCGAACATTACAAATTAACAAAGAATTATAGTAAGACTGTAGATATCAAATTTCTGTACATTACTTCTACAAAAATGTCTTGTCTCCTTTTCTGTCAGCTTGTACGGGATAATCGGAAACCATAGTGTTAGACAGATATAACTTTAATTTTGCCCATTTGCTGGGAACCTCTAAGACTAGCGTTAAGTTTACTGTTTTAGCTCAAATATACTAGCCAAACATTATACATTATAGATATATGGCTCTGGTACCTTAAAACAAACAAATAGCATAATTATAATAAATTTGCTTGTTATCAAATAGAAAAGTAGAAGTTTTTAGGACTCATTAATCGGAAACTTGTCTCAAATTTAATATGAAAATAAGTTTATAAATAAATTAACCGAGTGGTCAAGACTCAAGGGCATAATATTTTATATAAATATTCTTTTTTATAAAATTTATCGATACTATGAAACGTGGTGCGGATTCATGGGAACAAATGAAGGAATTAAACTATAGAGAAGTAATAAACTATTAAGCTATTTCGCTAAATTATTTTGTTTTAGCTTAACATATAATTTTTATAATACTGACGTTTATTTTTCGTTAATGTTTTATACCTTTATGCTTTTATTTTAAGTTCGTTTAGCTAGGTTAAAAATATATTATGTTCTATTAGAGCTGATGAAAAGTTCATTTTTACTAATGCGTTTTTTTCAGTTTACCGTTACGTAATTGCTACGCTGGAATATTTTTTTATAGAGTGTGTGTTTAATAGAGCTTTCTTTAACAGATCTCACCAGAGGAGTGTCTTGAAGCCTTGGAATATACAGATTGGAACATACATATTGCCATAAAGTTGCTCAAAATGAAGATTGCCGTAGCTGGATCTGGGGAAACAAAGTTTGAAGACTTCCATCGTGAATTGGAAAGTGCGGATGGTGATGTACCGAAAGCAACGGCGGCTTTTATGAATTCAAATAAAAAGGAAGATTTATAAAATCGTGTTTTTTTTTTCATTTTCCTGTATCTTCACAATGCCATCGTTATTATGTGTTAGTTAAACATTATTACGTCTGATTTACAATTATTTGACATACAGCAAACAAACAAAACTAAAATTTGTAATACAATATTTATCAAATATTTTATAATAAGGTTGATTAAACGTGTCCTTTTTGTGGTAGTTCTAAGTATCCCCACGGAACGCGATCGTTTTCCAAAATGATATCGCTATTTTTCGAATCCCATAGCTGCTCCAACTAGCGGCTTGTTTGTGCTTCTACATCTTCGTATAAGTAATATTGGAGAATGTATATATAATATATTACAAATTTATGACCATGTTTGCATATACCTTAATTATATTATATAATAGCTCAATGTAATAATATATTTTTAACTTAGAGTAAGTAAATAGTCTCTATTAAATAAATAGAGACTCGAATGAACTCAGGCTTACCATGTCGTGAAACCCACCTTCTTCAAAGTGCATTATTGTCTAATTTTAAGACGTAAAATATCTTATTGGTTTTAATTATAAACGAGAGCTACCAACTGCTGAATTTTTATAGGTTCATTTGAAAGTAAATAAGGGGGAATCAATGTTCCAATAAAGATTAAAACGCGTTAAATTATTATTATATTGATGGCCTAAATAAATAGACGCGGCATCACTAAAACAAAAAAATATCTCAGTTATAACAAACACACGATTATGCAGGCGAAAGCTTATAAATCTTACCTCTCAGTTAGGCTCGTACCTACTAATAGACAATGTCGAAAGATAATTAACTATTCGGCACCCATAATGGGCCCCACATTCACTTTTGTGTCTAAAATATGTCGAGTGTACTATGCATAAATACCCTCTGTTTTACGCATTGTTTTAAATTATAGAAAAGCTCGCAGAGTCTAAGACCTCGGGACATTGTATAAAACTTTTACTAGTTACTATAGAACGTAGTATTTTAATGTCATTACATTGTTTTATGTAGGGCTGATATAATATCACGCAACTATCTCTTATTTTTATCAGATGGCAAGTAAGTAGTAAGTATGTAGTATTTTCTTTATTGAAATTCTTTAAAAAATCTTCATGATCGTCCGATATTACTCCTAGAATAGTGATAATAATTTTGGTAACACTAGGTGTCGGCCTCTATTCATTACTTGTGGGTACAGCTGCAGTAGCCAGCCGCGCATGCGCGACATTTTCGGCCTAGTTCTCGAACGGGGCCGGTGTGTGTGTGTGCATCCGTTATAAGATAACATGTCTCCTTGTGTGGGTTTGGCACGTTGAACGTGGACGCGCCTCTCGACCTACATTCAAATAAAACCCCGTTTATATCGACGTCCTATCTGAAGAATAACGCTGCGAGATAAATGTATTAACCTGGATGTGAGCTCTGTGGAGCGATTTTGTTCCCAAAATAAAAATATATGAAACCGGAGAGCCTATATTATCTACTTCATATAAAGACCATCTGGAATGGAGAAATAAATTAATTTTATTATTTAAAATACTCTATTCTGGATAAGTTAAAATGTCCTCTTTCTAGTGAAAGAAGTTAAGTTTAAATTACCGATTGTAATGTGCTAATTCACATATGTATAGGGGATAGAGTTTATAAATTTCTATTTCACTATGATTTCTATCGATTATTAAATATCTAATAGTAAAATAAATGAAATCTTTTAGCCCTGTGTAGACTGGAAATTCTAAATTGTTGTTTGTGTTGTAGTACAATAATAAATATTTTGTTTACATATTCCAACGTACAAACTTTCTGTTGTCTAGTACCACCAGTAATTAATAGAAAAATGTATAGTAGTTACGGACTTTGGGAGTGTGCCTCGTATACATTAACCTCACCCTAACCTCATCGCTACTTTTAAAGTAAATTGTTTATATGAAAATCTTTCTTCTTTGACATCGCGGTTCGTTGAATCATTAACCCCGTCATAAACGTCTGAATAATCAAAATCTAATTTAGTGTATGGGTTGTACAATGTACACACATTCGTAAATAAAGAAATCAAAACTTACATTAGAAGTGGAATAGACTTTCCGATACATTGTTATTTAAGCGCATACAAAGACAAACCGTTAATGCACAGCTGAGATTCAAACGTATGACTACTAGTGTTACCAATAGTGCGGCCAAATTGTTTAAAACATGGCAGTCTAGACTCTAGTAGTGTAGACTACTTATGTTTATTCATATACAGAATGCCTTTATGCATTTGTCAAGCTTCCTTAAGACAGGTCGGGTTTTGGGGTAACTCAAATAAAATTATGATCAATTGAATCAAGCTGACGTCGAAACCTGCATGACCGGAAATTCAACTTTTTATCATCTCGAGAATAGTGCGAGAATTGTATAGATCACATTAATATTTAAGATTAATTTGCATTAAAGGTGAAGAAATATACATAAAAGAAAGTATATAGAATAAGAATAGTACAAAAATGTCAAAACCAATGTTTTTAATTGTATCTGTCTATATAGGGTAAGCTGAATGAATAAATAAAACTTAATGTAACGTAAAAAAATATCGCATATTTGATGTAGCTGAGAGCTACGTTAGAAGTGTGCATCGGACTCGTAGCCTGTAGCCCGTAGGCCAACCGGGAGGCAACCTAGTTTCACGACCCCATACCCCACCCCCTGAGGGGAAAACGAGGCCTCGTGACCCATTTATTTCCTGCTTTACGTAAGCTCCAGTCCTTGGCGTGGTTGTTAAATATTAAACCTCGTATAATGTAGAAACAATAATTAAATTAGGCACATTAAGCATAAAATATGCGCAGCTCAAATGACCAGATTCGATAGATTTTATTTATAGATGGCTTTTATATATATTGAAATACACAACTATGTAAATAACATGAGATAAATTTTGCTACTTTTCCGGTTTCAACACTTAAACGTGTAAACGTATTATTTTTACAGGTTTATTTAGAAAGTTATTCTGGGACTAGCCTGAACCTTAACAGAATTGAACCTAGTAGGTCGCTCGTATCCAGTCGCTCTATTTGTTGACAGATAAAAACATAAAATTATGATTTATTACCTGTATAACATTAAAATGTTGCTTTTAATGTATAATTTATAACATTGTAGCGTACCGACTGAATCGGCAAAAATTTAGATTGAGTTTTACTTAAACTTTTAAGTTTTTACGGCTTCCTTGCTAAATTGTTTAATTTTTTACCATGGTTATAATGGGATACATTTTCCTTGTCGAACTGGTATCGAATAAAATTAACAGCCAATAAACAAAAACATAGGTTGTACGGTTGATTCCAGAGCATAGTTAGGTAATAAAATCCTGACTATGAGTACAGTTTTAAGTATACCACTTGAGTTTAAAGTACTGACCCGAGGTTGACATTCTACTTTTTATCAACTCTATGTGGGGATATATAAGTGCAACCGATGGAGTGGATATTAACATACACTTAGAGATTTTTAAGTATTCTAACTGCAACAATTTAGTTTTACTCTTATAGAAATGAATATAATTTATAAAAAATAACTTGACGCCAGAAATATTTTCTTACGATGATTGCAATCAATCTTTTTAATAATTGACCATGGCGTACCGTAACCCTGGATATCAAATCACTTTAACCCGATAAATTATTCCTTGATGAACAAACTAACTCTATTTAAACAAATAAAAACGGCATTATAGTTTAACTAAGAAGATAAAAACGAAGGACTTAAAATTACAAGAGAAAGTACCAAAACACTGACGCGGTAAAAATTTGGAATGTTAAATACAATAAGATTGAAACTTTCCATTTCCTCGCCTGAACGTGAATTTTGAATTGTTCAACTGCCCGACACCAAGAAAGCATTACCAATAAGTTTTTTGTAAATAAATTTGAACTACAATAATGTACGGTTGATTCATAGATTCCGGGTTACTATCCAGAATAAAATTTCTTTTCAATTGAACCTTCTAGATGAATGGATAATGTTATAAAAGTATATTGTTTTTAATAATGTGACAAATTTATATTACATGTCAAAATCGGATACCGTAGTTGAGAGGTTAGTCAAAGTTAGCGCTATATTATAGGTATGATGCAATTCTGTTTACAATTAACAGCGTCTACTATATCTATTGTTCATGCTTGTATATTTTATAAAGTACTGTAAGCATGTGTTATATTTATATAAATTTAAACACACCTTTAATGATTTCTAAACGATACGCGCTTAGTGATGTCACTGAATTCGTTAAAAGTGAAAGTTACTTCGAGCTGTATATATAATAGGTATACAAATAATATATATATGTATATATATATATATGTATATATATATTATATATATACCTATTATATTATATTAAACAACGTTTAGAAAAATGTAAGCGTACAAAATTCATACAAATTGAGGAATAATATTTTTAAGTGGCAAGAAAATTTATTCTGTGAATGTTCACTGTTCATTGGTGTGGAAATACAACGATTTCAAATTTGATGACACGAATGGAATAGTAGAATTTATGAGCATAACAAGAACTAAGTGGCTTTTAGCGTAAGCAATGTTAATCTGGCTTAAACTTTTACATGAATACCTACCTGAATTAATCACAAAACAGTGCTTGGGAAAGATATAATTCTGCATATTATATTTATTAATGGAACGCCGGAATCGAAGCCTGGCCTTCCGGACAAATATTAAAAATCAAATCAAATGAACAATAACATTTACTACGTCATAAAAGGTAATAATAACCTATGATTACTTCACCTAAATTAGTCTAAAAAATTCAGTGTTTAATAGTAGAATAGAAGAAGTAGAAACTTAGCACTATTTCATATAGAATTAAACAAAAACATAAATTCAAAATCTTTAGACGTATCAATAATATTTAATATACAGTTGACATCGGATTAAAAAGTAAAAAAATTGAAGTAAAACTTTCTAACGTCTTATAAAAAACAAAGAAAGTGAATTGAAAATATTTCTTTGTGAAAACTACAGTTTCCTACTACCCGGATACTGTACTCGTTATCCTATTTCCCTCTGAAATTGGGTTACTTGCTATTTGTACTACATATAGAACAGTGGAACCATTCTGCTTGCGTCAATATCGCCTCAACTCTATCGCGACCGCTCCAAATGCCGCTTGTGCAGTGTTGCTCTCTAGATAAGGTCTCTTTCAACTAAGTAGGCCGACAAAACGGTTCGTTTCTATCTGTATACCAAAGGCGTACTTATGTCACTTTGCTTGTCGGCCCGTAAATTTTGGGTAGAGGGGCAGCGGGGTGAGCTGAGGAGTTCCGACTTTATTCCAACGCCCATACGTATAGCCGTATAGAGCTCAATGCGGCACCGCTCTGCGTCGACGTGAACCCATGCGCCAGCGTAGTAGCCTCGGCACCAGTAATAAATATAACCACCTCGCTGAGCATTCTTAAGATGACATCACACACTGAAAGCTGAGCAACATGCTGCAGTGCGAGGTAAGTGACGCTAAGCGAATTTTTCTTGCGATTTTCTTTTAACAGCTGGCGATAATTTAACGGTACGGGTTATCAGCTTGTTATCAGTCCTCGTGTATGTTTCTAAATACGTCATACGTTCGCCGGCCAATCGTGTTTGTCTAACATAATTGTGTTACCTAGATTAACTATACAGAACAAACGATTTTAAATAACCTACCTTTTGTAGTTTTCTTTTGTATTGTTAGATTATTATATAATGTACTGTTTATTATATAGTTCGAATTGAAATCAAAATATTGGAACTAAGACTCAAATACCAAATGTACTTTGTACTATTTTTTTACCTGCCTATGACAAGGGATCGGAGTTCCGGGAAGTGTTTTGAGCAGGTAGCTATATATTTAGAGGTGGTACTTATTAGGGAAGTGGGCGGAGCGATTAGGAATATACTAGTTTGGGTTCCTTTATGTTTGTTTGCCATATTATGTAAAACATTAACAAAAAAAATATTTATTTGTATTGATGAGTAGGCTGCATGCTTTCCAATAACATATCTTAAATGTTTTATAATTATCACGATTATAAAAGGCAGTATGACTATTTTTATGTTACTTAACCGTAAGTTAACGCTTTTAAAATGAATTACTTTGACTATAAAAAAATATATAAATATTGATTGGGTAATAATAAGCTAGCTTAGGTTTTTTTATAACTAATTTTTATCTCAACTCTGAAATCAAATCAGACAAGGCAATTATGAAATTGGTCTTTTTTATATTAATACGTGTTATCTACAGAAACGAAAACATTATTATTTTTTACGCGAGATTATCTGATAATTCCTTTTAAATATACCTCTTTGAATGTTAAATAAGTTTCGTACATAGCAAATTAATTCCATTTACATTTTGATCATCCACATAACTTGGAAGTATGTATGAGTATTACATATCGTACCTAACTATTGATATTCTAAATATAAAGTCATTTCCTCGAAAGAGGAAAACGATTTGTATGAAATAATTATACAGTATGGTTTCCTGCTGACGCTTTGTTAGCAAATTCAGTTAGGTGTAAATCTTGATCACACCGTGAAATAATTATACTCCGAAAATGAAAAACTGTACTACGTATAATTACTTGTTTGGTGATTAATATTTTTATTTAAATTGTAGTTACTCTACTATATAAAGATTCGTACTAGATTCATTTCAAAATAATAGGTTTAATATACATTTTTCGCCAATCATAATTTGTAAATTGGAAATTGTATGTAGCTACAATTGGATATGATTATTAACGAACAAAATAACGTACTAATTAACGTATTATTAGTTAAATTATGTTAATTACTTAATGTCCTAATTATATCAATTATAAGTTGATAGTTAGTGTAAAAAAATTGTTTGTTCATATTTTATTAGAAGTAAATATGCTAAATCTCCAGGTTCAATCTCCAATCTTATTAGTGTGGGCAATACACACAAATCTTTCACAAGAGCGTATGAAGTTGGTCAGATAGTACTAATGTAATACAAAGTACATAAGTTACAACAATGTTATTTGCTTTGTATAACCTCTTAGCAAAAGAATATATCTTGCAACATATCCAACTGTTTGGAAAACAAAGAACGCATAACATGTAGGTAAATAATCCAGGACCTAAAGAACACTTAGTGACATATGTATTCAAACAGTTGAAAGTCTACCGTATCTGTGGTTTAACATAAACTGTACACAAAAAATCGTGATTGCACTTCTAGTTCTCAGCTTAGCTGGTTTCGACATCCTCTTAGAACATTTCAAGTTAGACGCCGAATATTTAACAGCGTTGCGTTAGCGACTGCGTAGAAACGGTGCCCTAGTTATTTCGGGTACTGTGCTAGATACAAACGAGGCCACCCGAAGCGTGGTTTTCATCATCAGCAGCGAGTTTTGTTCGATGGGGCCGCGGTAGGCCGTGCGACCTCGTAGATACTTGTCGTTAGGTACAGATAGGTACTTAGATGGAAACTAACCGTTCAGCGAACGTGATTCGTTTTATATTCGTCAAAATACGAGTCACGTCATTGAAGTCATCAAAGCGGTCTGGGTCCGTAACGGTATCTGACTGAAGTACGTTTTTATATTCAGCTGTTACAATAAAAGCTCAGATAAAAATTATCTTATTCATATTTACGGAAATAATCAAAACAAAGTCATATTCGCTTTGGCGGGATGTCAAGAAACAGCGCGTTTTTAGAGTACAAGGCATAATACATTAGACAATTTGTATTTACGATACTACAATACACAGAGAAGGGGAGGTGCCATTTGGTTTTAACTAAGCCAAGGCCGTTATAGTGGGGATAATGTGTACACGTGTGACCTAGATAGAAGGCGAGGGCTCACGACAGTACCCGAACTAACAGCAGTCTTTGATCAATACTAAATGCTTGCAACAGTATCTCGTAGAAATACATTTCTCAACTAGCTACCTAGGTATATAGATATCTTATATAGAAACCTTTTTGTCCCAACGTAGTAAAAAAGTAATTAGTTTTTTCGTTTAGTAAAAATAAATAATAGGAAAACACTAGATAATCTAAAATCTTTGATAATTTTAGCTACATTATGGCACGACAATGCTTTATCATCTATGCACGGTCCGTTCCAAAGTACCAAATAAAGCCCGAATCTAAAATTATAAAAAGTGTACAATGTAAAATGGGTAAAATATTTCGTAAGGTGCTCAATATTTTTGACTCAGCCTTTATTAAAGATATATTTAATTTAATAAGAGAAACTTAGGTAGGTTAGTACATGTTACGATGCATCGATCGCTCATCTATTACATCACACGCGTATTCTCTGCGTGCGCAGCACTCCTCACCTCTTACCCCTTCAACCTCCCCGGTCCCCTCCTCATCCATAACCACTACGATACCGCTCCTCGCCACGAGCTGCCATTCGCTTCTCGGTCGTCAGCAACTGCAGTCGTTCCCCTTTGTTCCGTTAGATTTTGTGTCAGTTTGCCTGTTTAATAATTTTAACTTTGTGTCATAGAGCATCTTCAGCCAGTTGAACTTAAGCTTCCATCGAATATAGTTGTGCTTTCATTGGAAATAGTGTTTCGAATTTAAAACTTGTGAGACGTTCGCGACCTACTTTCAAAACTTCCGCAACGTAGTTTCACATAACGGTTTTTCAGTTTTCGGTTTTTTGGTCAAAAAGTACTCATTGGTTTTAGATGCGATTTATTTTCTGTAGTTTATAATTTATTTTAATTTATTAAGATCCCAGCTTATTGTGAAGGTCTTTTATTGGCGGGAAATTGACGAAATTTTGCAGTCGGAGATGAACACTGAAGAAAGAAGACTTCTGTCAGTTGTGTCGGAGGGAGAATCGGACTAGGCTTTATTATATCAGTCAGTCTTTTTCTCTCTCCTATATGGTTGGCATGGTTAAACATCATTGAACTCAAGAGGCGGATACGTTCTACAACGGGAAATGTCCGCAGTGACGTTGGAGATTTCGTTAACTGTTATAGTTCCAGTTGCGAAATCCCTAAATTTTCTGCATTGGACATGACCAATTTTTGGAGAATGAATATTTTAACAATTTTTTTCTGTAAATATCGTGTGTCGTAATCATTCGGTTGAGTCATTGCGCCTAAGTGACGAAACTGCGTTGGCGCGGAGTTGTAGCAAGAATTAGGCAATTCAGTGCCGGAGCCCAGCGACTACTTCCAAATAACTCGGCTCTTAGCCACCAATTTGAATTTAATCCAACCGCTTGGTAACGCCATCGATTTTTAAATTTTCACGATTTTATTCATTGAAAATGCTTTAATTTATTTTCTGCTTATTTATGATGCGATTGATTCATATACTGCGAATTGTATGCAATGCGATTTGTAAATAAATGATAATTTTTTGGTCTTATTTTACCTTTAATCTCAACTTTTCAGAGCTGCAGTTCCTTGAAGAATATCTTATGAAAGTAATTAAATAAATACCACGCGTCTTTTACACCCGGTCGATCAAGATCATAAATATTTAGGGTTGGTTACTACTTAGGCTTGCCCCTGGGCAATAAATCCAATAGAATCCTTATCACACAAACCTTTACAACTTAAATAAAAGAAAACACGCCGAGGTATTATACTTATATACCTACGGACGAAAGGCAACATTCTTCAACCATCTAGGTAGGTGCCTTTTCGGTGGATTAATCATGTTTCCTTGAAACTATTTAGCAACGAATTAGAGGCTTAGAATAATCTTTTGTTTGATTGGAAAGGGACGTTGAACAGTTAAGCTACGCTTATTGGGTATGTACCTAATTAGGTTACCCCTATAGAATCTATAGTGATCAGGTAAAGTGTCTTTAGTAATATTCAAGTAATAATAAAACTATAAAATAATGTATAATGACCAGACGTCACAATAGTACCCACATGGAGAAATACTCTTGGAACAGGAACTTCGTTAACAGCAAGAAATATTAGGTCCTTTAAGATTACTAAATCTAATCAAAATTTAATCTCTATTGGATCTATGGAGAACAGATAGGTCAACTAAACGTCTTAATCTGTCCTCCTTTTATAAAGCATTTATTATCTTATTGTATATTCAATTTCCACTGCAATTAATCCAAAATTATATGAAAACTATCCTATCTACAAAAATTGTTATTTTATCTCTTTATCACGAATATCAATACTTATAAGTATTTATCTGTAGGTTTGTGATTTTTTTGAAGAACTTGAATTCCATACGCAGAATCCATATTCACAGATTCATGTAGATGTTTGTTTGAAAGGAGTCCAACTTGGAGTTGAAAACTAAACAAAGATTTCGTAACACAGTAGTGGTCGACCACATAAATATCTAAACGTAGAATCCTACTAATAAACACGAAATTTTGTAAGTATGCATGAATGTTATTGTTTGTTACTGTTTCGCCTAAAAACGGCTGCATGTATTTGAATGAAACTTTACTATAACGTAGCCTATAGATCAGAAAAACACAAACTATACAAATTATAAACATATTGTGTTTGTCTAACGTATCAAGTAATTAAGAAAAACTATCTTCCGGTAAAACCGGTAATGTAAAATATAAAACACAGAGGTAATCTAAAAGTTTCTATTAGGAAATGTTTATCTTAAGTATATTAAAGGTAAGGATTGCAGAGAGCACTATAAGGACAGAGATCAGTGGGCACCTTCACCCTTACTACAAGGGGTTCTTGTAAGTTATTAAAGACTAACGAACAAAAACCATAATTTAAATACTGTATTATACTTAAGAACTAAACTTACTGAACTAACTTTAGATAATAAGTACCTAATTATTGTTTTTTTTTCGAACCAGTGTCATTTACTTACTACTAATAAGTTCAAGAAATACAAGGCTTTATTATTTATTTTTATCTTAAGTAATCTTCAAAAAATGTCCACCCGAGCATATACATCTTACATCTAGGAAAAAGTTAGCCAAAATGCTGGAAAAACTACAATAAAAATTGATAATTTATTTGAAATTCACAATTGGTAATAAATAGCTTTACCGCTTCTATGTTAGATATAATATCTGTATTTACAAGTTTTTTTTTTCACTTATTTTCATTCAATACAATTATTAATAAAAACAAATAGATTTGTCAGGCACAAAAAAAGCAACTGGGGGGCTTAACTTTGCACCTGCAGAGCCATACCGCGTTACATTATATATGCAAAATTAAATTAATTAATTAATTAGCTTAATAAACAATAATATTGACGAAAAAACAAAATACAAAATTATATAATTCACTTAAATACAATAAAATCATTGAGAGATTAATAAATAACAAATAAAGAATAGTTGATTTAAAGGGTCAAGCTATCACATCCCAGACTTTTCAAAAAAATACGAAAATGTAAACGCGGGTACTATGTACTGTACAGATATACCTAAGTCTGCTTTTTTAAAATCTAAATTAAACAATATTCTATATACCGTCTATATAACAATACCCTTATAAAAAATACTGTTATTTTATTACAATTCTTAGATTTGAAACTGAATTTGTAAAAAAAAATTGTTTTTAATTTTAGTTGTCACTTTGACGATGTATTTACCTGTCGACAGTATCTCCATGAAAGATAAAGATTATTATTGTATTTATTTGTTCATATACAATTCAATATAGGTACTTATCACAAGATTTTTATGATGTTTCACAGTCTTGTAGTGTCGTGAAGAAAAATCATTGAAGTTTCGTGCATGGAATTGATAACTTAATATTCAGTATGTCTTTCAAAATTACCTAGACGGTAGATATAAAATCATTGAGCAAATGATTATATGTTTATGTTACGATTAGTTACATTATAAATATAATGCACAGATTTTTTTACTCTATACTTCTAATTTCAAAAGTCTCTTAACAATTAATTTTTTTTAAATAGGTAGGTGATTATGTAAAGAACAATGGTTCGGTTACAAATCACGTATTTGAAAGTGTCGACAGCAAATTTCAATTTCAAAACAATTTTCCTTCTAAGAATTAATCGAAGAATATGTTCCTATGTAAAAAATATATTCTTAAAATTAAATACTATATATCAGGGTAGTTAACTAGTACCTACTGATTCTATTTGGATTTATATTTAAAGAACTAGATATGCTAGTATTTTCCCTAAAATATTAAGTAAAATTTTAATATACTATAGTGCAAAATGTTGTTAAATTCACCATCTTTGCAACTATGGCTAACTTTTTTCCAAGTACATGTGACAAAGACTAAACACAGTTGGAATCAACTTATAAATACTGACCTAAATCTTTAATAAGGCTACCTTACACTCAAGAGATGGAAGATTTCTACGATTTTCTTTCTGTTTTGAAATAGTACATTAACAATTCAAACACTAGCGTCTGCATGATTACACAATCTAATACAGCTGTATGCTAAAATCATCTTTAATACTTTGTACTAAGTGCGAAAATCGCATCAAACACGCACAACATCGCTGCGCACTATTGCAATCGAATTTTGCACTTTAAATATTTACAAGATTTATTCAATTTGCTCGTTTATTTTGAAACTCTATTACAGGTTGGATCCTTAGGGGTAGGACGGTGCAATACTGTAAAATTGAAATCCTGAAAAAGCAAAATCGTTGTACGTAGGTTCCTAAATTCATTACAATTATTGTTGGTTACATAAGCATAAAATGTTCACGACAAGCTTGATGTTATTATTTGTTCCTTTCAATTAGAAATTAAACAGATAAAATAAAATGAGACTTTCTTTTGTTTTGTTACACAAGAAGTGAGGAAATACGAAAGCAACGTTGATGGTGAGGTGGCTCGCTAAGTTGTTTTACGGCACCAAGATAATGCCCCCGCGCTTTTGCCCAGTTGCAAGAGCTGACATCCAATTAATGCTTCCATCATGGCCGGACGTAAATCTCAGACGCCACTGATGCTGACGCAGCAGTGCGGTACACCATTTCTAAGTGATCAGGATTTAAAAATAAAAATAAAATACAGGAAAATTTCTTGAGCCTGATATCCGAAGCCTGAGCTCCGAATCGCAACCTGTCTACAGTGTGGGGTTTGTCTGCGCTCATCATAAATGTCCCTGGGGCAGTGATGTCGACAAGCTAGGATATCCCGAAATGTTATACCAAAAAATGAAGGCTGTTTCTCGAGACATGCTGCATTTGGCGATATCATACGGTTCCTTGCCACCGTCAACGTGCCAAGTCTACTCCAGCTGACTGGTATCGCAAGAGACAATGGAAAGAGACCGGACGGTATGAGTTTAATTCCATGTACCTATATGTGATAGGGCTGGTGCGGCGGCTGTAAAAGTTAAAACATGAGCAATACGCTCCGAATTTTTGTCCCATTCGGGGTCGAGACCCTTGGTCAAGTTTTCTTAAAAATATTAGTACTATCCACATCAGTGGAGACCGTAGAGCTGGGAGCTCTAAGGGGCAAAGTATTAGTTTAGCTAAACTAACCTTTATATTCTCAATTTTGACTAAAGGTTACAAATCCTTTTATATTTTCAAGGTTTTTATTTTACTTTTAGTTACTTTTAGAATAATTAGGATATAACAATGTCAGCTATATTAACAAAATTGATAATATTTATACACCACAATTTGTTTAAAAATGGTACCTAATTCGTATAAGCCATTAAATGAGGACCATCTTCGACGGGCTATATACTTATAATTTATTTTATTGATTTAAAATTTATCTAACTGTTTCCATGCTTCAAAACTTTGGTTTAGTATATACGGAATCGATAGTATGTAACTACTATCTTTAATACAAAAAAATATTTAAACGTTATCTGAAAAAAATTTAAGTGCAAGTTTTGAATTGTTTCCATGCTCGGCTAGACTGTTTTACTTCATATAAAATCTGTATTTTTTGTGAAAATAACATAAATTTGGTCGTAATTATTTTATTAATATAACTTATGAGTATGTAGTAAACCAGTCAGTCAGCCGAAACATTAGATAAATTGTTATAAAACAAAGGAACTGTTATCTTTGTTTCTTGTTGATTCCTACCCTACTTAAAACGTTATCTTCAAATACAATGTAGGTACTGTCGCTACAAAGCTAAGTTGCATTTTGTACTAGTCAAGAGCCCATCTTCAGATCTCACTTTCTATTTTAAGGTCAAAGGTAAATTTTAATGATATACTATTAATAGTCGCTATTCAAGTTTGAAACTGCTTGCCGTTTTACGTATTTATATGGAGAAAATTATGTTTTTAAATCAAATGGGGGGTAAACGAGCAGAAGGCTCACCTGGTTTAAAGTTTTATCGCCGGCCATGGACACAATGCCAGAAGGTTTGCAATGCGTTGCAGACTTTACAGATAGCGCATTTAGGGAACCGCCTTAGTGGTAGTGGTTCAGAAATACCTACATTGGTAGCGGCTTCCATGGACAAAGTGTATTCTGCGCTCAGTTGTCGAACAGCGGCCTTGTAGGTAAGGACGTCCATTTTAGGACGAATTTCGGTTTATAAAGTCCTGATGTGAAATATCATCTCGACGTGCTGAGCACTCCAAGTGTATTGGAGCCTTGTGGAACATTCACTTGTTTAAGGACAGCTTCGACAACGATGACCTTGACGTTCCAATTAGCAAGAAAGTTGGACATCCAATTGGATAATTTCTCAGGGATCTCATATTCAGGAAGCTTTCGGGATATATAATAGTAGTTAGATTAGTAACCATACTTACTTATAACTTTAGCGGTAACTTTGGACATAGCGAAAGAATCATAAGGCTTGCCACTAGGATTCAAATGCCTCTGCCCATATATGTGTAATATTTACAAGAAGTCCGAGTAATGTAATGGTTAATGTAATGTATACGACGAAAGCCGTACTCACAGTCCCTTACCAGCAGATACGTTAGAGAGTCACCGCAGGAGCTGGCTGTTAATAATGGTTTTCAATGTGTTAGGTTATTGCTAATAGCGATAATTGAACGAATCCGAGCACTTTTTTAGGGATCTGGTGTATTGAAGCGGTCTTAAAGCAATTCGAGACGATACCGAGTGAGTACGTGAGCCCGAAAAAGCGCATCAGGACCAGATCCAACACAGGGTAATATGCACATATTCACAACATTACAGGGGATGACATCCCATGCTCACCAGCTCATTACACATTTTCTCAAAATAATATTTTATTATTTATTTAATTAATTATGCTAAGATATCAGGATACATTTTATATCGGGACACTTTAACACGCTCCATAAGATAAATGTTACGTAGTAGACACAGCGAAGTCCAGTTAAAGCAGGTTCTATAATTGTATGGAGTACACATGACGTAATCAGTAGCTACCTATTTGTCCTGCATTCTGTTCAGACCGACGACCGAATCAGGTAAAACCGGGAATGAAAATGTGATCATATGATATAACCTAGAAAAAATCATCAACCACAGAGCCCGTTGTTCTTACATATGTATTACTTATAATTAAGAAATATGTTGGCATTTTGTTGGTACTCGTAATATTGACGCTCAAATTTTATATTATAATATTTAACATTCTTAAAACTTGATTAACGGTTACGTTAATAGATGTAAGCATTTAAGAGAATTAGTTTCTAGCTCAGTTTACTTACCTAGTCCTAGAATTACTATGAAAGTAAATTCACTTAATTTTACAGTAAATACTGTACTTATGCTTTTTGTTTTCCTGTTTATATTTGTATGTCAACTGATTGTATGTGGTGTAATCTTAAAATAAAATAAATTGCCACCTTCTTAATTTTCTCCTTTCTACAAGATAGGCTAACGAACAGGCAGTAAATCTACAATCAAAAATCAGTCCTTCCGAAGAAGTTCTTTACTGATTCTTACCTGAATGTGGTAGCCCTATCCCTATGTAGGTAGCTAATACTAAGCCCAATAAAACTAACCGAGAATCAGTAATATTCACCGTTATAATTAATACGAAAATGTGCGCATGATAGTCGTTTGAATAGCAAGAAACCGGTTTCGTAAGAATTCGCGGGCCCAAATTATTTGTAGGTTTTATGGTGATGTTTGATATTTTTATTATTTAATATTTTTATTAATTACTATGTTATTGCTAATCAAGACAATACGGATTATAGAACACAAAAGTATTTGTGGTAAAGGTAAGTATTTGGACTTAGTAATTGAAGTATTTTCATACTGCTCCAGTTTGAAGCTTCTGTCGCATATAATCTAGGCACCTATGTTTGGCTTACAAGGTTTGTTTTACAGAGTTTTTATTCCGATGAACACATTGTATTTTGATTGAAGTTAAATATGTGATACAATAATTGCAAAATACAAAAACTTAATGAGCTCTACATCAAGTCGCTTGGTTATGGAAAATCGAAACTTTACTACTAGAATTTCGATAATATTTCTGGTTACGCAAATAAAATTAAAAAGTAGGTATCTACTATTGCCAGTTCATTAAACTGCAAGAGAAAGTTGTAAAAGTCAACGCGATATGTAGGTATAAAAAAATTGCTGGTTGTAAGCAATTCTTTAGTAATTTTGGGGGGTATGTGATTTCTTCTTAAATATAAGCAGTTTTTGTTTTTGTGGTCAAATCGAGTATGATTTATTCATTAATTACAGGCAGCCAAGCCGAAACAGAGGGCCGCGCAAAACCGGCAGAGTTAGACACGTCCAGAGAACTTAGTTGAGAATTCTGCGAAAAAAAATCGCATTGTTTCTTCTATTTTTAGAAACCTGTCCAACAAGTCCAGCCCTGTCTGGATAGCGACAGCCGAATAGCATTTGGAGGTGAAACGTGTAAGAGGGAGACGAAGTCAGTAATCTAACAAAGGTGAAATAGGATGGGCGATCTTATAAATTCTTGCATGTCAATATCTGCCAGCTTTTAGGTTCACGAACGAATCCTGCGGATTGACAGTTATAAACTTCTCTAAATCGAATGCCATTACGCCAAATGATGTCACTGCAGTTGTGTTTTTTGTAAACAATTATATAATTATAGGCAAGGCATTAAACATATTTTTATAACTTGGATATCATATACATATATAAATATATGTGCTCATTAATTCGAAGTTTTAAAGGTGCAATTTTATTGTCAGCTATCAGGCGTTTGATTAACCATGCGATCTCAGTTGGGCAAAAAAGGCACCTGTTGCCAAGCCAACCTCGTTTGCCCCACCCCGCGTTGTGTGGTGCCAAAAAGTCCGTTCACTAGCTACCACGACTTTCACTCCGAATTCTCTTGTGAAAAAATGTTAACCTTTCTAATAAGTTGAACCTATCATTTGAAATAGTACGCGGTGTTTTTATATGTTGTAAGCAACACGTATTAGCTTGTAAGTAAGTACACAAGGATCGCCTAGACGGTGTGACCCCAATGACTTAAATAATAGTAGAAAATATGGATTAGATTAAGAGATAAATAGCCTTTTTATGTTTTTACTCATTTTTATCACTAGTTGTATACATATATATTCGGACCATACCTAAAAATACTTCTTTAGTACACTAAAGTGTAAATTGTTTGATCGTGGTTTTCCTACCATTATACAATTACTGATAGAATACCGAGCGACACAACGGGATATTTTCATAAAGATCCTCGGCGTAACTCATCTTCATAGGCAAGTACTATGCTGTATCTAACCGGTATCGATAATCATTTCAATGGAAAACAAACCATGGACCTTCAGAAACGCAGTATTATTTGCCGCTTAGGTGGACATGACATTTTTATTAACAATTAAATAAGACAAGTTGTGAAATACAATTTTTCACGTCGTACGCACGTCTCATGACTCAAACATATTGTAAGTACCGGCCTTTTGTGTGAGCGTTTAATTTTCACCAGGAATCAAATCTATCAGGTAGGAACGACTACCTCAGTTCTTTACATTTCTAATAAGAAACTAATAAGAACTTACGAATATATAATACTTTTTCTGACAAATTTTATCTATTAATTTACTTACGCTGTTATATACTTTAGTACTGGAAAAATTTACAATTAAAATAATATTTTATATAAGGCTTTGTTTATGCTAGATTAGTATAGGCCTTCATTTCTCAACATAACTCAAACCAAAAGTAACTACAAAGATTATTTATTATTAAATAGTCCCCGTCAAAAACCCAATGAAATTAGTACGCAGGGAGAATGTTGTCAGCATACTAAAATGCAATGGTTATACGCTGTGCGAGGCAACGCCCGCGCCAGTAGGTAGTATCGACCGCGCCTGCTTAAATCTTTAACTAGTGCCTCAGCAATGTATCGCATGTATACAAGTCTCAATATAAAACGGTACTAGAAAAACATTTGTATGGACTTATTTCCATTTGGGTCCTTGATCCTAGTTTAGAAATTCAGCTGAAAGATCAAACCCAAAGTATGTGCGTGGCTGTATAACAAAAGAATAAATATAGATAAATTTATACAACCTTAGACGTAGAACATCTTTTGTAGTCGTGACTCTTTTGATGTTATCGGTTCCATCTTCGACATGAATGCTTATTGGTACTTACTTTAAGTATTATCGGCCAAAAAGGTACCAAACCATAAATGAGTTTTCAATAAATAATTAATGTAAAAATCGAATGTAACTGTTTCCTACGTTAGACAAGACAAATACAAATAGTAACGAAAATAAATTAACATGATAATTTAAAAAAAATAAGTAATAAAGCGCGAATAAAAAAAAATTGCCAAAATCCTAAAACTCAATTTTTGAATTCTAATCACCAAAGGGGCACATAAAAAAAATATAGGGTTGTCACTGCGTTTGCTTTGTATACAGAGGTTCAAAATCCATGAAGTCAAAGTAGAAAAGAACAAGTCGACTTAAAAGTGTTAAATCTTGTGGTCTTTGAGGGAACACTTTTGCTGGATTATAATTATGTCAACCGACTGCCAATAATATCCATTTACATATTCAAGACGTATTTTTTGTTCCAGTAAAACTGTTAAAATTCCAATGGAATGAATAAAAATCAAGCACACAACGCTTGATATTAATTATATATGTTTCATCTCGGTGCCTACCTAATAGATTAATCCAAACTCTTATAATGCATACCCACCATGACGCAGTGTGAACCAACAGCCTGCGCCATACATTAGTTCGCCGTTAGTTATATAACTGCCTGACATACCACTGTATATTTATTTATATCGTTTATTATTTTACTATAATCAAAGGTCTTAGGGTCCTGTGAAAGGCTCATAAAGTAACTGACAAGGAATGTGGACACACCTTTGTGCCACTTTGTACCTAGTTTTATGTCTCACAGGAAATATTCTGACACATGGATCTTAAGTTCAGTGGTGTTGTTTCGGTTAGTTCTCGTCAATAATAAATACGTATCATTGGTTTTTCATGCAAAGCTTTGTGAGTAGCCCTATTCACGAGTCGCTTACTCCGAAAATCGGCGATGTCATCGTACTTGAGTAGCCTAGTTTCGGCGATATTTCGGTAGAAGTGGCCACGCACGTTCTGCCCGTCCCCCTCTGCGTACCCCTGTGCCTGCAAATTGCTCTTATTGTGAACGATCAAGGATAGATAAATCAACATGGAAATCATTGCGTTGAATATAATAAGGGGACTTCAATAAAAAATAAATCGAGTATGATAGTAATGCCAGTTAAGTTTTCAACGAGCGCATTTGGCTAATGTCCAATCGATTAATTATTATATTGACAGGATTATCTTTAGGAAATCTGGATGAAATCGTTCTGAGAATGCGTAAACGAACGAATTGCAGTGGTACAAAAATTTCGATTAAATTTTGACGTAAACCTTGCATTTACCCATTATCATGGTAGCATAATTTCACGTAGACGAAAATGTTGCAATGGATTTGAGAATAAAAGTGTAAGTTACGAAAAATAAAGGCATTTAGAAGTAAGAACATTTGTAAGTGATTATTATTTACACATTTATCAATAGCGACAAACATTGGTTGCTATTCAAGGAGTTACATTTAATTGGAAACATAATTAAACGCTTGGTATCATAGACAAAGTCCTAATAGTTCTAAATAGGTGCTATTACCTATCGATGTATTTTTTCTTTTATGTACAAATAATATTATATATGAACAACATCCATATCTCAATCTCTGTATGAGCAAATTTTTCCGAAAAGCCACTAAAATAAAAATGGCATTAAAATCCAACACCAGTAGAATAAAAACTGATTTATAAGATATTTATTAAAATATCATAGAGGATGAATGTGTATTAAATTGTTAGATAAGTAGCTAGAAGGTTCTGAAGGCCAGTTTACTGGTGGAGGTGTAAAAACTTGGTCAAGGCTGGGTTTTGTTATGCACTATGAGTGAGGTTTATCGTTAGACTGCTCATACTTTCTGACCTTTAAATACAATAAGAACCAAGTAAAATATAGGTATCATTCTTCTATGACCATCGAATAAAGTTTACATAATCGTATAAAAAATGGAGAATTTCTTTAATATATAAGCAAGGCAATTACAAAACAAAAATGCAATTTACTTGTAATTTTTCTAAAACATGAGTACCAATAATAATTAAATGTTTTTTTTTAATAAATTCACACCACACACACTCACATTTTCATTTCACACTTCACATTCGCTTCCATGTTTTTGTACTACATTTCTTCTTTTTTTGTATTACTATTGAGTCTTTTTTTTATATATTGTAACCCTATTTTGGCTTCAGTTATAACATTTAAATTTTTTACTATGTGTTTTATAACGGTCTATTTGGGTTAGTAAATAAATAAATAAATGTAATATGGTCTGTGAAAAGATGGCTGATTGGGTGCTGTCATGGTAAATTATGGCTGCCAACTGCCCATGATAAAAACAATAAAAACTTTCATATGAAACTGGTTGAAATAGTTAAAAGTCGTGCCGATCTACTACACCTAGTTGATTTGATAATGTTTAAATATAAATTTGGAGTGTCGCCAACGTGGCAGGCGACAAATGCGCCGTATTCCCATGAAACTTATAATTAGGAAATTTATTATAACGTCTGAATAAACCTCGTTCCTCTAATTGCGAATGCGGGAAAAGTTGGTCTATTCTTCACGGGAGGCAATTCCCTCATTCATAATGGGAGGTTAACTCAAAACGTGAGAGGAAGTTGTTTTCATAAGAAGTCGGTTCAATCTCTCAAAGGACTTGTGAATAGTTAATTATCACCAAGTACTCAGATACTGTAATAAGTATTTCTGTGTTGATTGATATCATTAATTACAATGCTTATCATAATTGTTAGTATGAATGAGTAACAATGAATATTTCTAACAACATATTTCAACATAAAATTAGGAAGTTATCAACTTATCATATACAATTTAAACTCAAACGTATATTTGGGCCAAGGATATAGTGACGATAAGCGATTAGCTAGGTACTTTATCGTAGTACAGCTCGACAACAGACGACCTTAATATACGATTAAAAATACCACCAACTAAGATTTGGTACACAAGATAATAATGGTATATGCTAAAATAATGTTTTGCCCAAAATAAAGATTTATTATCATTTCTTTTTGTATCTCAATAATATTTTGGTTGGCATCGATACAGGCCAAACAAAAATCCTGGCAAGCTTAAATAATACAGTTTTTCTTTGCCGCCTAAAATACTGTGGCAGCAGCCATGATTATTTCTAGGATAAGGGTCAGAGTTGTGTGAAGTTATATTCAGTTCGTTAGATAATAAATTGGATTTGATTGAAATGCTCCAGATTACATGGCCTATGTGCATTGCCAGTCACTCGTACTAACAATAATTTTACAGCGGTGTACTTAACTAGTCAAACCACCTACTTTGTGTTATTTCACTACGTTAATCATAAGCCAAATATAGTAGGAAATATTAAATGAGTAAATAACGTTAATTTACGTGTTCAAAGAAACGTTTTAGGGCACCACTAAGTGTTTCACAGATGACCTACTACTTATATTAAACAGCTTTCTATAACACATCGGATTTCAATGGATTTACTCTTATTAACTTTGCGTAGTATCTGAGACTCAACACTGATGCGCGTTTGAATCCCAGTTGTTCAAAACGTTATTTGGTATATGGTTTGCTTGATACATTCAATCAAGACATGTAAATTCATACTTTAACATTTAAATAAAATTAATAATTCTATTTTGTAGTTATTTATTATTTGTTGATTATTACTGTGCTGAAGTCGTTACGGTATACTTGGAGAGTTTAGCCAATTACAACTGAGTACATTCTTTACGAGTGTAAAAAATCTAAAACCGTAATTATTAACCGAAATATGTTTGCTACACTTGGCCTAGATGGCGCTGCATTAAGACAATTGCGACAAAAGCCCGTTCAATAAATAAATATTATAAAAAAAGATGACTTCATGATATACTTCCAAGTAAAATCTGTTTAAATCACATCAAGTGTAGATTACATAATTATAGTTAGATTATAATTCAGCTGTCGCAATTTTATTTTAATTTAAAAATCTACCTGTAAAAAATAATAGGCCCTACGTCTTTGTGTTGTTTGCTTTTGCTACCTTAATAAAAATCCTATCTTCTAAGCAAAGACTACTCAAAACAACAAGTTATAATAATCTAACTACCTAACTAGAGCTAGGCAAACAACATAGAAGGTATCTCAATAAATTAATATACAATTATTCACTTGCAGAATGTAGATAATATAATAAGGTCGCAGTTAGAGCGGCGCATCGAGAAAATAGGTCAAGATGATTATAGAATCAATACTCCACTGTGGAAACGACCCAAGGCTTCTTGCCTTCCATTAGAAAGGGAATGTACCTACTAGTCTTTGATTTTCATGCGCTGTTTTTGTTTCATGCAATTTTTATAGTACATACTCGGGTATAGCAGAAACATGACATTTTGTCAGGAAAAGAATGGTCTTCGATAAAGAAAAACGCCACGAATCGGTCCAACTGATTATGACCACAGACATCAAATATGTCTTCTATTGTTGTATCTTTATGTCGTATGGAATGCTAATAAGAACGTTAGTAACATAATATCATTCAGGGCTGAAGATAATACGCTTACATAGTGAAAGTGTCTATAATAGTTATTCAGTTAGTAATAATAATAAGATTAGTAAATTCCAAACTGTATGAGGAATATTGTTTAGGATTTCTTCTTCATAAAATTGTTTAGAATGATAAATAATTAAGAGTACTTACATAGATTTCAGGAATCGTTTAAATATTCGTAGATAAAACTGCCAAAGTTTTATTTATTATTTTTTCTAGCACATAACGCTGTGAAAATATAGATGCTCGGTTTCTTCGAACTATAAACTATATTGTTTTAAATGTAACCTATTAGAAGGGTTATGTCGTTAAGACAAAGAGCTCCGTATTCATACAATAGTATAACTATTGTCTTTTTACGTATGTAACACATGTATAATGAAAGCATCTCTAGGATTACTTATCATAAATTCTCTGAAGAAAACAAGTAAGTGTATCTGTTATGTGCATAAATATCAGAGTGTCGCAATTGCTGTAATACCTTTTAGGTTACAACTGGAAAAGTACCACTGCCATATGGTAATAAGCTGCAAATAGGTCTATATTTAAATATATGTATACATTAAGAATATTTGTAATACGAAAGTGTTACGAAATTCGAATTTCAAATTCAGCGAAGGACTTACGGTATCCGATAAAATATTGTTTTTTTTTTCTCGAAAGAAGGCTTTCAATTCAAAGTATGTTTTTCTTAATTTTACGTATCCTAAATCTGATAAAAGATTAACGTATAAAACTTAGCCTTGCTGTTAACAGATTAAGCTTTAACTAGGCATATACATAAGTGTTCAAAGTGTTCACATATACCTTATCTGTGACATACATAATTAAAGCAAATAAATTATGGTGACCATGCCGCGTTCTCCGAAGGTCTTTGTTAGGAATTTGATACTTCCTCATTCATTCCTCTCGATTAGTGAGTACGTGTTTATGAATGTTAATAGAATTTAAAATTTAGTCCAGTATGCAACATTGTTAACTACTTATTAATAGTATTGTACATAGTAAACCTAACTACGTGTT
The DNA here is from genome assembly GCA_963693355.1 of Pontia daplidice. NCBI lineage: Eukaryota > Metazoa > Arthropoda > Insecta > Lepidoptera > Pieridae > Pontia > Pontia daplidice. The sequence goes on from CAVNZL010000001.1 coordinate 5,254,717, forward strand.
TGTCGATGTAAGTATTCTGTTATTCGATTGGTTAAAAAAAATATTTACCGTATAGCCGAAAAGTAAGTTCAAAAATCTGTAGTTGATATATTCCACACGTTTCGACACAAAAGAACAAACATGATATGGGAATACATTGCAATTTATTAAAATGTTTTTACACATCATTGACCAATTGTGTATAATTTCTAAGTGTTTTAAATCATTATTGCGTAAATGCAAGACACGGATAAATACAATTTGAATTGTTTCGAATATTGTTTTTAAATTCAACTTTACATAATTCTATTGCTCACAAGGTAAAATGAATACACTTTTAGTTAGGAATTAATTATCAGCCCAATTAAACTGCGAAAGGAAATGGTTACTGACTTATGATAATATGTATAATTTTATTTTAAGTACATTATTCTATCTATTCTGGTTTTAATTATTTTGCACTAGATTTCATTTTATTGTACAACGTTCAATCAACCTATGTGAAAACAACAATTTATGTAAAATATTCAATTAAATAAGTATATTTTTTTTTTAATTTGTAATATTATATATAAACAATAATTAAGAACGAATAACGAATAAATACATTTATTTATCTATGAGAAGACTAGTATTTTTCAGTTTTAGTAAATTCACACTCACCCAATTATAAGAATATATAAAAAGAAAAAATAAGAGAGATTATGCATTTATTTATTATAAAGGTAACATTCAACTTCTGAAGGAGACACCGGCGAAGAAAATGTTTCTCCTAAAAATATATTTCAAAAGCATAAAAAAAGTTTATGAAACTCGAGCAGGTTTAGTTTTTAAAATATCTATGTAAAGAATGTAAATTGTGCAACAGTAAATAATCGACGTGAAGTAATTAACATATACCTAATAATGTGTTAAATTATTAATATATAAAAATAATTATTGTTATAAAAAGGATGAATTCTGCGCACAAATCGAAAGTTCTTGTTATTCAAGCAATTTATTTCAAATTCAAATTTGAATAGCAATTTAAGACAAATTAGAAAAGAAACGGTTGCTTGAGTACATATACCATTAGATGTCTGTGAAAGGGAAGTACATACTTGAGAGGTTTACAGAAAAATTAGGTCACAACTGTGCCAGAGTGACCCCGCAATCCATATTACCTACACAATGACTGTGCTCCAATTTGAAACGTAGGTACTGCTGCTGCAGAGTGTTGACCCAGATAATAGATTGTATCTCTTATATCTAGCATAATATATTTTTTAGCTTTACTTCAAAGTAGCTTTAACTACATCTAACGGCCTCTTGAACATTGTCGCATGAATACATGAATTTTTCAAATTTGGATCATATATAGTAATTTTCAAATCTTCATTCAGAAATGAGCGAAAAATATTATGATTCTCGTATATATGTAGGGTAAAGTAAATATAATAAAAAAGACAAGTTAGCAACGTTGGTATGTGTATTAATGTGATATATGGGCTTTGTTTATTTTGTATCTTAATTCTTACTTTTTATGAAATTCTTTGAAGGATTATATTATGTTGAGCTGATACATTAATTTTAGTTATCTAATTTGTCTCCTATACCAAGAATACTAAAGAACATGAGGAGTTTGAAACTATTTTTTAGCTACCTTTATGACGTTAGGTCGCAATTCTTAATATGTAAGTATTTAATAATATGAACGAATCATTTCTATAACATATTTAATTTCACAATATTTTTTCAGTTATTATTCTCAGAGATTAAATCGAATAGTTTTTGCTGTTAAGCATGGCGGGATTTTCATTTGAAATCAATGTACGTTAAGTGTATAAAGAATTTCATGCAAATTTATATCAATAAACTTTCACCTTAGTACGTTAGATTCAACGGTAGGTGGAATAGATCGATGACCTGATTTCGTAGCTCGTTGATTTGTACGTTGCACAGCGTTAACAGGATATGCAATGAAGTTACGGGATGAAAATGGAGTATGTTGCCCGCCCATGAGCAGATAACACTCCAATAATTTATTGCTTTATAGAGTTTATATCGCGGATATCCAAACATTTAATTCCTGGCCTGTTTTAGTGCCACTTAGTGAAGCGAACAAGGATAATTGTATAAAATACCTAAACATGATGTAGTTATTAATAAAAATACAAACCATACGTTGCAGTTATCAAAATTAAAGTTCACCTGAAGCCTTGCCATAGCTCAAACTAGCCAGTTAGAATATTTTGTTATGATGAGTTAGTCTCGTGGTGATTGAAACAGAAACTAAAACTTATTATAGATAAGTTTAATATTATCCAAGACAAAAAATCCAATTCGAAGCAGTCCTGAAATTATCAAGGGTTAAACAAAGCAAAAAACGTTTTTATCTTTATTATATTATTAAATTACTTGGTACACCTGCTAACTAAATGACTAAATGAACAAAGAAATTTTGGCAACAGGTGCGAATAAAATTTGAATGTATTTATTGGAAGTTCTATCACTGAAATCTAGTAGGTACTTTTTTTACTTTGTTTTTGGTTTTGACATCACACATGCAAACTGAAAAATTTAACTCCATTATTTGGTATTTTTAGCACGTGTTTTTTAAAATTTTACAGATATTGGTTACCACACTTACACCGATAAACAAATGATAATATTTTATATATTTGAAAATCTTAAATAAATACATACACATAAAATATGTCTAGATCCTCTCGAGCACTAACATATTATTCACCTTACGCCATCTAGACAAAACTCTAAATCCTCGTTCCCGTCGATGTGGGCTTGATAGTTGTAACTTAATTCTTACTATACAGATCATTTGATAGATGTCACGGAATATAATAATAATCACAATGCTTGCGATAAAATGGAATATAATTTTAATTAAAAAGTTAGTTTTATATGTCGTACCAAAACATTTTTTGTGTATTATTTTATTATTATTAACATTGCAGTATGCCATTCCTCTTAATGTTTCAAATATTTGTGATAAACGCCACCTATGATTTATTTTCAGAACTATGACAAAAGTATGATGATCTTTTACGAGCATAGATGTAAAGGTTATAAGCATTGAGTAGATGGCATCAAACACAATCACTTAAATGTTATGCCTGGTAAAATATTTATCCAGCTATATAGAATTTAATTATTTCTATATTCATACGTTCTCTAACCTTGTCTTGTTCTTAGGTACATATTAAAAGAAAAATAAATAAGTATTAAAGGATTTAATAAATACATCACAAATTTCAATAAGTAATTCTATTAAAATGTTCATCATCACAGTACATAATTTTGAGCATTAATAGAAACCTATTTAAATAAAGTAAATGACTAGACAATCATCATGACACTACACAATTAAAAAATAAGCGTTTTGCTGATAGATGTAAACTATCATAAATAAATTACATACAATACAAGTTGCCTTGAATTTTTGTTAATCCAAAAAATCATCAGTGAATGTACTCAGCAAAATTTTTTCTAAACTATGCAGACTTTCTACACTCTGTGCTTCATCTAAAATTTCAATAACAGCTTTAAGTTTAGAACTTGTTGTCCATAGAATATAGTCAACAAAACATTGTATGTAATTCTTTGTATTATGTAATTCTACATCCTCTGCTATAACTCTTTGGAGAACATCTAGAACTGTTGTATATAGAATAGATTGTCTAGTTGCTGGTTTACAAATTGATAAATGATCTAATGGTAACTGATAGAATATTCCTCTGCCAAGATCGGCTGAATTGGGTTCTACAAAATGAATTGGTACTTTAAAAGCAGTTACAGGAGTTGGTAATGTTTCAGCAAAACTTATTGTCTCCCAACTGTATCTTTCAGCACACTTCATAAAGGTTTTATGAATATTAAGCAGAAGGGGTGAATTTTCTTGCAATTGTTTTACATCTTGTGATGGCCACAAAACAGCAGCAGCAGCTCTTGGCATTGTAGCGAGGGCACTGCCTTTGTGAGGTGTGCTGTAGAAGAATATTGCTTTTGTGCAATTACTAATTTGTTTAATTAAAGTATCAGTGCTCTCTGATGCTTCAATTAGCAACTGCTTGACTATAAGGCCTCCCATAGAATGAGTTAGCCAGACAATATTTTTCTTTCCCACTTCAGCATCAACTAATTTTGGAATAAGTTCAGCTGCTCTTGTTGATATATCAGCATTTTGTAAAGGACAATGCTCTAACCATTCAGAAAGAGAACTCCAATAATTGATTCCTAAAATTCTTAAATTTCTGCAATCTTTGGGCAACCAATCTTTTGGCCAACAAAATGTGTAGGTGCATTTATCTTCTTCTTCTTGTATCAAGGCATTTCTTTTTTTATTTGCCGTAAATGTATATTTATTTATGTTTGTTTCACGTTTGGCATCTATAGGTAGATCATGTAAAACAACCTCCATATTTGACAGTAACGACTCTTCCTCTATTTCTATAATATCATCTAAAACCTGTTGTAACTCTGGGTCATAATATTTTGCCTCTGTTTCATTTTCCTTGCATGGATCACAGTCAGCATCAGAAACAGAAACTTCTAAGATACCAATAGGTTTGAAGCATGTTCTATCTCTTTGGCGCCAAGTAACAAACACACCACCCCTAAGACCATGCACTAACAATGTGTCACATGTGTATTGAGCAGGAGTTCTGTATAAAGGGTACAACAAATATAAACCAGGTCTGAATAAATACTCTCCAGAGAGATTTGCTAAAGATACTGCTGCAGAACTTGCCAAACGTACATCATTTGATCTTAATAATCTTGACAAGTCTCTTACTAGACCATTCTGGAAAAAATCCTTTGAAAGATTGCTGTGTATACTTAATATAGTAAGGACTTTTAGTACAGCTATATCCATATCAATATCATTATAAAATCTGAGTAGAAGTTCGGCTAAACATGGCAAAATCCCAATTTTCATTAATGTCTGGACAGAAATGTCTTCTTCATAATTTCTATGGTAGAAAAGTGATAAGTGGTGATGGATGGCATCAAGACATAAAATACAGAGTTCTTTCTCAGTCAGACTATCTGGTTTATTGGGTACATCAACTTCTACTGGTTGTTCTTGAATATTAAGAAAATATTTAGTTAGAAAGTATTGTATACATCCATGAGGATTAACATTTTGTAAAGCTATGAGAAAGTCTCTTAATCTAAATGATGTTAGTTCTGGAGTTAAAGCAGCTCTGCGGACATGTATGGGAGGTGGTAAGAAATACCTTAAGTCAGCTCCACGTGTTCGGGCAAGTAAGACGGCGGTATCATGGTCAATAGCTTGAGCCAACTTTAAACAATCCCAACTTTTATTATTTTTAAAGGCTGCTAATTGTTCTAAAGCCACATTTCGTTGTTCTTTACTTCCATGTCGACAAAGCCAGAGAAGCTTCCAGGCTAACGAATACTTAAGACTCTTCCAAATACGAGAAAGCCCTACAGCTTGTTTATTATCTTTGTCATTTTCAGCTTTCATAGCAGCATCGTAGGAGGGATCGTCTATATAAATATATTCCGGGGAACATTTCTTCTCAGCATCAAGAACACTTGGATTTACTATTTTAGTGATCCTTATATGTGTCTGTTTAAAATGATACGCTATAATAAAAGCACTGCCACCAACGATCGAAGAAATCTTAAATATTTTTAATAGTGGTCTCAATCTGTCTTTCAAACTCATATTGTTTTATATAAATAATAATCACATATGTATAAATTACATAATTTCTTTGGGTTTAAAGAAAGTATTCAGTAATAAAAAAAATATTTTAACGTTACTAAATATAAACAAAAACAACATTGCTGCTGTAATCTGTATAACTATTAAAGATTGGGATTGAAAACAGCAGCGATGCTATTTCCCTCTTACTCGCACACCTTCGCCATCTATACCTGTGTTGCTATAAAAAAATGGCTTTTAATTTACAAATATTAATTCTTCAATTATTTCTTCTCCATACTCATTTCTAATAATTTTAAATATAGATAAGATTTTCCGGTATTTTAAATAAGGCATTTAAAGCCCAGTCGTAAACGTATTAGACAAATCCTGATGTAGTACAATTTATTACAGAATCTAGCGTATCAATTACACCGTTGATCTATACTCAGACTCATCGGCGTAAACTACAACAAAAAATCGTTTTGATGATTGTCTTTTATTTGAGAGTATGTTTTTCTTACCATCGATTTCGATTTTAGATATTTATCAATGGATTTTGTTGAAGTGAAAACTTTTTGGTCGTTTTTATATTTTTATTTTTAATCACATTAGAACATTGTTCTTCTTTTGTCGTCACTTCTTCTCATGTATCTATAAAAATAAGGAGCCTAATTATAATATTAAAAAGTAATGTCTTATTAAATTCCTTGCGCGCTACTATTTCTATATAAAATATAACAGATTTAATAAATTATTTAAAACTAATTATATATCAAAGGAGTGTCAATAAGTATTTACGTCTATTGATTATTTCAATTTACAAAACCAATAAATTTATTTTTATTAACACATCACATACGTAAAATGATATATATAAAGCATTATACGTTTTCCAATAGAAAAAGTATTTTAGACTTTTGATAAATTTGTTATTCGAATAATAATTGATTTTTCTTTTGGCCGCCGTTTTCAATCCTAATATTAACTGTTGGGAATATGCCTACAAACAGTACTTATTATAATATTGTCTTTTATTAACATACCACTTTTTAACGGATTTATGTTATGTATTTTTGCAAAATTTAAATATAATTGCATTATTATCTACCGTGACCACGCACGCTGTAAAGCACGCGAAACGTCGGATTTTTTTTAAAATAATGTAATGTTAAAAAGTGTTTTTCTTTAAAAAAGTACTTATTATGTAAATATAGAATATAAATTACCAAGAAGGTTACAAATTGGCCAAAGATGGTGATTTGTTGTGGATATGGATTATTAAAAATCGAATACATACGGGAATTGCATAAACAAGACTTCAGTCTGTGGTTTAGTAGATTTTTTGGTTCGTAACCTTGAATGACTTTCGGCGGCAAGTTTAAATAGTATTACAAAATTATTTTTCATAGTAAATATTATTATGGGTATGTAAAATACTGTAAAACTTCTTAGTTCGGGCTAAAATCCAATAAAAACAGGGATGTAGGAAAGTAATTTATAATTAAAGTAATTCAAAATTATTGAAAAGGTAAGTAAAGTAGAATTCTATTTGTCGGTTATGTGTATGTATTAAAAAGTATCTAAGCAGATACATTTCTTTGTTTCACTGAGTTTCAAAACATGGTTGTAAGAGAAAGACTTTTCATATTTTTTTATTTATTTCTTTAAAATGAAACAACTTACATATTTCGGTATGTAGCATATCAATTAATAAGTGAAATGCAAAATTTGCAATTCGCTTACTATCCTAGGGAAGGCAGAGGCGGTATACAGCGCTACGTAACAGCGTGGCGAGGCTGATAATCCAAATTTATTTCTCTTAAATATGTAATTTCAATCATCTGTCAGTACAGATTTCTGCTGATATTTATCGGGCGTACTCCACGCTGTATACGCTTTATAAGCTAAAAGCTTTAAAGGATATCTTTTGGTATTTGTTATTTATTATTATGATTTAGATACAAATTATTTCTTTATCGGTGTCATTAAAAACATAGATAAATAATCTCAATATATATGTCCAAATGACTTATATAAAACAATATTATCCTGACGTAATGCATTATGGTTGCGACATATATAGCATATATGTAGCATATATGGTTGCGGCGTATAGCAATTATTTATACCAATTTATAGATATGACAATTAAATTTTAAAAAATCTTATAGGGGAAAATTTTACGAAATGAATTTCTTGGTATATCTATGGTAAGTACAACTATTCAATGTAATTCTGTTCAGGGCATAAATAACTTATAATTTAATGGAAATATTTGACTATAGACTTGCTTTTTAGTTAAGACTTAAGTTTAAGTATATACTTAGGAATAATAATTGTATAATACAAAATCTATATTACCTAAACTTAAAAATATATCTCAATTATAAAAAAATACTATTCACGGGGAAGATAACTATTTTAATTGATTAATAAATCTGCATCGCTTAAAAATATCGAAGGTGACTTCTGCTCTTGTAACGTAGTCTTTTATCTCCTCCCTGCTTCCATGTCCTGAATTCTGAAAAAATAAATTATGAAAGGAGTGTCTCCGTTTTGTGGCTTAGTTGCATAAAGGATTAAATATTGATTTAATTATATTATTCTGTACGCGGAATAAAAATTTAAAATCCGAAAGAATAAACTCTGGAAAAATATACTTCTGGTTCTGGATGATTAACTTTAATGTTATATATATAATTAAAGTATTAATGAAATAGTTCCAGTAAACAGATAATACCAGTTATATTTCCTTTAGAGATTTAAGAAACTTCAATAGCGTAATACGATCGGTACTGCTCATAGACTTAGTTGAAAATACAATGTTTACCTACAATCCGAATGCTCTGAAGACTAGACTGTACATGAAGACTAGATTGTACATGAAAATAAACTGTCTGTTAATCAACTGTTACATGCCAAAAAGAAATTATATATCTACTGTTATTTATCGATCTGTATAAAACCATACCTACCATATGCAATAATTCCTTCATATAATATGATCGTAATATGAGTGTATGGTAGGTGGAGCTGCCGATGTGGACGGTGTAGGAGAAGCCAGCGTAGGCAGCGGAGTCGGAGGCTTGCAGTCTCCAATGGTTGAGAGCGATGAGGGCAAATGATGTCCAAAGCTCATCACACTACTTATAGTAGAGCTACCCAGTGAACTCGGTGGTAACATCTGGCTGTGAACCCCACGCATACCTGAAATTTATTTTCATTGTGATCTACTGATTTAGGTTAAATTACTTAAATTACTGATCGCATATTGCATTCAAAGTAAGTGATGGGAGCGTGCCTAATAGAGCACGTTGGCCTGAGGTAGTTAGGTATTCGTCATTAAGCTATTGCAAAAAATGCACAGCGCAAACACAAGTTTAAGACTTATTATCAACGTACAGGATTAATCATGTAAGGGCTGTACGTAATGCTTGTATCCTCCTATCAAATCGTCCCGAAATGAACGTGAAGTAATCAGGCCAACATCTGACAACGCGTCGATACACGATCCATGATCATGTGAAATCTCCGACACGTTCGAAGTTTCTCTGTGGCTCTATAACTGCACGGTTCTCATCGCCCGCCGCGCCTGCCCCACGTCTCTTCACACCCACATCTCACCGATCGCTCTAATCGCCTTAATTTAAACAAACCTACCAATTGAATTAATTTTGGAATTCCCAAATCTATTTTCTGTAAATCTTGACATGTGTTACATGAACCAATCCTTTGAAAGTAACACTAGTCTGGCTGTATCTAAGTGGTATTTTAATCCGATGAAAGGGTTACATTACTCTCTCGATGAACTCTCCGCGACTCTTGTCAACACTTTTCACAGTAAGTGGAGGGCTCACGATAGAACGAATTAATGTTAAGATGACGATTGATGATTGATCTTGAATATTAAAATTCAACGTCAAAAGACCGACAAATGTGATACGTTAATTGTGATTCATGACTTTGGCATGAATTACAAGTAAAAACATAACATAAAAATAGAAAGAAGTAAAATTTTGAATTACATAACAAAAATTACATCTAAACCAAGTCGATCAAATTTTATTTTAGAAATATATACTTAGTTACTTTTTGTCCTATAATTAACAGAGCATTTTAAATTTCTATTATTCACAAAGAACTTAAAGAATGCCCCGAACGGCTTTAGGAGTTATGAGTACGGCAGTGCCTTTTTGCTCAATGCAAAAAAAGCTTGTTTGTATAAATTCAAAATTAGAAGTCAAAAAAAATATAAATATGTAAAAATAAATTATTATATACATTTAGTTAATTAATTAGGTACATTGTGTGTGTGGCCGCATTATCGTAAGACAGTGTGTTATGTACACTTATGTCTTACAATAAATACAACGGTCTGGTGAAGAATTCGCACAAGTCGCAAAGCAATTCATTAACATTAATCAAAAATATATTCGCTAGCGATTTATGTGAATCCTGAATGCAACTTTTGTCGTTAATTCTGTTACACTATCTATATCTATCTATTATCCACATTATACATTACATAAATATATGATATTTTAATGCGGGTGTACCTACCTTAGCTTTACGTCAGTAAATAAAGCATTCAGGATTCACGATGACGCAATAAATCATAACAAATTTACAAACAATTCGCAGGTCTGATAAAGCCCTTAAGTTTGTCTTATAAGTCTTCAATAATTAACTTTAATACCAAACTACCACCTAGGGGACTGGGACAAGGTACTGAAATGTGTGACGTGTGTACAATGAGAGGTTGTATCAAAATTCAACGTTTTGCACACGTCAGAACGCCTTGTATGAAAACTTCGAGGAGAAAAGTTTGACAGCCTCGCATCGTAAGTTTCGAATCGAATAGCTGTTATATAAAGAAAAAATATATTGATATATTTACGATAAGGATTCATTAATTGTCAAACTTATATAGGTAAATAGGTAAATAGTTACTATGACATTCATTTAGAACAAAAAATGGGTACTTGGAGCGATTTTCTATTATAAGATATTAGAATAAAATTAAATATTTCATCTTTTGTTATACATATTCCACTCAGTTTTTTTCATGAATTTTATTTTTGAAGACTTAGTAAGACAAAAGGGTCGAATATTTTTGTTTTGTAATATTTGATTTTTACCTGTAAAAACTAATACGTGGTGTGAATATTCATTTAACCGTTGAACAGTAATATTGTTGAATATCTTGTATTGCGCCTTCGATCCACCCTGAATGAAGGAAATGAAAAAAATTCAATATTGCGTATGTATCTATGAACTATCAACAACAAAGTTTCTAAAATATCATATTTCAAGACAATAAAAAGTAACATAAAAGGGTTAGATGTTTTATTTGGGTTGCTGTGGCATCTGTTCGCCTTTTTTGCGGATTTCGTATTATCTTACGTCTATTAGTACGTCCATGTAAGTTTTGACCATTTTATGAAGGCGTATTTACATAATGAAACATCATTTTGCACACAAATTAGAGACTCATGTTATAAACATTATACAATAATTAGTGTAATTTTTGCAATTGGATTCCATACAAGTGTGACAATAGGGTTTAAGCTCTTAATCGTAAATAAAAAGCTATATAAAACAATAAACTTTTACCGAGGCCTGAGCTTATTTTGTTTTTACATTTATATCAACGCCGGTATTTAAAGTTACAGAAGACCGCACATATCGAAATGAAAATGCAATATGCACCCGTGTCAATTACTGAGGCTATTTTTGTCTGCGCCATGTTGAGTTATTTATAAAACATTTTTATCATTGACGTTGAGGTAAACAATCTATTTGAATAAATATCGTTTGTTACAAAATAAAATAAAAAATATGTATATATAAATGAACTGTAAAATAAGAATGAAAATTACAACTCATTAAATTACCTACTGTTTGTGTGTTGATTCATGTTTTGGAATAATAGTGTATTTTTATATATATTATATAGTTGTTTTTATGCTAATATATTACAAACTAGAATTTTTAACATTAAAGATGGTCTTTGAATATTTTAGACAAACATTGAACAAAACAATTTTCGTACTTTAATGTATGAACAACATTACTATGATTCAAGGTACCGAAGCGACCACGTTTTTTCCAATCTGGCTACATTTAGTACTAAATTCGAATTTCAAACACACGTCAGTTAATGTTAAATCAAAAAATTATTAAACACAGCTATCAAGGTTCATAAACATCGTATTGAGGTTGTCGTTCTCAAAACTCCTCATATTTTTTGTAATGTCGGCATTCACACGGATTATTCTTAAAATACCTATGCATTAATAAAGATCAAACGTTTCGTACAAGCAGGCGATGGTGTAAACAGATCATACCCGTAGGTAGCCGACTGCCGAGTGCTACGCCCGTTGGCGTCTTACATCGAGTATAGCCGTACGCACGATTGTCTATGTTTTAACTCAACACGTCCTAATTATAGTTACACATTTTTACGACGCATTTAAAAAGAGCTTAGCCATCAATATTTCATACATTTGTCATGTTGGAATTTATGACAACCTGTTATGAAATGGGTTTTATTATTTATACAGTAAAGATTTTCTATGGTAAAGGTTAGCCTTCTATGACTAAATGTTGCTTATTTACATGAATAAGAAATCCTTTATGTACTACATTTTAATCCCTAAAAAATAATTCGGTCCGATTGCACCGTTTTAATAAAACACAATTTGACAGGCAAAGACTGACAGATCAATAGTAGTTAGATAAAAGAAGGTCCAAGCACCAAGTTTAATATTATAGCCTGTGGACAATACGATATCTTAATGAGGTCATAATAAACTTGAAAGTTACGTTTTCATAATATGAACAAAAATGATGTGATTCCAAGTTCAAACACAAAAATTACACATTCAATTGATTTTGTAATGTATTTTTTCTCACCACTAACCTCGAAGAGGTCATATGTATATTATATATAGAGCGTAAGATAAAACCAGGTGAGGCATCAAAGAAGATCGTGGTGCTGAAGCCATATATCAGCACCGTACACCAGCACCAGCTCGCTTTTAGACTTCCGCAGCATTTTCTAACATTTTCTGACGGTTACAAATCTGGACTAATGGCCTCTTGGTTATAGAAATTAGATTTATCACTCCATATTACTTAGTTTCACTAGAGACAAATGCAATCCACATACAATTTTCATGGTCATTAGCGAACTCTACGCTTTTCTTGCATAAAGGCTTTTTTCATAAAGCCGCATAAAATCTATAGCCTCATAGTTTTACGGCTCTCTTGGAAGTATCGACATATATCTTTTTTTTTTTTTGGCGTTACATCTATCTGTAAGAGATAATTCTCTTTCCACTTCAAGGCATCCTGCGCGGGCAGTATGACTTTTTAAAACGATTAACTGCAATTTTGGTATAAATTCACGGCAATGTGATAAGTAGTTTTGTTAGTATTTTTGCTGCGCTATATTATTTCCGTAATTGGTCGTCGATGAGCTTTCCGTTAGCCATTATGTTTGAACATAAAATAGTTATATGAATAGTTCTTGTATGTTTGTAAAGTTCACTTAAAACACATAATATGGAGACAGACGTACATTTTTGCAACGATTAAGAACAAATTTAGTCTACGAAATATTTTGAGTTAGCCGTAAAAAATGGAGGACTCTGTAATTTGATATTTAAGTAATTCATTTTTTCTTCATAAGACCCTTACTAACAACAATAGAAGATGCTTCAATTTTACCAAAGGCCTGTTTTATGTAAATGCAGTATGTAATCAAAATACCTATTTTGTATATTGGTAAAGCTTTATATTATAAAATTATAGTAAATTCTATGCTACGTTGAAGTATATACAGAGATGCACATTGCACAAATGCACATGTTACCGCAGCTTTTATGATCTTTGTAAGGGACGTATGGCTTCTGAGAAACCGGCACACATGGACAGCAATAAAACGTAGATTATCGGGATTTCAATGGACCAATAGACACCGTGGAAGCAAGATAGGTACCAATAATGACGGATACAAACTAGGAAGTTAGTGACGAAATATTTTAATTAAAAACGATTTAATATTAAGAAAATAAACGTCCCTTTTTTCGCTGTGATGAAAATATATTTGTTGAGTATATCGTTTAAACCAAGAAATTAAGTTAATTAAATTATCTCATTATTATTTATTACATTATCTATATATTATTTGTTATTACTAACGGGGTAAATCTGTAATCAGGACTGGACGTATATATTTAGAGCGAGAGGTTTTAATGAATGAGAACGGGTTTAAAAGTTTAATGTTAAAATTATATTGCATATCAAACTGCATTTTGTGCAAGAACTACCAGGACTTTATAATTCTGTAAGAGTACACTTTATCTAGGTCACCTATATCACCTACCACCACTGCATCCATATGAGTATCAATATAGCTGCGCAAATTGAAATCGAAAGTTATTTAAAATATAAGCGACTTGGCTATTTAGAACGCGAATTTAAAAAGGTAGTGGAAAAGCAAGGATTAATTCATAACAAACGGGTTTCAATAGCTTTTGTGAAGTATAGAGCTAAAGATAAGAGATATAAATAGCTTAAAAGGTAGGACGAAAATTTCTTCAGACAAATATATGTACATTTTTTAGCAATTACCTATTTATGAAACATTGAATTTAATTACTCCCTATAATAATCAAATAACATATAAAACCTTATATTTAAACATCTTGTTGAAGTATTTAATAATAATTACGTCAAAAAAAAGTTGTTTGCATTCGCAACAACAGGATACAGAATCAAAAACTGGATATTTTATTGACCTATGACATCATACCTACGCTTGGTCTTATTTAGAAATTGTCTAGAACTACATTATTGTTTTCTAACAAAGTCGGTAACCTAATAACTTATGCTATCCCAGTACATTATCGTCTATCTTCTAGAAATTTTATAGAAACACGTTTATTTATACACGTTTCTAGTTAGTTTACACACAGTGTCTGTAGTAGTAGTTAGTTTACTGTAGTAGTAATCTAAAATCAATGTTGGAAAGATAAAACCTTTGATCAATTTAAAATAAATATAATTAAGATTAAATAAAGTTTTCCCATAATATCTGATTTTCTCATATATGGGCATCTCTCTCATCATATATAGGCATCATCTTTCATTAAGATCATCTTTGACAAAAATCATTAAAATAACATTTAACCAAATTTAACTCTAACAAACTTTTAAGTACTAATCTGTTTTTTGAAGAAATTAATAATTAATTTAGTTAAAATAATGAAATTACGGTAAATAATAGTAGTTTAATAAATGTCAGTGACTGGTTTATACAGCTACGCGGTGCTACGAATACGTACATTCACTATTTCGCGGTATTTATAATAATGAATTATTGTATATGGTCAGAAATAATAAAACGTTGTCGTTATTGACAGTAAATAGGAATTAATTAAGTAAAATTATATTATTATATTATTTATTACGCTAAAGTTGAAAAGAAAATGAAATCTGCAATGTCTTCGAAATATCTCACATAATTCATGTTGATACGAAGCTACTTATTGTAAAAAAGGAATTGCTTTATAATTTTGTTATTTTTATAATTTAGTTTTATTAAAACTTGTACCTGTATAAAATGTGTACTGTAATAAAGTTATAGTTCTTTAAATGTATGAGACGCGTTTTTAAACACTTAACGCTTTCTGATGCCCATATATAAATTT
Source organism: Pontia daplidice (assembly GCA_963693355.1). Lineage (NCBI taxonomy): Eukaryota > Metazoa > Arthropoda > Insecta > Lepidoptera > Pieridae > Pontia > Pontia daplidice. The sequence goes on from CAVNZL010000001.1 coordinate 5,270,086, forward strand.
ATTTTGATTAGTCTCGTGGCGCATCAGGGATTATTTGATGTACACAGTAACCTCTCAGCTCATCTAAGTGATGTTATCATCGTTGACTGGCTACGTTGCTGTATCAGCAATTTGTATGGGACGCCCCTTTATTTAACAATACTGGATTATTAACAAGAAACCTGTTGATATTTATTAGATCCTAGTAATATCAGTTTGCTAACACGTCAATAAAATCGCTGCTGCGCAGTTAGTTTTATTCAGAATCTTGCAGCTTGCATCGCAGTGACGTATTTATGACGTATTACTATGCAAGGATCCTACATGGTCCCATATAAAGAGGGAGTTTACCAATTACAAAGAGATAATGATAAGTATTCCAAGCAATAAAAAAATCAAATCCAATCAGCAAATTGAACGCATTTTCGCGCGTCAGTTATGGAAAATACGCGCGCGTCGTTATTATTATTTATAATATTTTAAAAGGTTTTAAGATATATTACTGACACATACTAAATAATAAAATTATACTAGACAAACAAGGGTACTATATACTACTAGTACTTCAAGTATTTGAAAGTGGTTTAAATGTTAGTATGTGTTATCTGAAACCACATTGTTACGTTGTCATGTTCCCCTAAACGAGTATAAATTGGGTTGGAAAACAAAAATTTGGGTTGGGTTTAGTTGAATTTTAGTTAATATAATTGAACCAATTTTAATTGAATAACCTTTAATTGCGCAGTTGAATATAAAAAGTTTTTTCGTGACAAAAAACCTTCTATATTCAACTGTGCAAATAATGTTACTGGCCGCATAACTTGTATTTTATTCTCACTTTAGTATTAATGTTGTCATTTAAGTGTTGAGTGGAGCTTTGTATGATGGCACATCCCACCTACAACTCTCCTGTAAAATAATAATACTTGACGATTGAAAAGAGTGGCCGAAGGTTTCTCGCCAGTTCTTCTCGTTTGCTAAATGCCATTAACTTATTATTTTGAAATTCATAAGATTCATAATTCTATTAAAAATTATAAAGCTATGAAATATGTCATACAATGATTCCTTATTTTACATTATCAGTTGCACCCCAAGGTCCATTATTGCATTTAGCGGGAGAAGTCATAGTGTTTATAGACTTCAACTACAAAGTAACTCAAAAATAGGCCTAGCTCAAGTTCTCTTCTACATATCATATGGTATGTGCGCTTTGATTTTATCAGCAACTATTATATGCATTCGATAACTTCAGAAGTATTAAAGAGGAGTTGATATGATGAGCATCTGTTGAACTTATAACAATTCGGAATATCCATGAAAAACTTTTCATTTTACACATCAAATCATTAGGTGACATCCCAACCTTTCAGGTGTGGGTAGAGAACTCTTATATTCTCTGCTGCCCCAGTACATAAATAGCATTTGTATGCATTGATGCAGTTTTGTTGGTAATGCAAGACATGTGAGAAATTTATAACATTGACATCAGCAGCAGCCTACTTTTGTAACGTGTGAGGTGTATACCAGAAGAGACTTAACTATTTCACCTAAAAAAATGCAAAAACAATATAACTATTTCGTGTATGCGTGCACACTGCACACAGCTTGCAATAAGTTTGTATGGTAAGAGTATGTTCACATATTTACACGATTATTTGTACGTACACAATATTTTATCACTATAACACAATATCATGTGATTTTGTTTATTTATCACGTGAATATAAATAACGGCCACGTAAATTATTCTATTTTCAAGTTTTAAGATACCGTTACAGTTTTAAAATCTTTAAAAAATATTTTATCAATAATTTTTAGATGTTATTGTGAGTTTATTGGCACTAAAACGCAGCATTTTCTCATGCAGTTTAAATTTGAATGGCCTTGAAACTTGAGAACTCAAACTTCAACCCTCTACAGTTTTATGCAGTCTTGGTAACTATTGATAAACTTTTCGCCTAGGCCTACTAAGTACTTTCTGGGGCTATAAAAAAAGTTTAGATTTGTTTTATTAACTAATAATTTGAATAATATTATTAGATAATAAGTTAAAAAAACAAAAGCTAACGACAAAATTTGACGACATAATTCTAACTCACTACTTTTTTAAATAAATAATTCTTGTACCTATGTGTGAGTAGTGATTTGTCACCAACTAAGTACATTACATTTTGCATTTTTATAATACAGTTTTAAAGGCCAGGGCTTTTAATAATATCTCACAAAAATTGCATCTTAAGAAGTTAAATTATATAGAAAATATAAATCTCCAAAAATAATCAAGATTTTTTAAATAAAGGGAAATTCTAGTTGATGTGGTATTTGTTAGTGCTACCCGGCTCTCAGAACGGAAGAGAGATTTTAATATCAAAAACGTATTTTCACCAAAATATATAACGTGAGTTCAATTTCTTTAGACAACATAAAAACACATTTGTTTATTTATATTAAAATATTTTCGTATATCTCAATCTTAATTGGGAATTAATTTAAGTATTATCTGATATGAATAATTATAATATGATAGTAAAATCTGTACAGATGCTGCTCTGAGATGGAACTTGCAGCTCGATTGGGAGAGACGAAAACCTACCCCAACTACCATGTAAATCGACAATGTGTGAAGGCTTGCATTTTCCATTTTCTTCGGGCTATAGCATCCTAGTGACATTAATGCAAGGAATTGCAGTTTTAGATGCTAGTTGTAGCACCAAGTGCATATAGACATTGCGAAACATAAGATCAAATAAATTGATGTAATCTTAACTTTACACTGCAGATCTATACTTATCTGACATGCTTTAGGTATTACAGATAGCTACAATAATATTTGTATCGTGAGTCGTATTGTACACGTATATGAGCGCGAATAATTCAGGTGTAAACATGGGTAAAAAATAAAATAATAATATCACGCGTAAACTGGCACCATATAACCATTGAAAAGATTAACCTCCTGTTAATCAGTAAAAATAAAGTTACTTTTGCAATAATATATGGAAATCGTTATTTGTTTGGTGAATAAGATATGTTATTATCTTAAATCTTTGTTTCGTTTAGTATTAGGCCGTACTATGAGATATATAGTATCTCTTCTTTCTCTCCCATTTTCCCATATCCCAATTTCGTTTTTACTTCCAGGTGGGGTGGAACGAAGCTGCACTTAACAACCACTGCACAGCGTTTATAACTTCCTAGTAATCGCAATGCACAGTGTTGCACTTCTAGAAGTATGCATATCTCCGGACACACGATAAAAAAACTATTACTATCACCTACCTATACATACGAAAAGCATTTGAAGTACCTACTTGACGTTTTTTTTTTAGATACATAATAAGTTCTTATGTGTATTAGAAAATACACACTTTATTCGTAGTGGTTAAATAACTCAATATAAGGGAGAATTTCCTATTTTTTATTTTTCTATGATACAGCATACAAAAATACATACAACCCTAAATTTTTACCCCTGTAGGATCAACCTCTTTTTTTTATTTATTAATTTATTGAACTAAAAAAATGATTGCTAGAAATCACATGTATGGCAAAACAACGTTTTCTCAGTCAGTATATATATGTGCATTTCTTATACAAATTTATGTCACGATTTATATGGTCCTAATACTACAAAATACGGTATGTATGCACTATTTAATACTATTGCTTGAAGTTATAAATAGATAGGGTTATGCCTATTGCATATGGAAATCACCATAATTGCTTAGATTATAATTTTGTGGAAAAACGCTTGTTTGAAATATTATGTACATATATCTTTGTCAACTCCTGTTGCAGTTGTACTGCTACTCTTATTACAAACACCTAGATTGTACAAAAATTGCTAGAAAAGTATTTAATGTAATGATCATATTCCGAAGTATCATAATTTGATATATCTTAGGAAACTAATGTAAACATGAATAAATGATAGTTGAATCATTAGAAACATATTTCAGAAAAATCTTCTAAATTCTTAAACTCGTCTTCCTATAAACATATGAGTGTTTGACGCTTGCATCACATTGTGCACAAGATTAGATGTAACAACTATATATGAAGAAGATTAAGATTTTATAACCTATACGTTTTTGTTTATATTAGTGTTCTCTTACTTGGTTTTGACTCATAAGTATTATTCTATACAAAAAAATATTATTAAACTGTAATACATCTTGGAAGCCGAAACGGGCCGGGCGTCGCGGTGTGCGCCGAAAACGCCAGAGACCTCATAGCCAACAAAAAGACAACATACAAATTTATTAGATACTGTTGTAGAATTGTAAATATAGTCACAAAAAGAAACCAGACCAAGTAATGTGTATATAGTTATGCTAATTATAAAAACAATGTATTTAAGATAAGTTATGTAAATAAGGACTCTTCCGCTAAGGGAAGAGGGGTGCTGACATAAAAAAAAAACTGTAATACATCAATTTCTTGTTGCACGTTATACAAAAGCTAAGGATACACCTGGATATTTTTGTTTTGTGAATGACTTCTGAGATTCTTCCGAGGCACAATAATTACGAAAAAATAAAATAAATCAGATTACGAACAAAGGCATTCGCCTGATACATAATATTAATGAACCTTATTGCGTATACAAGCACCGAAATATTTGAACAAAAAATAATCCTAGATAAACAGTGCTTACATTTTAGGTACTACTTTGAAATAAATTGAAAAAAAATTTAATAGCGGCTTTGCGGTTAACAGAGTTTTCTAACACAAAACAGATTCTCAAATGTTTTTACTTTAAAAAATTGTTGACGACGTGTTTTATCTTAACGCATCTATGGTAGCAACTGTTAATCATCGAGTAATAAGTCATGTACCACTTGAGTTTGTGAAGTGGGCCAGGATCGCGAAGCATTTCAAGTGCTACTGAAAGATTTACAACGTAAAAATTCACGTGCTTATATTATTTCAACCGCTGGGCTGAATTTCAAAATAGTACATGTTTAAATGTATTCCCATGATTAATTTATAATGTATTTTTGAGTAGTGTTTGAAAGTATATCTTCTAGTTCGCGGCTGTATTCACTATCGTTCTTTAGTCTTATAGTAGATTATATTAGTACTTCAACTGTATCAAGAATGATGGAGTCTGTAATGGGTACCGACTATCATCTAATTACTTAATAAGTGATTTTAAGAAACGATTGCAAGACTTTCTTATTGCCATTTCATCTATTATATTGCCATATATATAATATGTATAATGTATGGAGTTAGAGGGAATCCTCTATTCTCGTATCCTCGTAGAACGCTCATAATAAACCATGCGATTTTTCAACAGCAACTTAACAAATCGTGTTAATTTAACATAACAATTAAGGTAAATAATAAATATATAATTATCTTAAATGGTATATACTTACCATGATCATTAGAAACCGCGTACTGATAGTTGGGTATCAGGTCCGGGAGGTCGTGACGCATCGACGGCGATGACGTTGGGGGTCGGTACCCCGGTTCAACAGAGCTGTATGCTAGGGGCCACTCTCGTTCCCCCATTCCACCGTACGAACAGTAATCTCCACTATAAGCCAACTGTTGGCTCGTTCCTGCATGTGGATATGCACAAGCGCCATAATCTATGCCCGTGGAGCCATTTGCACTCGCACTGCCGCTTCCGAGATCATAGCCCGACGGCTGCGAGGGCGGCAACGCAGGCACACCACCTCCACATAAATATCCACCACTACCAAATTGAGGCTTCAAAGCTTGGCATTTGCGGCGGAAACCTCGTGGTCGTCGCCTAAATGAACCTTCCTCAAACATAAACTCTGATGAAGGATCGATCGTCCAGTAGTGGCCTTTTCCTGGCCGTCCCAATCCTTTCGGTAATTTAACAAAACACTCATTCAGACTTAGGTTGTGTCGAACGGAATTTTTCCAACCCTGATAGGAACTACGAAAGAAGGGAAACTGTTGTTGAAGAAATGCGTATATTTCGCTGAGCGTGAGCCTTTTGTTTGGCGAGTGGCGTATAGCCATCACGATAAGGGCAATGTAGGAGAAGGGTGGCTTTTCCTGCCGACGCGTGGCAGGCGCCCGACGGGCCACGTCCTCGGTGATTTGCTCCTCGGTCTTCATACGTGCGCGTAGAGCCGCGAGCGAAGGAACAGTGCGCCGCCCACCATGTGCGTTGCGCCCGCGCCGCCGCCTAAGCCGCGCCCCGAACGCCCCGCTTCTATCACACCCACGGCATTTCATGAGAGCTACATATTCAGGCTTGGGGTATTTTAATTCTCACAAGTATTTTAAGTATTTCGCCTCATTTAGTATTTGTTCCTGAACGAATCTATCAAAATATAATTGGTTATTTTTACCTACACAATTACCTTCTGATTAATTATGAAGTTGTTTTCGCTTAACACTAACATATTAAAAACTAGATTTTCTTTATTTATTTTCAATTGTATAATCACAAAATATGTACTGAGAGAGATACAAGTAATCGTTAGTTCGCGTAGCGTTTGTAGCGAAGTTCATGCGTTAAGTTAGTATTTTATTATTTATGAGACGAGGAGAGGTCGTTACACTGATTTCTCGCAGCCTGTATCATCCACAAACTCATACAAACACAAAACAGCGGAAAGCCCGCTTAGACAATAATATTTATCCGTTTAGCCGTCGCAAGGACGGCTGTCGAACGCCCGCTCTTGACCTAGCACAATTAAACCAAACATTTTACTAGATCTATAAAACAGCTTCACGACGTATACCAAATATTTACCATAAAGCGTAAACCAAAAGATTTGCATTTACTAGCCGGGTTTATTTACTAGTGATCGCGTGAACGAGAATTAACAGGCTATTTTCAACTATGATGAGTTATTACAATCTTTCTTTTTGTGATTGGACTTACCGAGAGTAAGAGTTAAGTTAGTCCGCTTTGTCTTTCGCAATACATACTTACTAGTCGTATTTAAGTATGCCTAAGTATATTTAGTTGAATAAGTGTCTGTTGAAGCACTGAACATTTTCAGCATGTCGTCATGCCAAGATGTTATTAGATGTGGAGGTTGAAGTTAAATAATTGTTATACAAAATGTGATTAAGCCTTCCTTTTCTTAAATTGTAACTCGAAAGTTTTTATTATCAAATGCAATAAGTGTATTCTATTAGATCTCGTCATAGCAATAATTAATGGATAAGTAATTATTTGGTATTAAATAAATGTAATTTTGTCCGTGAAAACCAATAAGAAAGGCACACCATTTAAAAGTTAAACCCGGTCAAAAAATTAGAAGGAGAGTTGTAAGCTATAAGGTAGTTATTATGAGAATAATCATTATAATTCCTCACAAGACATGTTAATCTCATACTTAAATAGAATTCAAACAATTACATGCGAGTTTAAAAAGTATGTCGAATTATAACTTTATCATATTAATTATTTCAAATAAGCACACTGCCAAAAACTTTATAGATAAAAGTTTTCGCGCTTATAGTGCACAACTTCCACTTATTTTCAACGTTCGTAAATCCTCGGTTACTGTAACTTCAGTTGACTTCATGTCCCTTTCTTCTAGACTACTTTATACCAAGAGCGAGGAAGACATAAAAACAATGACGTCACATGGCGGGAAAATAAGCTCCGCCCCCAAGATGGCGCAGTAGTACGGCAATGTGCAGTCATTGCCTGGTATTGAACCCTCCATTCATCACTGTTTACGATCCAAAGATGTTAGCTTTGAGGTTTTACGGTTTCGCCTTAATATTTCGTATGCAATTAGACATTTATAGGTTCTTGCAAATTGATCATTGGCAACGAGGAGGGAACATTTTGTCTTGAAAATACAAACCGACTTATTTTAAATCTTCAAAGAAGTAATATTCAAAAATTTGATTTTACAACCACAACCATTACATGAGCTCTTACGATGAGTCATTAATATTAATATGCCCTGATTATTGATTTGTATATTAGAATAGTTTATATCAACCTTTTATATGTTGCGTTTATGCTTCTAATCAATACAATTTAACTTAGGAACTCAAATGCGTTTACATAAAAAATCATCCGTTTCATAGACATACTTAATTATAGTTCTCTCAAGCAACGCAAGCAATTTTAAGCAGGGAATAAGGTAACTTTTTTGGCAAATTCTTGGTAATAACAAAATGTAATGTTTATATAAAACGATATGGTTTCCGTCCCTTTATTCCTTTATTACTTATTAGCGCACACATTGTTCATAATTGTCTAACTCGGCAAACCTTTTGAAACCTACACTGATATAAACAACATTAAATTGTTCTCTCTTTACCATCGCGAGTCAAGTGACACACTAACCACTATCAGTATATATATAGTATACGGTTACTTTGTAAAACATGGTATAAAAAAGATGATTTTGATTGTATTATTCGACAAGGGAAAAATATTTTTTTTTTATTAATATGGTAACGTTTTAATCTATTTAGGCAGGCAGAAGTTTCAACAGATGACCTGGGAGCCGGCTGCACAATAGACGGAAAAGTCCAGTCCAGTCCTGGACTTTTCTGTCTATTTCGTTTAGTTTTTAAATATTAAAAGATTTGCCAAAAATCTTACCTGCTAGATGATTCTCGTATAAGAATATTTTCATTTTAATTACAATACATTAGAGAATTTATGGTTTAATTTTAATTTTTAATTTACAAAATTACTTAGACCACGTAGTCTAAGTAATTTTGTAAATTATTCTTTTATGTGTATCTATTATATAATGATATTTATTTTAAAGTTTTACAACGTTATAAAAGCTCTTAACGTAACAATTATCTACCACTAACAATTCGGCTGGAATTATGATTGTTCTTATAATAATTGTAGGAAACTTATACAACCGTTTCGTAGGGAAAAAGTTTAGCTAAGTACAGAAATATATCAACTATCATTATACTAATGATGAGTAGGTACTTAAAATCAGTGCAAAGCAAACTTTGTCAATAGTTTCACTTTAGTGCTCATCGTTGAGTTCATAACGCATGCGTAAACTTAACTAAGTCTAGACTTTAAAACCTGCAGTGAATTCTGCTAGCCTGGTATATAAGCGCAAACTTCGGTCTACATTACCTACTTGTAAATAGACTACAAACAGATTACAGACACCAAATAATTCTATATAGTATGTATAAGCGCAAGAAATTAGTGTGTATGTACCTAATGTACACGTGTCAGTCCGTCTAGAAATAAATAAAATTATGTGATTTACATAGTAATATTAAATTTAAAATGTTCTTTATACAAATGAAGTTTATATATATTTTAACACTTTATTACAAGACAAATTATAGGCATGTAAAAATTAAGCACCTTTTTAAAACGTGATCATTCCATGCTATCCAAAAGCCATCAACTCGAACATTATCAGGTGTTGAAAGCGTCCCATGTTTGATCCAAAACTAAGGCAAGACGGACGCAGGCGCACAGACAGTAAATTACATTTTATGACGAAGAAGCCATGTGTATTGCGTCCATTGTCAGTTCCGACGCAGTCAGGCATTCCCGATCTAGCTTCACACGAATGTTTCTTTGCGAGAATATGTTATATATAAAGTCTTTATTTGCTTATTTCTTTGAAAATGTCTTTATGTATTAAATGTAATTGCGTTAAATTTGACAATTATTAAATGATTCTTATATTCCTTTTTAACTTAGCTCGTAAATAGCAGATTTATCGATTCTTACTGTATAGTAATTTTTTACTTTTTAATTAGTAGACAACAGAAGTGTAGGAAGTTGGCACCCTAACATATATTTACACGTTCGTTTGAATCTTAATTGCTTTAAGTGTGGGTATAGTTTTAAGGTACTGATCAATTTAAATTGTTACGGTGCAAGTTAATATAGTTCTTTCCATATATATACAAAGTATATATTGCGAATTGTTTCCTTATTAAATGCGTATAATAAAAAATCACTTATACCGAAATTAAATTATGAAATAGGATAATGCTTGCACAATTGCGTTTGTGTCTTCCTGTTCACGGCTACAATCATGAGCATCCATTACTAGAGTATTGAACATAAACAACAGTGTCGGCCGGCGACTTGAAAGCTAATACCGGGTATTTTGATCGGGCTTTTTCTACGTACCGCACAAGTTGATAGCCGACGTCTAATGGGTACAAAATTGTGACGCCGAAGGTCCCAAATAGAGTCACTTAGTTCATACAAGTCGAGGGCTAATCGAAGAATTAATTATGCTTGATTTATATTAGTTATTGTTGGACTATCTTAAACATGACTTCATCAGTTAAATATAATACTTTCTATCGAAATTAAGACGAGATTTATCACTAACATTATTTAAGCCGATGTTTCCTATAAGAGAATATTATGACATTATGATGGGTTGAACACTAGTTCATCATCATTATCATCAGCCACTGCTGGACATAGGCCTCTCCCAAGGAACACTAGTTATACAGCAAATATACAATTTAGATTAAATACTTATAATTCAGTCAATATATACTTATATTTGATATGGTGTAAACATATTTATTAAGGGGCCAGACGCTAATTGGAATGTCTTATAGTGTTTAAAAAATAAAAAAATCCTATTTGTAAATATACCTAGGTGCAGTGCCACAAGGAAATAGTGATTATATAGGACTATTTTTATTCGTTTAACCCTTTAACAAGTGTAATCTGTAATTTTTTCCATGTATTTAGTGAATTCTGGTATAGGTTATAAAACTTCTCGTATATCACGATGTTAATTGCAAAATTGTTATTAATAGCGATGCTTGTGGAAATAAATGTGTGCTTTTGAGATGCATGCCAAAGTTTCAAGCTGAAAAGCTGTGTCTAGCAGACATCCGATTTAACTTCGAAATAATCAAAGTCTGATAAATAAATACCTTTAGAACTATTAATATATGATATTCCATTATTTAGGTATTAGTTGATATATGGTTCCAATCCATTTGACATCTAGTTGTCCAATTGTGCAATTCCACTATATTTTATATTTATACCAAGCCTAAATGTTGATCAAAATATGAGCAAAATATTTATGACGAAGCAGGAATATACTTCATTATATAAAATTATTAAAAACAATTCCGAAATAGATTTCTCACACAACAGGACTTACGAGTACGAGTTTCGAGAACAGTTCTTACGTAACGTGTTCAGAAATCAATCAATGTGTAGAGGACTATTAGCGGAAGCCTGCCAGATCTTTGGAATATTAGCATGGATACAGTCGCGTAGCTGCCGTCAAAAGTTATGAAGTCTAATCTAAACCAAGTCTGTTAATTCAGTATCAATGCCTATGTAAGGGACGCACTTTCGCACACTACCCGGTTAGCCACAAAGGACCTAAGCTTTCAATATAGTATTATTGGATACTTTTTATAAATATTACATCCAGATCCAATAAGCCAACAGTGCTGCCTATCCTACAAACGTGGACAGGGGATCGAAGACATGACTCTCTAATTTGTCATCATAATTGATACTTTGATAGTTTTACTAGGTAATCACGTGGAGTAGGTCTATTTAAATTTAAAAATGGAATCGTGAAACATTTAGATTTCTTCGTTTTTATTAATACCTAGCAAACGAGTGACGTCGCCTAACATCAAAGTGTAAAAATACTTCGAGTCGAATCCATGGGAGTTAAGATCAAAGAGTGCACACGAAGTCGTTATTGGCCTTTATTTTGATATACATATACATACAGTGGTGATAGTACAATTTGCTTCGAAGAAACGAAAACTGTAACGTATGGAAAAAATTTAAGAATTGTGAACACTCGCTCTCTAAATTGCTAATATTCCAATTAAACGCAACTTTCACTGTAAAGCCAACCGAATTGGGTTCATTTTTCAAGTCCTAGTTTTGCTAAAAGCGTTGTAGTTTTCGTTTACTCTAAGGATATACTGTGAGTTACATCATTACACGAAGATAACACCAATTATAATATATATTTTGTATGATCTAGTGATAAATCAACAAAATAGAAGTAAAAAATAAAACAGAATAAAATTACATGCTCTCTCATCATTACTAGTACGAATAGTTGTTATTTTAACCTATTAAAAATAACAAAATTATAATCTGACTAACGTGAATTACGTAGAACATATATTTGAACTTAAATTCGCGTCCGCCAAAGTTAATCTTATACAAACAACCTTCTTATAACATACACGAGTATTAATCCAAGACAATTAGCCCTTGCACTGATTCATTACATATTTAACAACATTAAACATTACGAGAGCCCTCTCAAATAACTTTTTATTTATGTTTATAATCACTTTAAATTAATATTAGAAGACAATCTGCCGAAGTCGCCATCCTGAAAATAAAACAACATATAAGCCATTCGCAATATAAAACATTTAATTTCTCGCTTTAAGGCTGAATTTCGCTTGGCTTCTAGATGATGATTACATTTTCGACTTCAACATATTAATGTTAATTCTTTTCTGCTTATACTTACATTATCCTTTGCTATTTAGATTTCGCCACAAGGCCTAATAGCTAGTGAATCTGGGTCTTCATTACGACGAGTACGATTTCCTTGAGCCATAAAGTTAGCCCTGTAAGCTGGTATAAATTCGCAAACTCTGTTGTTGGCTAGAAACGAGCACTCAGCCTTCTGTCTCCTAATGAAATCCTTCAATTCAGCAGGTAATGCCGCGTAGCTACCAACTGGTTCCTTTGGATCGCACACAATGTTGTGGATTGAGTTTCTGTTCTCTGCCATGATTATTATTAATTCCGAAAAATAACTGCAAATAAAGAAAAGAATGCATATTAAATATGATGAAAAGATTTGTTTGAAAAGGTAAATGTGTTTTAATAATTTGTTTGAGTAGTAAACATACAAAAATTTTATATACCTACGTAAAATGCGAGCGCTAGCGACATAATTTAGGGTGGGTATAATTAAAACATATATTTTGAAATCGTACCTATAAAGAATTTATATGTAAGCATATGTAACTATTTTCAAAAACTCAACGGTAATAATGAAGGAAGCGTAAGTAAAAAGACATCAGGTCTCTTTTTATCGTTTTCAAATTTTTTAAAACTGTTTTCAACCCTTGTAACTTTACCTATGGTAAAGTTACCCTTGGTCGGCGGATGTAAACAAATGTAAATAGCGGCCGGATCGGCCACATGTGTTTTAGCCGAAGTTAAATTTTTAGTGGGCATGATGTGGATAAAAAATGCTAATGTTTTACATCACACCCGTCAGCCGATATCTTAGATACCGGGTGTGAATTACGCAGAAACATAATGAAAATATGCAACCCAAAATATACTTCTCAAATAAAAACACAGAGCTCTAAACTCAATTATTGAAATTATTCCGTAACAATACCAGAAAACTGCATATAAATAACGTATGTTGATGTTCAAACGCAACGTGCGATATTTTCAATAGCTCCAAAAGCAATTTACTCAAAAGTAGGAAAATCAAAAGGAGGTGCAGGATACAGCCATCAGCGTTCCCCTTGTTTTCACTGCATCATCGTGTCGGTTCTAAGAAAATATACAAGGGACTAAAATGTAACCGCGTCTTGGCCACACGCTTTGTTTTGACTAGTCGTCAATTGCATTACTAAAATAACCCTAGATAAACACCGTCCTGTCTATTGTCACGATTATTGATCGTAAATCTAATAGCTAAAATAATGTAATAGCCAAAAATTTAATTACTAACGCCGTGAGTTCATTTTCATGAATCGACGCAAGTAGACCGATGGAACTGTAGTAGCAATTAGGTTGTACATTGAATTTTCTTCAGTTTCGATATATATGATACATTTTATATATTATACAGCCGGCTGAATAATGAATAAATGTAAATATGCACTTACTTACCTTAGGAGAAAATTTTGTTGTCTGGAATTTGTTCGATTTCCCACATTGACCTTATACGCATGTGCTGCATCCACCGCGCAGTCGCACTACCTATGGTTGCAATAATTGATTAAGGTATCTTTGCAAAGAGTAAACTGGAAACATCCTTGTTTTTATAGAGAGATCTTGATAAAATCATTTTCGATCATTATCGATTATAAATGTTAGGCCCACTTCCTAAGTTGTTAAATAAGCGTCGACTATACATAAAAGGAGAGATTTGATTTGAAAATTAATCTATGTAAACTATTGTCTTCGGTAGTTTTTATTGTTTCTTATGTAAAATGTATATCTATTTATGCAAATAGTTGTGTAAATTTCAATCTTCCGTTAACGAGCAAGCTGCTTAATTGACCTTCCTTCAGGTGAACCACCAGCCGGCGGATGTGTTTCCGAGCCGATTCGACTTGAGAGTCTTCGAAAGAAGAGCGTATTTCCTTTCATGGCCAGCAACACGCCTGTAGGCCTCCTGGCATTGGGTCTGGTGTCTATGAGCGGCGGTTAGCACTTCTCTAAGTGACCCGCCTGTTCATTTGCCACCTTCCCATAAAAAAGATGCTTGATTTGACGGATGACTCTAGATATGGACCTAAGATGGTGACGATGAACATCCATTAAGGGAACGTTCCCGGACATAAAGACGCGTTCCTGGATTGCTTCGTCAAATGATAATGTTAGATTATGTTGTTAGAATGTTTTAAATAATTAATTATACTTGTTTATTTATTATTGATTTAGCATTTTATAACCCTGAAAATCGCCACCTTTGATTTAATACATTATAATATGGGCATGGTATATGATATTTCAAATTATCATTAAAAAATACAGTATTATTCAGCCAACAAAAGCTTTACTTCATTTTAGTTTTACGGATATAAACTATTACAAGCAATAAAATTGAAAAAATCTTTAAAAAATAATTGTAAATAATTATTGTTAATGTAATGTAAGTATTACTGGGAGTTTTGCAAAAACTTCAATTTATTAAAAAATATATAATGACTAAGATAATAGTGTACAAAATATATAAAAAAATTGACGAAATTTGAAAAATAAACCTTAATCATGATATTGATAAAGTATGGTGACAAAAAATAAATAATGTTTATTGATCAAATTAGCTTTATTCGCTGAACTAATATCAATTATAACTTAAGATTCCACAGCGCACGCTATTCAGATTTTATATATGACATAGATATCTTATTAACTTTAACTTAGTGTTTAGAATTTAGATGCAAGTAGCATCTAAATTCTAAACACTACATAAAGTAAATAATAAATTTTACAACTGTTAATTTACTTAAACGTGACTAACCTTTGAGAATTTTTATAAAATTATTTTTAATATATATAAAATTACTTCCGTATATAGTTTCATTTAATCATTATTTCATCAATCATTCAAGTATCATTCATGAATTATTGAATTAAGGAAAAACGAGACAGCGCTCACCCAACTATTTTTATTGCGGATTTATTAGAACAACGTTCTTATATTAAAATGTAATTTCGTAATTATACTGCTATTGTTTTTCTATATCACGAATGAAAATAATATTAAAATAAGACCGTATTTTCTTACCCGATTGAAAAAATCTCTAATCATCTCTAATCACCTGTACGATCCATATCGTACATTAAGCAGTATTTAGTATTTTAAAGGGGTCAGCATTTTGGACGCGCCCGCGTAAATAATGAAATTTAATTCTTCCATAAAAAGTTCAGTTCGCATCGATTAATCAAGACGATCGCGCGTTCTCGCACACCCAAATCATTTATTCATATAATATATAATATTTCTTCAAGCAATAAAGGTGTCAAACAAGGACACAACATCCTTTATTAAATCATTTATCATTATCATCAAGTAAAAGGAGTGGTCAATCACGGACGCAACAGTACCCGATATAAATTATGCTTAACTTAACTTAAGTCATTTATGTATTTTTCAATATACATTTCTATTGCGAATACCTTGAATAATGACTTTTTAAAGGAACGAAGCTAAATTAAGATACAGAATTGATGAGTCTTTAAATTACATAAATCTTTAAGCTGACCATAGTTTTTATACCGAAAAATAACTGTGATATGTCATACGCGGTAAATGCTTTATAAAAAATCGAATATTACTTAGCAAATTTTTCCCCCATTGTTCATAAAAAGAACATCACATTATCTAGTCTCTCGTGCCTTTTTGTCACAACGTAAAGAGAATTTAACGAGAGAGATAAACTTTGTAAATTTTTATTATAATATCTTCAATTTAAGGTAGGTAGGAAATAATTCAGCTTAACTATTTCATTATATATATATTTTGTTATTAAGACTATAATCCAACAGTATTCACACTGACACAAAATTATAAATTCTCAACATATTAAAATTTCAATTATATTAACACAGTACTTAAATTTTAGGATATATTAACTTAAAAAAGAATGGTAAAATCGCTATCATTACTAATACAGCTTATCAATTTTTTTCTGTATTGAAAAACATACTAGGGGACAGTCCCCCCGAATAGTACATTGTATCAGCACCTTGAATAGGCTCAATCGAAATATTCAACAAATCCACTGGGTCCGTACCAACAGACAAACTATTCATCTGATGAGAGCGCATATGAAAATTGCGATGGCTTATTTGCTTGAAGCGCTTTCCACACACTTTGCATCCGAAGGGCTGTATGTTTGTATGTGTTCGCATATGCTGCTGTACATGGACTGACTGGGAGAAGCTCTTATTGCACAATATGCACTTGAACGGTTTGACCTTTGTATGTGTGCGAAGGTGTTGATCTAATCCCCCTTTCTGGGTAAACCCTTTGTTACAGAAGTTACATTTGTATGGTCGAGCTCCAGTGTGCATACGCATGTGTTGCTGCAATCCACCTGATTGAGTGAAGCGCTTCTTGCATATGGAGCATTGAAACGGCTTCAGTTTGGTGTGAACACCCTTTATATGCATCTCAAGCTGCATTCCATTAATAAAGATTTGACCACATAGGTGGCATGGGAATGTTTCCTGTGGACTGTGTATTGAATTATTCGGACTGTCCAAAAGCTTTTCACACACTTGACAACGCAAGGCGCCAGTAGTTTTCCGGCGTTTGGTATGTTTGTCTCTGTGGTGCAATGAATAGTCACAGCATTTTAGAAAGATCTCACCACATTCCATTGCTGGATGATTTATTGACATCCATGTGCATTTAAAGGGACCGCTGGAGAATTAAATATAACAATTAAATATTAATAATTATAATTGATCGGATTTATTTATACAGAATTTGTAAGCCTAGGAATCTTCATTATACAAACAAGCGTGTACCACAAAAATGTATTATATAAATCTACAAATATTATTTTTTATAATATAAAATAAAACTTAATGCTAATTCACTAATTATTTGTTAATTAAAAGCTCAAAACACACTCTAATTGTATGCAGGATTTCAAAACTGTTGGTTGTGTAAAAGTTATGAATATTACCTAATGTTGGAAGTTGGGGGTTTAGCTGGGATTGTTCCTGTTTGAATTAATTCTTCTAGGTTAACTGTTGCAGTTTTGGAATCATCTCCTTTTGCAACGAGATATAATTTCTTTATGTCTTTGTCTGTGTTTTTTTTATCTAAAAAATACAAATTCAAATCCGGAAAATATTGGCTTTTATTTAATTGTATTAAATGGAATACCCTTAGGTCCCTCATTACCTAAAAAAAAGATTTCATAAAATCATACTCAATGAATACTAGGTAAATCTAGATATTTGTCAACCTCAAATCAGATAAAATGAGTGCTTCAGTGAGATCAACATTTTAATATGAATTTGATCTTCTTTCATAAGTTTTTTTGTATACAATAGATTTATACACTCCAATTAGACATACAGCACATAGTACCTCAGTGGAATTGAGATTATCTATCTCTTCTGTCTGACAGTGAGTAAAATATTGATGATTTTTGAGTGCAGACAAGTTTAAAAACCCTTTTTTACAAAGAGTGCATTCATGATTTGCTACCTCAGACATACCGGCTAAGTTCTGGAATCATGAAATATTAAATTTATTAAAAACAGAAACCATATGTTACTTTTCTTCTATATTCTCTATGAGACAACTTCTACTTAGAGAAAATAATGTACAATTTGGGTTATATTATATAATAATTTGCATTACACTATATGACCGTAATGAGGAACATTAACACATAAATATATTCTTTTAGTAGTAGGTAAATAAATAGAACTTACATTTTATAATATATAACTACTGTAAAAAAGGGTTAACCTTCTACTATATAATAGGCATAACTAATTAAACGTACAATTTGAAACTCCATTTTCATGAAATCGTGGAGAGCTGGAGATGTTTGTTGTAAAGATATTGAAACAATTTCAATGCGTTAAATAAACCTTTTAATGTCAAAGTAATATTTATTCTTCCGATCTAGATTAAAGAAACGACTTTATTCCATAGCAAACATACAATTTAAATTATATTGAAAACATACATCGGCCATAACAAAAATGAACACCAGTAACAGTTCAAACTTAAATTATCAATGGCGCGAAAAATCCAGAGACCATGCCGGAATAGATATAATGAACGACTCTAGAATTGAGCTAATAACTTAGATAAAGTAACGTCAACTTATTTGTAGAAGAAATGATGTCGCCACCATCGTATAGGGTGGCTATAAGTTACTGTAATCGGTAGAAGCATTTATGCATTAACTTTTAGTATATAATCTCTCATTTTAATCATTAAAATAAATCCTATCTTAGTTTTTGTGGAACAGGTTCTCTTAATGGGAACAGTATCGTTAGTGGTTCTTTCATTGGCACCCACAACACCGGCCGAAACAATCTATTTATTTATTTCTATGAGCATAACATGTTATTCTTGTTTCATATTAACTGTACATGAATAAATATAAATATAGTAAATTAATAAATATAACTATATAAGTGTCGCTACAATTATTGAAGAAGTCTTTAGTTTGTCTATAGCCTGTACGTCAACGGCAAGTAATAAACTAGTAACTACTATTCTAATAGTCGGCGGAGTGTCAAATGTCAATTTAATCTACATTACATATTGATATGGCGTGTTGACTGTTGAGGGCCGTGACCTGCTGGCTGCTGTCATACTATCCTGTGTGTTATTATCACAATATTTTAATGATTAATTCATTCAGCAGAATCTATAAACATTAATTTGAATTCAAATTAGGTTTTCAGTTTCAATTAGCATCTAATGAACGGTTTATCTTTATTCTGAAGTTTATTACAACTTCCCTTACTAGTATTCTAACTTGTATCCTTATATTATATATTAAACTTATTATATATTATTATAATCTAAACATAAAAATAACCGCTAAATCATTGTTTTTTTAAGTTACTTCATCATTGTTGAAAACAAACTGTCAATTTTATGGGTTCATCTCTTGTGGTCATTCAACAAATATGATGGCTGGTTCGGCTCTTCGAAGGCTAATGGCCGAGTACAAACGTAAGTAGTATGTAGAGCGAGGAAAATTAAATTTAGCGACTAGTAAGTTGAAGTCCCTTATGTTTTTTTTCTAACAGAACTCACCCTGAATCCACCTGAAGGAATTATTGCTGGACCTGTTAATGAAGAAAATTTCTTTGAATGGGAAGCCTTAATCACGTAAGTTACGTTATTACGTTACGATAACTACTAGTATATAAAAATGTAGTTTTTTTTGTATATTTTTTTTCTGAAAAAAGAACTAAACTTTAGATCACATCATATTATGTAGAAAGATCTAGAACAACAAGATTAAAATTTGTTTTGAAGTCTAAACATACTATGGTTAAAATATTTTTTTATAATAATTAATAGAGAGAAACACACATATTTACCAATATCTAAAATGTAAATAACATAACATATATTGAAAGTAATATAGATATTTGTCACAAGATAAATAAAAAGTAAATAAAATAAAAAAGTCACATTAGAATGTCAAAGTATTGTATGGTAACAAATAGCAAATGCATAATAAAAATTGTCACATAACATTTCCAGATAAGTAGAATGGTGCCTCCATTCTAGGTTAGGTTAGGTAGGGAACTCTTACTGCTGTGCTTATGAATATCACATCACCAATTTCATTAATTAGTATAAAATATGAATCTAACAAAATATTTTACAATATAATAAGGATTAATAGTTATAATAAAGCATTAATTATTAATAAATTGTTGTTGTTATGTGTATAGTTAGTTCTGTAACTCTCCCCTTTCCTACTTGACTTCTCAAAGAATTATAATAAGGATTGGCACAACGTAATTCCAGTATAATGTTTTTAACCTAATGTAATACTACAAAGACACTATTTTGTCTGTCTGACTATAATTTTGCCTATTTACAGTGGCCCAGAAGGTACATGCTTTGAAGGTGGAATTTTTCCTGCTAAACTTCAGTTTCCACCAGATTACCCGC
Source organism: Pontia daplidice (assembly GCA_963693355.1). Lineage (NCBI taxonomy): Eukaryota > Metazoa > Arthropoda > Insecta > Lepidoptera > Pieridae > Pontia > Pontia daplidice. Next base: position 5,290,434 of record CAVNZL010000001.1, read on the forward strand.
TTAGCCCTCCAAAAATGCAGTTTATATGTGAAATGTTCCATCCTAATAGTGAGTGTAATATAACATAATCATTTTACACACAACATTATTTCAATCATATTCTGTTAAAAAATCTTTTTTTCTATAATAATCCACACTTTTTTTATATCTTTACTAAATTTATTTTATATTGAAATAAGATTAATCTGGGCAATGGCTTACTCACAGGAAAATGATATGATAGTTCCAATAAAGTTTTTAAAAGTTTCTAAAAAACCTGATCATAATATAATGTGACACTCTAAATTTTGGCATTTTCAATGGAACACAACATTTGGTATGTCAATTTTATTTTAGTATATGCTGATGGTAGAGTCTGTATATCCATTCTCCATGCTCCTGGGGATGATCCCATGGGCTATGAGACAAGTGCAGAAAGATGGTCTCCTGTTCAAAGTGTAGAAAAAATATTGCTCTCTGTTGTCAGTATGTTAGCAGGTATGTTACATATACATATTATTACTCACAAAATCCTATACAGTTTGATAAAACCCATCTCAATTCATAATTGTTTATTTTTCCTTTGACAATTCAGTAAATTTATATAATTGATACATTTGAGAAGTATTTTATACTTATACAACTTTTACAGAACCTAATGATGAAAGCGGTGCGAATGTAGATGCGGCTAAAATGTGGAGAGAGGATCGTGATCAATTTAACAGGATAGCTGAGAGGCTAGTACGCAAAACACTAGACCTCCCGCCGCCATAACATAATATTGTGAATGCACAGAAGATAGTTGTTTATTGTTTTGAAAGTTATAATTTTTGTTACATGAGCAATTCTTCTATTTGCATAGAAGATTTTTTATCAATAGCTGGGTATAAAATTTTGGGTAATTTTCATGATTCAAATTCGTCTTTAAATATAAAATTGCAAAATATTAAAGTTATTTGATATCTATGTAATGTGAATTTGATGGTACTACTGTACTGAAAGGTTGGGGACATAAAACGAGGAATGACTATTAATTTGATGCAATGATAGTTACAGAAGATATATTTTTGTTTAATAAAAATTTTATTAAAGAAGAGCAATTACTAACTGTAGCAAATCACAAAATTATTGCAGCACTCTATCATATCTCTATAAACTTATTTTTAATGCCAATGTTATAAGTGATATTACTATCTTGAAAGATATCATAATTTGACGACTGTCATTCATCATGGGATTTGTTGTGAAATTCAATTCAAAGAATTGCTTTTTCAATTGTGAAAATTTTTAAGCCCTTTCTGCATTCACATCATTAAGAGATTTCTAAATTATCATTAACAAATTGGTGAATGTTTCCCAAATCCAAGAAGAATTCTCAATAAAATCTTTCTCAATTGTTGAGAACTCAGATGTTCTAAAAGAGACCTGGTACTTTATCTTCTGGGGAGGTCTTATTATTTTTGTCCTTATTAAGTATCATCAATTTCTTTGGTGGATTTTTATATAAACTCCAAGTAGAATAATTTAGGTCTCGTGAGAATTACCCAACATGATGTTGAAAACTCAATCAGAAATGTTTAATATTAATTTTGTAACTAGTTGAAATTTCAAGCGATTTGTTATTAATCCTAGTTATAAGTAAGTAATGGTAATTAGTAAGTCTTATTGTTGATAAGAAATTAAAATGCAAATATTGTTTTTTTATGATTTTAATAGAAACAATAGATTTTATATTTTAAAAGAAATTCATTCAATTGTAGTCTTGAATTATTGAGTGGTGATGTGCATTAATGCACAGTTTACCCTGAAATTGGTATAAGAATCTGAATATTTGTCTAAAACCTTGTTGCTATTCAAAGCATAAAAAATATGTTAATAATGTTAAATAAAGAATATTTTTATATTAAATATCAATGATAATTGATATTTAATTTATGATCATAATTCAAATTATAGGGTCTGTATAGAGGGTATAGTTAATTATGTAATAAAATATTTTATTATAATTACTGTTTTTATAATTATTTCTTAATTCAGTTTCAGTTTAATTACTATAGTTTGAATATATTACAAGTTTGGATTGACAAATAATTACAGTTTAGTGCAAGTACGCACATTATGAGGAAATTTATTACGAACTTAAGATAATACTTACCTATGGTATGGCCTACTAATAGATTTGTTCAGATAAAAATTAACCAGATTCATATTTAGATAGGTTTTGTTTATCTATCATAAAGCTGCGAAATATAAAGAAGAGTAAATCACAAATAAATTTAAAATAAATGAAATCAATTTGTATTAATTAATTTATCACCTAAGATTCGACATCTTCTAAAGCTAATCCATATTAGAATCATGTACGTTTTGTATAAATTTACAAAAAAAGCATATACTAAAAAATGTTTATAATCATACAAAGATTTGTGCAGTCCTTACAAAAACATTACAATGGTCTTTCTACTCAAACTTAAAAATCATTATTCGTGAGGTACCTAAGTTGTACACTTAAGAACCCCAAATAAAAGTTTATAATCACTCGCTGGAAGTATCCGAGAAGGCCGCAGTTGGCCGCAAGGAATGATCTAACTGCGGTATTGCTGCTCGACCTCACCCTGCCTTTATGTGTTTTATGTCCGTGATATGTTGGGGTGTAGCTTAGAAAGTCCGACGCAAGGTGAAGAGGAACTCATGTCCCACCCGAATCCTAACAAATTTTCGTGGTAGCCAGAAGGCTATGTCATGAAGGCCCCGGTACATTAAGAAGTCGACCCTGGAAGTCTCTTTATGCAGACATGTGGGATTTATTCTTCATCTGTCTCTGAGACCCAGATGTCCGTAGTCGTTTGAGTTTCTGGGAATGCGTAAATTGCATTTCCTTCTCATAATTCACAAAAAGCTGTGAGTAAATACACAGCCTACATACAACTTACATAATGAAAGATTATAGTTTCCAACACTTGCACACGGGTTTGAAGGCCTTAACATCTAACCTAAATATTAAATTACCACCATATTTCTATAAATACGTAAAAACTCATAACTAAACTTTTAGGAGTCGGTAAAAATGCAGATGCACCTCCCTAAAAGTACCAAAACATGACGACCTACTTAATTTAGTATGTTTGTAAGCGGACAACGATGCAAGAACTACGTCCATTTTTACATAGCATGTAATGATATATTTTAATAATAATAAAAATGGTCTTTATTTCAGGCAAAAATGCCTATATCATCAACATAAAACTTCAACTAAAACTTTACAATTGATAGTATTTGGTGAGATCATTTTAAGCCTTTAATATTAATAAAAATACGAAAGTAGTAAAAAATACTTTACAGGTAATTTTTAAAGCCATTTCATATTATTTTAGAAAAATGCAAACTCGGTAATTAGTTTATATGAAGTAAGTATTAAGGTATATTTGGTGTTTAAATAATAATAACGTTTGAAATCAAAGCAATCATAACTGTTATTTTTTGTTCTTGATCCTTCAAGCACTTTGATCATTTTTACCATCAATGTTTGAACCCTTTTTTAAACGTTCAATATATTAAATGGAGTATTATATATATATATATTCCTATACATAATATTATATATTCCTATATATTTCAATATTGTTATTTTAATTGAAATGGTGATATAAATAAATCGCCATCTTTGAGTCATCTGAGTAATGGACATAAGTTTTGTGCTAGTACCAAATCTATAGAAGCGTGACCCATAACAGGATTTGTTCTATACTTTAACGAATGCCAAGTTGTTGGTATGTACAGTATGTAAGGCATGTGAAGCGGCGAACATGCCACTACGAATAACAATCAGGCGCTATGATGGGGCGTCGCGAACGGCTGAACTTCTGCAACGACGCCGAAAGTCGGTATCCAAGGTGATTAACAACACTAAGTTGGTTGTTAAAGCTCAGATCAGCCGTGGCAGCCGTCCGCTTCGGACCTGTTCACCGACGCTCCTCAGAGAAAGGAACATAAGTGCTTTTCGCAACACCCGCTTCTACTCACCAAGATGAGGATCCTCCCCCTGTAAGTGCATAATTTTCATTTATTACATTCAGTTACGTATCGTGTTGAACTCGCATAAAAAGCGGAATTGTAGGCCTCGCTAGGCGATTGCATTTGCGATGTCATAATATTCTAATGAAGCATTCACAATCGGTTAGATAAAGATATTGAATTAGAATGAAATATTTGTATCTTGATGTTAAATATTTTTAAACTTTAGTAGTAGTAATAGTATTTTACCATCATGCTATGCGCTCAACACCTTTTCGTCATGACGTTCACGATTTTAAAGTAAATTAAAGAATACGTAAAAGTTGGTTTGTCACATCGAGTTCTAAATTACTATTTCTAGATGTACGATTATTTTAAATTTAAAGGTCTACAAAAATCCTTCCGAGTTGATTGCAAAGGTCACTCTTTAAACTTTCACTCCTTTATGTCGTTTACCTATTCTATTTTTGTGGAAATAGTTATTTTTCTTCTCTCTCATTTGGGATATGTTCTTCCAGTACAAAATGAAAGTTGGTGTTGTGCGGAGGCTAACGAAACAAATATTTAAAAGAACATATATTAAACACTAATTATTAATGAGCTGTTAAGTTTTGCTATTTGAACTAGCTAGGTAACACCAAACAATTATATTTAAAATTAATTTGGCGAATCAGAGAACCGGTTCAATTGCTGAACCCACATTGAAAGATTAGGGCGCGACCTACGATTAAGCAACTGTGAATAAAGTACCAGTTACATACGAATCAAAATTATGGCCATGGATAATCAGAGAATTAGAAATGACATAACTGCTCTATATAGAATAGTATGTGGCAATTTGACATTTATTCTTTGGAGTAGGTAATGATGTTCCTCAAAACATGGTTAAATAAACTTACGATACTATTAATAATTGTTTGAAAGTTTTATTAATTTTAGAATAGTAACGTAACTAAGATAATATCTATTAAATGTGCAATTGCAAAAAGGTCAAAACTAAGAATGAAGCAACATTGCTGACTCATCAATTCCAACATTCTAATTCGATAAAATCTTTATCTTACTTATTATTCCATAGGAATAGAGACAATCATTGGTAAAGCACATAAAAATAACGAGTTTAAACAAATATTATCGTCTATTATATTTTTAAAGAAGTAATAAATAAATAAAAATTGTATAACTTTAAATAAACAGAATTCGCGTTCAAAAATTATAATACGAATCTATTATTCGATACTGCTCTTATTAAGAAAAACTTGAGATAATAAATTTTATGCACACAAAGATTATTTCCTCAATGTTTTTCGAGAAATAAAAAAACATGTTTTCTTTTTGTAAACCTCTTTTAGGTTTTAAAAGTCGTTTAATAAATATTATATTTAATGTCGTACTATTATTTGCGAAGTGTGGCTACAACTGCAAATAACGAATGCAACAACTACCTACTAGTAGTTGGCCTCAATTAATAAAAGATAATGTATTAAAATTCTGTTACAGTTACTTCTCGTTATTTTCGAGGACTCGATAATTATTATTCAGTTACATATAATGAGTGGTTTCAATGTTTAAGTCGAGGTAAATGTAACGTACCGTGTGAAAGATGTTACTAATTGCTATTTTTATATTTCATGAAATCGCTATTATATAAAGATATTCGTCATAAACCGACGATAAATAAAACAATGCAAATTTAATGCGCAATCACATGCAACTGATTTACTAGACGGAGGTGTGACTATTAAGATGCGCTCAAAAATACTTCGCACTTACTCAACGTATTTGGTAATAATATAGGTATTACATAACCTGACGATTGACATTTGTCTATAACTTAGACGAACATCTATTGTATCTTTGTTTATTAAGCATCAGTCGCTCGATCAGCTGCAAAATGTTACAACATCTCTGACTTAAACAATTTGTTCAAGCTCGTAGTCTCATTAAATTTATTGTTCCATAACGTTTACTATCTTGCCCGAGCGCAATTAGGTGCTGTGGGAAGATTCACGCGCAGTACACACAATAAGAACTTTTGCAAGTTCTAGCTTTAATATAAATGATTAAATTCTAGAAACGTCTTTGACGTCAAATGTCAAATGACAGACAAGTGGGTCTGAGGATTTAAATTTTCACACAGCGGTTTACGCGTTTCGGTCCAGGAAATTTTATATCAATTCTCACTTCTCAGCAACAGAAGGCTTCCTGTAATAAAATGCGTCATCAGTCATCTAGAAGGGGCATGCTGTAGTAGTTCTACTACCGCATTGCAAGTCGAGGTCACCCCAATTCCTATACTTTAATTTTAATATATCTTTGCAGTGTTTCTAATAAATATATTCATTACATATGCAATGTGGTCTACTGAACAAAAAGCATAGAAAGTTTTACTTTTTCCGACGTGACAGGCAACACCAATTTTATATTGTCCAAGTAACCGATGTACACTGCATACAGAAACAATCACTTTATACTCACAGACTAAAATAAATTCTATTCGAAACATAGTTAAAATGTCAAGAATGTAGTTTTATTGATATTTTGTTAATAAGGCACGAGTTCTCATTCGTGACCACGTATATAGCTTTGCGATTGGATTTGTATAATATATGCATGTCATTGGATATATTGATACATTACATAAAATAGAGAAAGCTAAAGGAGATTGTTGCGGTTTGATCGGAAGTGAATGCGGAACTTATCTAGCTATCACAACCTGACCTAACCCTGAAAGCGGGACCTGTTACTCAACTCTGTATAAAGTAACGTGTTAACCTTTAGTTAGTTCTCTCGTGCACATACGTCAATGTGTGTTAACATATGATGTATACGTGCCTCGAGGGTTTTAGCCGACGTGCCACGTTCACCCAACCTCGAAATATTTATTGCCTGGTATTTGAATATATGCATCACGCTATCGTACTCGATGACTGAAACTTTCTAGCTCTATTGAAACGGTTTAAGACTATGCAAATTAATCAAGTAACATAACACCAAAAGTATTTATCGCTAAACTGCGATTTATAGTATTGAGTTTTATACATTCAAACATACGTATGTTGCATTTGTAATTTTTGTTACTTGATAAATTCCAGCATAGGTTCACTCCGGCAAAAGGTTGAATGTACAAGGACATCTATTGCAAAAACTCGATTCGTGTATTATATCTCCAAGCATACACTAGCACGTGTGGTTTATATATTTCTCATTTAATATAAAAACGAATCCCTAAATGTGTTTCGCGTCAATCACGAGACCAGCTGAACCGATTTCGCAAATTATTTTCAGAATATTCCTTGAAGTACGGAAATAGTTTTTACGTTGAGAAAAATTTTAATAATCGCCTGAAGAGGTCGTGAAACAACTATATTGATACTTCCATACACATGATTCGTAAAAATACTCAAAAGTCAATTTGAGCAATACCATAACACAAAGTTCAAGTGTCAGTGCAGAGGTTCCGGGAAGGCAAAACCAACTAATAATCGACAAAAAAAAAATGAATTGAATGTTAGGCGGTACGAAGTTCGCGGGGTCAGGTACTCAATAAAGATCCCTGACATTTAACGGGCTTAATTGCATGGATTTTTATGACATGTCATCATGTTAATGTATATTCGAAAGATGTTTTGAGACATTGTGTCACTGAGAACATAATTAATATTTTATATGTTAATTAAAGACCTGCTATGCGCTATAAGATTATATAATATATATTTTGTATCATGGAGAAGAAAAAACAATGTCCTGAGAGCTCCATGTGATTTCTAGTTACATAACGATACGGATGCGAAGAGTGGCGTTATAAGTTACAGTCGCCTAAATTAGCATATTACTCGAACACCTTGTCCATATAGTCCGAAACGATAGCATAGCAGATGTTCTGTATTGAGTTCAATTCCTTTAGTTCATTATATTACAAACGAGCACTAGTTAAGCCTGTATTTTCGGCCCTGAAGTTTAAATAAAATAAATAAAAGCTTTAATTTAACTAGAGCTGGCTTTACGGTCAATAGCCTGTGCTCAGTATAGAGAACTACAAATAGTTGCTATAATATGAGTCTGTTTCAATGTATTTTTGTTGACACTTCACGCAAGCCTTCAGTTCTTCTCAACTCAATAATATTTCTTCAGGCGGAAACAGAGCCAGCGGCCAAATGCCAATCGTTGAGCAACGAAGTTACGAAGGCAGAGTAATATAAAATATATAGAGTTTTATTAATATTTCCAGATTCGTTCTTTTAGTTTGCTTTGCATGGGAGACGACCGCGCGGCCACAAGATGATTCTGAGTCCCGGGCAATCCCATCCAGGGGCTTGCTCAAACGAGGCTTAGTTGGAAAAGGAAAACCCACCACAACTACTACCACAAGTTCGCCTGAGGTATGCTTTATTTTTATACATTGACGCAATTATAAGACTAGTATGGATGTTTGTAGAAGTGAAAGTTAGTAACGGCATATAGAATGTATTAGATAGGACCAATTGGCAAGGAAAACATACCGAATACAAATAATGTAATGGAACAACAAATAACGTTTTTGGAACAAGTTGGCGTTCCGTTTTACTATTCTTCACTATGAAAAGACCTTTACCGTTGCCTGAAACAAATCGCGCAATTTGTAGCATGAAATTCACACTTCTTTTTATAATTATTTCTGATGTATTTTTAATTATGCAGTACTTACGAAAGTTAAGTAGCAAATAAGTTTTTAAAATACACGCTAGCTTTATAAAGAATATATTTATAAGCATGTAGTTTATTATTACAAGACCATTTCCTAATGTGCATAAATAGTCATATTTTAAAACCAGTAAGTGGACAGTCACCATACATCAAGGTACGCGATAGGTATATCTTATACGTCATCACGTTTATTAAATATCATAAATACTTATAATGGGCATTGTTAGTGTTAACAGATTTAGCGATTATTGAATTAAAATTTACAGTCTACTAATTTTCAAGAATACGTGTCTTAATCGACTTATCTGGAAAGACAAACGAAAGTAAAAAAAATAATTAATTTGCTTGATTTATTTGCTCAATCAAAAAAAGCCTACAAATAGTATTCTTTACAAGAAAGTAGTAACAGGTGCGTTAACAGCCTATTATTTGTAAGCGAGAGTCTTATTTGGAATAATGATGCTCAAATTGGGTGATGTATTCTGTATGTAGTATAATTATTATGGGTATTACCCTTTTGTGTGCGACATTCGAATCATTTAGCCCAAGGCGAGTGGGACCGCCCTGTCCGCCCGATGGACGAGTTGCCTTCACAAGTGACCTCCAACTCCCTCTGGCATTTCTACGCGAACGACAGTAAAGGCAATAATACTGATTGAACTGGTTTTTGTGGAATTACGATCGCTATTGGAATGTCTGTCTGTAATCTCCGCGCCATGACGTAAAACGAAAAATATATTAAACTGTGTTTAAGAAATCAATTTTTAAAGGTCGTGAATGTTGAAAAGGTCTGCTTAATTTATCGGTTTTTATTCTAATAATATTCTTAATATCGTATTTATTTAAACACTGATTCATGATTCTCTTTTGATTTCTCTTTGAATTCAAAATTAGAACCGGAATGAATAACCAAATGAGGAGATTTAAACAAAGTTACCTTTTGGCCTGTAGTAAGATTTATAACAATCAAGACTGATTTATGTTAACCATACGTTTGGATTTTCTGATACAGTCGGAAGGTTGTCTACAAATTGTGAGCTGGTCACACATCACCAAATCATAATCGCCTGTTACATTATTTTATTTTATTTTTCGATTGTTACCAAAAATAAATAATTAAGCTTCTGTTTCTATATGCTTTCAGGAGGAAGGTGATTATGAAGAGGAAGGTGACTACCCAGCTGAAGCTGAAGCTCAAGAGCCCTCCACAGAAGCACCCCCATCTTCCACTGAGGGCAAGAAGCTTGTTGCGGGGGGAGTAAGGCCTTTCAGAAGCAACACGGATCTTCTAGCAGCCTTGAAGAGACGGCGGGCACAGGCTGCGGAAGGTAATACGAGGCGACAGATATAAGTTAATAAAGGAGCAGGGCGTCGCTATGTTTTTAGTTAAATTTTAAATGTGTTCCATTTTTGTATTTAATATAAGTTGTAATATATATTAAGGTAGCTGAAGGTATACTAGTAAATTAGTAAATATTGACGATTGAAACAATATGCGTCGTTATAACACTAGTATACAATATGGAGCACTTACATACTTTTCATTCTTTGAGTAGTCTATGATATTCATAACATCGAATGCAAAAATAATGGTTAATATTTTTTTAGCTAAATTAGGTCACTCAGTGGCCGCTGCCGCCAGTCAATCACAAGATGTCCAAACTGAGGCACCAGTAAAAGCTAACTATAGTAAGTATTATGTAAAGAAACATAATTTTGCTAAGGAATACATTAAAAAGGACAGAAAAAACTACACAAATGAAATTGACAATTGACTTTAAAATTCTAAAAAAATATAATATAGTAAATCTTTTCTATATAAAGGTATTATTGTCATAACTTAATTCAGCTTGCTCAATACTTCACTACTTTCGATTTATAATCTTGTACTAAGGTACTCTATAATTTTATTCGTAGTCGTACAAGATTGGCTGATTATTATTTAAGAATTCAGGCAATAATTTTAACATTTCACATAAACCGGCTAAAGTTAACTAGTAAATTTAGTTTATAACACAAAATCTATTGCAGGCAAAAAGCGTTTCAACACAGCTACCCGAGAAACGAAATCAGAAGATGCGCAGGCGCCAGCGCCTGCTAAGCCCAGTAGAGGCCGATTTGGAAGACGTAAGTTCGATCACCTATAAGATCTTCGCAATACTACCATCTATCTAAATGATAATGATTGTATCCAATTGAATATCTTTAAGCAGCTATCATTAAGTTGAATCAAATGTCGTACATTAATTAAGGTGTTCTGTGAGTAATATTATGAAAGGTTTTCTTATAAAACAAAAGGGATTTTTGCCTTTATCAGATTAAGTCTGTTTTTCTTTATTATCGAAACATTCTCAATGGACATATACTCGTAAATCAAGTTAAATACCGGGACCTCAAACGTATAAAATGTTTGTATATAAGAGTCATACATTTACTTTATATACATTTATTGTATAATTATTTGCGACATATCATTGTCGTTTGTCGCTAAGTCGATAACTCTGAGTTTGACCCAAAATAGAATTATAAACACGATGTTTAATGTTCCGTGATTCCCATTCCAGTTCTGCGTCTGTATAATTAATCATTTTGTAAGGCAATAGATAATTAATAAAAACTAATAAGTAATTAGCAGTTAGCCTTCATACTTCCAGACGCCTTCCTTCCCCTGGCACACTCAACATTTTAATTGGCCGAAAATATACCAGCTCGATATCAAAGCCGAATTAATAACATACTTTGCAACGTTGCGTGTCAATTTGTGCAACAAATATAATTAGATTTCGCAAAAGCCATTTTAGCAACCACCTATAATTGTGACTTTAGGTCATATCCAGATTATAGAAATATTAAAATTGTTCTGAAGGTCGGTTTATGCAATATTTCATGTGGAAATAGTTTTGTATAGTTTATGTTTCTTCTAGGGTGGTGAAAGTAATTTTATATTCCAATTATTCAAACAAAACTTTAGCGTTGGTAAATTTGGAATGTAATTTCAGTTTCCGTGGTAGAACACGCTATTAATTAAAACACTAATTAAGTAGACTTGCAGAGCTTTACTTAAAACAAGTTTCTAGGCATCTTGGAAAAAAGTATTATAAAATTAAAAAATGATTGCTTAACTCGCTCCACTTATAATATCGGAGATAATATTATATAAATATAATACAGTACAAATATCATTATTGTATTTACAGGGGCATACAAATTTTAGAAGTGTCGGACATGAAAAAGGTTGGGTTACATTGTATGTCAGTTGGCAAATTTTGCCATTTTTTTTTCAGTAAAAGCGTGTCACAGTATGATCATATTTGAATGTTCACTTCTAGTTTAGTTGTTCTCATAGACTAGTCGTATTATATTTTCTGTTTGTTACAGCCTCATCAAAGTCAATCCAAGAGACAGAGCCCGTAGAAGAACAGAATGACACCGCTCCTGTCACGAGGACCGGCAGACAATTCCGACGTGGTGGAAATTAGTTACTTGCCTTATTGTTCCTTCACAAACCCTCCCCAAGACTTTTAGAAGCCCTCATCATCCTTTTTTATCCTTCCTTTCTCTCCCTTATCTGTTTTAAAGTGAAATTGCTTTAAATCCACAACCTAGAACTCCACGAAAGCCTTGACCTAGGCATTTTTCAGAATCATCGAAACTAATATCATTAGAACGTTTCGAAATTTAAAAATTATATGAGTTAATTGAGTCATAAATTTCATCATTTGTTGACGAAATATCTCTTGGATTAATACTATATACCGAAATTTTTCTATAGAGTTAAAACTCATGAATAATCGGTCTTATTGCAGTGTTTTAACTTAAGTCTAATTCTGTTACGCTGATGATATGATGGAAGGAGTCAGATGAGTACTTTAGTTGAAACGCTGCAGAATGACTGATTTTTATAGTACTTGATAGTGATTTTAATAAGTATATTATAAAGATATTGATATCCCTATCAAACGTCATATCATATTCTGTAGTTATACCCATATCATTATATTCATATGTACCAGTGATAATATTACTACCGTGTATGGTCGATGAGATTTTATATACTACTTTGTAAATTATATTTCTAAGTGTTTTTTTAAATAAATAATTTAAATAAGTTTGTTTTTCTTGTACTAAGGTTGTTACACTGTGTTAATAACTTTATACTTCGCTGACCGATAAAACCGCAGAGAAACAATATTTAAAGTTTGATACAGCGAAACACTTTACAACTTGTTGTCGTGAAGTGTTTCGCTTATGTCTCCGAAATATATATCAATTCGTCAGTAAAAAATCTTGTCAATTAAAAAATATTTAGAGACAACAACGTTTATATTTTCTAGTAATAAAAATATACCAATACGAAAATAACAAATTTAATGTTTTTATGTTACATTTATTATTCGATATTCGAATGCCAAAAACTTATATAAAGAGATAACAATGAGCTTAATTCGATGGCTTAACTTCAGCGAGGGGCGTCTTGTAAGTTCCGGGTTTCACCAAGTTCACCAATTGTTCAGCAATTTCTTGACCAACTCGTATTTGGGCTTCTTTTGTAGATGCTCCTGTAGTTAATATATGAGAAACTTCCTTGAGATGACCTCGTAACTCAGAAAAATAAATTTATTGTTTAAAAGTCCCAGTAAGCAATCGTCAAATCATTGTGCCATGGGAATGTGTATACATTCGTTAACTCCTCAACTAATTTACTCAACATATACGTTGTGAACTTGTAAATAAAACAAACAAACATATATAATAAAAAAACAAGTTCAAATAAAAAGAAATGAAGGAAAAAAGTACCTGTATACAAATAACTTACCGAGATGGGGGGTAGCGACCACAGATGGATGTTGTATAATCTCAAGAGTTAATGGGTTTTTCGGGGGTTCCTCTTCGAAAACATCAAGAGCTGCTGCTCCAACCTGGATACAAAAAATAGTACCACTGAAAAGGCTTGCTTAAAGTTTTTCTTTAAACACCCTTAGACATTTAAGTATTCCAGGTGTTTTTATATTTATTTATTGAGTCCAATAAAACAATCTAAACCGGAGCTTATGTACATTTTATTATTGTTGATGGCTGTGAAGGCATAAATAAAAATTGTGACTAAAACTAACCTAGCGGTCGGTCTGTCCAATAAAGCAAATATTACTATTTGACCTTTTTTACATTTTGTCTCGCTAGCTACAAAGCTACAAAGCTACAATATACAATAGCTACAAAGAACCGCTCTTATATTTATTATCTGTTGTTCAATCTAATTATTAAATTGTTTTACCTGTCCTGCCTTGAGTGCCTCCAGGAAATCTGGTTCGTGAATTAAACCACCACGTCCGACGTTCACAATCTTCACACCCTTCTTACAAGAATTCAGTACTTCCTTGTTGATGAAGTCTAGAAAGTTATTATAATTTATAAAATATTGTGTCTTCGATGCTAATTAAGTCACATAGATTTACACTCCTATTTGAGTCGTGTAGTGCCATATTTTTCTCTAGACGCCTTGACATTTAAAAGTTAATAGTTATTGTAAAATGTAATTGTTAGCTGAGTTTGTTTTTTTAAGCCTAGTATAGTATGTTAATGCCACATTATTAAAAGTTGGCTATACTAGTATTTTAAAAATCATATTATTTAAAGGTATAAATAATACAAAGGTGCAGATATGTTTTAAACCACGAATCAAAGTTAGTGTTTGGTACATACATCGTTTAACTGTATATATTTGCTGCATAATTCAGAGAAAATTTCAAGTAAATTAAAACTATAAAAGACGAGGCAACAAATAATGTTAAATATATATTGTCTTACTTTGAAAATGTCCTAGCAACGCATTTTGCGATATCACGATTACAAGTTGTACAGTTGTATGCTTGATTGTGTTATCTTATCATGCGAAAAAACTTCCTAAATGACATGAATAAAATGTTGAGTTTCATAATGATTATCGTTACAATATTTAAAATTATCTTTATCCTTATAATAAAATATAAAATTATTTAAAAATAAATATCGATACGAAGACAATTCGATACTTTATGTCATCATTACGATTTTTATATCAACATAGATTAACAACATCTAACATAAGATTATACAATAAAAGTGTAATGTACTCTTATCATTTTATAATTTCATAATACTTCTTCTACGCTCCCCTCGAAGCCAATAGGTCAAGATGATATAAGAATACAATACTATTACTATAGAACTGGCCGACGTTTTATTGCCTTAAATTTAAAATATTGAATGCAAATTTATATAATAAGTTTCGTTAAGATATCTTAAATTCTTTAAGGTTCACACAATTTTTTCTTACATAACGATAGTAAATATAAGATAAATTAAAAATCGAAATTGTTTCGTTGCTTCACGTGTTACGTTGCTGATATTTAGTTACGAAGTGATTTAGAACCATATAAGATATAATAGCAATAAATTAAAACGCATAGGCACCAGCTCTTAAACTGAGCCAATATCATATATATAAGATAAGGAACGAAAGAGTGATCACTTTTCATCTCCTTAATTATTAAATAAGTCTTATTCTAAATAATATAATAAAAAATCTTTATGTGTTTCTTTTTAAGGCGACCAGCGTTGCCGTTAGTTGTCAGTTGTACTAATAGAATAAAAATATTAACAATACGGATATTCGATCACCCTTCCATTGTATTTATTCATAGCATTTTCTATATGTAGATAAAGATATCTGTGTACAGTCGGATACGAGAGAAGTATAATCATTAAAAAACTTACTGCGGGTGGAATCTATAAGAGGCATATGCAGTGTGATGTAGTCTGCCTGCGGCCAAACCTCGGACAATTCCACTTTAGTAGCACCAAACTCTTGGCATTGTTGACTAGTTACGTAGGGATCGAAACCGATAACCTGAAAACAATGATAACGTCTTACTTTAGATTATTGTTCAAATAGTGACGACATTTCAATAGGAATATTAATTTTGCATAGCATTAATTCATGAATATTTTATACAATGAATTAAGGTTATTTAAGTGTTTTCTAAATTTATAATGTATATTAGAATGATATACAATAAAATGGTATTCGCAATAAAATAATCGCAACTGACTTTCGCTTAATAGCTTTAATTATAATTATGAGTTAATTGTAAAAAAATGTTTTTATTAATACATTTAGTGTTACACTTTTTCTTTTAATTGTTCAACTGTATTTTCTGTCACAGACCCTTTGTTGGGAGGAATCACATTATTCATTAAGAAAGCCACTAATATGTCCATAAAATGACCAGTCACACAGTATACTGTATAATATATATATTTTGAACTTGTTTGTTTGCTTTTCTAACATTTGGAATTGGGAATTCCAAATGTTAGAAAACCAAACAAATGTTAGAAATGCTGAATTTAGGGAATTTTGGGTCTGACTTTATAACATTATTTTACCTTTGTGCCTATACATCTTTAATAGAAATTTCGCAAGAAATTTTACAAGAAAATATAACTCCATAAAATTGTATACAAGCAGTTAGTATATAAATATTTACCTTCATTCCAAAGCTTCGCATGCGGATTGCCACCTCCCTGCCAACTCTCCCAAGACCTAGCACGGCAAGAGTTCTGTTGTTGACTTCTGTTCCTGTGTACAGCGCACGATCCCATCTTCCGGCTTTGAGAGAAGTAGCAGCTGGTACTACGTGTCTCGCCAGGGCTAAGATCAGCCCACACGTAAGCTCGCAAGCGCTCATAGCGTTAGCACCTGGGGCGCTGAAATTATTTATATAGCTCGATTAAAACTCTATTTCAGCCTTCAAGAATCACGTAAGACGAGTGTGACGTTTGTACATACAAAAAATGTATTTCGCTCTGAATGTATGATATCGCTTGTTGACATAAATTAAAACATTAAAAACGGTATTATACAATGAGGTGACTTTTATTGGCGCCAATTATCAATTTATCTCATTGAAATGGGGACGTGAGAATATTGAATGGAATTATTTGCGAAGGAGACTATATATTTTGTTTACTGATTACAGTTTGTTCATCCTACTAGGATTGAAAATAAATTATTAATATCCTCTTTCGGTTACCTAATTTGGTTTTAGTATACTTACTTGATAACCATAATCTTTCGCTTTCCGGCTGCATTTACGTCGATGTTATCAACACCGGCGCCGGCGCGTCCCACAACAGCAAGATTTTTCGCGGCGGAAAGTACTTCTTCAGTTACTTGGGTAGCTGATCGCACCACCAAAGCATTATGTTTCTATAAAGGTTACAATAAATTTCTAAACAACAAAGAGTGCCCTGCTTTTAATCTGACACCCTCTTTGTATATAAAAAATATATGTGATTTTAAAAATTGTTTACGTTTTTGGAAACTAAATACTGTAATTATCAACGTAATGGTTGCGATATGTATTTATTTTATATCCATAAAGATAGCTTCTCAAATTCTCAAATAATGTAGGATTCCTTTTAAAATTTGCGATATAATTGTAAATGCGTGTAGACAAGCAGCGCAAACTCTAACTAGAACTTCTCAATTACTAATCAGCAAACCATTTAAGTTATCTTAAGGAAAAATATACTCTGGAGACCCTGGTCAACCGCCCACCTTACTAATTTAGATTAGTGCACTGTTAACAGTCCTTAAGGTTTCCTTAAGGAAAACGTAAGTATGAGAGAATAGCGTTAAGTAATTCGATAAAAGTTAATTTCTTAAAAGTTGTTTCTTTTAATGTATAAAATACAAATACATGCTTGCAATTCTTTACTTCTATATTTCTTAGTATCAATTATTTGAAGTACTTACGGGAATTTCCTTTAAAAGTTCTTCTTTGGTAATTTTGGGCTTAGTAGTAACACTGATTCCATGAGATGTGAGGGTGTCAGCACAGATTGGGCCGACACCATCAACGATCAATACTGATTTGATTTCCATTTTTTACCTACAAACATGTGAGACAACTTGAAATAGAGAGCCAATAAGTAAGTTTTGAGCAGGAATTGAAGTAAATTAGGTTAATTTTTAAACAAAATGACGCTTTCAGTTATGGTTTGAAATATTTAGAGATGGTTATCTATAGAGCCGAACACACACACTTATTGTACTTGCATTAAGACCTCTTAGACTCGACCTGTAAGACTAAACTCTTAAGATTCAACTGTTTTAAGGATATATATTATGAGGTGATTAACGTTGTTAACGACTACGGTTAACGACTAACTTTAAACATCCTTTCTTAATTACTGTCAAAATATTATTTAAGATATTACAAAGCAATTAATTTAAAAATATTACAATAAATTAAATTCAAATCATTACAGGATCCCAGCAGAAGTAATCTGCGAGCACATACATTTCCAGTTTAACCAGATTGTTGGGGTATAGTTGCCATACATAATGCCGCACTTAATAATAAGAATTAAGAATAATTGGCTATCTAAATAAATGGTAGGTAAAGAAAAAATCAGAGATATGCGGTAGAAGAAAAAGTACGGTGGGAGGAAAATTTATTATGAATTATCAATAAAACTTCTCAAAAGTGACAACATATACACTATGAAAAACATGCATTGGCTACCTAATTCTAGAAGAATCATAATAGAAGAGTAATGTTAATAAATTTAATAAGCACAAGATTTTATATCAATATCAATAGAACTCCTGTGAGTTAAATCTAATTGATAAATTTGACTACATCCAAACGGCCTTCAATAACACTCGGAATATCAAATGCTAATGAATGTAGATGTTATTCAATTGAACGACAATGATCTAAGCAAGTAATAAATTACCAAATATTTATTTAATTTTACCAAATTAAATAAATTAACCACTTACAAATAATCAAAATTGGAAGCGTGGTTTCCTCACGGCAGTTCGATCACAACTGTGGTCCACAACCACAAGTATGCGATGGCGGCATGAAGTTGTTTGTCCACTATATTTTATCAATACGCAGTTGAAAGAAAATTATATATCTTATCGTAAGGACGTACCTTAGCAAATACGTCATATTAATAATAAGCTGCAGGCTAAGAAAAAGCATAGCAAAGGGGGGGAAAATAAGACATTTATTTCAGACAACTATAATAATAACCTTTTCCATATATTCAGGCGTAATTTATTAACTCTAAAGCAAATATGATTCTTAATTTTACCGAAAAAACTACCTACAGCTTTTTATAAACAAATTTGATATACGAATAAGGTTATACATAAGTATGAGTATTTAACCTCAAATATGTTTGAATTATAATTTTCTTTTACAAGTCATAAGATGGACTAATTAAATAATAATTTTCTAAACTAGAGTTCAGCAAATTAATATTTAAAATATCCAGTAGGTTTTTCATGTGAGCCAACCTTTATATAATCAAAATATCTGTTTAGTCTGTTGATATCTAGAAAGAACCAGTTATTTATTGTATATAAAAAAATGCTTACTTATGCTGACAATGTATTTTTCATTTTTATAAAATATACCAATCTTTATCAAAGTACGATGTATGTTTGGCATTCAATCGCCACTGATCAACCGAATTCGAAGTTTCCACAGAATATTGTTTTTTTTTATTCAAATTCTAGAGGATTCTAAAATTTATCAAAGGATAAATTTTAGAGTCACGCGTAACGCTTAGATAAATTGCGTAATTTTATGGAAATTTCAATTGATTAAATTTATAAAGTGATATAAATAGTAATAATTAAATGAAAAACATTTTTATTATAATTGCCTTAATTAATTTTCTCATTGGCAATTAGCTATAAGTTTATACAAAGTCGTCTCTGTGATGACGATTTTTACATCATATATCGTTTCACGTATTTGAATAAGTTCATTACAATTTAGAGGTTATCATCACGAGACGGCTGGTGAAATCCTATTATGCAACATTATCTTTTATGTAGACATGTAACAAAACATAAGCTTATTTTGAGAAGCGTCCACTTCAACTAATTTAAGTATCGTTTGATTTTTCCACTTGAGTTAAAATACATTTTAAATATATGTAATTTGGTAATTTTGGTTAAATAATTATAGCATACCTAACGCAGGTTGTTATTACATTTATTCATATAATATTTACCAGGCATCGAAAAAGTACAATGGTTTATTGAATTGTTAATTATAGGTACTATTAGTTATAATTTAGATACTATGTACGTGGGAAATAAGTAAGTGGCTAAATAAAATCAGTCAAACACTCACGCTGGCGATATACCTATGGAGTAGATTTAGAGTGAGTTTATTTTAATCGTCTTTAAAAAGCCAGGTTTAAAATTCGACGCAAATTTTTGCTGCTGGTTGGGCTCTAGTTTCATCGTGCTAAGAAATATTTTATAATAAATTTACATAATAAAATAGATTCTGATATTTGCTGATGAGTTCACTATTTAAATGGATTCAATCTAATATACCATAAGGGATAAATAAAACTATTGTTAAACATTATCTTATTATTATTAAAGAATATTATCACACTTACAAAAAGATACAAAACATATCACGATGGCACTCAGTGCTTTATTAGTTGCGACTTGTGTCGTATTAATCAGTGAATGCCAGTACAATTTCCATCACTAAATAATAAATAAAAAAATTGAGTATAATTTTGAGAATAAACCTAACGTAGTGATGAAGTGTTTTAAAATTAAACCTCTTTAAAACGTTAACGGCAATTTGAAACATGTTGGCTTACAACAACAAACCGTACTCTAAACCTTCCAAATTTAAATAAAAAGCATTTCAAATGTACTGGGTTTTTGTAATTACATTTAATTCTAATATGTACATAACACGTATATTTCAATGATTGAGTAAAGCCCTTGAGTTAGGCTACTGTACCAAGGACTGAAATTCTTAAGTCAAGTATAATCTACGCTACCTGTATAAAGAATGAGTTTTAAATTGACTATCTGACATGACCTACAAGAACTTCGCGATAAATAGTTGGAGCTGGAAGTCCAGTCTAGTGCAGCCTAGTATTACAACCTTTAGGTTGTAATTCATGTCATGTCAGAGGGCTTAAGCTCTAGTTATGTATTTTAGCGCCCCTGACGGGTCTGGCAGGTCGGGCTCCTACGCCGGCAGCACGTCGCCTCGCTATCAATGCATCTAGGCCTCTCAGGGGGGGAGCGGCCGTTGTCTCAACTGGGACTGCAGGGGCCTCCGTCTCAGTCTCAGGTTTCTCATCACTGACGCTTTCTTCCGTCGTCTCCGATGATGCCTTCTTTGGTGCTTCAGTTGTTGCCTGTAAATTTATATATAAATAATTCAACCTTTTCGTGATCAGTTGTTTTTATAACATGATACTACGAATGGGATATCATAAACTCATGGTAAATATAATTTAATAAAATAATTTTTAAATTGAGTATTTCAATGAAGACTTTTCCGTACCTCTGTGGAAGGTAATTTCCTCTTCAAAAGAGGGTTGGGCCTGCGAGCAGGAGGAGTTGCTACTACGCGAGGCTTTGGCGATGGAGACACTTGCAATCTGTTGCGGAGCTTGATTCCACCGCGAGATACCTCAGGTGCTGGCGTCGGAGATGAACCCTAAAATAAAGCGATCTGTATGTTATATTGCCAGAATCATATTATTTGCGATTAAATAGAACATTTGGTAGTAAATAGTCAATGTCAATCTGTTTGAAAAGTGATTTTCTATTTTTTTAATTTAATAACTAAAATACACGTTATAAACTATTTCTGTTCCATTATGAATAACACTTACATATATTGATAAAATTTAATTACAGTCATGTGACATTTAAAAAGAAAGGAAGAATTTTTTTAAGTAAAAAGTATATACTTGTTATACAAAAAATTCTAACACTATGTTGTAATTTCTTTAGTATTACGTAAACCCAAAGTATTTTCTCTATAAGGCACCACTAGCTAAACAATTCCAGTCAATAAATATGTCGAAACATAAATATTTCTTGATTTTAATCGAACATGCGATCTTATTGGTTGTTGCAACTTTGAACACGTCAACCTTGATTTACTTTCGATTTAAAGCAACTGCACGGTATTTAAAGTGAGGTCAATGTCTTTGTACAATGTTTAGATGATAACAATTCATTATCATGTAAGCTAATTAAATAAATTCACCCTTGTATTTCCTAACCATATTACGGAGCAAATTCATTATAGGTAGGTCAGAAGGTGGTTAACGTTCTGTGCCTATGACTATCAATAATTTCGTAACAATCTGTAGTAAACAGACATTGGAAAGTTTTGTGCCTATAAATAATAATTGTTCAATCTTATACCGATAACAGTTACAATGTTAAACAAAATTTTTACCTGTAATGATCACACACAGATTAATTTTATTTAATAGAATTACAATGATGATGCAGAAATAAATTGTTAATACAAAGCCCGTATAATTTTAAATATAGATTGCTACAGAAAACGTAATCGTAACTCACATGTTATCATTTACGATAAAGCAGTAAAACTTGTTTATTTATCACAAATACAAATTGCAAGATTACGTAGTTTAACAAGAAATGAAATGAAAAAAAGGTTATATACGTATAAATTTAGTTCAGACCTCGGATTCTGAGTCGGTGGCTGGGGATTCGGGGGCAGAGGTTTCTCCTGGAGCTTCCGAAGGTGCTTCGGTTGTGGCTACGCTGGCAACACCTGGTCGTAGCCGGGGGCTGGGCCGTAGGTTTAACCTGGGTCCCGGTCGCAATGCCACAGGTCTGACAGCTGGCTTGCGCCTGGAAATACAAAGTTATAAATAGTTCCTTAATAAATAACGAACAAAAATATATCTTTCAGAATACGTGGCATATTTTAGAAATTGGAATTAAATCTGTCTAATGACAATTCTTAAATATTAAATCTAGCTACATTGTAAAATAATAATTGATTCCACGCTCTGCAGCATACACGACACAAAATATTCCAATTAAACGGATATGCGATCGTATACTCAGTAAAGAAAAGTATTTTATATGGACATAATTGCTATTAATTTTAGAATACCCAATCGTTCTGCCAGGGGTCGGTGTAGTTTCAACAGCTTCTCCTGACGCAGCAGAGCTAGGGCTGGGAGATGTCCCTTCAGTGACTTCGGCAGAGGACGCCGCAACAGTTGTAGAGAGCCGTCTTAATCCAGGACGCAGACGAGGTCTATTTTAATTAAATGTTTCATTTATAGACTGATAATTGACGCAGAACATGTATCTTCTTAGTATCTCCTCATGTATTGTCCATAAGTATACGTTTTATACATTAGACCTCTATGGAATGGATTTTCCTTCAGGGTGATTTTAACTAAATGATCATAACAGCAGTAACAACAATGAGATTAGTTTAGAGAAAATTTTAAACAACATATTTTCCAGTTCTTTAAAAGATCCTGACCACTTTTTTTTATTAATTTCTTAATTGGCTAGTATAAAGACATCTTAAACACAATATTACGCACCTTGGTGCAGGTGCTTCACTGGCTACGCTGCTTCCTTCCGATGGTGGTGAAGCTGTTGACGAAACGGGCCTGTTGCGCCCAGCAAACAAACCGCCACGACGCCCAAACGCCTGTGATAAAAACTTAACATATAGTACACAGCTATGCTCAATGATTAGGCGCAGGCGATAGAAAATACCACACTCACAGAAATAGGAAAACACTAAAATGTATATTTTTTTTAAAGTATCATGCTTTTAGAGGTGTAGGTCATTTTAACATTATCTTACTTTTTATATAAAAAATCAATGTGCAGTTATTTACAATACGGATTTTTGTATATAGAAATTTCTGAATATGTAGTTTTATAAAGGTACTTGGCCCGATTTGATTTTTGTCAATATGTTTGAAAAAAATTTTGTATACTTTGCCGGTCATTTCATGGGTTCTTCAATTTATATAGACGTAAAACATAAAAGGTCTTCAACCATAAATATAGCAACATACGCGTAAGTATGCTGTCTACGAAATGGAGCAGAATAATTTACATAACGTAATTACTACCGCAGTACACACGGGGGCGAAATTATGCAATTAGGCTTATATTATTAACAATATTGCAAAGTTACAAACAATACACATGTGTGTGAAATCGTCAAAGTACAGAACAAAAATTTATTTATAAATTGGATGAAAATGTTGTTATAATTTTAGGTCCATGAATGTCGGTTACGTGTGGGCACTTGAAGAGTATCGAACCGGGGCCTATAATATTAAATCGGAAGCACTATTTTAAATATTTATAGAATTATGTTACTATATAATCCGCATTATATTCTTCATGTGAGAAGATAATTGTAGTTCCCGCAAAGAATGCAATGAAGGCAGTCAAAGTTAACATGAGGAAATTACTATTGTCAGATTAGAGTGTACGCCGCGTAATAAGATGCTGCACATAAAATCATCATAATGCTTAAACGTTGAAAACAATTAAAATATTTTTAATCACTTATTGAATGTTATGAAAGTGAGAATGTGACGGAATGACCTCTCAGTTCACCTCTGCACAATATTATAACAAATGCCACCTGTTAAAGTTTTTTTCTAAATTGTCGAGGTAATATTCGCATTGCAGTAAGTCGCTAGAGCAAGTCGGCTGTTGCCTTACATAACGATTAATAACTTTATTCGCAATTAGATTTATTACTAGGTATTAAATGCGAACCTTAGGCTGTGATACTGGCTTTTCGACTGGCGCAGATGAGCTTGCTTCCACTGCAGCGGCTGTCGTCTTTCGAACACCGTTAGGCTTTCCAAATCGACCTGATGACAAAATCATACATAAAATTATGTATCACATAAAACAACAATAACGTAACAAAAATTACATAAAAAAGATAACATTGTCATAAAAAACATTTCGCATTCGATTCGCTTAGCATTATAGTCATAATTCGCTACGCACATATAAATAATGAGACTTATATATAAAAGTTACGGAAAGTAGAAATAAGACATGCCCATCCGGAGAGACGTTGAATTGTAATTATCGGATGTGACAACTTTCCTTTCCACAACATCAAAGACCTGAATTATACTTATATTTCGTATATATAGTATACAACTTGTCTTTAATATAATTACGAATTGCTTCTTACATTGTAGAGTACATATATACGGACAGGCAGGAATTATATACAAATTTGAAAATTACTTACGGAATATGTAATATATTACCTCGCGCTTTAGTTGAAGTCTCTTGTGGTGCTTCAGTTGCTGCACTAGAAGGCGCCGAACCGCGTGCTCTTCCTCCTGGACGTGACTTGAATCGTGAAGGACGCGTTGGTGCAGCTGTCGAAGTGGTGGTCGTTGGCGCTGGTGTGGTAGTGGTTGTCGTAGTTGTTGTCGTCGTTGTTGTTGTAGTTGTTGTCGGAGTCGTTTCCACTTCTGTTGTTGTCACCGCTTCGGTTGTCCAAGTATCATCCTCCACTGTGGTTGATCCATCAAAGCTTAAAAAGTCACTCGCTGGGTTTACTTCATTGTTCAAATTTTCACCGGCTAAATATGCGTATAAATCAAGCGCCACTTTTTCCATTGCAGTCATTGTTGTGTATTCTGTTGTATCCTGCTCATAGGTTGTTGTGTGTTTATAATCAGAAGGAAGTTTCGAATCGTCTAATATTTCTTGAAATATTATGCCACTTGAAATGCTATGGGCCTCCCTTTGTGAATCCTTAGAATGAGTTAAGTCTCTTGACTTTGTAGTTACACTAGCTGCATCAGTTGTAGTCTTACTTTCGGTTGAATATCTCGATGGGGGTTCTTTATACTGTGCGCGAATGTCACCCGAATGTGTCTTGAAACTATCAAGGTCGACGAGTTCTGAACTTGGTCGTCTGGAAATATTTAATGCAATTATTAATGGAAATTGTTTTATTTCTTGCCCACATTATTCCATTTTTATCTATTTTATATATTTCTACTGTTATTCAATTAAAAAACCAAATATAAGAGAAAAATGGAATAAAGGTAAAATATATTTTAAAAACTATATTATCATGCAGGCATCTTATATACATGGTTAATCACTATTATGTTACCTAATATGTGCACGCGTCCTACTTCTGGTTTGACCAATTGATTCGTCAGCTACACTATCAAATTGTGTTCTACCGCGTTGCTTAATAGCTTCTGATGTAGCTTCGGGTACATATTTTGTAGTTGAACTTGTGCCACCAAAATTACGGCCCCGAGGTGGAAAACGTGTGCTTGACGGTAATCTGTTAAAAATTAAATATACGTACATTTATAAATCCACTATCCAGGAACATCCGGCCAAAGAACGGCATGCTGTTTCTGATGACCAGTATTCATTGAAGGAGATGAGATGAGATTAGTCAAAGTACTACTACTACTGTATTAGTATAATTATGCATCTATAACTACAATGTGCAGTGCATATAGTAGGCTACCAAAGATATCTTTAACGACCCTTACCTTTCAGCTGAGTCCTCCTGAACTACTGCAGGAGCAACATTTCTTCCTCTTGAGCGACCTCTTCCAGATCCGCTGTATACTTCATTTTGAACTTCAGGTGTTGCAACGGTTGTGGTAGTAGTAGATCTCTCAATTGGGGTATATTTACTTTTACTTCTGTTATCTTTAGTAATTTGATTTTCTGTGTCAGCCTTTTGTGGTCCATCATGAGAGTTATGTACCTCAGAACTGGTCAATTTATCCTTCGTTCCAGTTTTGCCCTCTTCTTCTTCATCATAATAGTAATAAATATATTCATACTCATAATCTTTACCATTAGGGCCTTTTTTTATTTGGATTCGTGAATGTTGTTTTTGTTCTGAACCAGCAGTCTCTAGCTTGACATTTGAAGACAATAGACCACTGTTAATGTCGTCGATAGTATCGAAGTTAACGGGAATGTAATCAAAGCCTTTATTTACTGCTGGGGCAGCTGTAGTTAAAACAGGTTTTTGTGTAGTTGTTCCTGAATGTTTACTTAGCTTTCCTGATTCTGACATAGCTTCTAAAGCTACAGCCAATTTCGGGTTGGTATCTACATCTTTAATATCTTCTTTAATTCTAATATCTTCCAACTTGGAAATAGGAACATCGATTTCAATGGACTCCGCAGCCTTAAGCTTCTGCCCCTTTTTTATTTGAGCTTTTTTGTCCTCCTCAATCGATACGATTCCTTCAGACGCATGTTTCATTTTGCCACTGTGGAGCTTTTTAAATATTTTTTCGTTTGCATCTTCTTGCTTAGTAAGTCTAAGATTGGGATGTTTTTCTGGAATTTTGTGTGCAGTTTCAAAGTTCCTTAATGGTGTCTGTTGCCCAGAGCTTACAAGTACATATTCTTCACCTGGTCTAGGTTCTGTGATTATGTCTACTTCCGCAAAAGCCGTGTAAGTTGCACAAAGCAGAAAACATCTGAAACAATAGAAATGAGAGTTATAATTAAACTATAAAACAAACATAATCCTTCTTAATTATTTAATTCTTTAAATTAATGACTCATTAACATACAATTTCTTTGCTTCGCCTACTGTAGAACAATGACGCAGAAACCATGAATGGCGACATTCAACTATGAATCATTAATATTTCATCACAAAGCCTTCAATATTAATTGTATGCGCTTTTTGTCTGAAAGTGTGAAGTGAACTTTCGTAACATATTGCATTTGCATAGCTTTAAATCAATAATAGGAAAGTGAAATAGGCAAATAATGTTTCAAAACAACATAAAAAGTCATGAGAAAATAGACTTGAAGACTAAAAATTCTGTTGGGTAAAGCAATAACGTAAATAGGCGATGTGGTCGTGAGAATTGATGACGAAAAATCAGAGCGTGGGTGTATTACGCATACAGATTCCGTTTAAGTGCCGATTGGCGAGTCAGCGCAACATTACGATCACTTTCGCTTGAGATTCACTCTTACATTGATAAAGTCGATTCTCTATCATCGATGTAATTGCTTTCGTTATTTACGTCTCACGTAGTTAGTAAACATGTTTGCGGAGAAATGTCGTTTAAGCGGATATCCGTTGTTCGTCTATAGATCTTTAGGTTAGTTGAATAAAACATAAATACGACTAATCAGCTGCTATTGATATTTAATATTAAACATTTGTAAAACTATTATTATTCAAAATCTTATAATTATTTTCGCAAACAGGAACTGCATATAGTCAATTATTGCAATCGGAAGACAGTGATTTCCGCTCAATTTTAATATTGCACATAAACCGGGTATTGGAACGCGGAAGCCTTTCGAAGGGTAATTTTTCATTTTCATAATACTTCTTGTAATATAATTTATCTTTTTCTTCTAATTTAAAGTACGTCTTTAGCAGTTGTAAGTAAACATCATTAGTTAATTAAATCAACATTTCCATGAATACATAGCCTTAATAACTCCTTACAAGAGTGCAATCGAACCGGTATAGTAAATACCGGTTCAATTTCACTAGAGGTAAGGTCGCACTGAGCGCAAGGCTAGGTGAGCGTTTCTATGAAATTCTTATGACGAATACGGTAAAGTTCTTCATATCCTGCTGACACGGTAAAGAGATAAGTAATCTCAAGAATAGAATAATATATTAAAAAAATATGTGTTTTTTTTTCAAATTCAACTAAAGATTTCGGAGTATAAGACGTGAACGTTTTCTCACGTTTCCACCCTATGATAACCTTATTTACGAGCATAAACATATATGACGTTTACAACAAAAAATTAAATTTTTAAAATTAAATGTGTTGTAATAATTTAATGTTACAAATTAAAAACAATTTTTAAGCACATTTGTTTTGTTCGGTCTGAACACGGCTATGCGTGTGAACTGCAGTACTTTGTAGACAAGTGATTAGTCTATTACATAATAATTATCTTTGAGCGGTCACTGACCAACGTTAAGTACACAAATATGAATCCATCCTACAGAAGAACGAAGATAGAATAAGTATGCCGAATATAATAAAAAATAAACATACTATACTATAAAATAGATTTTATAATCAATTCCGTATTAAGATTCAATAATACCTAGCTATATCCATTAGTTATTTCCTTAATAATTAAATATTTTCGCGCTCAGCCTATGACCAGTTGAACAACTGATAAATCTATTTTGAATGTTGGTTTTGTCCTCCAGAAGTCTAAATGTCAACTTAGCATATTGCTCAATACTTCGATGAAGAGACGTTATTGCTTTTTAATAACTCTTTAGAAAGAACTGGTTACTCTTCATTCGACCTTTACATTTTGAAATGTTAGAATGGTGTCACATTAATTACGACATGATTATGTATTATTTTATAGGTTATAATAAATTTAATTTTCGGTTCCTGATTCAGAAATGAGGCATATGTGTCTCTTACAGAATTGTATGTGTATCTTCCTATGATGAAGATTACTTATTACTTACTCAAACTAATAAGTAATGCGTCTAAATAAATGCTTTAAGTGAAAACTTTATAATAACAATTTCCTCTGGAATTCTTAAAATGTTGATGTAATTGTAGGGCTGTTTATGTTGTGATCTCGTAATTAGCTTCGAGCAAAAGCGTCTCTGTGTCATTAACTCAAATATATAATGCAGTATTTATTACGCGACGTGACTTAAAATATCGGCACAATTCATTTTTAGTATATACATACTATATTATATACTTAACCAAAACCCGCCCATTTCTAAGGGTACAACATCGTTCCTCCTTAACGCTACTCTACTTTTCGTAGCAGTTTCAGAAACAACACCACTTAGTGTTAAAATAATTAGATAAGATCTATATATATATATCTTATAAAGTATTCTCTTATAATGATTGTATGAAGTTTTGCTATTATCACTATATCTAGACGGACAATGTGTCACAGACAATTCAAACAGTTTGTAGTAGTTCAAATAGTGTTATTTATAAATTGAATATTTTATAACAGGCTACA
Source organism: Pontia daplidice (assembly GCA_963693355.1). Lineage (NCBI taxonomy): Eukaryota > Metazoa > Arthropoda > Insecta > Lepidoptera > Pieridae > Pontia > Pontia daplidice. The sequence continues at coordinate 5,319,997 of CAVNZL010000001.1, forward strand.
AGCAACAAAAACGAAAAGAAATCATCAATAACTCATAAATATTTAAGTCAAGCGTAAAAATGATGGTTATACGACTTCCTGTTTGACATGATTGTTAATTTACTTGAATAGTTGGTCTATAAAAACTAGGGTGTTTAAAAGTAAAAGTTTTTGTGCGAAAAGTATCAGGTCTTTTATACACCGATTTACTTTTACCACTATTCATTTTGGGTAAAATTATTTCCGCTGTAGGCATGAATACATATATGAGTTTAGGAAGGGAAATGTGTCTTATTGCTACTGTCCTCAGTAAAAACTATTTTCCAAAGTGATGCTATAAAAATAATTTAATGGCTTCGATTTGACAACATCCATTACGCACTTCCCTAATGTATCACCAAACATATAGTATATGTAATTACACTGTGAATCTATAAGAAACTGGTATTATGCTGTTTTCGTGATGATTTCACAAAAGACTTGTATTTTATGTGCCGGTCGTCGTCCTCATTGTCGGACATATATGGTAACCATATAAAAGCGAACTAACGTTACTGCAATTTGTAGATTTTTATTAACACTCACTATTAACTAACTCCTTTATTCAAATACAAATATAAATTGATTACATTTAAGTTATTAATTATAATCAAATAAATCTCTAGCTTTAACCCCAGGTTAGGTGAATAATTTAAGAATATTTAGTCGAAGATTAATCCGCGCTGGCAAACCTGCATTTGGTACAGAGAAATCCATCGGAGTGTATAATTTATCTGCATATCTAGATAGCCGATGTCAAATTACATAAGTGCATTGACGCCGAATGATGTTACAATAAAACACAATCTTAAGTAACCATCGTCAAAATTATTTTTATTTATGATGAGCTCGGACCAGTCCGGATGAGTCCGTTGTCTCCGAGAATTTCTTGATAAACTCGATTGGAGTGTATAATAATAATTTTGTGAAGTAGTAAGCATTAAACTCATCATCATCAGGGTTAAAGCTTTTTAAGCTCTTTGTTAAACGAATGAATTTAGTATCGGTCCTTTTTTAGCTAGTAAGTAATTCTTTATTGGCACAGACCTTTTGCCTTTTCGCGCATCCGGGTGTATCTTTTTCATATTATTGAGACTCTACTAACTTGAAATTTAATTTAACATAAAAGTTCCAGAGTATAGCATATTTTCAATCATCGAGGAGCTCAAAAGAATATATATTCAAGTAAATATTAGGTTCAGCAACTAATTTATCACCGATATTAGAAATTTAATTCCATCGAATTGCCATTCACCGTGTGCGTGTCATATGATGTTGCCTAGAAAGGAAACTATGCAAGGAAGTGTCGAGCGATTATTTGCTGTGATTATCATCGAGCAATGCCTCCAAGATCACAAACGAAAACATCAACTAACTTCCTATTAAACACGTGACATGAACGTGCTGCAGTAGGTAAGCTACTACATTGCATCCTGAAGCAAGGTCTGGTCTGTCTACCACTAAGCCTCGAGGTCACTGGTGAACGTACGGGGCAAATATGCACTAAGCGATTGCCGTCTCATTCTTTCCGATCACGTGACACAGGCCACTGCAATATGGCTTTTGAGTTATCAGTTGGAGCTCTCGCTTTGTGCGATTTAGTGTTAAATCCGGCTTACAGATTTATTTGCTAACAATGAGCTGGAATGGCACAAAGTCCTGACTATCGATCTATAAGCATTAAGTTTATACAGTAGTAAAGTATTAATCTGAAAAAGTGGAATATTGATGTAAACTTAAAGATTGATAAATTTGATTCGTTTAAATTATTTATTGTTGTATAGTAACGGTTATTCAAAACGATTATCTAATATCTATTAAGTACATAATGATTGTATGATTATCACGTTAGCAAAACTGATAGTGAATTCATAAATAAATCGCTTTGTTGCGTACGGTACTGCAGGTCATCAAACCTTAGCAACTAGGGATTTCGATCACGTTACAATTAACACTTGAAACGTGGTTTGAGGATTAATTCAAGCCGCAGTTGATAGAAATAATAGCTCTTATAATTTATATTACAAATAAGGTTCGAATTAATTCTTATCCACCTCCCAGACAGAGCAAGTAAATTTTGGTCGAGTAATTTCTATATTAATTACTTTATCATGTTTTTTACATCTGCATCAATACTGCGTCAATAATAATGTAGTGATCATATTGGTTGGTACTTGATTCGTATTCGTAGATTTGTATCATTTGTGATAGCACCGCTAAAACAGGGTATAAATACCTAACAGTATGCCGGACAGTATGCGTAAAGTAAATTAAAATCTCTTATTGAAACTGCAAATGAGTTAATTATAAATTTGTTGACAATGACAGTTAGATACATTTTCTTGCTGCAAAGATAACTTCAACAATGAAAAAATATATGAAATATATCTAACCAATAAAATAAAACAAACATCCAAATTGAATGTTAATAAAATCCACTTTGTGAAAATATTTTATTAACTGGCAACCCGTTAAACCACTTTTAAATTGAGGAAAAAAACGAATTTATTTTTTTCACGGGCTTATGTTCTCTCATGCGGTATTCGCTGTATGTTACTCATCATTCAAGCGAGTGATGTGCATCGGTAAACAGCCAGTATGGAATGCATGCAGATCGTCTCAGTCTGACGTGTACATATTACTCTGAGACATTAACTGAATATGGAGACCGAATATTTTCTTATCACGTCATCTTCTACATTTAAAATGAAACACATTCTATATGTTTTCATTACATTAAAGACATATACTATTTAATAAACGTTCTTTATAACGATATATGACATATTTGCTAAAATAATGCAATGAAACTTCTAAGTGAGGTATAACCTTGATCTAAAAGTAATATTCGGAAATCAATGGGTTTTTAGGAATCCTAGAGTTTCGCACAGAACGCGTTTCAAGGCTCCACGGTCTTGCCAAATGCCTACGCTTCCCTGAGCAGAAAATCAACTTTTACCACAATGCCGACATAAAACATGTTTCGTAAACAGGAACTGTTCATGCGTGAGTATCGCGACACAATGTGCCTACGTCAATCATGTAAATAATTTTTACATGTTTCAGGGTTTAAAAAAAATATAATGTATATTTTATGTTATTAATTCTAATCTATGCACCTATATATATCTGTGCTATGGCTTCCTATACTTAGAGATGCATAGATCGGTATTTTCAATTTATTAAAATCGTAGAAATCGTTACAAAAAACTTAAAAAGTTAAACAAATTTTTAAGAGATACTTTGGTGAGGCTCTCCAGTCAGTATCCTGGATACTCTAATCTGGCCATTCCGGCGTGGGTTTTTTGGTGACTGTGGCTAAATCGATCTGAGAGAAATAACCAAATACTTCTTCCTCCCTTTTCCGATATAGAAAAGAGGAAAGAAAACTTTTTTAGAACTACACATGTTTGGATTTAGAACAATTGAAGTTGTGATTTTATATTATCCATATATTAAATGATTTCCATGTCATGGTCACAAGTAGTATAAAATTAATGCAGTGTGAAAATGTTTGCAACACATGTATTACAAAAACTTATTATAGTCTAACACTGTATTGCCATTTTTATAATTAAACTGTAAATTTTTAACAAAATATTTGAGCGACGAGACGAGACCCAATCCGGCTGGACAAGTATCATCGTAATCCTCTTCGTTTGACCTTCACTTTCGCTTTTATATTTTCCATATATCAACGTTCAACATGGCTTAACATGTAATCATTTAAGTTTTAAATTCCGTAGTAATATTATCAAATATGTTGAATAGTTAAAAAGAAAAGGAACGCGAAGCATCTCTAGACCGGTCACTACCACTTTCGTTTTCACACGCTAACAGCTATTATCTCACTCACGTTATGTATATTCAATGGCAATTTTTGAACGTAATGGATCCGTTTGAGGCAAAAGTCGATAAGAAACGTTTAAAGTACATCGACCATTTTCTATTGAACTATCTATGGTCTTAAGTTACGCACCTAGGTATAGTTTTAGGTGGATTATACTTTTACGCGTATGGCTCCGGACAATATTACATGCGTGGGAAATGTCATTGACATGCATCTATACTTCGGGATAATAATCTTTGTTTACACTTATCGCTTGTTGTTCAGGGCTATAACGCACTCAAAGGTTTTCCCATAATTTTATTATTATTATATTCATATTAATAAGTCGGCAACGGTTCTGGACGAGGATGTCTATAGATATATTGTGTTGAGCGTGTATGCGCACAACAAAAATCGTAAATCCAACAATCAATTGCAGTTTGAATCATACGCTATTGCAACATATCTGTTGAGGCATTGTTTTTGGTACTTTCTAAAAATTAATTAGTCAAGGTCAACATGTCGAGGTGACAACAAGCCATGCAACCTCAAGAGTTGAAAGTTGGGTTGAACTCCGACTTATGCTAATCCTATTTACGTCGTGCGACTTCTAACACTGAGGTTGTGCGTACAAACCTCGGCTTAGTCTGGAACAACACTTAGACGCAAAGAAACCAAGACATATTAAAGTGACGACGTGCATTAAGAAGGCGGATCGCGTACATAGAAAGGAAAATTTTATTAAGTAAACAGGCCAATAAGAGTAACCGCGTCGTATAATTATCGAGAATACTGAAGAGGTTTGCTAAACGTTGATATTTTCAATTTACTTTAGGTACCACGCCTGGTTACTACGCTAACTTGTTTAACTTGCCTGACTGGGTCAACTAATGTTTTCGTAATAAGTAATACAAGTATCCACAAATTTTTTTTTATAAATACGATGTTTCTAAATTTAGAAACTCTTCACGATATATAGCTTTTCTCCAGGTGGCGGTTTTCGAAATCCGACTTATATTATCATAATCGAGAGCTCACATTGCGACCAACAAATATTTTAAAAATATAAATCTTTCTTATACGCAATATTTAGGTTAGGTTTTGTGTACTTCTAGTATAAAGGCTGAAGGACACGAGCGATAGGTGGTTGTTAGACTGAATTATATCGAGTAAAGAATGCGGCTAGATCATGACCCAAATGCATTACCTAATTGCAATCGGAAAACCTTTTAGTCGTAAAAATTAAATTGAGGAGTTTCTAAATGATTATACTTCACTTATATTCGAAATTATCAAAATGGCGTAGAGAACGTAAGGTTAAATAAAAAGACGTCATACTATTAAATTAAAACCCGGATCTTTCATGTGACACTGGTAATATTATTGATATCCGTATTCCTTAACAGTATTTTATTAAATCGGAAATTAATTTCCCAACTTTCTCGAGTGAACAAACAGTCACTGTACAATTTTTTCATGGAATACAATATGAATAAATTGCAGTATATTAAAAACGAGAAAAATTAATGTCAACAGAATGTTCAATCATTAAAGGATCTTTCATTCGTAATCTCTATGCTAAAGTATAAAAAACCTTGTTTTCTGATACGATAAATTTAAAATCCTTTAAATTAACCCACACATAAAATACAGTAGTGTTAATTATGTCAAGATATTTTCTATGTCCGCGCGATACAATGTTTGTAAAGTTCAAGCCAGCGGAGATGTTAGTAAAAACCGCAAACAATATTTGCGCAAAGTGCATTATATCATCAAGTTTCGTCAGCGGTCGGCGCATCGTTCGAAGAGAAAAGGCGAATACGTGTCATAAGAAACTAACATTGAATAAAAGTTTGTTGCATCAGTGACATAAAATATATAGTGTCCGGGTTCGACTCCCGAGCGACGTCACTACGATTATTCTCGCTTATTTATGTATCTTCGCGTTTAAGCGTCAATTTCGGCATCGACCAGTTTCACTTTACTGCTGATGACCTTTTGAAGAATTTGCTGTGATATAACAGTTGGTGAAGCGCACACAAATTTGATGTTTTATTGACACACCTCATCTTCTTATTGATTAACATGATAATAGTTTTCACCGTGCCGTTTTCTCGTATTTTGACATTTGCTTCTAGACAATTTGCGCCAGTTTGATTTCATAGTACAGTTATTTATGATATTTACGATTATATTTATTTTAGAAATAGAAAATAAATCAATGTGTTATTTATTAAGTACTTTAACGCTTTCTCTAGTCATGTATGTATATTATTAAATAAGAAAAGCGTTTGAAATTAAATAATGGTTACTGATAAATTACGTCATTGAAGATCGAACGAAATCTCAAAATTCATTCTGACTTTCTTTTACGTAATACCCAAATGTATTCTACAGCGAAATTTCAATATGTACTGTTTTGTATTCACAAATAACGTCAAATTACGCATAGGCGATGACAAAACAGTTAGTTTTCTTTTTGATGGCGAAAGTAAAACAATTGCTCGTGAGTATGATTAAATCTTTAAATATTGAGCAATTTATAAGTCTGGCGAATATTTTTTTTTCTATTTCATATGTCATTTATCCCCATATTATATGTAAGTGTAGAAAAGGCCAAGCCACAAATTACGTTTGGAGTGAAGTTAGAACTTGTAGAGTTACGAGTAAAAGCTTGATTTTACATGAGATCTAATTACGTTTTAACTGTAGAACCTGTGGCAACAATATATGTTTGGTTGAATATTTTTTCTATTTCATCTCCATCTGGCTTACGAATGCAAAATAATAATCTACAATTTACACAAACTGAAACTAATTTAATAAAGTACTAAGTCCTTTGGTATTTAAGAATGGAACAATTCTTATGATTATTAAAACAATATTTGTTATATTTATAAAGGATAAAGTTTCTATGTGTATAATTATTAAAACCTAATTTCCAAAATGACGCATATTTAACACATTTTAGTAGCTTATTATTCGTTAGTTTTGTTCTATAAAAATAGAGTTGTATATTAAGTTCCTATATCCAATACCAGTACTAAGATTCCATAATTATAGCTATATTGTCAATGTACATCAGATATCAACATCCGGCCAGGAAAGCCCTTAAGCTCTGTGCATACTAAACAGATATCCAAAGTGCACAACAGAATTCCTTATTATTTCAGGTCATACCGTTTTTTGTATGCATAAATGATTAACTTATTTTTCAAATTTAATATGAACCACGCACCGCGAATGTATATATTAAATACATTTTTAATAGTTGAATAAAGTATACGTTAAAAAGTTAGTTAAGAATTCATGTACATAAGTGATTGCAATGTATTTTGAACGCAAACAGGAATTTATTTAAATCTTAGTCAAAGTAACATTCACGCATAAATAGAATAATTTTTAATATAAAGTGAGCGTAGGACATAGAGAAGTGAATAGTAAATACAATTTATATATCCTTGACTGCTTCGTTGTATTATAAGATATCATTACTATAACATTAGAATTGCTACTTCCAATTTAATTTCAATGTCGCGAACGCAAGTAAAAATATTAGAAAAATTATTTCAGACCAACGTACGTAAGACATATTTGACAATGTTTCGTAACTATCGTATGCGATTGATATAATTCGATTCATCACTGTAACAATGTGACTAGAAGATAGACTTAAGTATTTATTTAAATACAAGTAATTAATAAGAAAAGCTGTGGTGAAACTATTTGAAAGTAGGCGTAGGAAAACTTAAATAGCATTGGAACATACACTGGAAAGTTTGTCTTCATATATTCTAATAAACGTAAATTTTGGCATAAATCTCTTGAGACATTATTCTGCCGGAGCTTTAGAGCTAGGGGAGACAATGTGCGCGTAGTCGTGCATAATTTAAAAACCAGCGTTTCATAGCCTTCATTGAGAAATATGCCCTCATTCGTGATGTCAGTTGGCTGCTGCTAAGTTGGTTGCTTAACGCCTGATTTCCACATGAGAAATCAGATCATATTTTCGCGGTATTGGTTGAGAGGCGAGATGATTTGTATCCCCATAGTGATAAATTACGTAAAGCTCTGCGTGCTTGATAGTCGAGATTTATCCAAGCAAACATAGATGAAAGTGACAATGTTCGATAACGGGTTTCAAATTGTTAAAAGGCAAAAGCTACGTCATGAAAGTATATTATTATGTTGCTATCAACATCGGTTTTTTCTAGTTGTGAATACATCTTATCATTAATGAGTATACATATATCATTAAAACGAGCTTTTTATGCTTTAAGTAGGGATTAGAAAGTAATCGGATAAAAATATCGTTACGAAACACATGTATTACGAAGTATTTATTTAAATTTACGTTTTTACGCATAATTGTGGATTTTTCAAGGTAATCTTAATGTATAGCATAAAATTAATGTTATTGGCTTAGTAATAAATTTGCAGTTTCATAAGTGTACTTACAGGGCTATCCTGAGATCCATGTCTCGCGTAGGGAGCGGCGAGGTCACGGGGCGTACGTAGTGCGTGCGACGTGCGCGGTCTTCAGCTCTTGGTCTGCAACAGAAACCTGCGTCAGCACACGCGCCTTTCCCAAACGACACACAGTTGCGACAGTGAAGCTCAACTAGGAAGCTGCATCGCAGAATTAAATGCAATTATAATGTCAGAGAGCGTTCAAATGCCAATAGCGGCGACCTTTCGGTTTTGAACTGGTTGCGCAAGCGAGGATCACCGGTCGTGTGAGAAAGGCAAGTGCGTGAGGGAAGAGTGGGAAAACGCACCGGGGCTTTGGAGCGACGGAATAACACCGTTGGCGATACGCTGCCGAACGGCGACTAACCTCGCGGCAGCGCGTGCGCCTCTTACTTATAGCCGTGCGCCCACACAGCCTCACCCTCAGCCTCGCAGCACCACCGAAATCACCCGAACCAACCTAATAATGCAGGGATGGTCTCACCCTTTTAAATAATTGGACAAACTTATCTGAAAAACTTACTGAGATCAAAATAAGTAATAAATTGAATTATTTAATAAAGTATCTATTGATTGAAAATTGGTTAAATGTGACTGTCGAGTGAAGATTAAAAAAATTGGGATTGTTAAATAATATTCAAGCAAAATCAAGATACGATAAAATTTTGAGCAGATTCACCTTTGAACACAAAAATATTTCAATAATTAGAACGCATGATATCCAATTGACATTTAATATGTTCTAGCTTGTCCATGGCCTACTGCACCACTTGTGACTAACTGACTTTGACCCATAGAGATGCTATTTTGGATCATCTTACATCTTGTATTTTAATATCATTACATAGGACAACCCTAAAATATTCAAGGAATGTAAGGAATATCTTCAGGGAAGTATGTACTTACTCTCTTATACTTATTAATACTAATTAAATCACGATAACTTACTAAGGATAACTCACTAAGGATACCGCGGAATATTACCTTTAGAATAGCGAAACGAACGCTTTAGTACAAAATACTTCAACGCGCTTCCACATGCTAAATGTCATTAGCCCGTTACATGCATTTATATTTTTATAAATTTGATAAGGGTTAAGAGCTGCATCCAATGACGTGGAAGACCTAACGTTAATAAGCAGTTGATTTTAATTATAGAGATGGTTTGTCTTTTTATATTATTATTTCTTTTATTAAAATAATCTTATCATCATTATTGAAACCTTGGACATCAGATATGAGTAATATTTCCAGGATTCTATAATACTTAAAACTGTTTGTTAAATTGTATTTTGTAAAACAGATACAATACATAAGTTATAAAACCACTATTTTCTAAGGACTTTATTCACACAAAACATGAATGATGCCTGGATACTGGATATACTACCGACAGATACTTCCTCCGTAGTTCTAGTACCTCATAAAATACTCCTAAGCAAACTTTACTAAGCTTATTATTAAAACATAATCAGACTGTTGAAATCCTTGAACATCAGCTATGAGTAATATAAAAACCCCAAATATTTAATCTGTTGTGTATAAGTATTTATAAGACCTGCACGAGTAATAATCGCAACAGCTTTTTAATCTATATATATTGGCTGACGACTTGGCACAATGGCCACCATGGCGAACTGCCGTACTGAGGGTTCGATCCCCGGTATTGATGCTATGAATACGTATTTATAAAAAAAAGCATTTATGATAGGTGTGCATCAAAATACAAGCTATAATAAACCTTACTTTTGTACTAATTTCATAATTAATTTCACTTGTTATTTTCTTACCTAAGCCCGTGACATGTAAGCAATATACTTAAGTAGTTAGTAAGACAAATTTTATATTAAATAACACAATAAAAGATAAGTTGTTTAAGTAAGAAACCAGGGTTTAAAATTACAATCAAACTTTTCTGCCACGGAGATTTTTTTATTTACTCCCAACAATTCCAGAAACCGGAGTCAGTATAACCAATAATAGCACTAATTTGAAGTTCTTGTAAAAGTAGATAACATTACAATTGGTGTATTTATAGAATAAAGTGCTATTACTTAAGAAATATATGATAATATGAATTAGCTTTATATTATGTAGACGCCAAGGACGTACCACTCGGTGTCGAGACTATCAACTGTGATCGTCTTCTCTCTGGTATTTGATACACTATTCAGTCGAATCATGCATGACACAGAAACTTGTTATTTTGTCATTTTATAAAATTACTTTTATTAATATTCTGAAAGGTTTTCTAACAAATATACTGTGATGGAATGCTACTATAACAAGATCGGCCGTTTTATTTGTATGACGATTTGTCAACATATAACGAGAAAGTTTTTTTATTTATTTTTTAAACTGCAGACCAACATGTATCGCCTACAAATGCCGTTTGCTGCAGATTGAAAATGTATTATACATTTTTTCTTAGATTTTACACGCTTTGTAAGTAATATAAACAAAAAATATTTGACGCTTAACAAAGTCATAGCTAAGGATTAATACTATATCGACATCTAAAGATTTAGATGATTTTTTTCTAGTAATGAATGTTGAATTATCGTGTTTCAAAGGTAACAGTGACAACTATTTAACACTAACCTTGGTTAGTGTTAAGACAAAAAAAAACTTAACTTTAATGGTATCTCATTTTTAATCGACTTGGAAAAGCCAGTGAAATCAAGATTTTCACAGGTTGGTAAGATTAAGTTTTATATGTATTGATGTTTGTGATAGGTATTCATTATGGCTCGACCAAAATAAAAAAAATTAAACCGTTTCTCCTTTTTGTATCTAAGTACGTTATGCTAGACATTGTATCTATAATGGTAAAACTATCCGTTGGATAGGATTTATAAATGTTGTAATACACGTATTATATATATTTTGCGTCACGACCGATACAGATTGTTGCAACTAATAATAATGGGAAAATTACAGGGCAGGAGACGGCCTGGCAGGAGGAAGAAGTCGTGGTTGCGGAATATAAAAGAGTGGATCGGAATTACATCCGCCGAGGAGCTCTTCCGTTTAGCGCAAGATTCCCGAGATTTAAATTGTTAACAGCCATCCTTTAGTCATAAAGTGGCACCACAAGAAGAAGAATACACGTATTGCTTTATCTTGTCTCCAATTTTCTCTGTTTCTCAAGGGTTTCTCGATTGTCGTTTCATATCATCTTGGCTACATAAGTCTTGGTAATACAGATTAGTAATATTAAGCTTAATATATTGTATGTATATGCACCTATTTGTTTATGTTTGGGCATATAAAATGACGTCCGCCTCACACATTTGACATAGTAAAAAAGACGCTATGATAGACACAGTTTTTTTCAATGTAATCTACTTCCTCACACAATTAATTTTGAATATAAGATCGCTCGTGAAGGCCGGATCTTATTTTTTTAAGGTATCAAAATTTTACTATATTAGGAGAATTTTATTGTTGTTTATATTGTTTTTAATTATCCCATTTATTTTCAATTAAAAGTTATTTTACGTTAGCCAAGTTAATAAGGTATCCCATGCAAAATATTAATTGAAATCGGTCCAAAAGTTTCTGGGATTAGCCCGTACAAGTAGCCAGGAAAAAATTATCTCTCTTCGTACGGGCTATATTCGGTTGTTCGGTTTTTTTTTAATTTACACAAATAAATCTCTGTCTATATAAATGCATTCATCGAACTGAGGTTTATTATTTAAAAACATCATACTTCTACTGATGCAGTATAATTTTAAGCGTTTCAAGTTCTATAATACATAAATAAAACAAAATATCTGCATTTTATATTTTATTAAGTCATGTTATAATGAAAAGCTTAATTATTGCTATTGGCCTTCAAATATTAAAAATCTTAATTTCGTATCAAAATATTATAGTTCAGAATCGAAATTGTAGCAATCACAATATTTAAAAATTTTAACATTAGTAATCATTAATTATAGACAAAATACAGAATCACATTACAAGTCAGGTTCAAAGTGACTCTAGTCAACTAATAAAATTCTAAGGATTTGTATCATATCACAATACACTTAAACAAGCTTAAACTAAATTGAACTAAATATTTACACATTTTGGTTGAATTTGAGTCAGAAATTTGCATATTTTCTATTCTCTATTCTTCGCAAAAAAAAAACACTTTACCCGCATATTGTTACAACCATAGTTGCAATAATTCTAAGACAAATGTCAAACTAACACTACCGAAATATACAAATTTAATAGAAAGCTTTTACTTTAGATACCCTTCAGAAATCGATAAATGACAATTAAGATGATTTTACGATTAAATCAGTCGCAATCAGGTAAATTAGCTCAACGATATCAACTCTACACTTGCTATAAAGAGACCTCTTTTGACAATTCGAGGGAAAAAGTCAAACCCCCATTAAACACCACATGGAGATAGATAAGCTAAGGAAGACGTCCATTAGCGAATCTAGAACGAGTTTTTTTTCAATAGACAAGAATATAATAAACGCTTATTATTGCTTTAAAATGAATCACCTACAGTGTTTTGTGAGCAGCATCTCTACAATACTTATAGATTCTAAATTACCGATTATTATATATTTATATAGAGAAAAGTTTACATAGACTAGTATGACCGTACTTATTGTTTTTAAAAATATATTACTACTACAAGTTATTGGTGTTTCTTAAGTTCTCACTAGTTGATATTTTCTTACAAGGTGCGAATTTAAAAAGTCTAACCTTAAATCTATAAATAGACTGCCATTATTAATAATTGCTTATAATTCAACAAAGTAGAAAGTCGCCTTTACTAAAATTATGATTATAAAACATTATGTACTGTATTTAATATCTGAAATAACTATAAATTAATATAGCGGTAAACAAAATAACCCAATTATAGCTGGCGATTATTCCGATCACTTAGGCACTACCCACCTATATCGATTCTTAAAATTATTTTAAGGATTAGTTTCAATTTAACGCCAATATCAAAGTTAATTGTGAGCCGATTAATCAATGTAAATCAATTCCTTTAGTTTACCCATTACCTTTACAAATTATAACATATTCAAAAGAATTTGAATATAACAATATCTTATCGGCCTACGTTAAGTGTAAATATATATCCCAGATACAGCTTGAGACTCAAAATATATCCTTTAATCGAAGTGAAGCGCATTTCTGAATAGCCAGTGGTATCTAGTTTAAATCAATCATTCATAATAGCATTATCAGCGTTCGATCTGAATTTTATTATATGCTTTGAGTTTTACAAAAATAACCCGCTGCAAAATCCACGTTCTTATACGCTTTGCCCTACATATAGAGCCACAAATTAAGCTCTATAATTTTAAATGTGCCGCAAATGATTGCATTATACACGCCACATCCACAAAGAAGCATCGTCAATTTAATCTACTAAGCAAACAAATTGCCCTTACGGTTACAGGATTTTTGATTTGATTTTATGACAAAAGTGATCTTATATACCTGTACCCATTAACCACGCAGAAGCCGTCTATAGTGTACACAAAACACATGTAATTAAATATGTAATAACAAATATTTTGCACAGTAATAACGAATCCAAAACAATTCGTTGCTTAAACAATACACTTAAGGGCAATTTGTTTATTTACTGCCATCTAGCGAATTCTATAATAATTAAACACGACATTTATTCAATTATGTATATTTGTCTTGAGATAGTAAAAGTTGCCAAAATACTTAAAAAAAGCTCTCATAAGTCGCCATACCCATTGAGGCATAATTAAGTGACGCGTGCTTCTTGTCCAGGTGGTGCCAGCAGACTACTTTGAACTTATGTAGTTGTATAAAACACCTTCGTTAGATAAACATTTATCAGAAAAATAGCAAACATCGCAAAATTCATAAAATCAGTATCATTTCGAGTAAATATCTGCGCACATATTTTAACAATCTGCTTTACTCACAGTATTAAGATGCAATATGAATACTTAGCCTGTATTCCAACGGACTTAATATACAAGGTCTAGAGTATTGAACATCACTCTGCCTAATGAAAAGTTTTCGAGTCTCGTTTTAGAATAAAAGCCTAAGTGGTACGTTTTTAAAAATTAATTAAGATAAAATTTGACCATATAATTGTATAGTATAATATAAGGATTATGTAGCGGAAGCACTTTTGATAACGTGCGCGCTGTATTTTTTTAAATACGTCGTACATCGTTCATTGTAAAGGCACGTCATTTACAAATTCAGAATAAAGCCTGAAGGCTGAAAATGCCAAGGATTCAATTTAATATCATATATATGTTCAAAAATAAACTACGTCTATTCTAAAATCTCACATCAATAAAATGAAGCTAGCAATTTTTTTCTCACTTAGCATAAGGCCGATGAATACATGTCATTAATAAAATAATATCTGATACTATCCTCATGCAACGTTAGTACTAACTTTGTACAAAAACTATGCGGTATTTGACAAAATACAATATATTTAAAAATCACTCGCTATCCGTTTAATATCCTAATATGTATGTGCGTAAAATAACTGTAGACATGATATGTACAGCTGGTTAGTCAATCAATAATTTTGTCGCCAAAACACAACACACAAATACACGCAATTATTTCGTTTTTTTTTTTTTTGTAAAATGTCAAGAAATAAAAAAATATCCCACGCGAAGCATTGACACAATTATAATTTCCTTTATGTCAATGCGTACCCTGGATTCACAACTGTCTACCAAAACTTTATCAAATGTTATAATCAATATGTGTAAGCCACGCTATCTCAAATCAGCAAAAATATTTCAAGAAATAAGGTCTAAGGTAAGGGAATAATAAAAAATATCCATATTTTCATAGTTCGAACTATGAAAATATGGATATTTTTTATAAATAATATTGTATTTTCAAGTATATTTGTACTGTCAAACTAATTTAAAGACAAAATAGTGTTTTATAGCATCTACTCGCAGCTAATTCAACTATTTTGCATGAAAGCTAAAAAGTAGTTTCTTTTGTCTTTTGTAAAAACGAAAAAAACGAAAACATCCGGTTCGAAGGACCAAAACCTTTTACAAGTTGCACGTAAACAATCATAATATTGAATCCGAATAAAATTCCTGAAAATATAAAAAAAAAAAAAACACTATAAATTGGTTATGAAAATAATTTTTTGTTGCTTATCTTATCAAACGTCAAAAGTGTTAATTTCAGCATTTCTAAAACTGAAAAGGTAGCGAAACACTATTGAACCCTAATCTTTACTTCAGACTGAATCGACAAGACAGTGTGTATCCAGGGCTAGACCCATACAGGTCTTTTATCGCGGGGCGTGTTAGACCATCGTTATGGACGTAGAAGCGGCGTTTGCTCACCGCTCGACCACCGAGATGGTCGCTCGCTGCATTTGTTCGTACAACACGACACGTTGCCACCACCCTGAAATTTATATAAAAAAATGACTTTTAGAATGTACACAACAACGCATGCTTTGCGCGTGCGCATGCGCCAACGGCTATTGCCGATACATAGTATGGCAGAGACCATAATTGTTTAAATCGCAGGGCGAGAAGGTGGATTTAGTTACCAATAATAATTATCATATAGGGAATTATGTTTAAAATTGACTTATATATATAAGGTATACCATAGTAATAAATTTATGTCATAATATCCGTGAATTTAATTGATAAAAAAATTTTACATCGATCGACATTGGATAGAAAGATACAACTATCACTTTAATAAAAAATATTTAATATATATTTGTACATAGCTATTTCAAAGAATACTATATCAATTTAATTTACGTTATGGGGAAAACTTAACATCTGCATATTTATATCTAATTGAGCGTATAAAGTCAAAAACGAATTGAGAGACATTTGTGACTTGTGACCGCTAAAAACCCACCTGTGATAGATGTAGGTCGTAAAGGTGCAACGTGCTGACTGATATATCACGCACTTCATCTGCTGGCATGTCCGCAGTGGGCTCCAATGCTAACGCGCTGGCTCCCAGGGCACTGCTGGCACCTGCTAGACCTGCTTTTACGGACTGCCCACTTGGACCTTCATCTTCATCACTCGTTTCATCCATGTCCTATAATTAACGTAAGCAATCATTTCGGTGGCAGTGGTTGAGTCAGGTAGTACGTACAATCAAGTAGTAGTAGACCTACGACCGTTACGTACGACCTGATATTATTGTTACATATCAAAATCATAAGTTTTGTCTAAAATCTCACCGGTAGCCTATATTGGGTTTTATGCTGCTGGTAATAGGACAGCACTGCGGGCAGCGGAGTGTTCACGCCAAATATACTCTGTTGAATATATGATCCCAGCATTGTTTTGTTCTGTAATAAGTAAAACTTATGAAACAATGTTGCTATTTGATATGAACCCACAACAAAATATTATTTGATTCATAACAAGCTAAAAGTGATTTAGAAAATTATATTTGCTTGTAAGTCAAGACTGCGATATCTTAAACACGAGACGGGGTTTGGGTATTTACTGATGGTCCCGATTTTGATGGGTCTAATGGGACCATGCAATTTTCAGTTTACTTTTACCTACCAGGACATTGTTTGCAGGCAAAGCATGGTGCATACTCTGTCGTAGAGACCGTAAAAATTGCCTCTGAGCTGGTTCACTTGGATGCCATCCTGGGTGTCGGCAAGAGAAAGCCACCAGGGACAGTTCTGTTTTACCCCCCTCGCCCTGATTATACTGAGTATTGCCAGCTGAGAAAATAAATTTTATTGTAAATAAAAAAAAAATATATAGTCAGTTGATATTGTCTTTTATTAACATAACTGTTACTCATTTAAAGAAAAACATTTTACTAACGGATTTAAGTTATGTATTTTTGTAAAATTTTAATGAATTTACATTATTTTAAATAAATAAGAAATCCTTCCGGTTTTAGTCGATACCAACTCTTGGGCAATAAATACAGATAACACACAACCTCTTTGCAGCTGTGACGATTATTTTGTCAATTAACAGCTTTTGTATTTAGTCTACCGTGACCACGCACGCTGTAAAGCACGCGAAACGTCGGAAAAATTTAAAATAATTTTGCAAAAATACATAACTTAAATCCATTAATAAAGTGTTTTTCTTTATATACAGTTGGTTTACTATAACGTCTATGTATAACGGAAGCAATAAATATCTTAGTACATGAATTATGATGATTTTTTTATTTTAGTGAAAATCCGGCTTGGTTGAAATGTTCTAGACACGAATGCAGCAATTATCATGGAGTATCTCAGCGAATTTAATTATAAAGATTACCTTTTAGTTTATCATACTTCAACGGAGTCTGCCAATCGGGGTGGCCATGGCGTCTAATATCCAACTGAAAATAAAAATTTAAAATAATGCAAAATAATAAATCTCTAAAAAGTAACTTTGCTTAGTGAGATAATTTATTTACTCCTTTCCTACACAACATATACACGAGAGAGTGATTCAATAGTCTACGTCTTTGATAAAGCTCAAATGCGGATAAGACCAGTTGGCACAATGGTGATCATGCTTCACAGAATCGATTACGGTTTGTAAAAAATATAATTGTAACTACATATAGTTAGTCAGTTATTTTGAGTTTTTATATAATATTTTATAATAATAATTACCTGAGCAAATGAGCAAACATCCCCAATGCCGAGTACGCTGACGGTGAAGTTTCTATAGAAGTCAACTATATCGAGTGCGCGTGTTCGCAGTGATATTAGCACGAGTGGACAAAGGAGAGGGCTTAGCAACTCGAATAGGATGTAAATCTGAAATAAAAACCAAACAACGAACAGGCTTATTAAAACATTATTTGGATTACATTACCTAACGCCTACTTCAGAAGTATATAAAGAAACAAAAATATTAAACATAGCACAGACATACAAGTACAACACATGTATTCTTATTAGAAGGATAAGATCGGAGGAGATTCACACACAGTTAAGTTTTACAATAAATTCACAACATGGAAACCGTATCACGCGCCGGTCTAGGGAATTGTATCTTCGACCGCCTCGGACCAACTACGGAAGGAGTTGCATTCTTTACGAGGGAGCTAAATTATACAACGGGCTGCCCATTTCAATTAAGGGAGCTAAAACATTATCCAGTTTCAAAAAATTACTTAAAACACATATTTCGGAGGATTTTCAGATTTTATAATACGCCATTATTGCAATTTTTTTTGTTTTCTTTTTTTTTAATATTTCTCTGTAAGTGATTTATATCTTAGAGAAAATAAAATGATTTCAAACTTAATGTTATGATGATGAGCTTAGTGACTATAGCTGCATTCTCAAGCAAAGATACAATACCAACATTGAGACTCCTGTTAAAATATATAGTTTATTTATATCGATTATAATATAGCTCTATCTAGGTAATAGTTGTAATTTATAGAGTCGACGGATGATTTTAGTAAAATTTTGCGTTACGCTCGTTATGCCAGCTAACAACCGTTATTCCAACTACCCTCGTAAATTTTGTCACTAGTGCGGCAACAATTAAAATTATACGTAAATAGGGTCTATAATACCTACTAATATTTAAACATTTCACTTCTATGTGCTTACGTACATTCATTTCAAAATATTGATTTCATTTTAGATTTAATGACTTGTTTCTACCCTTTAATTAAAAGTCTCAGACAAGTACATTCTAGAACGCAGGAGCATAAGTATAACCTTTTTAAAGCATAAAACATTAAATAAATGAAAATAAAACAACGCTTTTTTCTTACAAACGGGATATTAGAAAAAACTTACAGCGCGGAACTGAAACAGCTGTTGGAAGTGAGCAGCCACGTCCTTTGTATGGGCGCGACCTCTCCAAGCGGCTGGCAGATAATGGACATGCCCCAACACTTGAACGAATAACTCTTCGCCGCGGGCCGGTCCAGTACACCCACCGGCTAGATGATCTTCATCACCTATTAATGCTCTGAAAAAGTAACAAAAAAACTTTGTACCGCTATATAGTAGTACATTTAAATGATACAGTAAGCATATTTTAATATTTCATATATTATGCAATACAAAATCAGTTTATTAATATGAATTGCGAACACTAACCTAGCTCCAGCAAGAACACAACCGAGTATAGTGATTATTGTTAACACATGCTCCACGGTCAGTACATCTTCGTCATACACGGATAGGGCAACCAACACGCCGAGTATACTCGCCGACAAAAACACAACATTCCTAAAAATATACCAAAAGTACATTTATGTGAAAAATACTTTTTATATCAAGGTCTGTACAAGTCAAGTGCCTCTTCACTAGTCAAAACACATACGTTATACATTGTTTTAAAATCTTGGATTTAGCCCGTGAAATAAATGACGTGACAAAATTGCTTTTGTAAAGTAACATACATTTTACAAATGGACACAAAATATATGGGTAACATGCAAACCTACCGAGCAATTACAGTAGTGATAGGCGAACTGAAACTCGCCAAGTATTTTAGCGCGGGTTTGTGAGCACGATTTAGTCGATCCCTCAGTTCGTGTTCTAGCTCATTAAAATGCCGCAGAGTAATTCGAGCGTAGAGCGACCAAGTCCGCAGACCGAGTGACCCTGGCGATCTCTTTATTAACTGAAAATAATTTGTATAATAAGGAAATGTATTCAAACGAAGCAAGAAAATATCATACACATACAACAAATTATAAATATTTTATTTCATTACATGAGTAAAAAGGCTTGTGTGCTCTAATCTAAAGTAAAACTGTGAAGCGAAATCTGTTCAACTATTTTATATAAGTTAATATTGAATAATTTTCATACCTCAGCATAATTAAAGAAGAAATACAATATTTGCCATGCCAATATCAAAGGCGCAAGTACAAAATTAGCTAAGGCCAAAAGTAATATTTGTCTTTCAAGTTGTCGAGCCAGGAGCATTCTTTTTGTGGGGTCTTTGTAATTTGAACGAAGCTGCCAGCAGTTTTCCCAAGGACTCCATGGACTAGCTAAAAATAGATGTTTGTTTACAATAACATACACTTAACATTAAGAAAAGACTTCTAGATGTAATTAATTGAATAATGTCAATAACCCATATATGCCAAGATAAGAAAATAAAAATAAACTTTATTAGCTCGCTCATGAGGTCACTCTGGAAACATCTTGAACATAAGTATGTTTTTATGTCTATAAGAACTTTCTTATTGACATATATATGGATTTGACAACAGAATGGATATTTATAACTTTAAGATTATTTACTAAATATTTTGGAGACAGATTTTTTTTTTGAGAATTTGAAGAGGTTAATAAAATACAAAAATTATTTAAGGAAAGATTACTCACAAAATAAAAGAAACTCCAAATTCCACTTCAAACCTTTTGATAAATAGTGGAAATCTCCAACGCAAGGCACATGTATTTGCAGCGGTAATAAATTCTTGTTCACCATAGCCACCATATAATTATTAAATCTGAAATTATTTTTTAATATACAATAAAAACATGAGCTCAAGATATAAAAAAGTTCTAAAGTAGTATTTAAAATTGGCTCTGCACAATCAGCAAACACCATTATCAAAATATGAACATGATATATATGTAAGAACTTATTATGGTATATAAAATTTATATCTTAAATACATCAGTTAACTTACATAATTCTAAACTAGGCATTATCAAATTTAATGTGTTTATTTATTTAATAACAGCCTAAAGCCAATGTATACTTGAATATGAAATCTGGGAAAAATCTTTTAACAAATATAACCTATTAAAAAAGCACCAACTTATAAGTTTATAACAGTTAGTGTATGCAAATGGAGTAGGGGTTAGGAATAGGTAGATACCTGAGTATTCTGTGATAAATGTCCAGCTCATTAATTTCCTGTTTCTGAACACACATATGATGTTCTGGTTGGGCCTCTCTAACTCTATCTTGTATTGTAGTCCAATTAACCCATGCCAAATCACTCTACAAATTATTATATCACTATTTAAAATATGGACTTCTTTAAAATCTCATGCATTTTCAAAAATAAGAAGAAATCCTAATGATGAGATAGTTTTTTACTATCTCTTCTTTATCTTTCTAAGGATTTCTTCTTTATCTTATTAATTAGTTAAGCTTATTCTTTTTAGTCTACAAAAAAATATTGTAGAATAAAGAGAATAATTTTAAAGCTATTGCTTACCTCTTTTATTCTTAAGGCATTATTGTAAAACAGTTTTGTATCATAGGCGTAATATAAATGATATATTGATATTATTAGCCTCATAAGCCAAATAAGTGAACACAGAACTATGAGACACCACCTGCAATGTACATTACTTTAATACAAAAAATCATTTTGTAAGAAGAGATACAAAAGACCCACTGTCTGACCATGAAATAATAATTATTTGAATACCAGTAGAAAATGTTAAAATGAATAATTATGGGGCATCAGTCATAAATAAGTTTTATAAATTAGGAGTTATACATATCATAAAGATTATTTAGAATTTTTATGTTGCATAAATTAATTAAAATGTAAAGAAATTGTTTGTTAATTATTAGACTACATAAATTAATAAAATCTTAGTGGTCAAGTATATGTTTAACAATATTTGACCCGGAGGTCAGGCAGTATGTATATATGCTGCATAGCACGGGAAAGCTTTTGTGAGGAGAAAGACACAAAATGATAGCATATAAACAAGTGAATTTCTGATTATAATTATTATACTACATGCAGACAATATAAAATGATAAACTCAGTTAATAAAACTTACCACTGCCATGATATACCAGCACGGCATTCTGCTGTTGGTAATATAACATCACTTAAGCTAAGCTTATCACTTCTACTTATACTTGGGTCATTTCTAAATAGTTTCTGATAATTAACGCAATGGACTAAAAATGTTGAAAACCAGACGATGAACAGAAATTGTAACAAATAAAATATATCAGACATAATCATTGGATAGAATCCCCCTCTAACATAATATCTATACATTCTTGTAAAAAAAGAATCTAGATCTTGTATATGTGTCCATCCTCCTGAAAAAAAAATAATTTGTTAAATGGTTGAGGGAAAATACCATGATGTGGTAAATTAAGAATAAGCATTCTTACCCTTTGTTTGTGGTACTTTGTGAATTATAACATTGGTAGAGTCGTCATGTTCGTGATCTAGAGATATCACAGTTGGCGAAGCAGCTGCATTTACAGCAGATGCTGCTAATGGTGGCACTAATTCATTGTTTAATGCACTATACGAAATATCACGTCTAAAATGAGCCATTTTCTAATGAATTTTGACTCTACATCAGTTGTAATGTAAGTGTATCAATTTTTCTGCGTCTAATTTTTATACAACGATCCCACTCTTTAGGCATTCTTGACTTTGGCCCAGAAAACTATTATGTCTTTCATGGTCTTACGTAGTTTTCAATACAAAGGATTTTGCAAAATTTAAAATTTAGATTTTTTACCCCTGATTTTTAATGTGATAAACAATATTCTTTCTGTTTTACATTTAATTTTAACTTAAATTATATATATTAAGGGCAACATCTAAAATTATTGAAAAAAACAAATATATTATGACGAAAAATACCACAAAATTAATAAATAAAGAACAAGTTGCAACAGTAACAACAGTCAAGATATTGACAATTGACTGAAAGAAAATACATAACATAGATAAATAACATACTTTTTAAAGGTAACATAATTTATCTCGTCCAATCTTACAAAATTCATTTTGTCGGACTTTGGCTTCCCTCCGATAACACTTTTTCGTTTTACAGAAATATATGCATTATTTTTTATATTATTATTATTATTGTTATATTAATATAATATACAGATATCAATACAATTAAGTAATGTGGTTTTTTACTCTCAATTTACTTTGATCTGAGGAGTGTGGACTACAATTTAAATTCAAAGACTAAATAATGGGCTAGGCTGTGCTGATGTTTCCTAAATTGTTTGATAACTTTTCTTATTTTGTTTGTTTTTCATTATTAAATTTTATTACTACAATAGGTATTACACCAAACCCCACAACATTTATACCATATTTTAATTTTTAACACTGTATCTTTTACATTTAAAATATATTACAAATATTTTTTAAACTGTTTTTTCTTATTTCAGGTTCTTCTTTTGTACAAAATAACTATTAATAAAGGAACACTTAAAGTATAGCAAGCATGTTCATTGTGGGTCTTACAGGAGGTTTAGCCACAGGAAAAAGCACAGTTCTATCTATATTTCGTGAAAACGGTATTGCTGTAATAGATGCTGATGATATTGCCAAGAAAGGTTTGCACTTTTTAATAACCTTAGAGTATTTAAAGAAATCTCCCTAATAAGCGATAATTACATCATAACCAACGTTTAAATAAATAAAGAGTAACCTTTTTAAACTTTTTATGATGTATGAGATGTATGCTTAACCCTTTACTACTAAAGTATTAATCTATCCTGAAAGAAAATGCCATTTCTTAGGTATATGTTTTTAGTAAGGTCCGTTTTAAAGATTTATTGATTCAAATTAATTACACTTGACATAATTCACATCATAGTAATGATTTGGTTAAAAACCTCCATCCAATCTTCAACAGATTTAGTTTGGATAGATTTTTACATTTATAAAATAATAAATTTCATTTATCATATTTTAGTATTGGAACCTGGGACAACAGCATGGAAGGAACTCAAAGAGTGTTTTGGCGATGACATTATTAGTGGTGATGGTAAAGTAAATCGAAGAGTTCTTGGAAATATTGTTTTCAATGATAAAGAGAAACGAATGAAACTAAATGCGATTACACATCCAAGAATCCAAAGTACAATGATGAGAATGGCCTTCAGTTATTTCTTCTCAGGACATAAATATATTGTGATGGAAGTTCCCTTACTGTTTGAAACAGGCAAGATGCTAAGATTCATGCACAAAATTATAACAGTTGTATGGTAAGATATTTCATAAATTTCTACCATATTGACATAAGAGATTTTATGATCTTTATTATTATTTTCCTTTAAGTGAAGAAGATCAACAGCTTTGCAGATTGTGCAAAAGAAATGATTTTTCCATAGAAGTTGCAATGACTAGAATAAAATGTCAAATGCCTCTTGAAGAAAAAGTAGCCAAATCAAATTTTGTTATTGATAACTCTGGTGACTTAGCTTCAACTCGCCACCAAACTGAAAATATTATAACACTCCTAAAGAGATCTAAGTTTACATGGTATGTATAGCATTTCAGAGATGCATGAATATAAATGAATAAAATAAAGCAAATGTATTCATTTTTTTTGCAGGTACTTTAGAGCTGTAGTAATAATATCAATTTTGTCTTTCCTCTTTGGAATGGTCAACATTGCTTATAAGTGTTATTGGTGGGTATAATAATTATAAGTTTATAGTGTGTTTCAATTTATGCTTGCTTATTGCATTAAAAAGGAAGAAAAAAATGTTTATTCACCATGTTATGAATTAAAACTATGTTATAGTACTACATAGCTGACTATCTTTTGGCAAAACAAAGAGTGCTATTTGGTATCGTAACTTGTCTGTTTTAATTGTTTTTAAATGCTCAACAATGTAAGTATTACTTATTAATAAAAATTAGAAGTAATTTTTTAATAATATATGTTATAAGTACAGTATCTGCAAACATTTGTTAGTTTTAATAAAAGGGAGGCTCATCTTTTTATACTTATTTGAATTGGGAAAGCAGTGAAACTAATGTATCGTTAAAATCATGGTTGTGATCTCAATATGAGGTTTGATTTGCTTTGGAGTTAATGATATAATTTAAAAAAGATTGATAGGTGTTTTAATTATTAAAGAAATAATATATGTATTTATATTTAAGTACCCATTCATTTTTGGTATAGTTTCAGCCACATTTCATGTACTTGCAGCTACTAATTCTGAATGATTGTAAAATACTATGTACCAATTTTTGTAAATTATATTGTAAGATAAAATTAGTATGTATACTTTAGTTTATTTTTGCATAGTCTTGAGATGATACAGCAAACTTACAAAAGTTTAAATTAAAATAATTAAGCGAAATTCCATCCATTGTTTGTTTGTTACAATGGAATAGTTTTAAAAACCACTGTCCGTGAATGATTTTATGTATATATATTATGTACATTGTTAACTGTGTCATTATATGCGTAATAGAAAATCAAAGTCTTTGACTCAACATTTCCCACCCCGTTTCTTGCAAAGCCATCACCATTGTGTACATAGTTTGAAGGAATGTACTACTTATTGTAAAAATCTACCTCACATATAGGATAGGACTATGCAGAGTTCTCTCCACTCGGTAATCGACGCACTTAAGGTATTGTAGCGTCGCGTATATGGAGAGAACTAGACTGAAGAAACAACTTGGGGTCGATATCAATGTCTCCATTGAGAGATAATAGCGCTTCCGAGTGGTTTCCTTTTCTATCATGCCAGCCCGATGGTGTATCTATATATTTGCGCAGGTCCAGTATAATATTTAATAGCATATAAGTCTCCTTCAAAACATTATTTAATTACAGGTTAAGACTCCGTTCAGGGGTCATTAAACTTAAAAGGAATAAATTATTATTTTATTTTCTAAAGAGTTTTGTCTGGGTTTCAGCTGTGTATATTATCATAACTGAAAGCTAAGACAGAATACGTTCAGATTCATTATTGCTCTATTATACTCATAGGAAGATCATCATTATCCATATCTGAGCTACTGGTGGTGGTAAGATTTTTACTTCTTAGTATATTAGGTCTCAAATGAAAAGGTTTTCGTTTTTTTGTTTTTTCTGCGGTAACATGTTTTCTAAATATATTATTTATGGTATTATGTATAGGAGATGTCGTCGTAACTTGCGATTGAGTAATAGTTCGATTAAATATTTGTATCTGAATGACGTTTCCATTACCGGAAGCATCATTTATCTTATCGAACATCTGCGTAATTGGATTGTAACTATAAGATCCAAATATTGCTCTGAAAAATCATAACTTCGATTTATTTATATTTAATTACAAAGATAATAGTAACAGTAACCTGACGGACAACTGTAACTCTTAACTTGAAAAACAACCAAATGTGAATTGATTAGCGCTTGTTCTCGGGTTCATTTAAGAAATAACTAATCAACTCATCGTCAGCAGTGCACCTATTTCTCGTTATTTCATATCCGAGACGTCTCGGATATGAAATAACGAGATACCATCCGACATCCGACACATAAAGAGAAAAGGTAGATAAGGTACTCTACATAGTTTTAATAAGTAGGTACTGCGAATTGATATTTTAAATATAATAATTTAAAATTTCTACACATTCCGGTACAGTAAAATTTAAAAGTATAAGATAAATTATTATTGCTATTTATACTAATATAAGAGATCCTTTTGAATCTATAGTTATTCGTATAATATTATGATACTTACGGTTTAACAGAATCTTCCACAACGAATCGCGGGCGCGGCTTTCTTTCAATTCCTTCAACATAGAATATTCTGAAAATTCATAAATATCTACCTGTTACATATATAAAAATGTAATACAAAAAAATCCTAACATTTGACACCAACTAATTTAACATACATTAAACACAGATTTATGAAAAACATAAGAGTTATCATAATGCACTTCTATCAGGTCTGTATTTTTTATAGTATTTTTATTATTATTCAAATTAAAATTGTGTTATTTTTATGGAAATTTTATAATACGCAATAAAAATGTTATATAGAAATGGTAAAGGAAAATGTAATATGTCTCAACGCTAGAATTATATTTAATAGGTAGGCAAGGTATTGTAGAGACAACATAACACTTTAAGCCACTCAAAATTGTTGGTTATTGCAAAATAATTTTATTCATCTATTTACGATAAGTTTCCTAACGAAGAGCCTTGTTCAATAAAAGGGATTATGTTAATATCACAGCGGCAAGTGGGCGGAGAGGAAAATGGTGGGCGGGTCTCTACATAGCTTGCTTCAGCCCTCCAAGCAACCCTCCGAACCTCAATTGAGTTTGGAGAGTCGAACAATCCGTACTATGTCGCCTACGGAGTATCGCGCTGATAAAAAACCCGTACAGTATATTTAAAAATGAAAGTGTTATTTAGTCGTGCAATATGGATAATGTTCATTTAAATGTGTGCCATTTAGACAATGGCATAATGCCTATGAACATAGATCAATCTCCCAATTCGGGCCATAATTCGGACATGTTTCTTTATGATGATTCTTCCATGTCTGACGGCAGTTTATACGCTAGTGACCAAGAAAATCATTCAACTCCACGAAAACGGTAAGAATAAATTCCTTTGCGATGTACAATTATTTTACGTGTCCATAGCACTTGTCGAATTACATCTACACACGTAATCTAATTATTTCTGATTTATGTTTTTATTTTTGTTGAATGAAAAAATAGTAACCGGTTACATTATATTTTTTGAAAGCGTTTG
Source organism: Pontia daplidice (assembly GCA_963693355.1). NCBI lineage: Eukaryota > Metazoa > Arthropoda > Insecta > Lepidoptera > Pieridae > Pontia > Pontia daplidice. The sequence continues at coordinate 5,347,776 of CAVNZL010000001.1, forward strand.
CAATTTATCGACGTGTACATCGTTAGTAAAGGTGGTGCGAAAAATTTAACACAATTCCATAGTATTTTTATTTTATGCATGCTATTTTATTTTATGTATATTTCAAAAACTGAATATTCATGTTCATTTTAATTTAGTTTAGTAAAATAATGTGTATATTATATTATGGTATTTAGTCAAGCAGATAAATTCTTCTTAAAATCTTTCCTTTGATAAATAAAGTCCTTTGATGTTATAAGTGAAAAAAAAAATTTTTTACCAATAGGTCAGAATGCAGACGGCTACATAAACGGCGAAGTCGGTGCCCGCAGCAACAAATTCAACAGCGGCAAGCAGCCAACCTGCGAGAGCGGCGGCGTATGCAATCAATCAATGATGCTTTTGAGGGACTACGGGCACACATACCAACTCTTCCCTACGAGAAACGTTTGTCTAAAGTAGACACTCTCAAGCTTGCAATCGGATATATCAGTTTCCTTGGAGAATTGGTAAGTTGATTCTAGTTGTTTTTAAAACGACCCATATAAAACACTTTTTGCAGTAACTTGAAATGATTGTGTCAATAACGTAGGTCTCTTACTCTCTACTCCTTTGCGTAACTCTCCACTCCTTTGCGTACAGCAAGCGAGCAAATTTCGCCCATTCTTTAAAAAACAAATATCGTTCAAATGCACGGTGCTTTTAAGGTTAAGGTGCCGTTAACATTACAATCCTTACATTACGTTAGACCATAATCAATTTGAAAATAGATATGAAGAATTTCGCATATAATCTGCTGCTATTTGTGTGGTAAAATCCACATAACTACAATACATAACATAACTAAAAAAATATATTTAATCTTTGAATAAATATTTTTTTTTTAATTCGCTAGTCAGGTTCCCCATCCAGTGAAGATATCTTAAGGAATGATATGCAAATTTCTAATATTGAATTGTGTATACATAGGTTCGTACCGACAAAAATGCATCGGATAACATGTTGTCAGGTGTTGGGAACAGCCAGAATAGAGAGGAACAGAAAAAAGTTATCGTCAGAGGTAATTTTTTTATTTTATTAAATTATAAAACTACAAGTTGTGAAACTCGTAAGTGAATCATTTATATGTGGGGCCTACTAGAAGTTTCCGGAATTAATAAGAAAAAAATACTATTAAAGGTCAAAAATGAACTGGTTACTTTCCAAATATCCTATTCTCGCGTAAATGTAGAGTGTCCGTGCTGACCTCAAAAACGTGTTTTTCAAACACTTCGACAGCTTCTTCTGATTATGAAAATCGTTGACACCGTAATTGGTTCTAAATTTTTGGATACAGACAAAAGTGAAAAGAAAAAAAAAGTTACCAGGTTACCTGTCTAGTTGTATTAAATAGAAGCAATCATCGGCTTTGATGCACTTTTCGAGCGCCGCTTTGGTCGGTTTCGGCTCATCTTGAGAGGCGCTTGATTGCTGTTTTGTTTTGGGCTCATCAACCTGCATCACCTGTTACTATGTCTGTATGTCCACACAGCCGTTTTTTGGGCCTCGGTCGAATTTCTAGGCACAGCTTTCTCACACCAACATGCCTATGAATCGCGGTGGATAGGTGAACATCCCGAGATGAGTATTGCAAACTATAAGATAGAGATAGTCGTCATGCATGGCGTTTCATCGCCAAAAGCATATTGAAGCTGAGCATTACTATGATGAGCTATATATATGTAGACACACACAGGGTTCTAACATAAATATATTTTTTTTATAACCACGAGCCCCAAACTGTGTTTAATAAGACATGATATCATATTTAGACTTAATGTATGAAATTATCTTTTTAACCTAATATAATTCTTCTACACAGAGTTCAATAATAGTTTACCCTTATCATAATATATTATGATATGAGTAAACTATAATGGAACTAATCATAATAATTAATACCAATCGTATTAATTATTTAATTTACGTTGCGAACTTCACCATATGAACAAAAATCCAGTAGTGAATTTTAAACACGAACAATCGATCGCTGCTTTATTCTCTTTTTAAACCATACGTCCACGCTGCCTTCTTCGTTCCAGAAGTAGTAAATTTATGTTTGCCAAATTCCTACAACGCTTCGGGAAAAGCGCATCAAAGGTTACACCAAAGGAAACAATAAGTGTGAACCCCATTGTTGGGTTAAATAGTGCCAGGGCGCGACCCCTATTTCTGCAATTTGTTTGTACACCTTTCAGTAATCAATAGTGGTTGCTGCGTAACAAATGTCCTAATTAGGATCTTCCATAGTTTCGATGAAGGGCTGCAAAAATATTTCTATTCTAACGGCAAGCTTTTATTTTATGTTGAAGTAAATCTTCGTTGACCTGTCGGCAATAGACACTGTCATCAGAACTACAATTACTAATAGTTATAAAATATTCTAACAGAGCTTTTTAGAGACGCATGATTTTCTTATAGACCGTCACATCATGATGTATAAAAAATATAGACGGTTCGATACTATAACAGAATATAAAAATATTTGTTTAACATAGTACTGAATATATTTACGCAGTAAGTTAAACGATACTCACATTGATTTCCCTCTATGTTTTTCCTATCAGGAAACAATTAATAGCGAGAAATGAATATTATACCGTAACGTGATAAATTGTCATCATTTGGTCCAGGTGCGTTTCGGACGGGTTCCCACGGGACATCGCGTGCTCATCATTGATGTTCGTGTCGTTTATGCAGTAACTCCCACAGTGAAATTAAATTTTCTAAGCGATTATGGATCTGTCATGAGTGGTCACTAGTATTTTCTGTGTAATCTGGTTTAAATAAAGTAATTATTATTATATTATACAAAACATATTGCTTTAGTACAGCATTTTCACCAAATATATATATATATATATATATATATATATATTTGGTTCTATATATATATATATATAGAAGTTTTTTTAGTGGAAACACAAAAAGACTCGTAAAGAGCACATACCTAGGACCATTCACAAGACATTTTGAAATACTCCTGAATGAAACTTACAGTAATGTATGGGTGAAAAGGTTTTTACTTTTACCCTTTCTTCAAGTGTTTTAAGTAATTGTTCCTAATTATAAATTTTAAATTATCTAAAAGTAATATAATAGTAATATTTACTCCTAAATTACTTCGTGTACAAAATATGTTTTAGAACTTAAAGACACCTTAATGATTATTTATTAGTACTAATTCCTTATTAATACAACCTATATTAAACAAAAATACGTTGGATTAGTAATACTTAATTCATTTTCCATTATAATATACAGCTGATGACACATCAGGCATTACAACTTAACAATTGCAACAATGTAAACAAGGGTGCGATATGAAGTGCATTAGCGAATCACGCCGTAGCAAATTTTTAGTTTGTCTTCAAGTAGGGAGGCGGTGTATTAGATTGCTATTAGTAGCCCTTTTCGATATCAATATTTTGAAAAGGTTATAATTGAACCGGGCCCAGTATTTATAATGATGATTTAATTTTTCGGTAGTTTCACTTGCATTAAAATTTGATTTTTATAAATTAATAATTCACTAAGGGATTATCATTTGAAGTCTTAATACGCTTTGATTACGTTCGTTAGAGGTCAAAAGTTCGCAGAAGTTTCTTATGAAAATCTTAAACAAGTTGCCTATACTCTTCTATGCTTATAACTTCATAGTTTTGAATTATATATGAAAAAAATCAGCACGCTTTACTAAATAAAAAAAAACATAAATAACAAAGGGGTGATTAACGCCGAGTGCGCACCGCATAATCTTTTTTTCAATTACTAAAAACACCTTATCGAAATGTTTCGTAGGATTTACATAGAGATTAGTGGACACGTGCGACACTTTATTGATTCCGAAAGGAGGAGTTTCTTTATCGAATATATTTTATGTATTCGATGATTGCTTTTTTAAATCGTTGTAGATTTTTCAAGTTTATATAAGTTTATGTATTCTCAGTGTACTTACGGGTAAGTTTACAAATGGTTAAGACATGCTGGATATCAAATTTCAGTTCCTTATTACCGTTTCCATGCCTCTACAAATTATGTGGAGGCATTATTAACACCCAGGGATACAAGCGCTAGAGATCATAGACACCATGAACGAGAGAAGATGCATTTTTCATGATATTATTTTATTTTTATTTTTTAATTATGAGTTTTATAATATTTTCTTTTAAAACTTGCATTGCAAAAAGTTTTTAACTACGTATAAAGGTTTATAATAATCTGGCTATTGAATATTAACTAAAATAAAACAAAAGTCAGTGACGATTCAGTGATGGCATATGTCATTCACATTTTTTATGTAAGACAACAATTTTTAAAACCGTAGACTATTAAAATATTATAAAAATGCCTATAAAGATATTGCTTGCACGTCAAATCCTCGATTCTACGGGCATTCCGACGATAGAGGTTGATATGGTAACCGAGTTAGGTTTATTCCGCATCGGGGTTCCCTCTACTGATGTAAAAAAGGTCGCTGAAGCTGTGCAGTTGCGTGATGGTAACCCCGCGGAGTACAGTGGCAAGGGAGTAACAATGGCAGTGAAGAATATAAATACTATTATTGCACCGGAACTTATTAAACAGAATCTGGAAGTGACCATGCAAAAAGAGATAGATCAATTTATGATAGCCTTGGATGGGACTGAAAACAAATCGAGACTTGGGGCTAACGCTATTATGGCTGTATCGCTAGTTATCGCCAAAGCAGGTGGTGCAAAAAAAGGAGTGCCACTGTATCGTCATATTTCTGACATGGCTGGTGTTACGAGTATAATACTTCCTGTACCACACTTTGTTATTTTGACTGGAGGAATCATAGCTTCGAATGGATTACCGTTCCAAGAGTATATTATTATGCCTACCGGGGCAGCATCATTCGCAGAAGCTGTACGAATTGGTTCTGAAATATATCATTATGTTAAGAATATTATTAAATCTAAATACTCTATAGAAACCACGTATGTGAGTGACTCAGGCGGCTTTGCTATACCCCTGGAAAGCCACAGAGACGCGTTGCTTTTTTTAACTGATGCTATAAAACAGTGTGGTTATGTTGGAAAGGCCGAGATCGCTATAAATGCGGCCGCTTCAGACTTATTCAAAGATGGAGCATATGATTTGGAATTTAAAAATCCCAACTCAAACCCACAGGAATACATGTCATCCGACAAATTAGCTGAGGTCTATTTAGACAATATGAAAGAATTTCCTGTTTGTTCAGTTGAAGATGCTTTTGACTTTGATGATTGGGCAGCTTGGTCAACGTTGTCAGGCCGAACGCAAAGTCAGATTTTTGGAAATGACTTGACACAGACAAATCTCCGCAGGGTAGGTCTAGCGGTTGAAAAGAAGGCTGGAAATGCCATTGCACTAAGATTAAACCAAGCTGGTACACTAACAGAAGTTATCGAAGCATATAAACTATTAAAGACAAATGGGTTTGGAATAGTAGTATGTGACCGATGGGGCGATACTGATGATTTGTTTCTAGCTGATCTTGTAGTGGGCTTATCTGCCGGACAGGTGAAGTGCGGAGCGCCAGCACGTGGCGAACATATTGGCAAATATAATCAAATTCTAAGAATTGAGGAGGAACTAGGTGCTCTATCTAAATACGCTGGTAAAAACTATCGTAATCAAATGCAATAAATAACATAAACATATAAGAACTTTTTATTTCTATTTTATGTTTTTTATTTCTAATATAGCCAATCAATATCACCTACTAGGTAATAATAAAATGAATAATTTATAGCCATACTATGCGACAAGCGGTCTAATCACAGGAAATACTCATTATATCTATTGTGATATAGTCTTAAACTGTTATTAATGCACTTGTAGAATCGAATTTGTTTAGGGTTGTCATTCCGGTGAGGCAATATATTTGCCTCGACGTATAATCGTGTAGATAAATTAATATACTATTGTTTTTAGGATCCCTTATGGATCACATAATGACATTTAACATTGTAAATTTGGGAATAAATATTCTGATAATTTTTAGTCGGCGGAAATTTTGAGATGCACATATCAAAGGTAAGCGTTGTAAAGATTGCTTTCAATAGATTTTAGATAATTTAAATTATGTGGCAAATAAAATAAAGAAGTTTAATATGTTATCGGTCGTTAATGAATGGCATAGGTCAACCCTATCTTGCGATATGGTTTAGGGGCATAATAGCACGCACGTGCGTCACCCTCAGTTACACCCCAACACTACCCTATACACCGCATTTGCAAAGTTTTGTTAGCCCCCAGAGAATATTTAGACTCTCTTCAAAGTAATTGTAGATAAATAAAACTAATGTTAACGCAAGGGTGTTACCGATTTAAATGTTTTTCAATTAACGATTAAGACCATTGTACAATTATTTTTATAATATCTTATTATATATAGTTATTTATTATTGTTTAAAATCCATCAAAATGAGATAAAAAGAATATACATTAAATTATAATCAATGAAATATAATTGTAAATTAAGTCAGTTTGAGCTGATATTTGTAAAAGTATACTATGTTTTTAATCAAAGGTCAAAGAGCGTGTACGCATACGTCAAAGGCCGGCAACCTGTTACCGCTTCGGCTGTCCCCGAATTTATAAAAAATATTTGAATAACAAGCCTGATATGAAGTAATTTGTTTTTTTTTTCAGGTAGTAATTTCCAGTCGCATTCCTTATCATGGTCACGACGAGGAGACAGGCCTCAAGGGTCAACTTTGCACGCCAAAATCTGGGTTCCAGAGGATCCTAGAGTATTTAATAGTTCCGTTGACATCCTCGATAAAGAAGAGTTGAGATAATTATAAAAAATCCACAGTGCATACATAATATACATATACATACAAGTACAATACATAACAGTATTCTTATAAAGCTGCTTTGCTCAAATTTAGCACTAGTATGATGGCAATCCCTTTCAAATTTTAATCAGTAATAATTTTAAGTCAAGATTTAAATTAATTTAATTATATTAAAATATGTCTTTATCCTAGAAAGTGTTTGTCAAGATTTTGATTTTTGTAAATGTATATATTAATTTAATGTAAATTATTTTATGATAAGTACCGTAATTAATCTGTAACTAATAAGTAGGGGTTGTAGATATTTCGTAGCATGTCTCTATAGTTATACCAAAGAAAAGAAACAAAATCTAGTTATCTAATGTAAGCGATAAAATATATCTGTTCGTACATTATTACCTTCGTTTTCTTTTAGGTAATAGTTGATTTGTTAAAAAGACCTGGTAATATGTTCACTCAAATGGAGCAAGCCGCTGGAGGCGGGATCCCTCCTTCTTCAGGTGTTTACGTTCCCAGAGGGGAACTGAATCGCTTGAAAATGGCTACTATTTTAGGCATCACATTTTATTAAGATAATACTGTCTGGTAGCCTAAATGTATAACAATAAATATATAACAATGTATTAAGCAAAATCAGACCAATCCTTTTTAATAACATTTCGATAGGTTAGTTTGCAAATAGCCACAATTTTTCTCAAATTTACATTTGTAATAACTAAAGGGTGCATACTGTTTTAACATACAAATATTTAATATTATTAATGTATTTATCAAAAACTTGAGCTACACTCAATAAGCTAATGTATGTATGAGCAAAGAATCTCACTAGCTGCTTTAATTTTACGATTGGCTGGGCCATACAGATAAACGTATTAGGCGTAAAAGTATTTACGCGAATATCTTACTAGTTTCAGCTGAAATCTATAAATGTTTATTCTATATGTTTATGACTTCTATATGATATGAAAAAACTACATTCCTTAGTCTGGTTGTTCATGTTATCAGTACCAACAAATAAATATCATGAAAATCTTTCTTCGTGGATTCGATCAATAAACCATGCTTGTCGGGATTGGTTGCAAATGTTCTTTCTCACGCTCGGTATATCACAAAGCGTTCACCGACAAATTTAGTGAAGATACTCGGTATTGCTAAACCATTACGTACCTAAGTATATAAAACACCCGCTGCTAGATTAACATAGCGAATATTTATGTTTCAAGCTAAAATTTTTGGTAGAACTTCAAAATTAAGTAAAGACACTATTTTCCTATTTGAACTGGTCTCGTTACTATTATTTTCTGTCTCTTTACTAGGGTACATAATATAAAAAAATACCCTAAGATTGCTTAAAAATTATACATGTAAGTTTAAATTATTTTGCTGTTAAGTTTAATATCAAGCTTAATGCAGCTTAGTTAAAAAAATAAAAACAAATAACAAATATCTCTATTTCGCTGTTCGTTTCAGATATAACTTGGCTCCAAATCAACCCGTGACTACTTATATTGTTTCATTTAAAAACTTGGTAATGAATATATCTAGGCACATAAATAAATAAAAAACATTGATTCAATAAATTTTTTATTTTTAATGATTCAACAATAAAAGTACATCTATAAAATCATATATTCTGATGCCACTCTAAATTTAAACTTTAAAAAAGCTATTGATAATATTAAAAATTAGTAAACAAAAATTTTAATAACAATAAAGCACTGAATTATGCTCCGACTTTTTAGAAATGGGTTAAAGGACCATCGATACTAAATTTGATTTCAAAGTAAGATGCTGCCCCTAGGGTAATTTAACACATAAATATATCTAAATAAAGATAAACTAACAGGTCGTAGGTGATCAAAACAATTTAAGACACAACTTTTCTAATACAAAATAGTGTATAATACAAGTAATACACGTGACAGTTCAACTTAAGAAACAATATTCTTAAATGTTTTAATATTCTAATACATCATAACTTTTGAACTTACTTATTTACTGGCGTAACTCATACTCAAAGGGATACTTCTGATTTTATGGAGCTCAGCTCAACAAGAATACGTTGATTTATTATACCTATATATACGTAATATATATCATGCATCGATATTAAAACATATGATCAGTCTACTTTACAATAATTATCTAATCTAAAAGGCTTGTATTTCTTCATATTATTACAAACTATGTGCATTACTTTTATACCTAAAAAAAATAATGTGATTTAATAATGTTAAGAAGTTTTTGGCTTTTCATCGGCTTTTGGTTTTAAGTATTTCCTAACAGCCCTTTTAAGAAGTGGTTTGTACAAAAATGGCCAAGGCAAGAAGATAAAGAAACCTGAGAAAAATAAGCTATAGTAAACTTGCCACCACTTCCAAAATATTTTGAGATCAAAGGGCGCCAAACTCCAGCCCATAAATACGATGGTATACGATTTTAGGAATATATACATAACATACTTCAAAGGTGAATTCCATATCTTTTCATATAAAGTAGTTTTTATAATAATACTTTCTATTTCTTTTTCCATGAATATAATGATAAATTCATTAAAGAATGTCATGTAGTAGCCAGATCGTAGTCCATGCCACAGAGCTAAAAATAAGAGTGTGAAAAACTGACTTAAGTGTCGGTTGCCCAAAAATTTAAGTCGTTTGTAAATATATTCGGCCGCAAAGAAATTTGTATTACAGTTGAAACTGTCTATATAATGTTGGAATTTTGTTGCTCCTTCGAAAAGCATCAGTTTGATGTTATTACAACCGTCCCACTTAGCAACTTCACCATCTTTTGTTATCTCAACTCCATTGTATGACAATCCAAAACGAATGCATGATGCTGAAAAGATAGAAATATAATTTTTACAAAGAAATAGATACAGTTCAATTCCAAATATTACTAGTTTATGGATCAGGCCCCACACTTATAAAAAGAAAGCTTTCATGTCCCTACTGCGGGGATTGCCATTATGAAACTGTGTTGATTTTATTTGCTTTATACTACAAGAACATTTCTTATCATGAGTTAAAACCAAGTCTATTTTGATGCCCTGAATATTATGAATTCATTTCTAATTTCAGTAGAAAGACTGCAATCTTAAAACTTTCCACCCTATTAATATTCTAGTATGATTATGCACTCTCATTGTGTAAATATTTTAATTGATTGAGAAACACTAAATAATTCAAATTACCTGCTAAAAACATCCTTATTGTATGTTAATTTAAAGTTTCACATTAACAATTTAAAATAATATTTTCTTTTGTTGTCTTAGAATTTACTTGCTAATTGTTTTGTGTAATACAAAATCACTTACCTTCTGTCAACAGCCAGCAGGAAATATATTTGTATAAGGCAAAATGTGCCCACAAACCGCAGTAAAAATGTCGGTATATAATTGATGTTCCCCAGAACTCATCAGACATCATGTATTTTATGTTGAACACAGACACTAGAATAAATTAGTTTATAATGGAATAACTATTGAGGTGGAACCATTGGTTAGTAATTATTTTACTTAATTTACTTAAAATAAGTAATTTAAATCTATATGCATTACTTTTCATATATACTACTAGAATGGCTGTTTAATTATATGTAAATAAGTATTGGTGAAATTATATAGGTCAAATTCGCTTAATGAGCATTTATTAGAGAAAGCTGAAAATAATTCATTTTTAAATTTATAGAAATGGTTTCTTACCTCCTACTTGAAATGCTATTAAATAAGCAATCCCTTGGAGAAGCCTTTGTACTGCATGTTTTTTAAGACTTTCTGATTCTCTTTCAAGAGGATACTTGTCAGAAACAAAATCAAGGTAACGTTTAAATGAAAATATTGGCCCCACAAGGAAACAAGCAGGAAAATAAACAAATCCAAAGAGTTCTAAGAGAGTTGGTGCCTTTTCTAAAGCTGTTAATTTATTGTTACTAGACAATTCCTTTCCCTGCTTCAATTTTTGGCCATCCCACACATCAAAAGAAAGTGCTATCAATTTTAGGGTCAATACACAATGGGGCATTGTCCATGTTATATCATAATCCTCAGACTCTGTCATAAGATATCCAATTAAAAGATATGTCATATTAAATGTAAATGTTATTATGACATTCCACTTCCCTGGGCCAAACAAAAATGTAGTAAGATATATTACAAGTGCTGGTATGGCATTATGGATAAAGGACCAGCCAAAATTATATATAGCAAGATCTACCCCCACAAATACAAAGTAAAAGTGCCTAAGTGCCTTATGTTCCTTGATCTTGGCATTGTATATTATTCCTAGAGGGTATCCCAGTAAAATAGATATTAGAAGCTTTAATGCAGGTTCTGTAGTTCCAATGACATGAGCAATGAATGGAACTGGACTTAGTTCTAGCCAGCCCAAAAGTGACAAAACTAAACCAATCATGTTTCCTTAAATTCTGGAAAAGATAACGCGTACATTATTGTTATGATTTGTAAACAAACTAATATTAAAATATAATCATGGTAATACGTATTGGAGATAAATGATTTAATGATACTCGTTCTTGGTCTTTGTTACAACTGTATTGATCTAAATGATAATGAACAGTAAATATAACTATATGAAATTATCTTTTTTTACCTTGTTATCATTCTTCAAGAACAATGAAAACTGGACAACAATACTCCCAAAATTAATGATGCTTAAAATAAGTCTTCGACCTAGAAATAGTTGGTTACGGAAATAAATGCAGTAAACTTGAGTGCCACAAATTTGACAGAAATATGGTAATAGAGATATAGCCTATAGGATATCTGCAAAATGATAGGCATCAGGGGAGGGCTCAGTGTTGCCAATAACTAATAAGATTTGCCCAACAGCTTTGAACATTTTGATAAAGTATACTTAACTTTAAGTTAAAAATAATAATTCTAATTCTAATGAATTTGAATTCTAAAGCTGCATACATGGTAGAAGTAAGATTGATTAAGATTGGCCAGTTTACATTCCCTATATTTCCATTTTCATTCATAGTTTTACTTAGGCAATATACTGATATTATTCTCGTTGTCTAGATACATATAGCTAAGCTGTATAGCTTAGCTTAGCTCGTTGTATATGTACGCTTCAGTCCATAATTAATTACCCTATACGGTTAATAATTAATTATGGACTGAAAAGCTACCACCAGTCTTTTTATTGTTCTGTGCTCAGAGTAAAAAAACCCTATAAGACTTCGCTGTCCGTCATCATTATTATTTGACGAACACAGATGATGTATTTCTGTTAATAACAATAAATAAAAACGAAGAATAAATGATTTAAACATTTTAAGTCAAAATATATTTATTCGTATACATAACATTTATATAATAATAAATAACCTCAAAAAATTAAAATAGAATTTATTGTATTTCTAAATTTACTATTTAATTCATATATTATATATTTTAATTATTTAGCTCACAAATTAAGGGCGTACAGCGGACGAAAAGTGGCAACTCTCTGCTACTCTATTAAATTGCCATATAAGTTTGTTGTAGCAGTATTGCCAATATACCTTAAGTACGTACAAAAATAGGGTAAATAAATATAGAAAAAAGTATTCCTCTTAAAAAGTATTTTTTGTGATTTTACTGACTTCAAATCAATTATGGCGATCAGCAACAACAAATTGCAGTATGTGAAATTTGCTATTTTTTTTTATGAGTTCGAGTCACTTTCGAAATGCTAACCACCACCTATCTACAATACCTGTAGGCTTACTGGTTTTAAGTGATTGGTACGCTCTTCTTTTGAAGACTCCTAAGTCGAATCGACTCGGAAATGAGTAGTGCGCGGCAGAAAGTGCTTTAAAAACTGCATTTATTCTGGAATTCAGCTGCAGGTGTGAGTCCGGAAAATTCATCTGAGCACTTCCCATGATATATATGGTAAAAGATGCAGGTGCAATGAAAAAAATAAGCCCTATTTAGTATTTATTTATCGGACGGAAATAAAAAGGTGCTATTTTATCTTTCCTCATAAATTTGTATGGTTTCTTATTCGCTAGCTAGAATCAGTATGATGATGTCACTGAAATACGTCATAAAATTTGTTCTTGTCGTCTCTTCGAGACTGAAACAGAGCAGATAAAGCACATACCTGGTCACCCGGCTTCCTCCACAGTTCTTTTAAAACAATTTGGCAACTTGACAATTTGCCAAAAATAGAAACTAAAAATTTTGTCTAAAAAATAAATAATAAAATTTAGGGGTGGACTACCCCTAACATTTAGGGGGAGGATTGATAGATATTAGCCGATTCTCAGACCTACTCAATACGCTCACAAAGTTTCATGAGAATCGGTCAAGCCGTTCCCGAGGAGTATGGGAACGAACACTGTGACACGAGAATTTTATATATAAGATATTATAGAATAATTTATTTAAAATAAAATAAAAAAACTACTACGCAACATTGCCACGTAACAAAACTGTTGTTATTTAATATAATTTTTTACTACGCAGAAAAGAGCAGTCGTACAATATCGTGATTGAAGTGAGAAAAGATACAAAATTTTCAAAATCCAGTTGCTAATTGTTTAGGACATACGGCTATAAATCTGACTGGAGCTCCAGATCCTTCGGCAATTTTCATTGGCATAACAAAGGCAGTGCAACCATATTCTGAAAGATTTAATAAAAAAAAGGTGAAGGTTTAATAAATAAAGTGTACGTGTGATGACGAGTAAGTACTACAACAATAGTTGGCCACGAGCATTTATATTGAGACTTATATCTACACGACTTGTGCGTGCAACTATTCTTTTATACGGTGTACCCACACTAAGAGTTATTGTCACCGAACTGCAATCGGAGAGTTATGAAGTACTCTATGTACCTACAACCACACTTCCCTATTATAAAACATTATAGTGTACAAAATATGGTGCAGGCCACTATTTCGTTTGAACGGTAATTACCTGGTATGGCTCTCGATAAGTTAACATTCTCTATATTATACAACCCTGCTGCAGACCCCAATTTATGTACTGAGAAATCTTTTGATGCCCCAGGATCAACAGAAGCCGTATCAACGCCAATTCCTACCACATTTTTGTAGGATGTTGTTATCCAATGCATAACTTCACTACTGAGGCCTGGTAAAATAGGTATTAAGTTATAAATGAATCTGTGATACATTGATGTCATCGGAAAATTACAAATTAGTGCTTTAAATCAACGTTCCTGTTGCGACACTATAGAATGGTTGAATTCATAGTATTTTTGTCCTCCACGAAATGTAAAGCGTTTCATTTATTATCATAGTGGATTTACACAACACTAATCAGAAGAAATATTAAAGTACACCAGCAAAACGATTAAATAGGAAACAATACAGCAAAGCTATAAGATGAGTAAGAGCTTTTAATAATAAAATGATATGCTCAGAAATATCTCTAAATTTCATTTTTATGAAACTCACCAGGGAAGTTTAATGTTTTGTTTGGACCCAATCCAAGATACTTCTGTTCGTTGTTTATAAATTTGCTCCATCCGAATTTAAATACGATTAAACAAGGTTTACCAAAATTGTCATTTAACATAAAATCTAAATGATGTTTATAAAGAACAAAATTTGAATTATCGTTGACAAAGGAACTTACATCAGCAATTATAACTGAAACATAAAATCGATAAATTCCTGAAACTAGTAATCTTACCAATAAATTATAATAATTAAGCTAATGCCTTACGTGGAACAATTAAATCTTTAAGAGGGATATCTCCAACAAACTTTCCTTGTTCATAAAAATGATAAGGTGCATCCAAGTGAGTTCCTCCATGTTCAGACGCAGCAAATTCTTTCGAAGAGTACCAGCTTAGAAAATAAAAAAGAATACACTTTATGAGATACGTTCCAGTATGTGTCTTATTATTCATTTTTAGGAGAAAATAATAGAAATAACGATTATAGCCTGAACTCTAATAAACGTTACACTTACTTTAATCCATCATTGATAATTTGCTTGGTGAATTGAAACTTTCTTCCTTCGGGCCAGTATATTGTATTTGCATCGAAAGGATAGCTAAGATCTATAAATTCATAATCACCATTAAACAATATGTTATTTAATGTATTTGAATGTACGGTGTTTACAATATAAAGCAATGTAAAAACATAAAAATATAACGCGCTCATTTTACACCTAATATGAATCACAAACGAATGGTCCGTGTGGAGTACCGATAAATTGGGACTGTTTATATTCACACTCACATTATAAGAAGTAAAGATTGTCAGTTTGTAGGAATTAAAATAATGAAAATATTATTTCAGCACTAGAAAGTCTTCAATATATTTTTTTCCTAGTGGAGATAGTCGAAAAGGCCACCTGATTTTATTTTTGCTGTCATTAAGCGTAACGAAAAAAAGATGGTAAGTTTCCAATTTTCTGTGCTTGCATATCTGCAAAAAACTAACATATGACAATATTAAAAAAATTATACAAATTCTTAATCTATATATACTTCAAAGGGTAAGTTAAACCATTTCAATAATATAATAACGATAACCTCTGTTGAAATATTCCAGTTAATTCATTGCAAAACAAATGTAAGCCCAAGACGCGCGAAATAGCTATTAGAGAATAATAGACATGATAAAGCAATCTTCTTGAGTCGAGTCTTCCTGTTTATCTACTGACCTCTATATACAAAGGTCATCATTACTCTATAATGTATTTTATTGCAAAGTTCATTATTCGTAAGAGTTAAATAGTAATAAAACTGATTATTAACATAATTTCAATTAAGACCGAATATTATAATACTTCGAAATATGTATAACTGATACGTGTTTCAGCATAAAGTTATTGTTTAATTTCAATACATGTTATATCGAGAAGTCACATTATCAAAATGACAAACGAGTTTTGTCAACTTGCTTATCACCTTTGGGTCACTTTCTTTACTATTATCGCGTAAGTTAATAAATTAACCTCTACATTAACAAGACTAGTATAGCATGTTAAGTTCTTAGAATATTAACCATTAATCGTAATGAAGAATATTTAGGGATTT
Source organism: Pontia daplidice (assembly GCA_963693355.1). Lineage (NCBI taxonomy): Eukaryota > Metazoa > Arthropoda > Insecta > Lepidoptera > Pieridae > Pontia > Pontia daplidice. The sequence continues at coordinate 5,363,640 of CAVNZL010000001.1, forward strand.
CATTTGATATATTATATAGATCTCGAGTTAGACCTAATTGAATTCGAAATATTTCTTGGTTGAAAGAAGAAACAAATAAGTATGCAAGCACAAATTCAAACAAAAAAGAAAAAAAGTATTGTAAATGTCATTATTATATATTGAATAAAATATCAAGGCATAAACAGCACTAGTGTTCATTTGTCCTTCTAGTTGGTGTCCTTTATATGCGATGTTATGCGAGTCATAATTTGTACCAATTTATAATCACAGCTCAAATCTAGATGGTTCAATTAAAATACAGAATATATACAATAATCATGCTTTGTATACAAAATAATTATACACGGCTAAGGACACCACACGAAATAAAAAAACATATACCCAGATTTCCCAATTAAATATTATTTGATATTTATTATCTTTCCATGTCAACTAATTGTATTGACACTGAAAATAATAATGAATTCCATACTGTTACTATATGAAATCATGAATATTGTAAAAACTGTAATTTATAAAATTCATAAAATTTATTGCTTCCAACACGCAGAGTCATGCTTTGCACAGACAATTTTGTACGATAATTAATTGCCATGGATTAAATTGAGAGTCTTGTAATAAAATTAATCTAAATTTATATTTACCCACGCTTATTGCTGGTTTATTTTAGTCTACATTAATTCTACGTGTCGATATTTCCAAATAAAATCTTATGCGTTTAGTGTTTGTTTAGGCTTTTATGGTATTTACTGCAATAAATTTGTGCTCGTACAAAATCGTTTAGAATAACTATTCCACCCGGCGAAGGCTAATAAAACTGAACACCAGACTATAGGACTTGCTTTTTTAAATTCCCCTTAAGCCTGTTAGGGTAATTTTCCTTTAGGTGACCGACTGGTTTTCTGCTTTATTAGATCTCCGTTAGGAATCGTCATTTTATGGCAAGACAAAGTTATTAACAATATTTTATGACATTGATAACAATCTCCCAGTAGAAAACAGAAAAGTAATAATTAGTATAAACTTTATTCACATGCGAGTTTTCGAAAACCGGGTGTAAATAGTCTTAGGGAAAACAGTACTGCTGCAATAGATTTTTCAAACTGAATTATCCCTAGTTTATATTTCGATGGTTGAGAGAGTTGAACGTAAAGCAGAACGGTTCGAAGCATTTTGCATTAAGTGTAGTAATTAAATAATTGATTTTTTTTTTCACTGCTCACATGTATGCAATAACTTTGTCACCGGAAGCTATTTATACCCGGTATAATGCATACTTATATAATAGTCATACAAAATTATATTTACTTTTTATTTACATTACGTATACTTATCGTAGTTATATGTACACATTGCTAACAATAATGATGATATTAAAATTTACTAAATTTTTCGACTTGTTTCTGGTAGGTCAACACAAAAGACGCTTAACAATACAAAAAAAAGCATTTTTAGATTATGTAGGCTGATTTCATGACACTGAATAAATAAATATGAATGGAATTTCCCACTAAAAATTATGACTGTTTTTAAATAATAACCCATGAAGTGACCTCTATATAATAGGAACACTATAACTTATACAAGGTGACTAGTTCTTATTTTATAGTTAAAAGTTAATTAATTTTTATGCGGCTAGGTGCTCAACCTTTTATCGACAATTACACATTTGTGCTAGTGACTCGTCTAGTGGCAACTTGCCTCACCACTCGCACAAATGTATAAATGCGCATGACAGTACTAAAGAAAATATTTGTCCCGTATTCACCAATAATAAAAGTCTAAACAACAACGATTGAGCAAGCCTTAAGTATAATTAATTGTTAAAATTTCTTGGCTGAAACATATAAATAAATTTAACACTGCGTAATTCATGTGAAAATTTTGTAAAAATGTTATGTGCAAAGGAGATAATGTGGAGGCACTTGTGACGAGTTTAATTAATTTATACTTATGAATTACTTAAATAGCCGTAATTGTAAATACTACCTATACAATGGGCACCAAGGCTTGAAGTTTTCTCAATCAATAAAAGTCTTGAATGTCTCGGCTTTGTTGAGTGCAATCATGTTAAAGTCTATTGAAAGTTACATTAAATCACAATTTCCTTAGCAAATCTTACTTAAAATTTCAAATGATACACTCATTTAAATCTATAAAACAAATAATATCTTAAAGCTATTTAATTATTAAAATAAATAACAAAACACATTGCTTTTGCTCACATCGCACAGGCTTTGTTAAGTTATATTCCAAGGCACTTATGGAGATGCTCCTGTGTAAATTCTATGTTAATTGTGAATTACTAATATAATTTAAAAAAAAAATTTACAGTCATAAGCAAATGAATTAAAACATTACAACGTTTATATTTACAATTTTCAGTCTACAAGAAAATTTACCAAGTGAATCGGGACATTACAAGCATGGATTAAATATGTCATTTGTTAAAGTTGTGGTCTGTAATACAAATTTGATTAATTTAATACAAGTACATCAACACAAAATGTCTATATGCAAAACAATAAAACTGTATTTCATAATAATAATCTTGTAAAGAATTGTCAGAATGTCAAATAATAAACTCATTTCCTGATTGTAATCAAAATTATTTAAAAACTATTGTAAATAAAAAGAAATTCATACAGTATGGATTCTGTAGCTCTACCATGAGTTTGCCATAGTGTAGTTCACATTTAAATTAGCGAATTTTTGTCATCAAGAATTTCATGGTAGGGCTACTTATGGTGTAAAAAGTGTTATTTCAATATCCATACTGTACACGTCAATAAACCTATTTGAAAATCAGATTCTATGCCATTGAAACATAAGTCAAATATGAGTTATCATCTTAAATCTAGCTTATTCTTAACTTTATTAATATTTACACCTGTATCAGCAACGCTAGCTTCCTCCCACCGCGCATGCAACATTACCTGAAAAATTTAATACGTAATAAATGCGGGAGAGCGACAGTTTGTTCATTTTAAACAGCTAAAGCACAGCAGTAATTTGCAAGAAATTTAAAAGACAACATTAAAAACTCCAAAGGTTTACGCCCAAAGTTTAAGCTTTGTATGAAATCTAAATAGCTTTAGAATTATACTCATATATTACAGCTTGCAACACGTAAAGATTCGAAACACTTAGAGATATCAACAATGGATGGTTGCTGGACCAATAAAAATTATATGTGCCTGCCTATGTTTCTAAAAAAACTCCAGGATACTGCCATACCATACATTTTACCACAAATTTTCCGGTACATCACAAATGACTATCTTTGAAATAGTTACATGTATCTGTACAACTTACCCCAATGTTATTGATATGAATAGGGCGTTGGTGGCGGGTAAGGAGCGGAATTTTGATTCTGCTGACTACTACTTGGCTTAGGCGGTGGAGGCGGGACCGACGTTGACGGCTTTGTCATAGGTTGTGATGGTCCCGGCATTCCATTATACTGATATGCCATCATAGAAGTACCTAAAATATATATACCATGATCATACAGTTCTCACATCATTGCTGATGATAATGATTCGTGAGTTATCGCATTTTAAAATACAAATGAACGAACGCATGCCCTTATATTTTGACTTGTTCTCCGCAAGCATTTATATATTTCGCAAGAGCAAGTGCTTTAAAACTTTAAAAACTAAGCCATCCAAATTCCAAAACTCAAAATGCTTATCAATTGAAGATTTTCAATTGATTTTTATTAAATACATAAATGCCACAAGATGAGAAAATAGAAGAATAAATATATACAATTGAAAAAAAGCAGTAACAAGTATCAGGAATCGCATTCAATTAAAAAGCAATTCGCAAGCGAGCGCAATATCTAAAAATCACAGAGGGGTGAGATTAATAGAAATGCCGCTACGCTATTGAGGTTACTGATCGCTTGGTTTAGCACAGTGTACGACCAAAGACAATGACATTTTTTGTGTAACGTTTTTATCACACATTAGCTGTCACAAAATTATTATTTTTTGTCTATTTCATTCATTTACCACTTCAAAACAGAATTAAATTAAAGTTCTTTAGTTTAATTAAGTCGGATTCAATTATCGGACATATCGCTTTTGGCAGTCTTAAGTACCTTAAGCTGTTCCACCTTGTTTAATTTCACCCTTATCTTAAACAAATGGGCAACATATTCCTTATGCACAGCTTTCATAGACAATTTACAATAAAAAAAATCAATGAACATGGCTAGTTTTAAAAATCACACGGAAAGGAGATGCACAATAGTTGTTAGATAGTGTATATATATATACATATATATATATAAATGTTCATGTACATATATATATAACTTGTTTTAAAATATTACTTACAATAATGTATTGTAATAAAAATGTTGATATTGTTTTTAAGTGGCATATTTAAGTATATTTAACGCGTGCAATAATAATGGTATTGGAGATATCACAAAATATATATTGTAAGGAAATAGAAGCAATTGGGGATATTCTAGAATGGGGATATTCTAGAATTGTGGATGTAGAATGCTCTTTATGACTAATATTGCAATATTTAATGTTATTTACTTGTGTGAGTAGTTGTTGCCATCGGTTCCCATACAAATGAGACTTAAGGCCACTTCCACATTTGGAAAAAAAATCTCGCTATGCAGTGCTAAAAATAAAAACATACAGTTTGATAAAACACCTGTAAAAGAAATAATTTATATCGCAACAGCAATAGTATTCAAGCGCTATGTATAAACCTTAATTAATAAAATGTAACATTTAGGGAAGTCACTATAATGTATAGAAATTTCAAAAAGTTTGCTGAGTGATAATGTATTATAGAAAACATTTTTCGCTTTCGCAAAGCTTTTAACTATCATATATTTATAACAATTACATAACTATTTTTATAAAAAATGTTAGTTTGTGTTTTGTTTTATAGTTAATTTGTATAAACAGTTGGTTGTGCGAATAAAGCATACCTGGAGTTGGTGCCATGGAAGTCGATGGCATCATGTACGGTCGTGATATAGGCGGCGGCATATTGTAATAGAAATAAGAAGTTGAAGCCGTTGTGACCACATTTTTACCACCAGCATGTGAACTTTGACTTTTGCTTGTTGTAGGAACCGAAGAACTTTGGCTATAAGACGCTTGTGGCTCTTGATGAAACGAATTGTTGAGGTTATTATATGAATACTCATTATTGCTGTTACTTTTATTACCTTCTGATGGTTCGTCCCTTTTTTTATTACCTATAACGTGAAATATAAAACTAAATTGTGTTAAATTCAAATAAAAACATTTGAATTCTTTGATATTTTATGTTCTTGGTATTCAAGCACATACAACAATATGTATTACCGTCACGAATTTGCTCCACGAAGGATAATAAAGAATTTTGAATTGAATTATTGACTGTGTTTGGTCTTTCTCTAGTCATTAATGTATCTAAAGACTCTACTGTTCTTGGCGGTGTTAAATGGCCCTGCAAAAAACATATGACATTATTATTATCAAATAATTTTATACGTAAATATAAACAATAACAGAAAAATAAAAACTCACTCTTTCATTATCCACAAAGAGGTCTATCACATGAGAGAGTAGATTTCTTTCATTTGTCTAAAAAAAAATGAAAGTAATTAGTAAGTTATTAGTACTAGATAAAGAATACAGGCAAGGCGTGGCAATTGATATGACAATAAACTTAGCTGATTATGATTATATGCAATATACAAAAGTGGATTGTCAAACAACCTTAAGTTACTGTTAGGTTGTAAGACCACACAAATCAAGAAGTTCTTTGAATGCAATCAATTCTAGTTTAAATACAACTGCTAAAATAGAAAACTTACAATAGCATTTTGATTAACAGGTTCTTGCAGTTGAGGGCCCTCCTGTAATGAGAATTTAATAACAATCATTAGTTTTAATTTATGACAATATATGTAATATTATAATTTATGATACAAACCTCATTTATCAATAATTCCTCAATAATTTTATATATTTCTGGATTAAGTAAAGTTTTTAATATCTCTTGTTTACGTTGAAATTCTTCAAATTTCTTTTTGTATATTAATTTTTGGAATTCATCACGAGCATACAACTTATGTATCTCTTTTTGATAAATGTCAATTCTGGAAAAGTAAAAATTTATTTAAAATATTTTTTTTAACAATCGTACAATTGTATAATTATGATATACAAATAAGATACACTCTATAAAAAACTTTATATCTAATAATCTATATCACAATAATTTCAAGTAGTCCAAGTCAACGCTACGCAATTTTTCATGTCAAACATTATCATTTTAGTAAATGAACTAAATAAATAATTTATTAGCGATGCAGCGGTCATATAAAAACTATGTGTTTTTGCGACAGCGTATCCGATTATATTTTCAAATATTTATTCAACATAATGCAATTTAACAAAGCTCGATTCTCGTGAAAAACATCTCACACTTTAATAATACATATCACATTTAATTAATATAAATTATACTGCATGCAAAATATAAAATATATATGTATATACTCGTATAAAAAACTTAATTATACTAACTTATATGTTATAATTATATAAACGCAAAAGCTTGTTGTAGGCAAATTTGCCTGTCCTAATATTAATCCTCCATAAAAAGAGAAACAACTACAAATCTTGTTCGTTATTATCATATATTAAATAAAAATTTTGTGTAAGTATTTTAAAATTTGATTATTCGTTGTTTTCTTTCGCCATACTATGACTATTTAAAGTAACACTTTTGTATTCTCTACCATATGAGGAATTTTATTAAATATTGTTTCGCAATAAAACATAGTATGTAAAACATAACAAACAAAATGTGTCACATTAGGGTCATGAGTTTGCAATGCCGCAAATCGTGTTTTCGATTCCTATGTAACACTTTCGAAATGTTCCAAAATAAGGGAACTGAAAAGTCATTTTACTAATTAATATTGAAAAAAATTATGACTAAAATTCCACAGGTCTGCGAAAGGTATAAAATTAATGCCGCTTAATGTTTGACATGTATGTAAATAAAATTTTTCGCAAATATAATCTCTCGCTAAAATATATGTATTAAATTATTGCAATAATAATAATATTACAGTTCCTCGTCCATATTAAAACAATGCTGAAGCACAAGTAATGTGTTAAAGTGTAGGCCCAACATATTAAAGTCTAAAATATTTGGTCAAATTAAAGAGTAGCGCGTTTAGTAACATAGGATAATAACAACATTCTATTTTAAATTAAATATAGTTTCACAAACACCTATCAGATATTATTTATTAAAGCAATTTAAGAGTACTGCAATTTATCTTTAATAGCTACCACATGGTGAAAATACCGTCGCAGACCTGTGTCATTATCATTCTATTAGAAAATCTAAGGATTCGCAAAGCATTTGCTTTTGCATATTATTCAAACCTTATTTGTCGCTGATGACACGGATCGCACGAACCGTCATCGACTATGGGTTCCCCTTCCTTTCTGATTTTGCTGGGACCAGCTGAGAACAAAGTCAATTAGCGCAAAGCTCTTGCTATTAAATTGCACAACATAATTAATGACATAAATAGTTTTAAGTGAGAACTTCATATAATTTCCAATGAACTCATGAAGGAAAGCATGGCATAATTTTTTTTGTGGTACAAATAAAATTTCAAATGAGCCTTTACATATATTTAATAACACAATATTTTATTATATATCAAGCCTTAAAATATCTTAATATATACTTATCTTTCTTGTGTAAGTAATGCCTTTTTAAGTAATAGAACTCGCTATGCTTGTGTTCGCATGTTTAATAATATAATAAGAATATAATATCTTACCTTCTATATTATCATTAACAGTAGCACGCTTTAAGGTTGAATTTGGTATGAAGGGTGGAGGTGGCTTACTTGGATCAAACCTGTTGATATTGAGTTTAAAAAAGTAAAAATTCTGTTATAAATAATCTGTATGTTTATAGTAGTAGCATTTTATTATCATACTTTGCAGCTGCAGGTGGTTGTTGATTTAGCGGAAATCTCATGTTCGGTGGAGGAGGTGCTAAAATAAAAATATAATAAATTTGAAGGCAATACTGTAAAATCTCACCCTAATTTTTAATCCAATAATACTTCATAAAACTTATTCATAATAAAACTAATTTTTAGTACCTGTGTATGTAGGAGGTGTGGTCAATGAAGAGCTTGAAGAGCTCTGTGTTGGTGGAGGTGGTGGCGGAGGCAAGTGTTGTATTGGAATTACTGGAGGTGGCGGAGCAACCATAGCCGGGGGAGCTGGCATAGACATCATTTGAGGGGGCATTGGACCCATATTTATTGGTCCTAAGTGCATTGGCCCCATACCCATTCCTGGCTGTATTGGTGGTGCCATTTGCCCCATATTATATGGTAGTTGGGGTCCATTAACAGATGAAGGTGGCTGCAGTGCCGGTGGTGGAGGTGGTGGTTGTCCAGCTAAACTTTCTTGAATATACATAGCAATCTGTGGTATTGTTTCAGCTGAAGACATACACATGTTAGCATGTCTCTCTGCTAGGACCTTGGGCAATTTACCTGTTGTCAAAAATAATGTCTCTTCTTCCTTAGTTGCATGGATAAAAGTACAAACTTCCCTGGTGCATGGAGCTCTGTTTTGATAATCATGGCAGAATTTAACAGTTTTTTTAATTTTCTCAAAGTCTAACACATGTCTGAATTTGCAAGAACTACCTTTTGTACATTTTCCCCACATGTAATCTCTACATGTATCTTGTTTCTGATTATTTGCCACATTTCTGGTGCCATTAGTAGCAGCTGTTGCGTGTGAAGATCCGGCTGACTGAGAGCCATCATGTCTGTTGCTGCTGTTGTTCATTTACTGTATAAATATTGTTTATTTAATCATCAAATAAAGTAAAAAAAATTAAGATGATATTTGCCAAACTTAGTGTACTTCAGATAAAAACAACTGACAAAAACATAACAATTATAACATAACTGACAAAATATATATATACAATTTAATTAGTAGTGGCTATTCATATATTATGTTTTACCTATATAAATCCTGTAGTAAATTTTCACTTTCACGCAATTTCACTTTAATCGAAATTTGGTAAGATATTTTAAGGAAACTTTTTTTGGTATAAATTTAAATTGAAATACTAAACAAGTAAAATACCAGGGAAAACAATAAACATTCATATGCCTTTTAACAACATTACGAGTTTTACACATCACATCACTTTGTTACGATGAAAGTAAATAACTATAAATAATAATAAAGTCAAATATAAATATTATTACCTGTCCGCTCTTGACAAAATCAGAAATCTCCAACTTATATTTTAAATAATCACACGCACGATGTACATATTATTAGTACGGACGCTAACAGCTTCAGCTCACACTTGACGACATACAACAAGATGGCGGATCTGTAAGAGTGGTATACCGTTTAAAGTTACCCTATTCAAAATGAACTCCACGGTGCATATGTCTCTATTGTTTTTTTTTTTTTAATTTATTTTAAAATGTCTCTATTGTACAAGTCAGTGCCGCCATATAAAATCTCGCTGTGACTATGATTACATTGATTACAAAAAATACAAACAAATGAGAGTATTAAAAATTGTCCCTTTTGTTAAATATTGATTAATATTTCCTATAAAGAGCAATTACACAAGTTTTACTTATTCAAACTGGTTTTGTTATGTGAGAACATAGAATTTCACAAAGAACGCAACAAGTTCGAATATATATTAGTTAAGTATGTTTATTTATAGTACAGTATTATCATACGAATTTTATATTAATATTAGAGATCTAAATAATCACAGACTAATTACCGTTCTTTTACCGAAGTTGCGTTGCACATGGCAACAATGGCAAAAGGACACTGCCCTCAAATTATGAAATTTGAAAAAATGGATCAACGGTAATAAAATTGTTTTTTTGTTACCGTTGTTTTGATTAAGCCACAGATACAATTCACATTAAATTTCTGATTTAATTCACATGTTTATTAGTAAAGAAGTTAACACTTAGTAAAAAAACAATTAGTAAACATTCAATGTAGTTACTAATTACATCATTGTCAGACGAATTAATTTTTTATTTGATTATATTCAGTAATATAACTAATATCAGTAAGCAATATGTAGGTGTTTGCAATTTTATATTATTAAGAGTATCATGAATTAACAATCACGAACCCTAAGGCCAGATGAAATCTCACATTTTCCCGCCTAAATTGTCTCTGTCTAGAAAACAACCACAGAGTAGGATAGCATCAGTCAAAACGCTACAAGAACTCTAATGAAGTAGAGTACACTTTTAAATTTTGATTCCAGCGTGGCTGTTCAATATGAAGCTTAGAGTATAGTCCAATTCGAGATACCCAGCTGAAAGTCTGTAAATACGTCTGTACATACTGACACCCTAAAAGTTGTCTCAAAACCTACATAATATGTTAGGGTGTATGCAACTATTAAATTTCATGGTCAAAAGGACACAAAAATCGGTTTTTTCTGCGTTTTTTGGAAATATCTCATTTCCTATGGGTTTTTTGCTTTTATTTGTATTTATTATCAATATTGTAGAATACAAAATTCTCTACAAGTTAAAAAAATATATACAATGAACCGTCGTCGAGATAGAGGGCGGAGAGCGCTCGCTTTTACGCGTATCTGGATTAAAGTCGACAAAAAACGAACCATATTGTTGTAGAACATTGTTTTTCAACCTGTAGGTCGCGACCCCCTGGGGGGGTCGGGAAGCTTCTGCAGGGGGGGGGGGGCGCCAGAGGTCGAAAAAATGGGTACTTTAGTAAAAAAAAAACAATAAAGAAAATTAATATTGTTAATGGTAATACTGTAACATACACCTACATACATGAAAAATCGAAGGTCAAAGGGGGTCGCGAAATATTTTTTATACCAGGGGGGTCGCATCATGAAAAACCCTAAATATGTGTGTTCCAATAATTTACTTTTTATGTTTTTTTATAGAAAAAGTCCTTAAACCCTAACTTTGAAAAAAAAAACATTTATTGTGATTTTAAGTAGTAATTACTTAAAATTAAAATAATTATTGTGCAATAAGTATAAGTATATCTATCAAAATATATATTTTTCTTTAAATATCGATTAAACAGGGCTGGGTTTTTTTGTAAAAGTTCTTTTGGATACCGTTTGTAGAGCTGTTTTAAGAGTACAAGAGAACTACATATATTCTTATGATACCAAGTAAAATTTAGCAGACTTAGATGATAAAGAAGAACTGAAACTTTTGAAGACGAAAAATAATTTAACAAAAATATTGAGTAATTTAAGACTATTTTGTAAAGTTTTATTGGGTACCACTACACCATAAAAATACCATATAAAGAAAAAATTAATAGTAACCTGTTTTTTTTTCGAGAAAAATATGTGTTTTTGTTTTTCTTTTATAATTTTTCATTTCATCTATCGTATATTATCAATAGTCCTCTGTTGTTGCATTGGGTCCAATGTTCAAGGCGAATTGTATTGCAGGAAGGACGCCTATACCTGCCATTCGCATAATGCAGTTTTTTTTACTTTAAAAGTATAAATACTACTATTATATGACCCCATTGGCGCAATGATTACCAAGCCGGACTGCCGAGTTCCCGTGCCTTGTAAAAGTATACCATCACTGATATTATGCCGCCTTGTATTTAGATGCGTTAGTAATATAAGTATATATAGGATAATACGTTTATAGTATAATATATTTAACAAGAGTCTGTTCATTTGAGTTTTACTCAAACATTTAGTTAAGTTAATGTGGCCATAATAATTTTCATATAATATGCTGTATCACGTCATGTTGAGTGTGGAGCTCTGGACCACTGACGAATTACACTTAAAATAAAAAATAATGAATGTAAGTTAAGTAGTTTTTGAACCACAAAAGTAATTGAATATAATATAATACATACAGAACTTATCGCTGTTAAATAAAATATCTTTTGTTATATTATAATATTTTATTCATAATTATAATAAATTTACAGTTATGTACATCCTTAAAATTTATTTCTACAACTAAGATAAAACTAATTTATGAAATTTAAATTTATCAATTTATGAACAATAAATTAATGATTAAGTAGTACAGTTGCGTGGCACAGAGGCGCATTATACCCAGTTATTTACAATGAGTCAGATGATGTAATGGCGAATGTCAATTTTCCGAGGAAGAGTCAAAGGGAATTATTTACATGGATCTCTATATTTATAACACGTCTTATGATTTGAGCATCAGCTGCCTTCTATGTTCTAGTTATGAATGTGGACCAATTTTATTAATTTCAAATTTTTGTACTAAAAATAATCGTACGAGTCATTGAGTAAATTGATTTATTTTTTGCCTTTCGATAGTCAATAGCTATAATTTATAGTTGCATAAAACAGTTTTTATAAATCAGTCCTATCAGGGTTAATATGTAAATAATTCTTGTAAATAATTTTCATTTTGTTGTTGACCATAAACCTTAGTTTAATGTAATAACATCTTAATGGATTAGGATTATCCGGATAGGAGATAGTACATTAGATAACATACGTTTTAAGCTAGTAGATACTCCCTTTTAATGGAAATAAAAAAATATGTAAAGAGACTAACTCTATATCCTCATGTATTGATTGGTACCACATAAAAACAGAACAGAGGCTGTTTAGAATATATGAAAATAGATCGGGTGTGGGTTCAAGTGGCCGGTTGAATGCCTTTAGGTTTGATCATCATGGAAGCTCTCTTAAGGGTGTAATCCCATCCTCTCCAACGGAACCATACGATACCTGAAATTTGTTTAAATACCTTATAACATAAATATATACTATCTATATTACCCAACGCCGCTCATTCATGAGTCGCGTTTTGAATATTGCTAAACGCTAAATAGACAATGGGCAAATGCCTATATTTTTCTGTTATTTGTAAAAAAATAAGCGTGGATAGATAAATTTCTGATGAAATAGCATTGGCTTCTGTGAGCCAGCGATTTTCTTAACAGAGTTTCGGGTTTTGATACCCATTTTAGTACATACCCTGCCTGGCTGTAAGATCTTGCGGGTCGTGAAGATACAATCCATTCAATCCACGACCACAAGATTTCCACCACCAACCACCCTTCAGCATTGAGGCACAGTTTAATGATGATCGGTCATTATCTCTGTAAATATTAAACAATGACGTAAGTTAAGTATCTAATATAGGTTTAAGAGCATTATATTATTATAATTAATATATTTATAAACATATAAGAATTAATATGGTCAGACATTCTGCATCGGTCTCAGTCCTTGATCATAACTCTTTACGCTTTATATTCTACCTACGAGCCCTGCGCATTTTTGTCTCCCGTAATTTAGTTTTGTAAGTAATTTTTATAAAGGTCTTACCTGTTGTAGGTTGAGAAAGGGCTATTATTGGAGCCGTACCAGGGATCATTAAGCGAGTCCCCTGCGTTTCCCTCATATCCATCTATCTCGAGCTTGTAGTATTCCGCTTCAGAATATATTTTGAAGTGCGAATATTGCGCGTATCTGAAATAATCATGTTTTTTTACATAACACATTCCTCATATATAATAAAAGAAAGAAAAAAAATCTCTCATATAACAAAGGCTTATTTCGTTTATTATTGTCACGTTCTCATTAGAACAATACATTTCTGGTATACATTCACTTCTCTCTATATTATGAGCGAGTGCTTTGCGCTCCTATATGTACTTGTAAAGAGACTGAATAGATCTATTTACCTCTTGTTACCGTCAAAGTCTTCGAGCTCAACGCGAAGCATATAATCATCGTTATTAGTAAGCATATATATGTTTTCATTTCCAAGCCAAAATTCCTTGCTGGGGTCACCAAAACCGTTTTTATAGTCGCTCCAATCTCTGTTGAAATTTTCGGCTGGTGTACCGAAATCATCACGACGGTGAATAACCTAAAATATTCATGGATAAAGGTTTTATTGAGAACTATTCCGTACGTCGACGCAATTGATATAGTATTTATGATACAGTCGTTGTTGCAATTGTTAGTTTATTACGCAACTTTTAAATTTGATAAACCAGCAATTATGAATTAGGTTACGGTAGGTTTCATTCGATGAAAATGGCTTAGGTTACCCGGAAGTCATATGACACTTTATTGAAGGTGTATTATTATGTAAATAAACCCCTACGCAAAAGGTGAATATTTATTACTTCGTGCATCTTTGTGCATTTTCGATTATTTAAGAGACATTAAACTATCCGCTTTACACTTACTGTCCAACCACCATCAGCTATAGCTTGTTCACAAAAGACCTTGAGGAACCAATACGTTGTACCACGAATCTGTAGGTAGTACACGCCAGAATCTCGCATACCAGCATTCAGCAAGTCCACACAAGAGTAACCCTGAAAAGGATTAATTGTAATGTCATCGTAATTAATCGAATCGTATTCGATACAACGATAACAAAGTTTCGCATAGCATAAAATATGTATGTCTTACGCAAGCTGCAAAGCCTTAGGGAGATAGAATATAAATCGCTTTATTTACACTTGCACAATAAATTATAAATCTAATATCAACTTAAATACTTGTGATCGCATACGTCGGTCGTAAATATGTAGTAGCAGAAATGAGTTAATTGGGAAGAAAAAATAAAACCTGACGATTTAGATTAAGAATAAATTGCACATTGTGTAGTAATAAAAAAATGTGAGAGTTACAAAAAGGTATAAATTTACTCTTGATTAATTTTAACAAAATTGATTGTAAAATCAATGTAAAGAATGAAAAAAATCTAAGATATTTTCATTTATTTTTATTAATACTTTTATATCTATTGATACAGATTGATTATATCACATCTAAGTGTATTACATATATAAATTACCATTAAGAAGTCTGAATTGAATTATAGAAAACCGTTGACGAATGTCTTTAAAATATACCTACTATTACTGGTTCCCTATTGCTCAAGCATGAGACGTAAAAGGTATGAGAGCAGGTAGCTGGTTGATAAGTTATGTATTTCTGAGTACTTAGCCATATTACGGCCGCAAATGCAATAAGCTGCTTGAAAACGTACTTATTAAAATTCCATTTCTAGAATTTTGGATTTAAGTTGTAATAATTAAAAAGTAACATTACGTTAAACGAAACATATACCTCTAGAATCAACAAACACTGTTCGATTAATTGAAAAATATATTTTACTCAATATTCAATTTTAAAGTATCATCAGTTTTGGGCACAAATGTATGCATGTATTCACGCATAATACTCGTATACATGGTCTGGAAAAATTGTACACTCACTTTAACATCCTTATAGTTGGCGACAATTTCCGAAGCGAATGTGTTATTGCCAACGATAGGTTTATTTTTCACGCTGGGGAAGATGATACCGCCTTTACGGCTGGTGGGACGAGGGCTCGTTGGCCCAGTGCTGGCCGGGGTCACCGTCACGGTCGCGCTGCTTGAACTTGTGCTTGTGTTACTGGGACTGCTCGGGCTGTACGTGATACCATAATTATGTCAAATGAATCTATTAAAAATTATGTAACAACAACTTATTCTAAATTAAATTTTCGCAAACGAAATTCGCAATTGCAAACACATTTTCAGAGAATATTCGCATGTGCAAAAAAGATAATGGCTTCACCTATTATTAGCTGTGGAAGTAGATGGTGTAGTAAAGGCAGCTGTACTTGTGCTTGGATCCGTTGAAGGCTCGTCTACTCTATATCGATTGGGTGCATATTCTACTAGGCGGTCTATTGTCGGGTCTAGCAATAATTCCGCCGGTACTGGTCGCTGTGCAAGTATTGCTACGTCATCTTCTTGTTTCTTGAGTCGTTTTTCCACCATGTCTAGATTTTCAATGATGAGATTTGTTTTTAAACGTAAGTCATTATGAATTTGACCAATAGCTCTTTCTTGTCTTTGTGTTTGAGTCAGTAGTTCATCTGACTTTGGCACTAAGTCGTCTACAGAACTTTTTGTGCCCACAACCACATCCCACACCTCATCCATTTTCTCTGAAACGCTCATCATAGGAATAATTTTGTTGACCAATGTATCTATTTTATTTGTTTTAGAAACGGGTGACGGCGTGCTCGTGGCGGTACGATTTTTAAAAATACTATTTACATTAATGGATGCAGTTTCAGGTTCCACTATAGCCGCATGAACATCTGCCATCATGTATAAAACTTTTCCTAAATTTTCTGAAACAAGGTTAATATGGAATTGCAATTTCTTATCAACGGTTGTCATCGATGTTCTTAATTGGTCAACCTCTTTTGTTATTTCATTTACGACCTCTGTATTCAAACCCTTCGCTATTTCGAGAACATTTAGGTTGACAGATTTTTTTTCACTTGCTTCAGCGTTTATATCATCAACGGGCAAAAAGTTATTATCAATTTGTGTTTTAAGGCCTACTAGTTTAGAATCAATATCAGACACTTTTTGATCTAAAGATTCTAATTTCTTGTCAAGTAACTGTGAGTTGCTTATTCTATTATCATTGTATTTTTTATTCACATTTTCAGTCACGATGTCTTCTTCGTCTTGGCCAATTCTGCTAAACAACTTGAAGTCTAAATTGCCTAGTTTGGATATGATTGCGTCGGTTTTATGAATATTATCATTAACTCGTGAATCTAAAGCCTCTACTCTTCTCATAAGATGTTCAACTGCCTTATCCAAATTCTCGATTCTTTGAAGTTTTGTCTCTAAGGTACTCACTATGACCTCAAATACATTGAAGATGTACTGCTCTCTGAAACAAAAGAAAAACCGTATTATTTATAAAGTAGCAAAACCAATAGAGAATCAATGTTCAGTGCTAATATAAATGATTACTCCGCTGGTAAAATATTGAAATTTATGTAAAAATCATGTATCATGGAATTATTTCTATTTGAAAAGGATTTTCTAGAAGGAAAACGCCCTCCATATCATATACCGATCTGTAAGGTTTATACTCCATAGTATTTTTATCGTCGTGTTAAAATCGTAGTTGAGACCGCACAAGATTGCCCTTGACAGGATCTACTCGTACATACGGTCTCACATTACGTACATTGCGTACGCCCTCAAAACTGAGAGGTTTATACATAATTATATATATTATATTAATTCGTTTTTCCATTAACCTTTCGAAAAATTGTTGCAAATCAAAATTTGATTTCGAAAAAAAATAAAAATATAGTCCCTGTCAAATTGCCTTCATTTTGTCACTTTTGTTGTGTAGTATTATCATCAAAATTGAACTGATACTGCAATTTGGTGCACATATAAATTATCGTTTATATAAAATAGCAAATCTTTTCTTTAATTCAAACCTTTGCTATCCATCCTCTTTGTCATACGTATATTTCTTGTTAATTTACATTTACACCATCCAATAGTTGCAACTATATTATATAGATTATTTGATGTCAGCCATCAGGATGTAAAATTATTTGATGCCATATATTTTCCTTCGCGATACGCAGAGTATTTTAAACATATTATTAATATTATTTACATATCATGTTATCGCTGGTAAAGTGTACATTGAGTTGCTAAAAGCATTATGAGCGCATAAATGTATAATTGAAACAGATTTGAACGTTATTGTACAATATTATTACGAACGTAAGATAGTTGCGCAGTTGACATGAAACTGTTCTCTCAAGTTAATTTTGTCACCTGTTTATGTTATAGTTGCTATTGCGCCGGTAGGAGGTACAACCTGCTCCATGTTACGCAAATCTGCCTTAAAATTATGGGTGCTGTCTGCAAAACTAGAGCAGAATTCAAGCATTCACTTTATTATATCGATCGTAAAGTAATTATAATGCACATTTTGCAAATTTCTTCTTAGATTAATATCTACTGTCTGTACTAAAATGGTGTTTGAGTGTTATTTAAACGTCATTTTGAAATATTGTTTGGAAGTTGCTAGACTGTATAGAGTAATGAAGGCAGCTATGCCTCCTACGAAAACAGTTTTGTTATTTTACTTAATATCTGAAACAACCCACGTTATGTAACCATATACGAATATGCTCGCATACTTAGAAAATTTCAATTTTAAAACATAATAGTTTAGACTTGCAATATTTGCTCTGTAATATAAGTTCTGCTAATGCCACTAATACCCGCTTCAACAATGACCATCGACTTTCTGTTATGAAATGCCACTGGGAGTTCTTATGCAATGAGTACTTTACTAGAGGACTATTTTATTGTATCAGAGGGTGAAGTGTCTGTGCTTAGCGTGATGGATGCTTATCGATCAAAGTCGATGGCACTCTCTAGTCGCTAGCGAATCAAATGTGGCTCAGGGCCCTTTAATATGCTGTCTAGAGAATGCAATACCATGTCATTTGGTTTTTTGTTTTCAAAGAAAGTTACTTTTAAATGTTTCATTTTGTTTCACAGAGATGTATTAGTGTCTTATTCTTCGTGGTGATGAGACACTGCGGTACAGAACTAACATTAATTATGATCGTTTTACAGCTGTCGGTTCTCATTAACTTATACGCGGACCTTGTGACATGCAGACGGGTCTGCAATATGGTTGACAGGCTAAACGTGCAAGGAAACGTGCAGATTGAGCATTCAACGAGATAATATTGCTCAAACTAACTGCATTTAACATGATATCAAGTTGAGCAAAATGCGGCAATTTATATGTTGCCATTTATGGATTATTTAAATCAAATGAAATATTCGTTTAATTTTAATTGAAGGCCAACTCTTGCTCTACATATGTTGCATTATACTTATTGTTTGCTTTAAAGGGTTAAATTTATGATTTAATCAAGTGTTGCTTTATGTATTTACGATGTTGTTAATTGTATGAAAGTAAGTTTTACTTAATTATTTTTTTATACTGCTTATATTAATGTTTTAACAACGAACTTCAATTTTTGAGAAGCGACCTTTAGCAATTACATAAGGAAGAACGTAGTTTAAATGTGGCAACAAAACATGTCATTTACAGCAAATTGGAAAGTAATGTAAAACGAAAGGGCGGAGTAATTAGACACGTGGGCATTTATAAGTCGATTACGCAAATGATCAACGATTTAATTCAAGGCTCTGAACGTGTGCCAATTACAAATCACATATTATAAACAATATATTTAACTAAATCGACTAAATCTTCTTTGAAATTTTGGCATTTAATTAAACATCGAGAACTATATTTAGAAATAATACGAAATTTGTATCAGCTATACGAGTGTATTCTACATTATGCTCTGCTAGGAAATGTAGGATCTATTAGTTAATGTCTGCGTACATTTTATAATTTATTTCAGTATGGATACTGATATTATAATATCTAGGTGAAAGTATGTGTACCTGTTTGAGAAGCTTACACGATTTATCCTCAGAACCGGATGAAAGAAAAAAATCATCCTCAGAAAGGATGACATTTGGCATAAAAATAGGATTTTTCTTACCATAAGGCCTCACTTCAGATTTAAATTTCCGACTGTTCAGAATGGCCATGCGTATAATTGTATTTAAATCTGAATCGCATAACATTAGATATAATTATAAACACTAATTATAATTTTATAAAATCTATTAATGGACGAAATTCCGGATCCACAAGCACCGATATAATCAATCGGCTATGATTGACATCGACCGGAGAAAGTCATGCAATTAATTACTATTCGCGACTTAGCCAAGCTATTTAAACCTCAGTATGTATAATTAAGCCATTCTTCCATGGAAAGTGGAATTACGATTAAGCGGAAATGCAAATTTACTAGCTGGGTCCCTACAGATTATACTTCCCTATTTTGTTTATGGAATATATCATAACAGACGTTCAATTATAAGGATTCCTGCTGTACTGTGTGTCTATATGGAACGTTATAATGAATATATCCATAAAAAGTGTTGCTAAATTAATAATTTATAATAATTTTAAGTGTATATATTATATGTATCAACTCTGCTGTTTGCCGTTTGTTGAATAAACACTATCGTAAAAATGTCGACACCGGTCGGTACTATTACGTTATTTTAAGCTGACAAAAAGCATAGCAGGTTGTAAATGTAATCTTATATTTAAGAATTGCACAACACTGTTCCGGAATTGTGTGCTTTACGAGTCCTTATGAATGTTATGGCTATGGTATTACGATTGTTATACACATTTGAAAATAAACAACGAAACATCAATTTTATTCTCGCCCATTTTCTATTAGGCCTTGATGAGGACACCTTCGAAATTGTGCTGTATCCGGTGAGTGGAAACAAGCGGTTGGTGCGTTTACTCCCCACAATGCAGTTACCGGTATCTTCAGCTATCAGCATTATCAATCACTAAAGTTTATTATTCACCGGCGGTGTTGACCTCACAACTATATTATCTAAATACGACGTAACTCAACATAAAACAAAGGGCTTTTAAGGAATTAAGAACAATCGTGTACCTAGTCTTAACAATAGGAGTTTCTGGAGTTGATGTTTTTGTATGGCTTATAATAATATAATAGAGGTAGTGTGTAATTACACAAATGCTATAAATGGTATCTTATCACTTTTTAAATCTTCACGTAATTATGTACTCTGTAAAAATGTTTAATTTGTTGAATTTTAAGCTTCGTGTGTAGAGGCAATAATTGGGTTATCAATAAATTGAAGTAATAAACATGAAATACCGAATGTCTAAGATCCGTTCTCCAAGCTGTGTTTATATTTTAGTTGGAATGTAAATAGTTATAGTTAAATGCAACGGTGCAGTCGTTTAGAGTGGTAGATTGTACCTTCACGAGATTGCTTGGTGTACGCGAGCTATCTAGGTTACCCACATAATGTAGCGTTAAGCATAAATAAAAGAAGCTAATGGATATCGATTGAAATTTTTAAATTAAAGACTATTACATCATCCTAAGTGCATATTGCGTTCAATACTATGTAGTTATCTGAAACCATTATACTGTTCAGCCAGACATTTATAGTGTGCGTTTGTTGATACCTTTACCATTTGTATACCTTTATGTAAAATACCTTTACCATGTAACTTATAAAAGTATTTTTGTGACGAAAACTTTCTCTAAAATAATGCAAGTAACATATTTTCTTGCGTGCTTTACCAACTTTATGGCGGTTTTCTCTAAAGTTTAATAAAGCCTTACGACGAGGAAATGTAATTATTAAGAAATTGCAGAACATTATCTCTTAAAATCTGAGCACTGTTATATGGTATATGGGCATAAGTGGCGCAAAAAAGCATATTTAAAAGGAGATACTAAAGTAAATGGCATTCAACGAAACAAAGTTTTTTATTAAGTAATGAGATTTTGTGTGAAAATTGTGTGAACGAGTTATTCATGTTATGTATTAGTAACGTAACATAAGTTAGACCCAGTTCTAACTACATACTATGCAGAAGCTTAACTATTTCTATAGAAAGTATCTGTACCTAAAATAAAAACAAATTTTTGTCGTCAGTTAACTTTCTCCCCTGATTTAGAAAATCAATCTTATACCACTGGTTTAGAGATATTCGTCTCTGTCAATATGCATTTAGACTAAAGGGATTAATCCCTATATTCATGTTACATGTTCAATTATAGTAAATACTATGGAGAACGGGGTATAAAGATATTAAAAATATAAGTTATATGATGGCTGCGCGACAGCGTCACATGTATAGAAATAACTAGAAGTATAACGAGTGAAGTCGTTATTTATTATATTTATATAAGATATAATAGTAATGATAAACGACTGTAACTAAAGTTACGAAGCTAAATTGTATAAAATTGATTACTGCGGGCATTAATCGCTCTTTTCTTAATTTTGTCTCGATAATTAATAAGAATATCGGCTTATTATTTTTGTGTATCTAATTATTGCGCTTTACACTATTACGTAGACGTAACAATTCCCACCTGTTAAAGAAACAAAAAGTTGTGTGACACTCATTTGCGACGTATTGTCGGGATATACATAATATCTGAGATTTTTTTTACTCTCACCAATTAGAAAGAATTTTAATCACCTTCACGTAAATGTAAAGCAGTATTTACCATTTATATTTTAGGCGTATTTTATCGTTTCTGAAGGTCGTGTTGCTCTTGCACAACTTGTTTTCCATACCGCCCTGTCTTAAGCAATGTCTTGTAATAAGTAGGCCTACGTAATAGTAAGGCTTGTAAGGGTATTATTGGGCTGCCCAGCGAGTAGGTTACTGGCCTAAAGACTTGTGTCTTGCGCTTTACATAAATTTTCTTCGAGTTATCAGGTGTTGTAGCGACGGAGACCAATCAATGAAGTTTTTGATACATTTTGACGTGCCATTTGTACAGACAATAGTTATTTCAATATGTGTCCATATTTTTTCACTATATTCATCCTGCACCATTAACAAGATGGTATTTATTTATCTAGGGATCAGGTAGCGGAGATTAGCAGATTTATTTTTAATACCTAGGGAAATAGAAACGTTACAAGTATGGAATATGTAAATACGTTACAATTAATTTACCTTTCAACTTAGAATTTTTTTACCTTTGAAAATAAAAGATGCTCTTTGCCATAAACAATATAAATACAAATCTTTCACATATACCATACAGAATAAAAAATTAATATTAATTTATTCACTAAAATCATCAACAATATGTTATTAAATTTATTGTAAGATTTATATTTTTATTGCAAGACAAAAATACATATAATTATATAGTAGGTTTGAAAACATTAAATTACTTAAAGCAAATTTTTATAAGATATGTATATAAAACCAAAGTCGTAGATAATTTATTCCGTGTACTAATTTTCACCTTCTCATATTACGCGGAAACATTTTAAACCAAATTTTAATATACATCAGTTGTATAGAAGCTTATAACTTAATTTGCAGTTCGTTCCGGCTTCACGCACCTACTAATGAATGATGGTAATTAATCAACAACATCACACAAAACTAGATAAAATCCTGTTTTTTTATAAATCAAGATTCTTATTGATATTGCCAATATATTTTCATTTCCAAATTGATCTTTATTCAATAAAATAATGATGTAACTTTATATTATTGTTTCTTCTTAATGAATCAACAGCGCAAACATTAAAATTATGTCTATGTTCAATATAAATACTAATCATAGGATAGAATGAGACAAGCTGGCCGTAATCATTTTTCGCCCTTAACTGGATATTCGTAAGCATATTAATTGCATTGATAACAGAATTCTAAGCTTTTAAATGGCAGGGCGGAAATTAAAAATGGAAGACATATAACCATATAAACTCATTACAGTCAACATACAAAGTCATACAGATCATTTCAAATATTTTCATCGAGTTCTTAGCCTCCATTTGAGACTATAATAAACCTATGCGCAGCTGCTAAGAATATTTTCTAGAAAACTTTATGTTTATTGTTTTATATATGTAGTTGAAGCAATTCCTTATACAAATTAAAATATTGGTGCGCCTTGTAATTTTGATTAGAATAAAGGAAGGCCAGCGATGCGTTCCTTAAATGTATTGTTGCATAAATATTAGAGAATATACCTTTAATATACCTTTCTTTCTCTAAATGTTGACACGCGGGGATAACTGGATTAAATCATGTTTTGAAGGTGTCTATTGAGGCACCATAAGAATTATATAAAGCTTACATAGTAAATATAGTTGCTGTATGTGATAAAGTATGAAAGACATTGATTAACTGCTATCAATTATTCAAAATGGTTTATCTTAAGCTAAATTCATATCATCATTCAATTAAAGCGTATTATCTAAATATCGTATGCAATTTCTAATTTCTCCTATTTGCCTTTAAATCTGTTATCTGCAATTAAATCTATAATTGACGACATTATGAATACGACGAGGAGAAAACAAATTAAGTGGCAAATTACATAAGACACTGGGACAAAAAGTTCAATGTCCTATTTTATAAGAAAACCACTTTTTAAAACCAGTTCCTTAACTTGATTTTGGACAAGCAGTATAATCAACAAATTGTAGTTCAATAGCTTTATGCAAATACTTGCATATGCTATCCCATACCATGACGCCCCGTTGGCGTTGGCTATGATCTGGTCATAAAATATATTTATAAACAGCATGCAGGTATATGTTTTTCAGTTGTTATAAAAAATTAGGCAAATGGGCTTGCGGGTGGTCAATGTGGCAACAGCCGCGACCCTTAAACATCTAAACGTAATTATTATTAATAACGTAATTATAAATATGTCGATAAAAATCCATTAGGGGCAATAATTTTTAACCCTAATCTGCACATCGTGTGTAGCTGACATTAAATAATACGTCTAGAACTAATGTGTCCACACAATCAGTATAACCACTCGATCGCTGCCACATTATATTACTTATTATGACTTTGAGATTCTTTCGCAACGTTATCTCGTCTATCTAAATGCGTGTGTATATGACAACGACAGCAAGTTTGGACAGTTGTTTCATATCTATGAACGAATGGTAAGTATATATTATACGAATACATGCGCATTTTTCTATATTACAACAACTCCTTTCAGATATTAATATACATACTAGAGTTTTTCGAAGAATAACTTATAAAGATACCACCGTCTTATCAAAATTAAGGGCAATTAAAAACTTTTAAATGTGAACGATGTTTATCAAAAGCGTCCTCATTTTCCTACCTTATTACAGATAAAATATGTCCAGACTGTTGGGTTAGGAAGATGCGTCTGAAGCCATCAAACTGATCTATTGGCGTGTTCGTTTGAATAATTCATTATAAAGGTGGACACTTAAAGACACCGCCTACAAATGTAAACTTCAAATGTATATAAATATATGTGAATGTAAGGCAAACTTTCGTAAAGCGAACATACATAATTACAGATAATTTATGCAATACTATTGACATTTATAAAATTGAATTCTTTTCTTTCAAATTAAATACTACGAGTATGTACCGAGTAATGACAGTTATGTAATACAAAAAATAACTGCAAAACGATTTCAACAAAAATAACAATGTTATAAGTTCATTCCTATATTTTGTCACCCAATCAAGTGTATTTGAGATAACATCCTCCTCGACGAATTGCATTTTCTTTAATATCAATTTGTACATGTTCTAAAAAATTCCATGTCTCCTAAAATATCAAATCAATTAAAACTAGGAGACAGATGCAAAAAGAAAGGTCTCGTTTCATAACAGCGTAAACAATTTCTTTTAATCTTTAGTATTTAGGTTTCATGAACACTTATTGTTGATTACTGGCGAAAGAACAATTCTAGTGGATCTAGTGGATAGTCTCCAATACAAATGTGATTATCACTAAAAAAATTCATCAGAAATTCACTATGCAACCAATATGTATCAATGAAAACAGTCGTAAATAAACTAAAAAGGCACCGTGCCAGATACTTTGTAGGTATAAATTTTTCGAATCGTAGTACATTTTTATAAAATTTTTGTATTATGGTGGAAATCATTTTCTAACCATCTATTGTTAGGAAAAGATTTCGTAAAGTATTCAACTAGATGGTTGCAATTCTATCGATTATGTCGAGAACACTGATATAATTATGTCGCAATAATCAAATCCAATTATTACGAATAATAGTGAAAGTGTGGAATTAAGTCGAGGAAACACTTATGTAGTAAATCTTATTGTGTCTCTTGCTCTCTCGTTTCATAATAATACTTATCAAAGAAGTCGTTTAGCGGTAACGAGTTGAAAGACTGCCGACACGTAGAAGCGTGCGACACTGATCCCCGGCTTTTCTTTCTATTTACGCTTTAAACACCCGACTTCTACGGAAAATAAACACCAAAACTAAACCAAATTTACAAGATGTTAATGGTCAGTTAAGGAAGAAACGCTTTCTTTTTATATCATATAAAAATATATTCTATCTAATCGGGCAGAAGTACAGGCAATCCTTGACCGAGTGCTGACCCTGCGCTGCTGTCTCGCGGAGATATTAACAATATCTATCTTGTGCTATTGTTCACATTTTTTCACAGAACAAGGGCGGAAGGTATAAAGCTGCAATTAACAGCAAACGTTGAAAGAGCAGCTAATTGCATTGTTGTAATATTTTTCTCCAAGGCCCATTATGTTTCAAGATAGCATAGATGAATATTTTTCACATTAAATCATTAATTATTATAACATATTTGTGACTGCGATTATACAACACAGTGGAAACATAATCCATTCAAAAGACATCGTTAGTGAAGTAGGTAAATTATTTCATTAAGGTGACCTACTTTTTAAGTAAAAAAATATCATTATTTATGGGAAGCTATAGCACTGAACAATAGTACGACCTACTTCCTAGTTCCTATTTTCTGCCAGCAAGGTTTTAGAAAATTTCATTTAATGTCTTACATAAAATTACTGTATCATACGTACATACATTATTTACTTAAACAACCAGAGTTAGTTTTGTCATTAGTTAAACTAAAAATTAATTTTCGAAAAATAAAAAACTCTTAACTTTTATCTATATGTCAAATCATTTAAACTAGTGAGAGATGATCCTTTGAATCCTATCCCCAAAAGCAATATGAATATGCGCGACTATAAGCGAAAGACTCAATTTAAATCAATAGGGTCAAGGTTTAAATTGCACGTCGACAAACAAAGGATTATTATTTTGTAGAACCCTACATAATATGTTACTTTAGATTGATTGACATCAAAATACAGATCATATGACACTACTAACATTCATATGGTAAGATTATTTATAGCGCAGTTCAGATTTAATGAGTCGTGGCTAAGCCGAAAACAGAAACGCTAGATCGATCACCTTGTTACATTTAAAACCAATGCCTTGATACTTTTTCAGCATAGATTTATGTTTAACGAGATAAGTATTTATTAAAACACTACTGCTTTATTATCGGAATAAAACATTAAGGTCATACCGAATAAAAAGTTTACAATCCAAATAAAAATTAATAGTGTATAAATTACACTCCAATTTATGTTATATGGATTCTTGACGTATTTAAAATATCATTAGCCTTAATTTTAAGAAGTAAACATATATTTTATAGTTAAAAATATTACGTATGACCTGAAGCAAATCCGACAATTTTCTACTTTACCGTCTCGGTGACAAGATTGTTGTATATAAGAAGTTAGCCCACCGAAGGTTAGCAAAAAGTTATTTCAAAAGATATTTTACGGTTCTACACGACTGATCATATATATTGAAAATGACTGTAAATTTAACAAAAAGTTCAAACCGTTTCAAAAATTAATTTGATATTAAAATGGTCTAAAAAAATATTTCTAAAGAAATCTTAGCAAATGGAGAATACTAAGAAAGCCCATGTCAATATCATATTTTCGTTGGTCGAACGCAAATTAAACGTATGAAGTATGTAAAAAGTGTTATTCCGGCGAGCTTACAATCCTTGATTAAATAGTACATCCGCTACAAGATAATATATTTGTCTTTTTTATTGATCTAATTTCCCATTTATGTCAGAATCTGAAGTGATGAAGGCCACCTACACGATACGAGCGGCTGGTTTCGATTTTTAAGTCTTGTAGACCTACGGTGAGTAGGTGACTTTTATTTCATATATAATTTCGTTTGCTCACACAATGTGACAGCAGGTAACACTAAGCGAAAGTATTTTTATCACTATAGCTCGACAATCCATTACCAACACGTCAAGTGAAATCTTACACTTACACAAAGAATCTTTTGTTTTCCGTATTCTATTAGCGCAATTTCTCAGCAAGAATTAAATAGATTAATTACATTTGTCATATGTTTCCGCTACATCCAATTCCCAGCTCACGATTTTGGTTGGAATAACGCTGGTGTTGACTTTTTGAGTACATTTCAAAACTGTTTAGCCTAATTTGATCCGTGCTATGCATGTAATATCACAGTTAAATTATTAATAACAAATCGTTACCCATTCTGTGTCGAAATCTTTATAGAGGTCACGCGGTAAAATTAATGTAAACTTGTTTAGGCATTAAAACATTTAACTGATAGCCGGTTGATGGAAAATATAGTCGTTACAGATTAATAACTGAAGCATAAAACTATTTCCATTAATTAATTTTGATTTCATTGATACTATAAATAATTAATCGGGTTTTAAATTTAGTTACATCAGATCAATATATTTGCCCCGCGGTCAGAGTTGTGATTACATAGGCCTAGCTTAAAAGAGTAGCAATTATTTATAGTAATGACATTACATATTCGCTATCTGTGATTATTCTGCTGCAGCTGATGTTAATTCAAAACATAAACTATCCTAACTACATGGTCGAGTCAGGCAGTCTTTTGATTATTTTAGGTCTTGATATAGAAAAAAAAATATTTTTACGTTTCCAATGACCCACCTAAATGGGTATTTCATGAATAAAACAAATGAAAATCTCGGCCATTCGATACATTCACACGTTTGAGCAGATGTTGTTATAATTTAAATTGTGACGGATTTATTATAGTACTTAGAATTAGCTCAACACAAAACATTTGTATGAAAACTGAGATAAAGAAAACGTTAGACAAATGTTGAACTAAGATTACGTGAAGGCGGATCTTTAAAAAAATCTGTAAAAATAATGTATTGACTTCAAACGGTAGCAAGTAAACGGTAGTTTAACATATAGTATGAAATAGTCATCAAACACCATTGAATTAATAATTGTATAATTTAAGGTTTATATAAAAACATTAATTTAATGTTTTATTTTTATATATTGATTATTCATTTGATTTGTTTTACTAGTTTGATCAATCGTAAAGATTGTAATTTTCGCACACATTTGTCTTTCTTTTTTCAACTAAGAAATATTAGGAGATTAGTTATTTCAGCGCTCAAAGGCTCTTTCATTCCTCACCATTGTATCCATATATATTTGAGGTTCGCGCAATGCTCACCATGCCGGATTGCCGAACAAAACGAAAATTATGTATTTGACATATAAGACAAGAATAACGTTTATATATAATAAACTGGATTGCGTGTAACAAGTTATATCAGGAAATAATTATTTAAAATAATTGCCAAAAGGTTTGATATTTTCGGTGGTACACAAATTGTGTTATACAATATTATGTGGGAGTGATTCATTCAATAACATAGTCGTCCTTCACATTTGATTTCAAATGACCAAAGACACTGTGTTCTCTTGGAATCAAGTTTGTTGAATTGCTTTGAATAACCCTTTGTAATTTAAGCGAGTATTACATATTATGGATAATAAACTTGAGTTAAGTCAGATAACAAAATTAAGATACGAATTTTACACGATACATGTTTTAATTAATTCAACTTAATTTTTCGAATATAGTTAACAGTATCAAAATTTATTTTGGAATTAGGGAAATTATTAATAAATAATTTCCCTAATTTTATTAATATAATGTACACTGAATGATTGCATTTCAAAATACAATCAATATTTCATGAAAGCGCTTATTTAAATAAAGTTATGTTTTAATTTGAATAACGGTGACAATGCTATGAAAAGAAGAACAACAAAGGCTTTTCCCATAGCAAGTCACGCATATCGCATGATATGTGGGGGCCGCACGAGAATCAGTTTAAGAGCGAGACAACCATCACGACTAACCACTTGAATGTTCTAATAGTTAAATGTTGGTATCACGTTCAAATTAATAATCCAAATCACTTGTTTCACGTTATCCGAAGTTAACTATAAAACTTGTTAAAGTCGAATTGTTTAATAATTTTATGTGAATAGGTGGTCGAATATCAGCTCCCGACTAAGCCTTTATTATTTTGATGCTCATTAAATTTTAGATTTATTTATAAACATTTTAAACTTTACAAAGAGATTGTTATGTTTAACTTTAGATTCACTTCTAGTCATAAAAATGTGGTCATTATTGATGAGGACAAATCAAATGAGTAATATAGTTGCATAGAAGAAAGTCGGTTGGATCAAACATGTTAGACGTCAATGCAGTATTAGAATTGCAAAGTTATAGTGCTATTTGTAATACCTTTGGGGCGATTTCGAAGTCGATCGATAGCCTGTGGCTAGAAAGAAATGTTTTCACTGTGATTTACAAATAAAACCGGCAGTCACGGTGTATGCCTATAAACAAGCAACTGAATAGTGACTTGCAGTGTGATTTCCGTGCCGTTACATAAGGTTGACATTTCCATAGTTTTAAGTATTTATTACTCGTTGATTGACTGGAGATTCTAGGCACCTACTTTGGTTGATAGCTTTTAGTCGTGTTTAAAAAATCCAAATTTCTGAATTTGCGAACTAAGTGTTGATTCAATTCAAATAAAAGAGGAGGTTGTTTGAATAAGGATTTAATTTGTGTTTTTGCATCAATGAGAAGTAGAAACACTTGCCAAAGAAGTTATTTTCTCTTTAACTGTTGAACTATTTTAAAATGGAAAATGACAATCCAATACTTTACAAAACCTAGATACCTTGTAATTTTAGAGCAGTATTATTTACAGCTTGAAATTATTATGGCCAATAAAACGTCCAAGGTCCCGTTCAGAAAATTCTTTATCAGTTATTATATCTTGTATGAATAGTATCTCGGTCGACTAAAGCTAAATACAATATCAAAATAATTACTCTCCTAAGGTTAGTCATAGACATATATAACCCTACATACCGATATAAGTATTGATATGTCAACGCTATCAAAAGTTACGCTGGCACACCTACAAACAGAGCATCATTATTATTTTTTATGCATTAAAATCTAGTAAAATAATTTTATTTTATAGTATATATTATATAATAAAGATACAACGATATTTTTTTAAAAAGAACCGATATAGAAAAACGATTAGAAACTCTACGGAGAGATCATAAGATGAATTATAAAAATAGTTTTGAATGAATGGCAAGCCCATTAGAATTGTAGAGGCCTACAGTGGTACTGACCAAATAAGATTTCTTTGTATCTATAAACAAAGAGCGAATAAGCTTTCTCTACAAAAATTTGTAAATTTAATGACTATGTGTCGTTGATTTCAAATCCCGTAATTCTTTGATAATTTTGCTTACAAGAAGATCTTACATCTTCTCATATTTATTTATTCAGATGTAGAGAAGGTAAGCTAAACTAAGGGTAAGAAAGAATATGACATTTCTAAAATTCACAGGTTCCCGGTCCCATGACCTTCTACAAAGCTCTTGAACGAAAACTCGCTCTTGAACAAAAGATAAAACTTAAAAATGAGCATGTAATACTTTATACATGATGTGGCAGATTTGCTGTAATGAGAGTGGTAAAAGCCCGGGTTACAAACCGAACGCTAATATTGTACAAACCTGCATTAAAAATAGGCAAACTCTACTTGTAAGTACGTTCTGTAAACATACTGAAAATATTAAATTTAGTGAATTTAAATGGAATTAAAAGAAACTGACATTAATGCGAAATACTCTTCTAAAAGTAACAAAAAAGAAAACATAAGAAATCCTTATTACCAAGACAATAAAGTTATTGAACATTAGATGGAGGTTTACCGTTTTAAGAACTAGGTTAACGAAAATATAGAACTTAACCGAAATTTAATTTTAATTGTACAAAGATCTTTTGATTCAAATGATATGAAATTTTCATAACAAATTCATTTCACCAGTAAGGGATATTTCCTTTTCCGGTGGTGTAATAATTTCCGTCGTATCAATAACAAACTTGACATAAAATAAAGCACTCAAATGTATTGAAACAAATCAATAATAAAAATCGGTCAGTAACGTTCCACCAAACAAGCAGAAAATCGTGTAACAAAATGTATGGAGTCAAGTTAAGTTCATTGCATAAGTACCGAAAAAGTGCTTGCAAATTATGACAAAATGATAAATTCTAAATCTGTAAGTTACCTATGATTACATTTTGAGAACAAGCCTGATAATAAATAATAAACCGAACCATACTTATGATGAGGTCTTATAAGTGAAAAATTTATTTGTATCTAGGGCCGCCTATATAAAGCAGTTGTTCGCCGAGAGGTACATTATAGGCAAGACTTGTAATTAGCTAACCAGCACATTACGAAATGGCCTGCTCCTATTTAGCCATTAGCAACGACAACACATTAAATTTTCGCATTCACGACCTCCAAGTTTTTGAGCAAAATCCTACAAGATACGGGATACGGGATACAAGGATTGTTTGAAACATAAAACTAGGTAAATTTTAATAATAATAATAATACTTTATTGCACACATAAAACATAGAAAGAAACTTTAAAAAACCTTATTATGAACTTAATGTCTGTGTACAGAGAGCGGTCTTATAGCAACGATAGCTGTTAATAGAAAATTTTAATTAGTCATAGGTAAGAAATGATATTAATCTCTTATTAATAAATAATATTATCAGGATACATTTAACATGCGGTCGGTAAGCCCCATGGTAAGCTATAGCTTAAGCTTTTAGCTTTTATACTTGCACAACTGATAAACAATATGCTTACACATATTTTAATGAATGTATGACATTAAGTTCACAACTAACGAATATTTTTATAACTGGTGACTTTTAATGATTACGCGAATTGAACTCGGGACCCTCTTCACGGACTTATCGCACGGTAACTAGGTCCTCCAGATATAAAATCTGTTTCTATGTTAAAGCAAACCTATGAGCTTTTATCCTTAAACAGTGTAATCGAAAGTGACCCAAAAGTATTTACCCTTCAAGTTAGAGTAATATTATATACAGATTACAGGCAAAATAGCATAGATTAATAATTATTTCAACACAAATCAATTATTAGTTTATCAAAATTAATCCGAATCCGAAACAATGAATTCTATACAAAATTCATAGCATAAAATCGGATTCCGTGGCATCCAGGCTAAAAAGACGAAAAGTTATCGGAATTCTGAATACAAACTAAAATTTCATATAATTCACAGAACACAATAATGAAATTGTCTCAACAGGCGATATATATTTCAGAATGCAAGTAAGTGTTATATGTATTTCTTACTAAACAGTCGATAGTTTGATATAATCAAGTGTAAGAAACACAGATCGAAGATATTGAATAACATGTAGGTTAGGCGTGGTCGTGAGAAAGTAACGCGTAATGACATAATACAAGTACAAACTGTTACACATTTATGATACATAATTTTGTATACCATGGCCAGTAACTCTATTTGAAAATAATCCTTACATACATTGCGATGTGTGCGTAAAGCGATTACATATAAGTCATGTATCTATGAAAATTCCAGTTGGGGATTTCAGTTATAACTATTATAAAAATGTAGTTTTCACTTTGGGTATTGTCCACTCTTTTCCCTTAATTAAACCTCTATGTTTATACATAGTGGATAGCATAAAAACAAAAACCAGTTAATGCCTAATAGGTGACAAGGAATTCATAAAACTAGTTTTCTATTTACCGTAAAGTCCACTTTTTAATAATTTTCAAAAATATTTATAGCTCTCGTTTTTGCAGTCTGCATTATTTCTGTAAATACTAGATTTTTTGGGAATAAAAAAATTTCTTCCATTTATATCATGGCTTAATGTTCGCTTTTTAATTAATATATTATGTAGAGAGCCTAATTCCGGCTCAAGAAGATGATGAAAATTTTCGTATTCATCAAATTACCATAATTCTAATTAATATAATTTTGTTAAACATCCTTCTTTCCCGAATTTGCATGTTACAATTATATACAACGAATATATTTAGTAACGTCTAATGCAAGTAAACAAATTTATTATAGTTATAAAAGTGTTAACTATTCGGCTCGATTACGTCGAAGGTACGTTTCGTTGAACCGAATTGAATGATGTTATTTGTTAACTTTCACCCATGGAAATATTTGCATTGTCATTGCTAAATAACTAACTTCAACATTGTCAAAGGAAACGTATACGAGTTATGTGAACGAATATAAATGGAATATTAATTAACTTTATGCTTTCTTTAAAACGGCTTTAGTGATATAACATACTGTTTGTATTTGATCAAAAGCATTTATTTTTATCCTGTTACAAAAGAGTAACTACAATATTCAATAGATTTTAATCTATTGTATTTCTACTATCTAATAAACTTGAGATATGAGGTTGTATGTTTGTAAAATGAATAATAATTTCAGAAGTACTTGTGTTTTTTACGTATATTTAACAAATATATGTAAATATTGTTATTGGTTTAGTACTTATTTGTCGTGGAGGAAGTTTCAACAAAATTGTATCACATTCACCGTATCCTTGATTGCGACAAATGTAATGGCTAATTAAAAATCAGAGCATGGTCGGTCTTATCTGGTATAAAGCAAATATAGTATGGAATTTTTTGTCTATCAAGCACTTAAAGTAAAACATTTTATTTTTAATTAAGTTTGATTCTGTGAATTACACATTTTTTGCTATTGGTTACTACGTAAAATGGGTGGTCCGAGTTTTGCTGATCTGTGGTGATTGCAAATAATCGTTACATAATATTATAACTGCGATAGTCGATCATTGTATTGCGTTTTCATGGATAAGCAACGACTTGAAGCTAATATGAAAGAAAAATTGTTGAAGTGGAAATACGACTAGGGGAGTCCTATTTCGTTAACGCCAAACATTTTACATAATTCCATCTTTATTTTTCTTAAAAAAGCTTATATTTTTTATCGGACAACAGCATGTCTTCGTATTGAGTAGCGTAGAGTAGCGTTCGTATTGAGTTTAATGGCTTTACATAAAACAAACCTTTCATTTTCTTAAATATTTACAAAACAGCAATTTATAGTAACCAACAAATTCCTCACCAATTCCGTCGGATTGCAAAAGTTACGATTATTATGACACGGCCTGTTATAGCATTCAAATCAACATTTATAATTATTGCAGATTGGTACAAATGACAAACAATAATTCATCGTTGCAATTTTGAGTCTAGATTAGAACGATTTATTTAAATCTATTAATTGTGAAATGGCGGTCTAAAATTCTAATGAATAGCCGCGACTAGCATCACATCGTGCATTCGATGCCCGGTTAAAAATCATCTATGGGAAATAATTGCAAATCTTCAGTGGATACCGTCTTACGTCTACAATTAGAAGGCTAGGCATACCTGTTATGAACACCAATAAAAAATTATAAAGCGACCAACATAAAAGAACCCAATAAAAGGTTTAAAGCGCTGTTTTATATTTTATCAAACTCATGGTACAGCTCGGTATTTATTTTATTTAAATACAAACTTTATTCATTAATTGGAATCTATGAAGACGTTGTGACCAAAAGCGGAGATGTTAGCCATAATTAATGTCCGATCTAAAATGGAATCATGCGCTTATCTGTAACGGCTCGTATTCATCGGTAAAATATCCAAATTCCTAGATACATCTTCAACCTCCTTTGGCTTGTTTGTATAACACAAGGTCATATTACTAAAAAAGCATCGTTCTCCATATGTGGAAGCTTGTGGATGTGTCTCTATGTATTTGACATACGAAGAATTCGTTTTCGATATTTTTTGTCATTCGTTGCTTTGTAGTCATTACTGTTATAAATCATAACACACAGAATTTGTCTCCATATATTTATATCGGGTATCCAAGATACACATAAATAGTATATATAGATAAGTTATAGTAAGTTTAATCTATATTAACAATATTTTAAAATCTAACCTCATTCATCTCTGGCCTACAATTTAAAATTAAGTACACAGAAATAATCACACCCAAGCAAATATTTTATACAATACTCAATTTTCTTGTGGTTCTTACAAAATCTGAGTATATATTTTTGATTACGCAAGCGGTGATCATTTCATATTTGTTATTAGAAACAAAAACGGCTATTTAACTACCGGGGTAAGCTTGCGGGCACTTACCCAGTTGTTAAGTTTAACATTGACCACGATTCTTGATTGTTAGAACCGGACGTGGTGTTTATTATTTATAGTTGTAGTATTGTAATTGTGAACGTTGCCAACGCCTATAATACAACCTTATCAAGGACGGCTCCTTATAATCTTGATAAACGGCCAATCTTCAAACCTATTTGTCTTGAGTGCAAGTTTTATTATCATTAATACATTCGTAGAAAAATAGTTAACATAAGTACAAAAAATAGAAAATTAAATCTATATCATTAACAGAATGACGTTTTACATTTTGCACCAAAATAACCTTCCGAAATATTGTATATAAGTGTATCTTATATTTCTGCAGTGCTCCTCTGTTAGAACTACCAATACTAGACGGTATATGAATTGTTATCAATTAGCATGGAACGTATTCCGAGTCGTTGAGGTATGTATTCGAGATGTGTAATATTTATCACGTGGTTTATAGATCCGTAAAGAATTAGCCGGCTTCAATTTGCTTCGATTTATTTGCTTTATTTTTTGGTTCTACCTTCGGATTCACATTTGATACAAATTTTGCAAACTTTATTATTTCTGTTTTGCTAATGGTGAAAAGATGAAAATGTCGGTCAATTTAAGGTCAAGATCGGATGAATACATTACGTTACGGTTCTACACGCATAATTTAAGAGGGCGAAAGTTCAAATATTGCACAAAGACAACGCCTAATCTTTATAACATTCACTTCGTAAGCTTATAAGTAAGGAAAGACTATAGTTTTTATGTGTATAACTAGGTATGTTCCTTAGAATTATTACAAAAAAATCATCGATGACGAAATTATTAA
Organism: Pontia daplidice; assembly: GCA_963693355.1. NCBI lineage: Eukaryota > Metazoa > Arthropoda > Insecta > Lepidoptera > Pieridae > Pontia > Pontia daplidice. The sequence goes on from CAVNZL010000001.1 coordinate 5,400,296, forward strand.
AATTTGACTTTTCTTCGGCTTAAGTAATTCAGTCATAACGTTCGAAAGCAACAGTTGTTTTATAAACGAATTGGTTAACGGTTTCCGTGCGATGTGTCTACATAATATGATGTAAGTTTATATTACCGACGTGAGGCCCAAATTTTTGAACTGTCATCTCTTTGGCGTCAAAGTTCAACAAAATATTATACCTACCTAGGAAAATGCGTCGTGCGTTGTTAAATAATTAATTTACATCGAATATAAAATAATATGGGTTATTAAGACCCCATCCAAATTAAATAATTTCCAACCAAAATACCTTGAATCATAGTATAAACAATCGATTGTGATCACTGTTGTAGTCTAGAAGCTACCTGCTTCTTCCACACATTGTCAATTTCCAATCACTTATATTTCAAACCGCTTAAAAAAATCAACTGCTAGCAACTCCATAGCTGTTTTTACAAACTATTTAAAACAAGTTTTAAACAATTTGCGTAATTTTTTATATTTCTATATATATATCTGTATTATTTATAGGATAGTTAAATCAGTCAATTTTACCGAAAACTAGAGCGGGCTTTTAGTAGGCGTGATTTCCACCATATCATATCATCACCTTTCATCAAGTGGGTTGCAAGTAAATACCAGGCTTTTCTAATAATGTTATAGAAATAAATTGTCCTAGAAAGAATGCAAATTGACTGACCTTCGACGTCTTCGATAAGTGTTCAATCAAGAATGAGCTCTGTCTAGATTAGTGATGATTTTCGAAGAGGTTGGTTTAACCAGATTTATATATTAGGTTTATAAAATGTATCTAACATAATATGTAAAGTGTATATGTAATGTTGTGATTTAGTAACAGACAAGCCATAACAATATTACACGAATAATATACACAATGTAAACTTAATTTTTTAGCGACGGCTATTCAGAACCGCTCCATACTATTGTAAAAGTTTTGACTATCTGATGTATGAAGGTCGGCAGTTTTGTAATTTAATCCCAACGAACTTTATAATGATTCAAACAACTATCGATCAAGATAGAGGCACAATGTAACGCTACTTCATAATATACTAGTTTTCAAAGGTACTTAATAGAGCAAAAGAGATTTCTATGGATTCGACTAAGACAGAGATTGTAAGTAACATAGAGTAAAATGTTAATTATAAAGTAATAATTTTTAATCAGATTGCCACCGCAAAACCTCAAATTAACAAAATTAAGTTGGACGTAAATTTTTCATGTATAAGCTATGAGTTACGCATAGCTCCACTCCATGATAGAGGTGTCAAATGATTCGACCTTTTTATGCCCTTGCATAGGTATAAGCTAATCCATACGTTGACTTAATTAATATTAAAAATCTATACCTAATATGTTGCATGAAAAGATAATAGCTTTCATCGCAGTGGCCGCCGCGATACAGCATTGAAGAAAATTGTCTGTGGCATCCGATATTTTGAAGTCACAACAGATAAAATCAAGCGATAATAGCCACTCATTATCATTATTTGTTCAATGCATTTCAAACTCGTTTGTACATTAATATTGCAAAACATTAATCAGATGATTTGACCTACATTAAACACATGTCTGAACAAATTGTATTTAGACAATCTGCACAATTAAGTCGTGTCGGTCCTAAGCACTAGCGATGTTGAAATCGCCTTTCGTTGGACGCAATTCGAGAAATTTGCTCGATATTATTTCGACAAGATTTAAGTTTTGCTATTGTATACATTATGTCAAAATTGATAGTCAATTAGTGCAATGTCGGTGGATGTTAAAGTAAATAATTTTCCTTAATTGCCTTATATAATTCTGATTTTTCAAATGAAAATTATTATTGGTTTGTAGTATAGTAATTAATTATTTATTAATCTTTACTAAAACATAAAGATTCCGCTCGTATAATTCTTATTATAGTAATTTTATACCTAATGAAGAAGATGAATGATTGAGTTTTGATACCGGTCCTCCTGATTATAGAAGCAATGGAGCAGCAATAAAAATTGCTTTACCCGAGAAAAAATAGCTTTATTTGATAGCTTGTATTGTGTGTCCTACCTAGTACCACGGACCAACGAAAATAGTTAGTTTGGTAATGAAAAATTACAATGGGGATACATTTTTCATAGCTTCACGGATGATCGGTTAAATTTAAAGCACTCAAATTGTTATAAACCGAAGTCTTAACTTTTGATTAAGTAATCCACTTTGCTCAGTTTCTACAATTCTCCAATAACCTAAATAGCATTTAATAAACAAGAATTATTGAGGAAATGTAACTAGACTGAAGGGCGGTAACAAGACTTGCATTGATTTCGCAGCTCTATTTGTTTCGTAAAGTTTCCCACTCCTCAACAACGACATAATTGATAGACGTATAAAGCCACTGCGACCGCTAGCACAGGTTGCAAGTCAATGGATTGCAGCGGCTGTGTGTACAACCATAATATTCTTCCGCCCTACAATTGGGTTAAATTACGCAAAGTGACCGGTGCAAGTACTCTACTTAGGCTTGAAATAAATAATATGACGTATCATTGCGAAATTAGCCGATACTGGTAGAAGGGTATAAATAAGGAAAAATTATTTTGACATTATACGAAAAAATATAGAAGGAAGGAAGAACTTTAAATTTTACATTTTCAACTTCGAAGTAACTGATAGTCCTTAATACGTGTTTAGAGAACCAAACCATGGTTGATTTCAGTCTATCCTATATTTTTTTAGTATAATTATACCTTAGTTTTCTTTACAGCGAATTTTGCGTGTAGGAATGAGAGATGTATGATGCAGTCGCTTAAGATGAATTTAATATTAATGGCATCAATAAGAAAGGCAATCAAGCAGAACATATAACTGTCAATGTACTCAAACAATCAAAATATCGTATTATTATTATATTGGATAACAAGTGCAACTGTGGTATTATGTTAATGTCGTGGCCGGATCTTAATATTGGTAGTTGAATTACGTGAAATGGTCAGGCTTAGGTACTAAGACCACCATCTAATTATTGTTCTTAATTCTCGCGAGTAGTAATGCCTTTTATGTAAAGACCAGAAATTAATAAATGGTTAGGCGGGGCTTCGTTTCGGTGTGGAATATACACTCAGTATTTATTTTGTAAATTATTTCCAGTTCATAACTATAGCAACTGTTTAAGCAAAGAAGCATAATATTGAAAGTAACTAATATCATATATTTTAGCTGGCAATTGTATGAAATGTCCAGTCCATTGCAAAAAATGGACAATAGTTGCATGAATACCATTCTACTATCGGTCCATGACACTCGTAGATAAACCAATCTCACGCAACTAACACATGCATCCCGATAAATGTTTGTTTTTACGAAGCGAAAATGCACGAACCAGTAATCCGGAAATTACACAGTTCTAATCATTTAGTGCGATTGTTTTTTAATATTGACATTATAAGCATGTTATACAATATACGACGTATACCTTTCAATGTAATATGTGAAGGTTATCGAGGTCTAATTACAAAGGTAACATAACCACCAACTTTAATAGGACTGTGCCTTCATACCCTTGTAAGTAATCCGCCCTCGCGAGCAGTCATTTCATGCACATAAAGGAAATTACCGCACATAGTACGCCAGTTCATGTTCCTTATGTAAAAACAATGTTCGGCATTGACATTTAAAAATAAGTGTCACCGATTTCAAGTTGTGTTGCGGGCCACCGAGTATTATAAAGAACATTGCATTGAAATAAATCAATTCCTACGGCATCCGTTCACGCATGGTTAGTGTATTCGCTCTAGCGTCCTTGTCGGACAGTTCGTCCCTTCGAAACCTTTTGTATCAGACGGAGATGAAGCTATATTCACTTTCAGCTGTTACAAAGCTAGGGCCATAAGGCCACAAGGTAACTATTGTCGGTAATAGGTATTAGCACCAGTAATTAGCGCGAGATGGAATTGTAACAACAGCACTGAATGACCTTGACCCCGTTTTGTGATTTGCACGCATACCATATCTAAACGTAAATTGTTTATAAACATGATAAGATTAATTATGGATTGATTATTTAATCTGTTATTATCTGCCATCAATACCAATAATAATAGTTGGGGTGACGTAAGAAGTAATCTAAGTTTCATAAACCTATATTTAATATAGATTTATATTTGTCTGGCTCCGATTTTTATAAAACAATGTCAGAGAAGTAAGTATACGATGAATTTATCTTGCTTTTGAAAGGAAATCAAGGTAATTATTGTAGCTCGAAATGGTTTCATAAGAGCCGACAGGTTAGGTATGAAAACCTATTTGAGTAAATACTAACTTGCTCGGTAATTTGAGTGGACTATGTATCAAAGCAAATAAAACATAATTATGACAGTCAGCAAGACATGAATATTAGATACCTTGATTTATAGTATGGAACATTATAGAGAAAACTTTGGTGAGGCCGCACTCGTATTATGAGTAAACTTCTTTTTCCAAAGATAAGCTGATTAAGTAATTAATGAAAGAATAACTTTGCCAAGTTTATTCTGAAATTGAACCTTGCAGGTCTTAAGAGTTCTAATAATCGATTGTCTTTTTTATATAAGCATTTAGCATACCGGACTGCATTGAAAAATATTAAAGCATATACTTGGCTTGAGGAAGTGAATGTGACCGTGATTTTCGTAATTATCAATCAAACGAAACGCTGCAAATGATTTTTTAAGCTATACAAGATTATAACGCGACTACGTTCGCGTGGAATTTACAGTAAGGTAAATAAAATGAACACAATAAGTATTTGGTGCTATATTAACTTACTTTCACGGTTACCGACATCCCCAAAGAGGTATATGTTAATAAAGGTATCTAAGATGATGGCCAGGAATATATATTTTTGGCGATTTTCAATATACATAAATTCAACCTCTACAATTGTATTAAAAGTCTAGATAAATAGAGATAAATGACCATGTTTAATGCAATTAAAAAATCATAACTGTATAAATTTCATTCAGAATAATTTATCTAGATATTCTAGTGGAAAGCGTTAAGATTCGCGTGGTATGCATCCGAGATTTCACGATGCACGTAATTTCATTGTTCACATCTGTTAAAAGAAATGGTGTATATTTCAGTTACTGTTCATTGGACGTTTAATAAATGTTTTCTTGAATTTTGATACTCATGAAAAAGGTATGAATAAAATGTATTGTAGCCGTGTAAGTCGTGCAATGTCTTGTTCTTTAAATACGAGCAGAAGTCCTTGAATGTTTAAATGAAACCAAACGAAATTGAAAGTTTCGCTTTTGTCTTATAAGTTCTATACTGTAGATAAATTAATATTGTGAATTTTTATTATGTTAAGAGAACTTTCACAATGCACAGTCCTGTTATAGTTCAGACCTTATACTACGTGTATACCCATTTTTACCGGAGGTTTTTCGATGGAATAGCATGATGAGGGTAGATTTGTTTTGATAAAAGCCCATAATTTAGATTAAATCTATGACGCTTTACACTCTGGTTTACGCTGGTGATTAGCGACAACCTCTTCAAAAGAAATGTAGTAGTTGTTGTACTTGACAAGTTTATTCATAAAAGTTTTAAGTGGACTGCATCGTACCAAACGAGTTAGTCTACACGACCGATGTAAAAATCACTGCATTGGTTTAATAAATGTCAAAAATGATGTCCATCTGAATTGTTTTGCATATTTTTGTTATATAGACTAACGTTTATAAAAATATCAGCCCTTTTGTATAGTTTAAAGAAGAATTTACAAGAACCCTATCAAACTTAAAATAAGATTATTTTTTTTACTTTATTAAGACTGCAGACTGCTTTTACATTTTGTAGCTTAAAGAATTTAAAGCTAAAAAATGTAAAATCAATAACACTTTCTCAGCAAGAAAATAACACCAGAAAATGACGGCTAAAGAAGAATCTGTGAAACCGCCACAAATGTATCCAAGTTTTAATCATATTTGTTTGTTTGAATATATATGTTATAGAAAAAATGATACTATTTTAACGTGGAAATATTTTGATCCGGCGTTAAATTAACACATATCTGCGAATGAGGGTCACATAAATTATATTCCCAATTGGCTAGGTACTTTGACGACAAAACAAAAAACATTTGTTAACTTACTTATGCAATAAATATTCAAAACACAATTCGATACATTTATGCAATTCCGACATTTGTAATAGTTCATAGAATAGACCAGTGAATATATACGAAATTGTTTTTTTTTGTAAACTTTAATATTCATAAATTGTTTTTGTTAAATAACTTCTGTTCCCCATTTAAAAAAAGGTCAAACACCCCTGAATTTTGTTTGCCTCCGAAGACCTTATTTAGCTTTGTATTTGTTTTATTTTTTTAACTCCATAGCCAGTTTAAAATTACCTGTTCCTGACTGAGGATCGTGATGAGATAGTAAAGTTCCGTTGCGGCAACCGAGGAGGATTCGACGTCACGGGAGTGTGAGCGGGCGTTGAAGCAGGAAGCGAGGTCCGCGGTAGGCGCGTTCCTGCTGCTGCAGACGCTGCCAGAACGACCACCAGCCACCACCGGGACATCACGGTACGAACGCGGCACAACCTATAGTCACGCAACTCGGTAACCGACTCGCGTCTCAAGCGTTCACAGCCACCTTCACTTTAGTTGTACCTTGCTCCACAACAGCAATACGACCCCCACTACGATGAAAGTGAGGGCTTATAAGCACTCTATGCCACTATAACACTGTCCCTAATGTCAATAACGTTTGTTCACAAATTTACGCAGCCGATTGTGACAAAAAACATGTATGAATTGCTCGAGACTCTACAATCGACTCAATTTATTTGGTTATGGTTATCTTCTTCAAAAGGTATACAAACAGGTTTTTATTGACCCGAAATTTTGCAGGCTTCATTTATTTTAACATAAAATGATGGTAAACAAAAGATTGGATTGGCTAATGTTTATTTATTATAAATTGCTAATGCGGCAAACGTTTCGAAGATTAAAAATCTAGTAAATAGATTGTTTCTGATGAATATAAAAACATCTCAGCCATACCAATAATAACCCGAAGAGCCAGGAACTTATTTTATTCTACATTACAAAGGTGAATGGTTTTTCGGGACAGCTTTTGAGACAAGTCATTTTAATTTAAAAACACTCTGATGTATTCATCACGATACGATCGCTTTGCCAGCTTTGACAAAACACGCGATTCAAAAATGGTTCTATTTATTGAAGATGTGTATCTAACTATTACCATTTTAATAATACCAATTAACAATACCATTTTTATAATTTTTTTATTAAATTAACCTCTTAAAGTAACAAATTAATGATAATGACATATATAACACAAAAAAAAGCTATAAAAGCTGTATTATTATTGTATTAAACTAGAAATCGAAGAGCGTTTTAAGAAATAGAATGTGTGTATATCATGGTTGATAATTATACCCATAACCGATGTATAACAAGACGACGGGTTTTTTATTGACTCCGAAGTTGCCAAGTTTATAATTTGCTAACCATAAGCTCGAAAATATCGAATGCCTTAAGTATAGTCAGACTTTAGGGCTTAGAGGGTGGCGAACAGGGCAATCGCCTGGGCTTTCTCCCTAGCAACAACACAACGCGCAACACTTACATTTTAAATATAAGTGTACATTAATATAAAGCTCGTTAACCAATTAATTTATTAAAATGATAATTGAAACATTATGTAGTACTTGAATATCGCGCCTCGACACACTTGAAGATCATATTTTTTTACTGAGTTATAATTGGACATTTTCAATGGGTGGTAAAAACATTCGGGTCAGCACCGATGGGAGGGACCACATGACCGTCGGTCATGATGTTCTGCTATTCTGATTTCGTTCGCTAACTCTTATCACCTTATCATACTGCATGCTAAATGCAGTATACCTTTTAGTTAGTACTACTAACTTTTGTAGTACTAACTACTACTAAGCTTTAATAAACAGATATTTGAAAATTAAATGAACAGAATATTAGAAACAAGATATTTACGTCGCTTAAAACGTTACCCATTCAACCAGGCTCAAACAGAAAATAGTTTGTTTAAAAATTCGTTCCTGATTGATTATCACAGATGGCGTGCTTTCTATTACTAATTATTCTATAATATGCCTCCCGATAACGACGCATTTTTATATTTGTTAGCCATATAATTAAAAAGAATAGTTATGACAATACAGGCGATTGAGAAACTAATATATAATCTAGGTTTTATTCTACCTCATCATCCCGGTATAAATGTAACATTTAATAATTTTCTGGATAAAAAGATGTTTTATTTTAAAAAGAAAAATAAATAAAAAAGGAAAATTAAACCAAAATTAGACTCCTTATTAATACAACATAAGTTAAAATTTGTTAATTGATAAATTATCAAAAATGTATTGAATTGTCAGTCTGAAATTTGGTGGACATGATAGAGTAATATCGGTGAGATTTTTTTATATGAAAATCCTGGTGAAGCGAACGCTTACCTTGGAACAAGTGTTACAACCATAAATTGGTTTATTTATCATAAGAAATGAAAATAAATATTTTATATTATATAATTTTATTACTAAATTAAATTGCTCTTTATAAAATCTTTTCATAGAATTACAGGAACTATGAAGTTCACACATAAAAGAATAAAATTAATAAAAATCTTTACATATTTGGACAGGGAGTCTTGCGGAGATACTTTTTTCCGGATGGAACTGGCACAACATTTACCCGGGGGAAGGACTTCTTAAGCTCTTCATCTGACACTGCTGGGAGCACCATACATTCATCGCCCATCTGTCGGTACAAACATTTTATATGAAAATATAGAGGTTTTATATAAAGTATAGGGGTTGTCAAGTTAATGAAAAAAAAAAAATACATTTTTTAACTGGAAATATTAGGGATATTATAATTTTGACTGCTCTAAGTAACTGGTGTTTAGAGTAGGGTATTATATTTATTAGAGAGTTATATATTTGCACTCCTTTATTTCCAACTATTATAAAAAAAATTCTTTATCCATTAAAATTTATCAAGAAACATTTTTATCTGAAAGGCAAAATAGGGATCATAGAATGCACCAGCTACTTGGCCCTGATAAGATGTAAAAGCAATATTTGAAATTATTTCATATACTATTACTCACCTTCCAGTCAACAGGGGTGGCTACTCGATGCTTGTCAGTCAGCTGTAGAGAGTCAATCACACGTAGAATTTCACTGAAAAGGAAATTTATTCTTTTGTTCAATATTACTCATATGGATAACACTGTTCATTTCTGTTTATTTACATTGACTTTTAACCTTCATATTACAGTTATTTCTGTTTAAGATGAAAGTGTTTTATTTGTAATAAACAAGTCATAGTCACAACAATCAAAGTTCATAGTTCGTAAAGATACAGTGAATATGTACTAGATTTTTATATATTGAATTTAATAAAGACTACTTGCTGTAGCAATAATCTCTTTTAAGATTTATTATTTCTTTGTTCTTAATATTCTTTGGATTTAGGCAATGCAAAATTTGTAAATGAAAAATGTCATGTAGTGATAATTTCATCTGAAATGCAATTCATACTCAAAATTTCTTCCTGTGGTTGCAGGATACAAAATAGAGAGCCTGTATTTCTTTTGTGGATCAATGATAAATACAGCTCTAGCACTTAAGGGCATTCCTTTAGAATCCATCTCATCTTTATCTAACATATTCAATGTTTTGGCAATAGTTCGATCCTCATCTTCAATAATTGGATAAGGAAATGATTCATCTAATGTGCAACCTGAAAATAGCCATGCGTGCCCTTAATATTTTTTATAGAAAACATAAATGTAATATTAAGTTAATTAAAACAACAAAAGGTTATAAAAACCTTAGAAATAGATGATTAAAATCATGATTTTCTTGTTTAAAGACAAGTAAAATAAGAAACACTAAATCTAAAAATGTGTCATTAATCAACAATACCAAGTTTACACAATAATGTTTTGATGCAGCGCAATTAACAGAGCAACCAAATTATTTTATGAAATGTAAATGTTAGGTGAGGAGGGACAGTTTCATGGCTTTATAAAAACATTCTATGGAGTTTACCATTGCCAGGAACATTTAAGCTAGATATTTGGTACTGAATACCTGCATAGCTTCTTATGTCCCTGCACCACAAGAAATGAGAAGTAAGAGAATCACAAGATATTCCAATGACTTTCACATTGCGCTTTTTGAATTCTGGCATTAGATTGACAACACGAGCCAGCTCTGTTGTGCAGACAGGTGTGAAGTCAGAAGGATGAGAAAACAGGATCGCCCATCTTAAAAATCACAGTTCAGATTCTTTATAAATCAGTTGGCTTCAAGACTCACATTAGAAAAACCTAAGATATGCACATATGAACATCTTCAGATGGAGGCTTGATGCTATGCGTCTAAGGAGCGATTATTGTCGACTTGCCTAAACTATATAATTTAAAAACAATTATGCACTTACGACTGTCCTATCCAATCGTGAAAATCAATCTTCCCTGCAGTTGTATTTGCTGTAAAGTTTGGAAATACGTCTCCTATATACATTTTAATGTAAATATTATCTCTTAGGTCACTTCTTCTGAAAATTTGCACTCTCGAAGAATGAATAAAGGTTTCTTCGTATTTTCTCAAAACTAGGAAATTTTAAATTTTACCAAAGATACCAAGAAGTGTTCCAACGTATCCTTCCGAATTCGTTTGTTTTTTTTTTAATTAATAGCATGAATCTCGTCAAAAATGTATATAAAAACTCTTTGCTACTTTTCTATTTTTAAATTTGTTATCAGTTCATTATTGATATGAAAAAAAAACAAAAAAAAACTTGTTACTACTTGCTACTTCTCTGGCTTTGAATTTTGTTTCCAGTGGACACTGGTTTCCATTTTCTACATGATTTGCTTACCACAGATTAAAAATATTAATTATGATTTATACTTAAAGTTATACAGAAGTAACCTATTTTAAATTTAATTATGTTACCTTTAATTAAATTATTTCAGAATGAAACGAATAAGAATTAAACCTCCCATATGAAATCTTGAACTAAATAGAAATGTTAATTAATGTCTGTAAAAAATAGTGGTACTCTGTTATTTTATGCGTCACATTTATTTCTCTATGGCCACCCCAAAACTCCCAAGCCGTTAGCCGACATATGTCAAAAGTGGTCAAAACTCAAAAGATTTGGGCAGGGGTTTAATTAATTGATTCACTGTTTGTACCTTGTCTGTATCTCTTTATATACCTTCTTAATTTTAAGAATTGAAGGTATATTATAGTCTTTTTTACATTAGTGTCTTATGAAGGTGAGTGTTTTACTACATATGCAATATATTTTACATAATAAACGTAATTCTAGTTACAACTTGCACCTCCTAAGTTGATGATCCGACACTTCACAAAATGGACGTCTACAAATGTGACGTGATTATGTAAAATATTTTATTAATATATGAGGAGTTACGATATAAAATGATTTAGGTATATAGAATAAAGTGCTTGCGCCTTTTTCTTTAGGCTTAGTAATATTTAGGATAAAACAGATACGGTATGTGTGACATGTACATTGGTATTCTTAAAAGGAAATCTTATCCTTAACTATGGCGCATTGTACCGATTTAAAATTTTTGAACAGGGCGAGATGGCTTCTTTTTTAGATATTTTAAAAATATATGCTTTGCATCTTTCAAATGTTGAGGTCAATGCCCTCTTCAAAACACTAGCACATGCTAGTTGAGTTATTTATTATACAAACATGAATTTGCTCTAAATACATTTATCACTCTGGCTATGCGACTCTGAAACGTTATGTTAATAGCATTTATTTTTAAACTTATTACTAATATATACACTCCCATATTTATAAACCTTTTTATTATACTTTTCTAAAGTATAGCACTCCTTTAGCCTTTTTCAAATTGTCTATTCTTATTCACCCTCTGATTAGCATATATGAACAGTATATTGTTATTGTATTATGAGTAACTGTGTACATACCTACAAACAATTAATGATGTGTAGTAGAAATATTTTTGGTGCAAAGCTTAAAATTTTCATTTAATATTGTTTGTCCTCTTTTGAAAATGCAAAAGAATGACACATAGAATGCTTATCAGTTACTAATGTGCATACATGTTTTTGATATATTTGCCTGTTTGTTTAAACTAATTTGTTCAGATTTTTACTAAACAAAATTCAAATTAAGCTATGATTATCTGCATGTTTCATTTAATATTTACTTTCTTCTATTGAAATCAGAAATATGTTATTTTAGATTACCATACCCTGACAAAGGGAGGCTATGTCAATCAACATCAGTAATTAGCATACTTGTAATTTGTAGCACACAAAACAGATTAATTGAGACAGAAACTAAAAATGCAAACTATAAAGTGTGTTGTGGTTGGAGATGGAGCTGTGGGAAAGACTTGCCTGCTCATCAGCTACACAACTAATAAATTTCCATCAGAATATGTACCTACTGTATTTGATAACTATGCAGTCACCGTCATGATTGGAGGAGAGCCATACACTCTTGGTCTCTTTGATACTGCAGGTGAGTAAATATAACTGATAATCTAATTTTTTAAATATCTTTGAAAAATAAGAAATTTGTCAGTCAATTAATGTTTTTTTAGGGTTAACTAAATGTGACACATTAACATACTAGAAAATAGCCATATAAATTATGATATATATTATTAATAAATTAAATATTTAAAAATATTGTATATTATATTCAAACTGATATAAAATGGATCTTTATGTAATATTATATAATGCATTGTTTTTTTATGATTCTCAGGTCAGGAAGATTATGATAGACTAAGACCTCTGAGTTATCCACAAACAGATGTTTTTCTTGTTTGCTTCAGTGTAGTGAGTCCAAGTTCTTTTGAAAATGTTAAAGAAAAGGTATACATTTCATTAACTTTACAAACTTTAATTAATACATATTATTTTAGAAACATTTCTGTATACTTAACTCAAGATAACATGAACAATAATTTTAGTGGGTCCCTGAAATAACTCATCATCAGCAAAAGACACCATTCCTTTTGGTGGGTACACAGATAGATCTACGAGATGATCCAGGAACCATGGAAAAGTTGGCTAAAATTAAACAAAAGCCAGTGTCACTAGAACAAGGAGAGAAGCTTGCAAAGGAACTAAAGGCAGTCAAATATGTAGAATGTTCAGCTTTGACTCAGGTATATATATTTGCTTATGAATCAAAATGATACTGCGAAGACATTCAGGTGCCATTGTTGTGACACACATGTCATTTCTCATTCAAGAGAAGTCATTATATCATTAATGTTTTCTAATTTTGTTAACATTGTATTTTCCAATCTTCTATTATATCAAGTAGCTGAATAGCTATTCTGGCTGAATTATATTTGTTTTAATTTCAGAAAGGATTGAAGAATGTATTCGATGAAGCAATTTTGGCTGCATTGGAGCCTCCAGAGCCTGTGAAGAGAAGGAAATGTGTTATGCTGTAAGATGAACTAGTTTTCACTAGTCTCATGCGCTTTTCATGATTCAGCGTGTGAGGCCGTTTATTACTGTAATATTCAACTTATTTAAAAGCCCATTAACATATATGATATAATAGAAATAACATTTCAAATAGGATATGAATATTACAGTATTTGGGGTATTGGCTACCATACAATTTGAAAGTTTTACAATTTGACAATTTTATACCACATCACTTGTCATTGCTATTATGTAAACTAGATTTAAGCAATTTGTATTAGAACCATTTTTATTGAAGTTATCCACCATAAGATTTAATGGTTCAACCTTAAAGGTATTTTAAAATAATTATTTATACATACATATTTCTATCATCCTTTAAACAATGACTTCTAAGATACTTCCTTATTAATTGATGTGTAACGAGGGGCTGAGTTTTTTAAAGATTATTCATCACATAACATATTTCTATCAAACATGATATTTCAAAATTAATTAAGTGCTTTCTGAGGATCTAGACTTAATGGGCTTTACTAAAACAATATTATAAGAATTATAACAACTTATAATTTTGAATTAATTGAGTGAATATATACTTAATTGTATCTTAATTAGATCATAGTCCATAGTTTATATAATATAATTTTTTATATTTCTGTCTTATTTTTATATGGACTAGTGTGTCAGTGACTTCTTTATAAAACCCAACATTCAATTACACAACTTACATGCAAAATTTATTTCAATGTATTTTTTCTGATTAATATGATTGTTAATAATAGTACATTGGAAACAATTAAACTAATCTCAGTCTCTCTAGTATTCATAATGATAATGCATTTTATTTATAATATTGATTGAATGTTAAATTTAATTCTTAATAGTTGTCACTTGTTGAACAACTAATCTAAGGACCCAAAAAATATTGGGTATAATGAACTAATTAGTATTTTTTATTAATTGCTTACTGCTTAAAATATGATATGTGAGAAAATTTGTAGGGGCAGGTTTGAAAAAACAAAAATATTCCCTATGTGTGACTATGTGATTAATATTGCGCTATTAATTTGATTGCTATCAATATGGGCTTAGGTATAGGTAATAAGGGAAACTAGTACTGTTACTGCAAATAATTGACTGAATCCAATAATTTCATTCCATGTTATGATTTTTTATTATTAAGACTTTCAAGTGCCTCAATGCCTAAGGTTCAATATTTCATTTTATAATTAAAATGTGAATAGCTTTGTATTTGGGTTTATCACTGCCATACACTCTAAACGCACATGTCTTTATAGTGCCTAATGTCTAGTAAATCTCAATATCTACAGCTAGCTCCATCTGTTTCTTTAATGTAATCTAAGCCTATTTTTATTGTAAAGCGCTGTTAAAAACAAACATAGACGACACTGGTGGCACTAGCGCCTCATAGTCCTAACATAATACAGATACGTCACATTTCCTAACAAGATGGCATTTGAAGATAGGTACATGACACATGCAATTTTCAAATATCATATGACATAGCAGTATGGTATCATTTAAAGCATCAAAGTATGCAATAGCATCACATTAATATTTTTATCACACATAAATCAAGCTGTACCTAAACCTTTTAGTTTACCTATTATTTAATAATAAATATAATTTATTGAAATCCTAGGAACATTTTCTTCATCTAAAAAAGTAAAGTTGGCCTCACCTTCAGTTAGAATTATTGTTTAAGGGCTAGAATGCATGACTTGTAAGAAACAAAACTTCTTTTCTTTGTTGTATTATTTGTCTGTCTTTACTAATGACTACTTCATTTAGAAATATTGTCGTGATTATAGGCATGATAAGATAATGAAGTTTTATTTGAAACAGTATTTATATACATTATATATACTAAGAAAGAAAACTCTTTAGAAAAGTTTCATAATGATTTTGCTTACACAAATATCATGATTGATATGGACATAATATTATTTAATTATTATATAATGTGAGAATTTGACATTTTATTCGATTTTTAACTATTAATATATTATTTTCCTTTGTGTCAGTAACTAAAGAACTAAGTGTATATTATTGTATTTAAATATATTAAATACAGTCACCTGTCTTTTATTTATGAAAACAATTTATTATTTAAAGGATATGTGGTGCTTGAATTTAAAATGCAAATCATATTTAAGTTGTCAACATTCAAATTGAACCTCAGTAACTATTATAATTCAGGCCATTCTTCTATACTATTCTGCAATCTCGTATTTTATTAGACTGCTCAAATAGAATACTTCGCTATGGTAAGGCTACTTACTACACAACCCAAGGGCCTGTGAGAATGCTTGGTATAGACAAACAATTGTACTGATGATCTAATATGTTTCATCCTTTTATATCATTTATTATTAACATGTGTTTATATAACCAGAAATAGGTATGCATGGTTTGTTTAGATAGGTTTGGATTTTATGAACAATTAGATTAACAACTGTCAATTAAATTAAAAACTACATTTAATGAATAACAGTTATAGAACACTAAAAAAATTAAAACGGATATAGTGAATCTTGCGTTTACGTGGTACTAGAAGAGCATAAATTGGTAGAATGAAACCATTCTAATATTACAAATGTCTATACATATAAACATAGCTTTCTATTTATATAATTAGCTAAGTACTGTAGGAATTAACCTTAACTGGTAAGAAAAAGGCATACATTACTCAGAAGTTTAATTTTATTGTATCGGACATAGACCAACTTAACTTAGCAAATGCATTTCTATTTTTCCACTTTGGAGCATGAATGGCAAACAAGATTCCCTGGAAGATATTACAAGCATTTCTTTAATATGAAGAAAGGTTCATGCTTTTTTAAAAAATGGATGTGGTGAGAGATGTACAATGAAGAGAAGATAAATAAAGCCTAATAATAATAATAATCTATATCCCTAAATCTTTATCTATGCAATGGGCCTATATATATTTATTGTTGGTGTTACGATGTTATGTTTAAGAAAACGTAGTGTAATTGTATACTGCAATCACCTAAGTAAAAATAAACTTGTGACAAGTGATTGCTCCCTCCCGAGTCTTGACAACATGTTTTAAAAATTATGGAACAACGAGCATTTAGCTCAGCGAATAGGCTGGGTAGAGCGTAATATATTATTTTTATTGTATAATTTATTATAAACACAATAAATATATTTTTATATGTTTATAAATATTTATTTATATATTAAAGTATAGTATTATTCTGTTTATAATTTGCAATGATTTCTACAGCGTAAAACACAATAGCCGACCAAATTTATTAGCATTCGGTACTTGAACGTATTAAATCTAAAGTAAATTAGAAAAATATTACTTAATTAAATCTATTTTAGGTTATACACACAGATTAAGGACAGCCACCAAAACGCTTCCAGGTAAAAAATGTCAAGTAGTCTGTATATTTAATCGGCTCCAACATTAGAGTCTTATAAGTATAACATATATATCCTATATTTATTTTAAGAATATACAATTTCATCCATATTAATATAATATCATGTACCTTCATTTACTTTGTACGTGTTTTGATAACACGATAATAATATTTGTTTTAGTACTAAAATATACCAAGAGATGGCGTTGAGATACAATAATTTCAAATGAAAGAAAAACTTTGTTTTTGTATATTCATAATTTCATTCAATATAAAGTTTCAAACTCTATAAACTGAGACTGTTTGTGTGATAATATTTTTGAAAAGTAGAATAAGAAATCTATCAAAACTTCATTTGAATTTTAATATTTAAACGCTTCGCTCGCACATTAGTAAGAGGGTAAAATTTAATAGCTTGTATTGATAAGCGGGTTATCCAAAAGAAATATTTTTTATTCGCTAATATAAATTGCTGCGTAAATGCATCCAGCCACTAAGTTTTTTTTCTCAAAAGCGTGCTTATATAATTTACAAACTGCCAGCCAGTATTTGAATTATAATTTAGAGGTTTCCCTCATTTCTGGATAAAAAATGTAATTGTTGTTTTTTGACATAATTGACGGGATGTTTTTTTAGTGCTTTTTAGTCAACATAATTTTTATATTTAACTATTAAAAGGCACTTTCTTTTCAAATTGTTAAGAAAGCGGTCAAGTGTGTGATGAAAATTTCAAGTTAACATGGGCGACGGACTAAAGATAACAAAAGGTAAAAATAATTAAATTTTAAGAAAATAAAATACAAAGTATGTTTATCCAGGCTGGTAATGCAAATGTGTCTTATTCTTACTTTATCTAGATAAGCGTCACAGAAGTTCTAGTAGTCTTGCTGGAGGAAATGTTGAAGGGACTCGTTCCGAAAGAAAATTGGACATAAGGGGTGAGTGAAAAATGAAATGCTTCAGACCTTATCAAAGAAAAATATAGGCGTACATCTTGTAAATCAAGATATAAAGGGATCGTTTGAAGTAAAACTGAAAGAGAACTGCTACAGTGTTGTCATATTTTACCTACATGATTGCGAGTGGTTCACGACCAACTAGTTTCCATTTCCATATAGGTACTATATCTGAGAGTTAGCTCAAGCTGGACAGCTTAAATTTTTGCCGGTATCATAATTAAGAAACCAAGACAGAGGATTCTACATAGGTGATGTAGAATCCTCTGTCTTGGTGGGGACGATAGAAATGTACATTTTTATACAGTATGCTAACGATAACGGAAGCTTACAGAATGTTTGAAAGCAGTCTGGCAATATATCGTTAAAAACACCATCCTTCATCTTTATAATATTAGTATAGATCCAAGCAGGTCACCATTCTGTTTATTCATTGTTTTATCTTGAACGCATTAAACACCAAGATTCAATCCACTAAGCCTTGTAGACTTATAGTTTTCCTAGTAACACCGTAAATTTCAACAGCATCAATACCGGAGGTAGATGATCAATTCGCTTTAGCTGAAGCAAGATGCGACGATTTAAAAGAAAAACTTGATAACATAAAGGGTCTTAAAAGGAGGCGGAAGCTTAAAAAGCGGAGGTATTTCATAATACGTTAAATATAGTAAGTAAATAATAGTAGACGAGTGATTAGCAAGGGCTATTTTTAACCGGTACTAGCGGAGACCGATTCATGATTCATTTCGATATATGTATGTATATATAGTCAGAAAGTCGTCAAAATTATAGTTTGAATAATAAAAAGTCTTGTAAACCAGTCTTGTAAAGGTTTTATTGGTAGACTTGGTAAACTTGGAGATGTAACTTGGCAGGATTATTGTTATGAAAAAATATCTTATTGGTTTTCGTTTTGGTAATTGTCGGGACGAGACAAAGTAATGTAAAACTTGATATAATAATATGTAATAAATATTTTTTTATGAAGCATGACACGCGTAAGTGAGCAGACTGTTGCTGGTGAACATATTCCTTTTATTAGTGTCCGGACGCAGCCTAAAAAGAGTAAGAATTTTAACACGATATAATTTAATATAACTTTGATTTTGTTAAAAACTGTAACTATTGTCTTGTATAAATCAAATCAAATTATCATTTATCAGGTAACATTATATACATAAGTCATTAAGGCGCTGCCATAATATGTCATGCTCTATGCTAATGCTCATTACAATGAGAAAAATTGGAATCATTTATGTAAACATTCATGTTAAAATAAGCGTTACAAAGAGATTTAATTTTTACATACAATTTAAATTTATAAATTGACATAACTTGCACTTTAGTAATGATTTTATTGAAAAAACGTAGAAATTCCTTGGAAGGAATTGCTCGTTTTATGTAGCCTTGTGGTTGGTACACTAATATTATCTATGTCTGAGGTAATAATTGATTACCTACCTACACTAATCCTCTATTCATTTCCTTTTATGAATAATTGTATTCCAATTAGTACCTATCAAAATCGTGAGCACTCTCCTATTCACGTGAAATATATGTAACAATCCTTAAAACAAGATTTTTTTGATTTTCTAGAATCTAGAGTATATACCTACTTTTTGACAAATGATCATGAGAAGTATATATTAGTGTTTGTTTTTTATGTAAAGCCATGTATATACAATTGATTTGATTAGGTGAACAAGATTGTAGTTTTAATGGTTACAGAAGTGTCCCCGCAGGCGGCCAGGTTGAGGAGGCTGGAATTGCCGGCTAATCCAACCCGAGGTTATTTAGATCCAGCTATGATCGAGCAGCACGAAATGGTTGGACAAGTGCGAGGCTACAACCAGATGTTTCGGCAGCCGCAGGTTATATATTAAATTGTTATATGATACCGTATTTATTGCAGATGATTTGAATTTTACACAACCCCATGAAATAGGTATGATTAACCTCGACTTACTACCCCAATTAAAATGAATCATAATAAATAGGCCACTATGATGATTTTGTTTAAAAAACGTATTGATTTTCTACATTTAATAGATTATTGAATATTTGAAAGTCACACCATACTTCGATTTTAAGTAGTAAATTTGTGTAACTACATATTATCGTGTTCCATATTTACGACGAAATTGTGGCAATAAATGAACTCTGAATTGTTTGATAAATAGTGTGGTATCTAAACGTTATTTTATGTAAATTATCGTTTTATAATGCAATTGTAACAACACTGCAGCGAAATCAAGTTACCTCAGCGAGAAAATCACCAAAAGCAAGACCATTGTCACGGGGTCACCCTGAAGGAGATGGTGAGTCTATTAATCATTTATTTTATGTCCTATTTTTGTCACAAGACGTCTCCGAAAGGTTTTAATAAGCATGCCATAGTTGCTCTTGTATAGACTGAAATCGCACTACAAAGTAAATGCAATTTAGCGCAATCTACCGCTTATCTAGTAGAACATAGTGAGTATAATCCTGGCGAAACGATAATTGCTTCGGATATAAAGGCTCGTACTGATCACTTACCTAAATAGAATGAAACAGTTGTAGATATTTAGATCTATAGTCCAAACTATTCATGGGTCATAGAAATTGAGTAATACACAGTTACACAGAGATATGGCTGTGAAATAATCTATGCAATAGACGAAGTATTATGTTTTAGCTGTATATGAGATTGATTCATCGACCGGCAAAGCGGAGCCGCAAGAGGTGGCTTGCGGTGATGATGAAGTGATAGAAGATAATTCTGACCATAATGACAGTCAGAACTATTATGAAAATTTGTCCGGGTAACTAATTAAGAATCCTTGATAAGTTTTGTTCGTAACATTACATACGATTATACGAATCAGGAATCATTAGAGTTAGGGCATTTTTAACTTAAGGTGATCTGTTTGAACGGGTGTGTACAAATGGAGCTTATATATAGAGGGAATAATTATGGCAAAATTCATCCAATAAAGGCTAGCACCGATTTATATAACTGAATCAATGACACATATTTTATGCCCCATATCCTATTTCACAGGGTGAATCCCATATGTAAATTACAATTGTAACACCGTTTTATAATCTATTTCGTTGTAAATATTACAAAATGTGTATCGATTAAAAAACTAGGGATGAATATATAGTATACGATGAATCAATAAATCTCTTCAATAGATAATTTGTTTAACAAGATCCTGAAATTGTCTAGAGCTGCGCTTTGCACATTAGTAAGTATAGCACTAACCACCAGAGTTATCACAATTAAGATACTTAATTGTTTTATTACGCCAGTTTTAAATGGTTACTAATTTACATTTTTATTGCAAAGATTGCATTAATACAAAAAGAAAGTTTATAGTGTTTGGGATACATTCTATTATTGATATTAGTTTGTTTTAGGAACATCTCGGTCAAAAAGAAAAAAGGTGAAGCAAAAAAAATGTATGGTGCTCGGCGACGAAATAAGGACTCCGTTAAAGATATTAATCGTAAGTCAAATTAAATTTCTTAATTACATACGGCTTCATAGTTGAATATGACGTCTTTCTATTTTGAAGTTTAAAATTCACAAGTTTGAAATTGTTGACAAATAATTAAGTTAAAATAACCCACTTCGACCTCTCTATATTTACAGTTCATTTTTTTTTTGGCATATCGCCTATTTATACTGAAAACGATTTTGGTTAGCTACTCTTTGCCGTTGTATGTTGTGTTATTTGGCCGTGATTTTCTTGAACTACTTGGGGTGACATGTTCAACTTCCTCATCCTACTGGACTTGTTATTTGTCTATACTAAAATAAGCATAAATGTGGCGATGCGGAGATTTTCTTAGGACTCAGAAGTAAATTGCGTTGATATGGGACATCCTGTCTTGACTGATATGATTATACAAACGTTTGTCCGGTGTCAAAGTTATATTTAGCGATTTCAGGATATAAAGTTAGATATGTTTTTGATTATGATATATTCGAGTTATTGCTGACCGCTTAGATTTGCTGCGTTAGCCATAAGTAGCACTGGTCAGTATGTACTCGGCACGACTGAAATTTGCGAACTTGTAAACAAAACTAAATTAAGCATATCTATATATATAAAAATGAAACCCGTTTCGCGTTGTCACGGCATCACGTGTGAATGGCTGAACCATTTTCGATAATTCTTTTTTTTAAATGTTTGTGGAAGTCCAAGGATGGTTCTTACGGAAAAAAATATTAAGAAAATCTTTCAGGAATATTAAAAAATATACATTTAATATTGCATTAAAAAACGCGCAGAACGAATGTCAACGTCATGAGAGTGAGAGAGTCGTGGCTTATTTCTATCTCTTTCCCTCTTATAATACGAAATAAGATAGGTCAACTATACAATATAAAATAGTGCATCAAAGCTACGCTAAGGCGGTACGAAGTTCGCCGCGTCAGCTAGTTTATATTATATCAGTAGTGTACTTAATATGGGTGGTTAGGAAATACAAATTATTATCTTACGCTAATATAATTATGTGAATACAGTTTCCCCACTGAACTTTTTTTTAGAGAAAACCTTTCTTGATATTTATAGAAAATCAAAATTGGTCTTATGGTCCCGATCACTCTCAGGACGCTAAATCGCCACCGCGGAATCGCCGACAACCGCCAATTCAGCAGAACTCTGGTCAGTTGGATCTAACATTTGTGTGAATAAATGAAAAATAATGATTTAAAAGTTTCATTTTTTACTTTTTAATGGTCTCTTTTATCTAACAATTGTTCACTTGTCACTTTCCATCTACAGGAGTTAGTCATGAGGAGGAGAGACCTGTTGTGGAATTATTTAACAAGAGCCGTGGAAGCACCTCGCCGGAATCATGGCAACGAAATTCCTTCCAAAAAACTGTTGTTCCTGATTATGAGAAAAAGAGAGGTTACTTTTTTAAATTGTACTTTATTAATGTTCAGGAGATACATAGATAATAATAATAATTTTATGAAAACTAGCAGAAAAAGGTAACTTGGTTTTTATGAGATGTTAGTTTAGTAAATACATTATTTCAGCTCGAGGAGATGGCAATGATGAAGTAGGGAGGAAGTCTCCAGACCGAGTAAGTCAAATAAAAAAACAAAATACATATATCACACTGTATTTTTTGTACTTTCATTGCAAGTTAGTATTGATTTGATGAATGTCTATGAATGTAGAACAAAACTATATATGAAACCAATATAAAATTTCATTCCCCTAACAAAATTAATCAATATTTTGTTTAGCGAAATCTACAAGAGCAGCAGGAAGATAACAGAACTGAAAATGGTAAATTTGAAAACGTTGAAAAAAAGAAAAAGGTTTGGCACGATATAACCGTTATATTAATTTAAAATTGAATTATATCTATCTATTACTGGCAATTGTTTGAAAGTGATTATACAATGATATATCATATCTTTTTGTACTGTGTGTATTTTTTGGCCTATAGGCCATATTAAAATTTACTTCGTACTGAAGTTTCTGCTTGTACATATCGAAGTGGAAAATAATGTATAGACCAGTGGCAAAGTACGGCCCGCGGGCCAAATCTGGTCCTCGACACTAAGCACTAAATAATTTGTTAATTTGTTTTTGCTTGTAAACTTATTATACTAATAATTTCGATCCGCCTTTAAAATTTTGAATAGTTTGTCCAACACTGGCATAGCTTATTCAAATTCAAAGTTCAATTGAATTTAATATTGATTCTTTGATAGAGCTTTCCTTTCAGCTCGTCCACCGTCGTGTAAATTATCGCGGCCGTCACTATGAGATGCCGACAGTTGCATCTCAGATGAAGCAAGCTGGTATGCGTTGCTATTATGAACGACGTTGTACCTCCAATATACCTTTTATCGTCAGCAAGAGTACAGCGCCTTCTCATAACATTGGTGTTAATATTCAGCAGGTATTTTCATCATCAAATAAAAAATAATACACTATTGAAAATAGATCTAATCTGAGTTAGGTTAGTCTTCGTCTTTTATCTAATACAAAGCGGTTGTCAATATCGCATATTTAAAGCTAGCGAAAGATGTAGTAAATTGATAGATACAGTGAAAAGTATACAGTGAAGTATTGACAAGTAAAATTAATTTTTAGGTTCTGAATGGCATGAAAATTCAACAACCGGTCTCCGGTATTCCTTTTACTATGGCTCATCATATGGGTAAGACTATGATGTTAGAATAATCAATTTAGACAGTTATTCTTAATAGAGAATACTCCATCATCGTTACAGGTTTGGGGTACATATCATCAAATGCACCGAGAAGCACAGTGAGTTCCTGAAAATTTTTGTTTATCTATGAAAGAACGATCTATCGTAACTAACTGTAGGTAAACTTATAGGATTGCTTGGGAGATTTTAGAAAATTGGGAAAGCATTTTGGCACGTTATAAAAAGATATTCTCACAGTTATTATTATTACCTCGCACTATAGTAAAAAGACAAAAAAAAAACATAAATAAAATAAAATTAGAACATGGTATAGCACATAATAGTAAAGAGAACCATACCCTTCTTTAGCTAGGAGTAATATCCGATAATTTTAAATAAGGTTCTTTCTTTGGATAATCGGGAGATGAATGCTATTCGTGTTGGAAGGCGTTTGGTCCGGCTGCCTTCATATAAGAGGATGGTAATGCCTTACAATCGTCTCCTACACATGTACAGTGAAGGGGATGGTATGGTGCCACGGTTTCTGCGTGCAATGAGTCGGCCCAACTACATATATACTTCTATGTACAAGTAAGTTCTTACAGATTGAAATTGTATTTAAATTCGATTATACCACGACAATGTGGTGAAATAAAATTGCGTCATAATTTAATTTTATACAGTTTATTAGTAACTTCCATGTTACATATAAGCTAACTAATGTCAGCAAAAAATATATATTGTACTTATATGGCATAAACTCTCATTAAGAACAATATACATATTACTACATCATTTATTTCTCAAAGAAAAGTTCTCATGTTTAAGCAGTCTATCGAGGAATAGAGACGATGCAACATCCAAGGGTCATAGTGAGAGTCATGAGGCCAAGCAAAGTTTGGCAATCTATGCCAAATTGTACAGAGAGTACGAAAGAATATGTAAAAATCTAGAAGACAATAATGATCCGGACCTAGAGTTTCGTAAACAGCAGTTGATGAGGGAGCTCACTGCGCGCGCTGAACACATAGGAAAGGTTTGTATTTGCTTACGAGCTAACTAATCTATATTAATATTATAGGGTCAAACCTCTTTGATTGAGAGGCGCTCCTTTGATCGTTGATAGATAGATGTAATGTTTCGCAGGTCGTGGATGAACAGGAAAAACTCATAGATCCACTTCTTAAAGCATCTGCATCAAACGAAGATGGTCGTTAGCGCCGTATTATTTTTTACTAAATTGCTAGTGGTTTTCTCGACCGTATAGGACTTCTATCAACACCTCCCTCATAGAGCTAGCTTTCATAGCTATCGTGTTCGGCGCTAATATATAAGAAACCTACATACATAATGCATTTTGAATAAACCTCATGTAGGAATCTTATGTAAGTGGTGTATATCGTGAATGAAACCGCTTTCATTGCGGTTCTTTAAATTGAATTGATTTTTGAACGATGGTTTAGTATAGCTAAGAAAATAACAAAAAGGAGTTATTGTAGTTTGCATTTCTTATTCTATAATATTGGTTTCAATTTCCGGTATAAATGTTGTCAAAAACCAATGGGTACTAAAAATCAAGAAATATAAATTCTTTCCGTAATTAGACACACTTTAGCCATCTACAAAAACTGTTCTCGTCATTTTTATGAATTTGCTTTTATTATTAAAACTGTACAAACTTTGTATAAGTTGTAAAAATTTATTCTAAATAAAGTACTTGTGTATATTTGTTGGTTTATTCATAATTCGTAAACACGAAAGTTTTACCTAATGTCAAGTATGTCTATGAACTAACTAAATAAAAAAAAACTGTATAGACTAAATGTTGATGACCAGATAGTGACGTTATAAAATTGATTCCATCATAAACATATATGAAATGTTTAAACTAAGACTTAATTTTCAGAATGTTGAATGTAAACAAATAAGAATAAAATAGTATATATCAGAATCTATATAGTATAAGTTAAAAAAAAAAAAAAATAATAATAATAAAAAATAAAAATAATTGTAACTTTGTGTCCCAACTTGTCAAGCGTTTTAGGCGGGAAACCCGGAAAAGCTTCTTGATTTGTAATTTATGGTTAATTATAATCGCAATGTAGTGTTTTTTTATAACATCGCAAACATATACAAAATAATTGATATTATTAAATTACCCCTAAAGAATAGGACTGCAGTATCCACCAGTTTAAATTTATTAAAACAAATATAGGATTCAAATAGAAAGAAATAAATAATAATAATTGAAAATTATATGAATATTTACTCTCACTGGTCATCCAATTGACATCGCTCTTCAAACAATATTTCTCGAATCATATTTTATTATTATTAGGATGATTCAATACTTCGAAATGTTCACCCGGCGATTTAAAAATGACATACCAACAAATCAAACAAGATGTAAAAGAAAAAGATATGTAAAAGTTACGTGTGTATTATTTTTTTATGAAACAGCTTTTATACTATATTTTGGTATTTGTTTATTTATTATTCGTCTAAAGTGACCGCAGAAATATCTCTGTTAAAAGCAAGAAGCGTTTTATATATTGGACTTATTATTGGAAGTTCCGCCTGGCTGATGATCCTGTGACACAGTATTGTGGCCTCGTCCTTTTAGACCACGTTGGCTCTTGAAGTGTGTAGTCCTTCATTAGGTCATGTTCCTTTATGCTTTTATATAACAAGTCAGGGTATAGGTAAAGAAGAAATCGATGCCAAACTGCTACAAGAAGTATGTGCTTAATTAAAATTTTAAATTTTATTAAACGATAAGGGACCTTAAGATACAAGTTTAAACATCAACAAGAAAAGTTAATAACTACTTAATAACTGTTTCATAAGAAATAAATCAGTTTATTGAAATTTTAACTAAATTGATCAACCTCTTCACAGACCTTTAATTAAACTGTTTTATTTATTATGAATAAGAATATTAGTTTTATCTGCTAATTTATATGCATACAAACAGATATTTAAACATACAAAGCATATATATTATATCGATATATTTACATTACTAATGTACTCAGAAAAAATAATTTTATTATAACCATAGCTAGTAAGACAACTATGGTCTATTGCTGTATAAGTAAGATTAGAGTAAGCTTAAGTATTTTTTGATTATATAAACATTTACTTTTTAACCGCTTAATTTATCCGAGTGCTATTTAAAGGAAGACAAAATCAAATTTTCTACAAGTTAGCCGTTAGAAACCTTATAGTTTAGTAAGTGTTAATATTATTATTATGTTAGATATACATATTTTCTAATGTAGTTTCTATTAGTAAATGAGTATATATTTATAGTTATTATTTATATTTAGACCATAAAACAAGGCAACAAAAATCGATTCACTATTCCTATTTTAAGTTATATCCAGAATTCAAAGCGTCTGGTGTGTGCTAATACTTGGTATTTATTATTCAAAGCTAAAACTTTATTAATGATATAGAATAATACAAAAATATTTAACACAACTTAACATAATATAGTAAACTTTACTGATGAATTTTACGGGATAAGATTTATTTTTCTTGTGTTAACATAATAGAGTCATGTGATTTTTCAAAAGTATTCCATTGCTTACATAACAATTTATCTCTCAAGATATGTGTGTCTACAGCGAGCTACGGATTATCTACGAAAACGTTAAACTTTCATCGCGAACGTGTTTAGTTGCGTGAGTCGGTTGAAGAAGGCATCTCTCCCTCCAATTTATGACGAGCATGCACATAGGCTTCGGTCAAAGTCTGCCAGTTCTCTGGCGGAGCTCCACCGGCCCATTCGGTTGTCGTGACCTCGGCCGGCCGCTCAGCTGTTTCAGTTTTTGTGCATTCAAGAGACAACGGTTTTGGAGTCTCCATTCGCGGCACTGAACTGTGGATAGAATCATTAATTTAAACGATAAATGAACCAAAAAGGAAATAAAATATTTTACTTAATTATAATGACAAAATATATGTAAATAATTATAATTATATGTTATGAATATTCTGTTTTAGACAGTACTTAACAGTACGTAACTTAAGTGGCTAAAAATATAGTTATCCTTTTCACAGCATTTTTTTGACTTAAATATAATTGATATATACCAAAATTTAAAAATACCTCACTCGCTCAGGCGATTGCATCGCATCATTAGTACTCGATATTTCTAAATCTTCTGAATAATTCAAATGAAGTTTCTCGTTATCACCACGCTGCTCTTTATCTGCAAAGTTAATAGCTTTCTCACTCTGCACAAGTTTAAACGGTAACAATTTTAAAATAGGTTAATATGAAATAATTATTTGTGGATTTAATAACATATATCGAGGAAGGCAATATTAATCCATTTATATGTACATCACGCTACTACCGAACTAACGCGTTAAACCGCAAAGCACCGCCTTTGTAATTAAATTGTATAGAGCTCTACCATCGTGCAGACTCTCTCAAACTCATACTTCTGTGTTCTGTCTATTCTTTTCTTTGATTGGTTTTCATTGGGTAGGTAGGTAGGTAGGTATTTTTACATATTCCACCTAACATAATAGAGACTAAAATATATTATTACCGTCAATATTGATGGCTGCTTCTGGCCATCCTAGGGAGTCACCCTCAACGTCAACGGGTTCGTCTTCAGCATCATACGACCTTGTCTCTCGTGGCCTTTCATCTCGCCGCTCATCTTCCAAATCATAGCCCAACATACTTTCGACTGTGTGGTGACGCTTGCGCGTACGCAATTTGAGACGCCGCTGGCGATTGGCGCGAATTCGTTGATAAGTCTGTATATACGATAGAAAAAAACATTATTCTTTTTTCAAAATGTGATAAATTGAACATAAATAATATTTCATACAGCATTCCTCATTTGGTGATGAGACGTGAATTTTATTCTTATTGTTTACTATTTTATAAAAATAGGACGAAGGCAGAGTGAAATTTTTATGATGGTCAATAAAATCTATAAAATCCAAATTTACCTCCCAGCGAGCATCTTCATCTTGATGATGAAGTGAGTGAGTAGGAGGTGCGGATATGTCCCTGGGAAGAGCTGTCAAGCTGTAAAGATGCTGAAGCTCTTGTAAGAAGTGAGCTTGAGCAACGCCAGGACCAAGTCTGGTACCGCAAACCCCACATGATGACTTTCGTTCCCCGTCCGCTATTAATAATATTTTTTTTTACTAATATAGTAATACTGTTGTATTAAATGTGATGATTGTATTACAATGTGCTTGAACCTATTAGTGATCTCTTTATTAACGTGGGTTAATAAAGAGATACGTGCACGATATTACAAATTATACTAAATTTTTTCCTACTTATTCCGCATATAAGCTGTATTACTGTAAAGTTTAATTAGAATCCATTCGGTAGTTTTTACGTGATAGATTAGCAAACAAACTCTCACGTTTATCATATCAGTGTGATTATCATATCAGAAGTCGAAATCTCACCATCAACGGTTTTTGTGGATTTAGTTTTAATGAAAAAAAGATCCTATGAAATTATTAATTTATACTGCGATAGACATACGTGAAAATAAGTCATGGGAGTCCGAGCATGGAGTTGCAGTTGTTGCCTCATCATCCTTGCAGGGTCTGGGTGAGGCAGAAGCTGCTGATCCAGGTGAACTGGTGTCATCTCGTACTGCGTAGCTGTGGCGATACAGCGGTGGCGTATTCGTGTCATCACGAACGCTCTATAGGTTTAAAAGACTTTATTGTATTCATTTTGCTTTAAAGATTAAGCGCGTCAGCAAATGTCACTAAGTTTGAGTTTATTCATTTGTTCCTCAATTAGAAAAATAGTCAACAATTAAGTTAGAAAGAGACTAAATGATATTTTAGTTAAAAAGTAGAATCACATTTAGTTTTTATTAAAAACTTTATTATATAGAGGTTCATGTTATTATATACCCTTAGAGCTTGCCCAACGCTTTGTCCAAGAGCGTACTGTTCTCCTAGGTGCCTGGCGAATGCTTTTCCAGGGTAGAGAGGATGAAAAGCGCCACCGATAGGGCGAAATGCACCACATCCGAAGCTTTGCAAGGCTGGATGCAGAAACTGCGGCGCCATATGATGTAGGAAACCCTCCATCGCGAATTGAATACTCTAAAATTGTCGTAAATATTAGCCATCGTTCGTAAAAATTTAGTGTCGCACAGCGAAATATACTATAATGCTCTATAGTTCAGATAAATGTCGTAAATCACCAAATAATCCTTAATTGTGGAAAACAAAACGAAAAAATGGCGAAATGAAATATCTTTACAGGATCCTCTTCTTACTTGGAAATAAAATGTATCACTTTTGATTTGAGATACAAAAGAAGAAACATTAATAGTTTATATAGAGTTACTATAAACCTCGTAAAGTTGATTAATGTCTAGCATTATATCTTTATAAAAGCAAATTGAATATAAAAAACACATTTTATCTAATAAAGACTTATATTACGTTTCTAAAAAAAGGGTAATTAGTTAAAGTATATGGACGGTATAAAAGTAAATTAATGAAATAAAGTAAATAAAGTGGGATGCTTTGATTTTTTCAATTTTTACTTACAAGTAGGTACAATCAGCTTTTGCCAAAAACATAATAAATAGATAATCAGTTTATTTCAATTGTGATTTAAGCAAGCAGGCATTCTTCGAACGCCATCGTTAAATACGTTTGAAAGGAAACAAACAAATGAACGTAAGTATCGATAAAACAAAGAAACCGCACAAAAATAAAAATGTTTGTTTTCAAAACAAACACACTTAAATTATGTATTTAGTAAAACGTTGGAAATCTTGATTTAAAACGTACGCCATTTACACATTCGTTAATTTATTGTCACTAGCCTGAACAAGAGAGAACTAAGTGATATGCACAATTTTGATTTAAGACTATTAACTTATTTAAAACATAGCTACTTAAACATTGGCATATCTCAATTCATGATTATTTTAAGGTTCTTGCTCGAAGATCCTAGTTCGCTTTATAGAATCAGTACAGAGACGAGGCGGGAGGTATTGGTGGATATTGCGTCTCGTCGCTACGGGTTTGTGCCAGCAATTAGATCGGACATTGCTATAATAGTGTCAGTAGCGTTTCTGTAATCAATCGCTAAGTAAACGGTCTCCTTTGAGCTTACGTTTGCTTGTGTTAACAAACACAATGCAAAGGGTGAATTCAACCGTCTCTAAGACACAGGGCACATTATATTAACTCAATTATTATATGACAACTGTATTCGGATTACATATAATTTGTCATCCGATGTTAAAGCAAAAATCAGTTACACACTGCATATATGATTCGTCCTATACAATATTAGCAGATATTCATCCGCGTGGAACTTAAAAAAATCAGTAGCAGCTTGATCAACTGTGATTTAAAAAAAGGCCTTTTTTAGATCTATAATCGGTCTCAGAACCTACAACCACATCTAAAAATTGTACCAAACAAAGGAAATCTTTTACTGGACCTAACTTGATATCTCGATATATATTTATTGTTAAATATAAGTTTAACTTTGGATCAATTGCACAAGATTGCAATTGATTCGGTATCTTCAGGTAGATTTTTCATTATATTATTTCCATTTTCATTTTACAAATAGTTGTTTATACTTGAACTTGAACGTAGAACGAACTAAAGTTCGTTCGTCATTTAATATTAAAATTCAAAAGTCATCTTGGAGGTAGGGACGTGATATTATTGCTATAAAAAATTCTGATCAAAAAAGTTTTCGAAGACCTCTCGTGACTTAACTTTACTTTCCTAAGGAATGCAGTTACCGAAACAAGTGAAAATCTGAAGATGCAAGGTCTGAACTCTGAACTATACGGCGGATGCATCCACACTCTCGTAATTGTTGCTGAGTGGCTAAAAATGTGTGAGATCTAGAGTTATAATGGTGAAGAACCACACCCCTTCTGCTGATTAATTTTAGCCGCTTTCTCTCAACTTTCTGCTTTAATTAATGTCATTACTTGTTAGTAGTACAGCTGACACTCGATGGTCTGCCTGGCTGACAGATCATAGGGAATAATGCCCTTTCAAATATGGTGGCATACATCTTGTGGCAAATTAACCCGGGTTTCGCCACAGTCTGTAGTCTTTTGCGATCTTGTCGTACGTGATTTACTATTAATGCACAATCACCAGTTATCAGTTTCTTCGAAAATGGTTTTGTTTCATTATAACGTACTAAAGAATCACAAATGAGAACACGGATTCACTAGATTTATTTCGGGGGGCTCATGAGGCACCCAAATGTTTTCCTAATTCAAATTTTCAACTGTCTCCTTAAAATTAATCTTTTTAATTTTACAAAAACCAGCCAGATATAAATGGTATAGCCAAACAGATTTTATTACAAGTCCATATATACTACCTAGATGCGAAAAGGCATTGATAAAATCGCAAAGAAATAATTGTTGTGTTTATTGTTTATAGTGCAAGATTTTTTAAATATACTAACACGCGATTTGTATGTGTGTATATAATTTGAAATAAAGAATATAACATTTGCCTTTGTAACACATCAACTATAAATTAGTATACTTCTTAATACTGAGGTCTAAAATAATTCTAGCAGATAGCCGCACCATACGTACAAAGATATAACGGAAAGGTACATTGTTTGTCTAACAAAAGCGTTTAGAATTAGAGCAGCAGTTGGTTTTCATTACACCCCATTATAACTACCGTAGCTACGTACAAAACCAAACAACCGGGAAAAAATGGGCGAACCAATAAATACGATGTAACGTAAACTTTATGTTATGATACATTTGGTGCTCTCGCGTATGATACAATTTCCGCTTGTCTATTTATGAATACTAGTTATTGTTCTTAGCTTCGTTGTATTTATATTTGAATTTAGTGGCTATCGATGTTACCATTACCAATGAGTTTCGGAAAATGTAATCTCTATTATAAATAATACCGTCGGATTAGTTATTAAGAAATCCTCTATGGGAAAACGTGTATGGGTTCATACCCATGCCATGTGCCATGGGCCATGTGCCTATGTCATCATAGGCACATGTTTCAGGACTAATTTTCATTGCAATCAACATCTTTAATCAATTTCTATTTTTTTGTGTGAGCCCGACGTTATTAATAGTCAATTAGGTCTTAGTATGGACAAATATAATTATACTATAATGTCAGATTTTGAATAGGTAATGTTCCAGCTCCAGTACCATTTTATTCATTTCATATTTTGATTGCGTATCGTACTATGTTCGCGGGTTGAATATTGGCGAATAAGTTAATTAAAAATAGTTGTAGTTATTAAACAACTACGCGCATATATACATACGTATGTTTTTGGGCTGCCTTCTGATATCTATATGATATTTTTATCTATTATAATAGGATTTTTCTCTAAATCATTCGCTGTAGGAATAAGTTGATAATATAGGGCAGGACAGTGTCTTACATGTAAAATAACCAAAAACTGATTTTTCGAACTAGCGTCCAAGTTTCATATAAATAATATAACAGAATTAGTAAAGACTTATAGGCATAGATTACGATTCTAATCGCCTTTAAGTGGGCAATAAACTGAGATCTAGCAGCGTTCCTACACATTGGCGCTGATTTACGCCTGATAGGAATTCGCCCCTTTTTCAATAACTTTCGAGATAAGAATCATTGCTGCAGCCGCGTGACGGAGGCCGTGGTATGCAATTTAATCGCTATTTAAAAACAAATTCGCGCCCAATATTCAAATTCACCGCTTTGATTTTGTTCATTGATCTATTAATAATATATATTTTTATATCTAATAGAAATTGAATCGACAAAGCTATCGACTTCAAGTATTTTACAGTGGTTCGACACTTATATGAGATGATTGGGGTACGCGTATATTTTTTATTCTTGATATTTATGGACAACGAGTAAAAAAATAGGTTTTGCAATTGGTGCCTTGGATTGACAATTATTTGCTGTTGCTAAATATTCCATTTTTAGGCATACAATTGTAATTATTCTCTTCCATACTTCTTTAACAATAGAATAATTTTTATTTTAGTGTTTTTATGATTTTTAGCACCCTGTAAAGTACGCGAAACGACGGAAAATTTAAAATAATGTAAAATATATTTAAATTTTGCAAATACACAACTTAAATCCGTTAATAAAGTGTTTTTCTTTAAATGAGTAATAGTTATGTCAATAAAAGACAATATAATGTTTTTATGATTTGATTTCTACTGTTTCAGAATGATAATGATTAGCTCTAATGAAAGATATAACCTTGTATTACGCTCACTAAAAAACGTATAAATACAAGATTTTTCTTTAAGGAATGAAATTAATAATTAGTATTAGTATTATGACTTAGTCTTTAAACACTGAAACATTTTACAATGTTGAAGTATTTGTCTATTCCATTTAAGTATTTTCCTTTCAACAATAATTTTAATTTTGTTTAATTGATAAATAAACTAATTGATACTGTAATAAATTGTAATAAAAATCATTTCACATATAAATTACATTACATTACATACAATCATGTGAGATCTGATGATTTTTGAACAGCTTAAATTTAATATTAAACAGATTTCCATTTAAAGACATCTTTAAATTACCGATTATTGATTATTGATATTTAAAATGGATCCGCTTAGACATTTCTCGCAGATGTTATGAATTTTAGAACAATAAATTAAATGAAAAATAACTGATTCATTTTCATAAACTCTGAAAGTTTTTCTTTATTCTCCTTATTCTGTATATAGGTTTCGGACTATTAATTTCTACGTATTAACTATACTTTTGATATTAACAAATGAAGATATTTTCTAAACTTTTCTTCTATTAACAACGGAGTTTTAATTACGTATAGTTATTGCTGTTCTGTTTTGATAACAACATTAATTTGTGGCATTATCAGACTTTTTTAAATGTAGCACATAATCGTCCGCTTATTGATAAGGCAACACTAAAGGTTTTAGTCTCAAAAGTAAATCTAGTATCATCTCGACTGTATGGTATCCAATATATTCAATTCAGTCACAACGCGTTGAGATCATACAAAGAATATTACGAGGCAACCTTGCCTTTCTTAGCAGTGGTTTTTCGCATAGACATCCGTATACGAGGGCCTCAAGAATAAAAAACGCCACAAACAATAACCGAGTGTAATCGGCTAGTGCCTTTTTTTATATAAAGTCATTAAGGGTCGAATCAGTGCCTATCTATACAATTATAAATATATCTACAAAAAATCATACCCTAGATCTTTTTTAAGTAATGTATTCTAAACATCTACTGTCAGAACTAATATCGGAATCCAGCCACCTCTGACTTCAATGCAAGTGATATATATTATCATTCGTAAAGTATATAGACTTGTTCAAGAGCGGACTTTATCTAAAATATTTTTTAAATTAATTTCGTAGAATTTTCTTTAGCCAGTATATTTTTCTTTAATGTATTCGCATTTAATTAATTTTTGTTCTTTTAAGTAATTATAATTTTTCCTTACTAGATTGTGCATACTATTATTGTCGCATATGTAAGATTTTTTCTCTTGGATTTTCGATTTGTGGGACGTTTTGAATAAATAAATAGATTTACATAATATTCTGAATTTTATCTAGTTCCGCCATTTTTTATTCCAAAGTTGTTATGTAATATTACAGAGCACAGGAGTAATTTTTATATATATTTTTAATGTAGCTCAAAAAATATACTCAAATCTTATACGTTAACCTAACCGTAGTATGTACGACGTAGAACGTTTCGTTTTCAAATTACAATTTAAAAACGATTGTGAATTCGCAATGCTTAGTAAAATATGTAAATATTTTTACCATTTATTTATATATTTAGTGGGTGATAGAATATCACTTCTTGATATCATGATGAGTGTCTGAAAATAAGTTAACGTATTTTTGTAGTTATTCGTTTACCACAAGTGTTTAATAAAATATAAAAAGTACAATTGAATTTGTTGAAAATATTTAATTAGTTTAAATTTTTTAAATTTTATTTATAATATACATTAGTTAATTACAATAAAATTGCTTGATAATTACCCAATAGTAAAGGAACCTAGTTTGGATTGATATATTAGATCTGACCTTATTCACTGCAAGAAATATGAAATGTTAAATATCGAAAAAGAAAAAGATTGTAGGAATTTATTTGAAAACTATTTTCTGAATCACTTCAGAAAGTCCTTTGTTTTGCCTAACAACCCTGAATTATAGAATTAAATAAACAATTTTTTTTAAATAAAATTTCACTTACCTAGTTTCACAATGGCTTACGAGCTTATTTGGTAGCACTGCGGGCACGAACACGTCAACACTTCACGAAGGCTCGCGTAAAACTAACGTCGCGGCGAGCGCAACTGGGCGGGATTACTGTTGGCACGCCCCAAACCGCCATCGCGGAAAAATCACATTTGCCACATCTCTATAAGTTTAAAATAACGATAAAATATACTTTTATATTACTCTGGTATTTTTTTTACGAAATATAAATCTTCTGATCGTATACATTTTTAATAGTACATCTGCTGTGCTGCGACTTACCAAAAATTATGTAAACAATTATTAAGGCAGTATTTTTAAACGCTTTTCATAGCATAAAGTAACGATTTATTGACAGCAGACTTGGAAAAGTATTAAGTCGTATAAATGTTGACCAATCAACCACAGCAAAATATCAAAACCTAAATATTTGACATATTGTTAACACGATTTATCTGCAGTAGCAATTCTGCGCACTAATTAAAAAATCTTGATTCTTGTACTTCAGTATAAAATAATGCACATAAATAAAATAGGGCGCAAACGGGCAGGAGGCACACCTGATCTTTGTGATACCCGCCGCCCATGGGCACTCACAATACCAGAGAGTTCACAAGTGCGTTGCCAGCCTTTAAGTCGACGATATGCTCTTTTCTTTAATCTCCCTAAGTTGTATTGGTTCGGACCTCTATTGGTAGCTTCCTCAGAACTATAGTGGGCGGTAAAAAGTGCCTTCAGAAGCACTCACTAGTGGAACAACAGACATCGAGGTGGAATTTCTTATTCTGCCTCGATGTCCGATGATGTAATTCAGCTGCAGGTTTCAATTTGAATTACTCCTCCTAACACTCTGCATGATTAATGCGATAGAAGATGCAGAGAGAGCCTACATACGCAGCGCCAAAGGATCAAGCATAGAACGCTTACCGCATCCTTCCCTATTATATTAATTAGGCATTTATCAAGAAATAGATACAAAAACCTCTGCGCAAACAAATATTTCTATGCTTTTTTTGAAGTTTAACACTATGAGCATCGCATCATCAACATCTAAAATTTTATTCCCTAATTTTAACACTGAAAGTTAAATCTGTTATCACATCTTTGCTCATAGATTTAATACTAAGTTATAATGTAGAATTAAATTGAATTTCCTTAATGGATATAACCGCGCATATATTTAAGTAATTTCATAATTCGATGTTTCGTGAAATTTTACTTCATAGCAGTTTGAATTGATCATTGTGTCACATAAGTATTAACATATATGTCTGAGTATTTTACGATATATAGGACATGAGAAGCTGAATATTAAAAAAATAATCAAACACTTAATTTAATAATTATTTAAAAATTTCTTCTTGAAACTGTATGCTACTAAATTATAGATATATTGTATTATAAAAATGCTACTGAATGTTGTATTATTTATAGAAAATGTCTGCACTGAATTTACATAAGTATGTATAATGAAAAACTTAAAGGTTTTATTTTAAAAATACAAATACTAAAATTGTAACCATAACCAATTTAAACGAGCTTAATTTTACTTCTACAAGAATAAAAACGTCTCTTTGATGCAAAAACCGGACGTAAGTGCAATCTTAATATATATAAATCTCCTGTCACGATGTTTGTCCGCGATGGACTCCTAAGCTACTTAACCGATTTTAAATTAAATTGGCACACCGTGAGCAGTCTGGTCCAACTTAAGAGATAGGATTTAATTTTAGGATAGGAGAGATAGGATTAGAACTTTAATTATAGTCGCTATATTATTTAATTGCAAATTATTTGTCTACAATTAATTGACAGTCACAATTGTCTGTTAATTCCAAAAGATTCTAACAGATGTCGATACTTTTCGACTGGATTGAGTAAGTAATCAATAGATAGCACTGCTATGGTAAACCGACAAACGTGTCATATAAAGATTAATTTATTAATTTTATTGTTTAAAACGCTTCCGATTTTAACATATCCCCGCACACTTAATTTGCTACAAATCACATTTATGGCAAAACAACGTTTTCCACATCAGCTAGTTTATTATAAATTATATACGCAATGTAGTTTTTAAATCGTAAATGTTTAATTTTCCTGTCATTAATTTATTTCTTCACAAAGAGTTACGTCATCATTTTCTTTATTAAAGCTCCAGGATAGGCTGACAATAAAAATGAGAAATTATTTTTAATAATATTATAGCGGGGTGCCTCGTGATTTCGGCAATATTTTCGTGACTCGCTCACCCTTATTACTTCAAATTCCTTGACCGGGGAAGTCGATAGTAATAAGCCCACTTGCTTTATGACCTTTGCTAAGGTTTATGTGAGAATTAAGTGCGATCTTATGTGGATGTTAAAAGGGTAAAGATCGTTGAATACGATCGCGTTATACGTTGAACTTTTCAGATAATTCGTTTTATAGGTGCGTGCTTTTCAAAAGTAATAACAATGTGATTGAAATATTTGTTCTTTTAAATAGTATTGATCTCATTAACATTAATTAATTTAATTTATGTTTAAAAACGTTAATTTTTAATAAAATCTCCGTTATTAATTAATAAGAAAACGTTATTTGTTTAAAGGCTAAGCTTACGAACGTACTCGCTCGATTACAAGAACATGTCGAAGGCCTTAAGTTCTTTTTATGGGACAGATAATATTTGTAAAATATTACTAAAAGTGCAAAAGAAATTGCAGTTTTCTGTTGGCGTAACAAATTTTGATTAAAAACACGGCGTTGTCTTAATTACAAGCTCGAAAATTACTTGAAACATCAACCGAAATTTATATAAGCAGCATTATTACAATTTACTTCCAATCAATGAACTTGATTTTAATTGCATATTCATTATTAGCAAATAATTATTAATTATAAGCTAATAATGCATAATCCGCACCTAAGTTAATTGTGTTCGAAAGGCAAATAGCAATGTTAATCCGAAACAATACGATTTAACTAACTAATCATCCCGGAGAATTACCAGAAGGTTGTGATATTAGATTACCGATTTACAATTATTGCCCGATCCAGTATTCTGATGTATTTAACCACAAGATACTAATGCTCATTGTGGGTAACTAAATAGAACGTATGTACTAATGTAATCAGATGCTAACAAAATTATTGCGGCTGATAATTTGTTAGCCAGTTATGGTTTGTAGCTCGTAATATAGGACATTTAGGGGGAGTATAAAAAGGCACGTCGGTGACGAGGCTCGGTATGCGATGCGATTATGAAACGCCATTTGTCAAGTTTTTATTGGGCTCCCCAAAGCAAATCTATTGTTGTAGACGTCCCGGAGTAACCCTCGTCTGGCTCTCAGTGACATCAACTCGTAATTTTTATAACTTGTTAAAGTTTAAGGTGATTTTCATTAAATTAATTTTCATTTTTTTACACGATCTGCCTTTTCCACGCTTTACCATTGTAAATCAAAAGGAATTCTTGTAATTGGGAACAAAATATTTTATGATTAAAAGGTTCAACTTCGTTTAAATAAATATTATATATTATTTTGATTTTATACAGCTTACACAGTCTATACGTATCTTAGTTAGGTTTTCGTTTTCATCAATAATTAATTCAGAGCGGAAGTAAAAAAAACGATGACTTTTTTAAACTTAAAATTACGAATTCCCATTAATCACACTTGTATCTTGCTTATTAATAGCTTAACACTTGAGTGCATATGTGACGCATGTATTTTTTCATAATTTTTTGTAAAAATAAATGTGCATTACAATTCCTATTCCAAGATACTGTGAAATCGGGTAAGCAGTGAAAAACTTTTGTTTACTCTATACCAGACTACTTTATCAATCATTTAACAAAGTCGGTGTTAAACCTATGCCAAGATCTGATCAACACTTGTAAATATAGGTATAGGCGTATCAACATTTCATTGTCTTAGATAAAATTCGAAGTTTAAGTTCCATTCATCTCCAATGTCCAAACAAATTGTTTGTCTTCTTTAAGGCTTGCTTTTCCCCTTTTATGTGTTATCATAGGCGTTAATAGCGATTTAGTTTACATTATTTTTCTTAGAATAGAATGGTAAACTGTAATGGCTTTGGCCACAGATTGCATCTGTTTCCTTGATAATCTTTTGTCTGCCACCTGTGCCCTACAGATTTTGGTGTGTAAGGCATCGTTTTGTCCCGATGTCCACGTTGATGGATGACGGTCCATATCATTGATTCAAAACCTTCAATTACTTGCCAATCGTAATCGTAATCGTAATTGTTTGAATTCGGAAAAGTGAGAAAAAGATATAAAATACTAGCTGACCCGACAAACGTTGTTTTGAGATAGATGTGATTTGAATTCTCAATAAATAAATAAAAAATAGGGCTTGATCGTAGAAGGGTGAAAATTGAGGATTGTATGTATTTTTTTATGTATCATAAAAAAATAGAAATCAACAATTTTGCCTAAAAAGTAAAAAAAAATTTGGGGTGGACTACGCCTAACATTTGGGGAGATGAAAAATAGATGTTGGCTTATTCTCAGACACTCAATATGCTCACAAAGTTTCATGAGAATCGGTCAAGCCGTTTCGGAGGAGTATGGTAACGAAAACTGTGACACGAGAATTTTTTATATTAGATTACTTAATTAAAGATTGCAGTACTTCTTTATCAATAACGCATACAACTCGTATACATGCTTTAGAACACGCCAATGTTATGCAATTACGTTGTAAGTTTATCGGTTTAATTGAACGGTACTAATTTCTGTGGAATACATGTACAGGATATTTGAGTTCCGTCGATGCACCCATATTTCTCGCACCGCTAGTCAAAGCATTCGCCAACTGATCACTTTAATATTCATCCAGTTTAACTCCTGATATAAAACATACAATTTATTACTTGTACTATATATACAAAATAGATTATTGTTGATTAAAACCTTTATTAAAATTTTCATTTGCTTGATCTACCGCAATACCAGGAGATCTGCGCTCAGGCATTTTAAATGTGTTTTAATCCTATTTCTTTTAAGTTATACGCCTGTGATAATCGTTCGTTTTTGTATCACCGAGTATGTTCGAGGCTTTCCTTCACCGTCATATGTTTTATCCCTCTTTACATACATTTTACCCAAAGTTTTAAATCACAAGGTAAATACAAGGTTGTTAAAGTAAGTAAAATAAACAATTTTATTATAGAGGTATTATAAAACCCCTGCAGCCTATATATCTGAATGCTCTAAATGATATTCTAAAATAAAGGAATAATTCTATAATTATTATTGTCACACCTGCTTTTCTTAAAACATTGCCAATAGTGTAATTTATTTTTAATGAATAAAGCTGTTGATATTAACATAGACGAGGTAAAAATAAAATATTACAAATTATTATAATCCCAAAAATCGATATTTTAGTTAAAAATACCTATGATTGACAGTTACTTAATTCTACTGTAGAGATAATGGCTTTCTAAGAAGTGTGTAGTAGTGTTAAGAAAACTCATTTATATTTTGTATTTACCTTTACAAAGTGTGCAATGTCAGTTTAATTGAATTTTTAACACTATTGAAAAACAGTATGCACTACGCCTAAATATGAAATTTGATATGAGTTATCAAATATAACATTACTTACAAAAAGTATTTTAAAATTATTATTAAATTAATATGAAGGATAACTTCATCCTGTGTTTAATGGTGCCTCTAAAATTAAAACAATTTTTGTTAAGATCGAACCTTTTTTTCTTTTTCAGATTTTACCTATATAGAAAGAAACTACCTTAACTAGCTAGACAATAGCAAATATTTTAATATTGTCTGTACATTCTTATTATTCAAATAAATCATTATGCATTTGTTTTAAAGCCCTCTGGCGACATTGCCTATACGAGTAAATAAGGCTGTCATATCGAATGTCAGATCGTTGTTGTATTTATACATACATCCTGATGATATTATTCTTTCGTAGCTAGAAATTTTATTTGTATATTAAAAGTTGTAGTGGGCGTGACGGCATGAAAGGCGGCGATTTTTCCCAGACTCCGCCCAGTGGAAAATACCTCCCACCCGCCATTTTAATCCGCTAAAAACCTTGCTCGTATTCGAAATAAATGTTTGATATTACGTACATTATCTTATCTATAATTGTAAACCAAGTATATCTGTAAAGGTTAAATGTTGCTTTTTATCAAACATAAGAGTAGAAAAATTAACTTTCTAATGGTATTAAGTGGATGTTCACTCCAGACCAGGTCAAATTCACACCAATATTCTTTATGTAATAGTTTTAAATATAGGTATCAAAACTTAATACGTGTGTTAATGTGTCCATCGTCAACAGGCAAGTTGTATTCGACTATTACTTTTCTAGCTAGATGTTACAGTCATTGTAAAATTACAATTCATTGCTCTTTTTACCGCATATTTCAAAACTGAAGTGTTAAACTTTACAAACAAGTTAAACTATACAAACTTTAAAAATCATTTAGACCTCCTTAAAATGGCATTGTCGCAGAATTCATTCTAATAAGACGTCGAATTAAACAACATTACCTAAATTTAATTTAAATTTCATTTTATTACGAGAGCCTATAAGCGGTATCCTGTCTACCAATTATAATCAGAGACAATGCTGAATTGCAGGTGTACGTCAAGCGATCTTCGTTTTTATATAGAGATTATATTTCTATTAGCTACCATTAATATGATCAGTCAGCGTTATTATACTAATTATATCGTGGTGGCTAAATTTCTTTAATAATATTAATTTTGTAATAGAGATTCATCTCTCCTTTTGCCTTTTTGAGTACAGCTATGCAGATATGTAAGGCTATTTGAAACGGATGAGTTTTCCGATTTTTTCAAGTTGTTTACTAATTAATTTATACAAAACATAAATTTAACTAAGTGGTACAACTATACTGAGAAATTAATTTTTAATATTTGCGTACAGCGATACTTATTGATCGAGTTTAAGTTCTTCCCATGTTTTCTATACCTTCGTATAGTAACCTATATCGATTTTATTAACTACCAAAAGATTAATAATGAACGTTGTACAATTTATTAAATTTGTTCAAAATTATGTTCCTAGGTTAGAATAAAATGGCGAAACCGTATGACGTGCGGGCTCTATGGACAGACGGCCTTAGGGTTTGTACACAAATTATCTAGGACATCCATCACTGTATGCGCTCGAACGTCACTTGTCGATCTTTGGAGGCTTTGCGGCCAGACAGCTCAATTTCAACGACGGATCTAATCCCAAGAGTATATAATACGCACCAAACATATTTTGTTATAAAAACGTGGAAAACCACGAACAATAAATATAATAAAGCAAATACGATGTTATTGGGAAAAAATTATTCAAATCATATTGAAAAATTTCAATTACTTGTCAAGACAATTCAATTATACAACGAGTGATTTGTGTTTTACCGTACGTAAACGTCTCCAATAAGATGCCAACTTTGAAATTGTAATACTACTTTATATGGTGTATTCTATTAAATGAAATAATTCCAGTTAACCATAACAATGCGAAGACGATACAGATAAAGGAAAGTTCTGACAACAACTGCTAACTATGCAGACAACCAAAAATGCACAGCTAATGTATACTAAAAGCGCTTAGGTAATTTTTGTGTAAGCGTAACTTACTAATATTATTAAAGTTTGTAAGTTTATTACTCATTAACGAATGTCTACATCACCTCACAAACTCTACCTTAACGACTTGATTTTCATGAAAATATAGCTTAGATCAGAATAACACAAAGGCTACAATAGTACGAAATTTAATAGTTAATTAGCTAGTTTTCTAATTTAGAAAAATGGTATAGCTGGACCAAATAGGGTCTTTACTTTTGCGCCACCCAGTAATTATGGAAATCTTTATATTAACCGCTACAGTATATAACTATACCTTAAACCGTTGTATGATGTTAAATGATGATTAATAAATTGATTCCTAAAAATAAAATGGATACTTTTATTGCTTGTGATGCTAAAGTACATAAATAAAATATGTCAATATATTTTTTAAGTTATTTTTTAAGATCTTACGTATGAACTTCTCGTGTCACGGGGTGCGTAATAACTCCTCCGAAACCAATTTTTATGAAATTTTATATTCAGTAGGTCTGAGAATCGGCTAACATCTATTTTTCATCCCCCTATATTTATTTTTTATTTCTTTGGACAAAAGTTCTTATTTTATATATTTATATGATGCAGCATATAAAAATACATAAAATCCTAAATTTTTAAACCTCTACGATCAACCCCTATTGTTTTATTTATTAATATTTTT
This sequence comes from Pontia daplidice, assembly GCA_963693355.1. Lineage (NCBI taxonomy): Eukaryota > Metazoa > Arthropoda > Insecta > Lepidoptera > Pieridae > Pontia > Pontia daplidice. Next base: position 5,444,914 of record CAVNZL010000001.1, read on the forward strand.
ATTGAACTAAACAAAACGGTGGCTAGAAATTACATGTATGGCAAAACAACGTTTGCCGGGTCAGCTAGTTCTATATAAAAATAATTCATAGTAACAAGGAAATCTGCGCTTAGTGGTTAAACCGTTAGGTCGGCCGCGCGATTGATTTCTGTTCAAGGGGAACACTTTCAAAACAACATTTCTAGAAACTTCGACGTGGTCCTTATAAATAAAGATAATCTAATAAATAAAAATAATCAAACGACACAGTTGCAGAAATGTATCCTAAAAAGATTACAGGATTTCGTACAATATAACAAATATTACTATACCCAAATATCGCAATCATATTTCATATTTCTACTCCCGGCCTCGTATTAACGTGGTAGGGATTTTATTGTCAACAACTGATATGTAAATTCCACCCGACTTTCAAAAAATACTCATATTTATATTATCGTTGTTATTTATTTTCTCTGTTGGAGCATAAAATATGGTAACATGGAAATGCGGGGATTTCGTGAGCAGTGTATGGTTTGACAGCTTGACAGTTATAGGACCATCCAAGATTCCGAGGGTGAATGAGATATTTTAACGCTCGTGCATAGTTGTTACCAGATTACACGCACCTTTTTACAAACGGACTGGAAATACTTCATAAAAAGTTAATGAGAAAAATCTGTTCTTTAATGATAAACGGGGAGGTCTCTTCTGATGTTGTATGATGATGGGTACACTCTTTTCTTGAATGTCGTTAAGTCGGTTTGGAACCTTTGGCAGGTGGTTCCACGTTGTGGTGGTGGCAGAAATTGCCTCCGGAAGCGCAGTTGTGGAACGGCGGACGTCGATGTGATGATTGGAATTTCCTAATCTGCCTAGATTATGTTTACATATCAAATATGTGAAATTCTAGAATTACGTCATAATCTTTATATATATAATTCTTCTGTGAGTGTGTATGTCACTGAACTTCGCTCAAACGACTCGACCGATTTTGATGAAATTTTTTGTGTGTGTTCAAGGGGATCTGGGAATGGTTTAGATTCACAATTATGTCCGCTGGACATTGTTTCTTTAATTAATTTTTAATTTATTAGTAGTTATTGATTTTGGAATTTTACATTGGATCCGACAGACGGCGCTACCATCGCAGTGTCAAATTTTAAATAATATTCGAATAATTAATTGAAAATTGAAATCACATGTATGGCAAAACAACGTTTGCCGGATCAGCTAGTTTGTTTAAATAATCTAAACATTCATGTGCGTAGGATATTTTTTTGTATGAGAAAAATTTATACAAGCATTTTATGTTATCTACTGTGCGACTATGCGTCGAGAATTCGCGAAAGTTGAACGGTTAGATTTCTTTGTCCAGTGGCGCGTATAATCGTATACAAAGTTGTAAGGTAATTTTTAATGAAACGTTCATTCTATAGGATATAGATGTTCCCTTAAAGGTCTTTGAAGATTTTGGCAAACGATTTCTTTAAATGCATTATGATTTACTTGGATATAAAAGCATTAATTTATTACAAAACGCTACTCAATCTTTATAGACTAGAAAATATTAGTTTTAAAAGTATAATTTCTGTAACACTCAAGTAAAATATAGTTTTAAATCGTATCACAGTAGCATTTGTAGCAGCTCAATAGAAAACCAAATCCTAGTGCGTACGCAATAAAGCGGATATTCACACTTAGTACTACTCTTATGAATTGCACATTTCGTAGGAGGGTGCGAAAACTTGTTGTTATCGCGAACAGGCCAATTTCGGCAAATGGATACTAAGTCCTAACTTTCCTATCTCTTTTATGTGGCTTGTAAGCCGCGTTCTTTTAAAATATCGACAAAACGACATATTGGGTGTAAGGTAACGTGTGTGAACACACGACATGCAATTTAGGACGGATTTGCTTAACTGCGGGGTTAACACCTTTGCAAAGTATAATTTATGGGAAATTACAAACGCTTTCTTGGTAAAGTGATGTTTAAAACGTTTAAAAAGGGATTTATTAATCAATGTCTGTCTCAATATTATCCAGAATTGGAACTTTTAATACTTCATATTTCACTAAAGTATATTTAAAAATATATCTTTTCTCTGTCGAAGTGAAAAATAAAATTGTATTTTTGACATTCTTTTGATCTTTAAGCATAACTTTAAGCATGGTTTGCGTTTTAAAAGGATTTTAATTACACTACGCCTAGGCTAATTTTGTTTAGAAAGCCTTATTGAATGTCATGACCGATGACCGGTGGTTAGTCGTCGGGTGTCGAGAGGGCAACTTTGCGCCTCGCTGAGCGCCCTTTGAGGGCAACCCATGCGAGAAGTCATCCACTTATCGGCACGATCTCACGCCGAAATTTTTCCCGTTTTTCCCCATCTTTTCGCCTCGCTGGCCGTACTCTAAATGTAACATAATTGAATCAGATCATCTGAATCGTACCGTTGTTTCAAATTAATCATGACGCTTATATTCATTTAGATGTTTCTTGATTTGACGTAATGCAGGCAATTATTTCATTAGCACATATAGAAAAACTTTTATTTTTCGAGCACTTATGTGTCGTGATATCATTTGAAGCTCGGCTTTAAACGTTAAAGAGCTACTTGTAAAAATGTTATAACAGCAAAGGTAATAAAAATAAACACATAAAAGAGAGTCTGTAATTACCTCAACACAAGTATCATCAAATAAATGTACAGTTTTGTCGTGTAAAAGGTTTTGAGGCGCTCGTTTCACGCCAACTGTAGGTAATGCAATTTCAAGTGAGAATCAAAGCGATGTTGGTGCACCCTCTGCAATAGAAAGATGTTTAAAATAAAATGAATCCTCTTTGCTCGCGCTCTCTATCTATCTACACCCACTAATAATATAAAGGGATTTGTATTTTTACTATGTTTTGTATGTATGTAAAACTTAAACAATAAACCATGTAATGTATTCAAGTAAGTTTGAGCGATATTAACAAATTCTATGGCATAAATTATAAATAACAAGCACCACCCCACTTTTGGACAGTAGTATAAAAACTTTGGCTAAGCAAATTAAGCGTGAATGTAAGAACGTTCATATAACTAAGACCATAATATGCATATCAATTGTAAATTAGACACATTTAAAAACTCAATAATTCAGGTATTAACAGCTACAGCCATTGTAAAGATCTGATGCTATGTGCTAGTATGGAACGAATAGATTAAAAGAGAATTATTAAAATATTTTACAAATTGGTACTTTTTTTCAATTAATAATTTGTTAACTGAAAGATTCTTTCCGCTGTAGTATTAACGTTCATTTGAAGTTCAAGTGTACAATTAATCTGATTTTCGGGCTTGTTATTATCAAAATTGTTAAGTAGAAGAAGGATTTATTAATAATTAGGGTTTTATAAAATACAGAGCAAATGGGCAGGCTTCGTTTTGTATTGCATTGTATGTATTGCTTGGAATGTAAATGATATTGCCGCCCTCACTCACACTGCCAGAAGCCTCATAGTCGGCCTTTAAGATGACGATACGCTTACAAAATTATTTTCTGTTTCTCATTTAATATATAAAATATCTATTAGAATATCTAAATTTATAAGGTTCGAGTTGTAAACAGCTCGCGATGTGTCGACATGACGCTGGGCGGCGGTCACGCACTAATTACGCCGTCACGTGTCACCGGCGCAAAACACGTAGTTTGGGACCGGACAACGTGACGCGTTAGATTTGTGTCGATAAATTAGTTTTTGATTTTCAAATATTAAAAAACTTAATATTTTAAAAATATAATATAAACCATCTTGATTTTAACAATTTGATATTTACATTTAGCTGCCTTTGATTATAGGTTGAATTAGGAAATATTTAAGCTATTTTTTCACGTATGAATGGTGTAGATAACCCCTCATGTCTGTCTCAAGATGTATTAAATATTGAATATTCATATCGTATACCAACATCACTAGTATGTTAGAAGCGGGTGTCCGTGGTCCCTGGAGCAGACTAATGCTAAAAACACCGACAAAATGGTGCCCAGCTCTCCGCTGCACTACTCAACCGCAACTGCATCCGACGCCATACGTACATGGTAATTAGTTGTGGCTACGACCTACGCCGAATAATTGTTTATAACTCATTTTAATCATTGCTATGATACTCTTCGCACTGTTAAATCTATATTACGCAATACTGATCATAGAGGATCCAGTTTCCTGTAAATTGTAACTCAATATACTTAGATAGCCTTCGGTTTGGTACAATCAATCCGTGGTAAATTGCATAAAAAATACATTTCAAGCTTCAGCTGACTGCAAGATGGTTTCTTTATTAGTTTTCCCGGAGGCAGCCCAAGCTCAGGGGGACGTGTGAAAAAAATCTCTTCGGGATTAAAAGGCTGTTTATCGAGCGCGAAGGCGGACTTACGACCGTAATACAATCTATGTTATGTCGCACAAGGATTATCCGAATCGGCGTGTTTTTGAGGAAACGTGTTTCGCGGATCCCGTGTGCACGTTAGAATTGCCGCAATAAAGACGTTTTATGTTCAAATGATACTTGAAAATTGTTGTATTAAAGCTTTTTTGACAAATATTTATGTCATTTCACGTCTCTTTCAATAAAACGATTCGCTAGGGATCTATCTAGCTCGGCTGCAGATTTCTTTTCGGTAATTGAATATAGGAACCTCAGTTCTACACCCAATGTATTAACATAAGTTTTTAATGGCATACAATCAAAAATACATAACTACAAACTGAAATTGTACATTAACTGCCGGCTATTATCCGCTAACAGAAATGTGAAGCTTAAATATATCAGTAGGTACAAAAAATGAATGATTAGTTAAGATTTTTATTTAAATGTACCTCGCTGCCGAAATCCGCGTGCAAATCCTTGCAAATTGAAAACGTCATTATCAAGTGTAAGCAATTTTAGCGCAGCTGGTGCGGCTAGGCGGGGCAAAACCGAAATATTATAACCACGTATTCCATCTCTCATTGCATTTGATAGAGGGAAGTGCAACACAGACATTTTTGTATCTGTTTTATTTATAATTCATATCGCACTCTTGAATAAATAATCGACTGATATAAAAAAATGGAATTGATAGTGATTGGTATTACCACTGTTTCAAAAACCTAAAGCAAAAGCCATGGACATTTTTAATGCAAAATATGTTTTTAATTGGTTTATACAATTTAAGTAAGATATCACAACTATAGCACTTATGCAGCTTAGTACACAACCACTTATGCAAATAATTTTGTATTTTTAAACCAAAACAATATAAAATGGAATAAATAAGAATGACGAGCATGTGCGGAAACTTCAAAAATAACAAATACACTGTAAATACATGTAAATAAACTGTAGTTTATGTGTATGTTTGAATTAAATGCTGGTCAATGCAGTTTCAGAAGCGCTTGACCCACCAAACAATATTTGGCCGGCTTATACACATAATCTCTTATTTTATTGAATGCAGTAATTTTATCTATTTAATGCCATGAATAAAGTAATACTGAGGTGTGCATCGTCAACGTAGCATATTATTTTAGGATTATTAATATTTCCATTATTGAAAACATTTATGCTTATTCTATTACATAAAACGTGTTTAAGATTTTGTCAACGTATGAACTCGGAGTTGAGATTCGCAGATAATGGATGAGCACTCGCCACGTGAAATCATTACCTATAAAAAATTCTCAAAACTAAATTTACCAGCTGCAGTCGTTAAGGGGCCAAAAATCTCGTAAATAAGTGAGATGTTGAAGAGGCGTCCGCGAGTTGAATTGAAATGGGCTTGCCAATGTGGGTAAAGATTATCGCTATACGCTACATGATAGTTTTTTTATATTTTATAATATATCTTCAAAATTGTCACATAGGTGTAAGCTGAGAGCTTCTACTTATCTATTACTTACTTCTTATTGACGTGTGCCTATGAATTGATGAATTATTTTACATTTGAATGAAAAACCTAAAAGGAATATTTCCATATTTTCCATCATACAGTATATTATGGAAATGAATTTTTTTTTTGTCCAATTCAATTCAATTTTAAATAGTCTCAACGATAATTGCAAAAGGAAAATATTTTTGTAACAAAAATATAATATTGTTATAAATTTTACTCGTGAAGAGTGCAAATTGTGGGCATTCGTCGTTCGCCACAAAACAGTAGCATCAGTGTGTAATTAATTTCTCGTAATTGTGTTATATTAAAATGTTACTACGCGAATATAATTTTAGATACGTCTAGAAACGTTGCTGAATGAAGCCAGTGATCTCAGCCCCTAATATTGTGCTAAAAGTTTCGTCGTAATCCCTAATTGAAACCATTACTTTGTAGATATTGCAAAGCGCGTTAAAGCTTCTCCTTTCTTCATTTAATAAGAATCCATGATGACAAGAAATATATCTACACGCGCTAGTTGTTTGAATAGATTATACTATTACAATATTGCTAACTTTTTGTGTTACGAAGAGTTTTAAGAGTAACATATATGTAAGTATGTTTATAATTAAATTCCTAATAAAATAAAAAATAAAATAAAACTAGCCTTTATTCTAACACCATACTAATTTATTCATTTTTAACTTAAAACTAAACATTAAATCACTTGTATTAAACTAAAAACTAATTTTCTTATTTTTCTTTTTTTTATTATTTAGTTGTGTTAGTCGCCGATATGGCGTAGGCTAGGTAGTACATTCCTAATGTTTATGAAATAAATATTTCGTACCCCTGAGTGGTGGTATATCAATAAAACCTGCAATAATTATATGAGATTCTTTGTATATATTCATAATCACGACTAGCAACCCCTCGCTGGAACTAAACACTGCTAATATCAGTCAAACATCTGTAAAACGAGCATATTGGCTTAATGGTGTTTGCGAAGTTTCGGCGAGAGAAAATTTTAGTTTGACGCGCGGTAGAGCGCGTGTCGATTTAAGCTAAGACGATTACTGCCACATGATATAAGATTTTGAGTATGACTTAGGTAATATTTTTAATTGATGTATCTATCGATGTAATTGCTTTTATGTATTTGTCAGCTTCCACACAGGATTTTGTCGGTACAAATAAGATTTGATTTATATAACGTAACCTCAATCTTTATTAATAGTGACTCGATTAACATTTGATAAACATATAATTTACATGATTTGATGTATTTAGATAAACATTAAAAGTTCCCTGGTCAGAATGTTGCATTATACGGATAGTATTAACTATAATTTCTGCGTTATTTGCAAACAGCTGCTCACGCATAATGTTAAAATTAATTAGCGCCAGTTATATCCATTGGTTGCGGCACGTGGCGGTGTCGAGCAAAATGCGTATGCGGCGAGCTGGTGATCGCGGCCGCACCTGTCAGAATATTAGATCGTTGGCATTAATCTGCCGCCGCAGCCGCCCAGCCACCCCGCTCCACGCCAGACAAACAATCAAAAAGCCCATTCTGAAGCAAAGTCGTGGTTTACCATCGTTTTCATCTGCGATCTCCGGCCGTAGACTAACATCCGGTGCCTCTGTTATTCAACTTCAGTTACTGCATTGTTGTATGAATTTCAAGTGTACAAGCGATCTCATTCTCTCAATATAATCGTCTTTTTATAGTAATGATTCAATTATAGAGCTGCTTTTAAACTGCATTTTTACTTCACCCTCCTAGTATTCCAGAGCTAAAGTTGTAATCATATTTCACAACCTGTCTCGACAATAAAACTTATTATTACCTATCGAAATCCTTTTGCAATACAAAGGAAAGAATTTTGCAAATAGCCTTATAAAACGCGTAACGCGCAATATAAGATCTCTTTGTTATTTTGTGGGGTCAGAACTTATTCATCCCGCAAATCCGCTCATGTATGAACCAAATCCCGCTCGGTCACCGCTGATTGCATTGTCATGTCTAGTGGACGAAATTTCAAAACAATAACTTGAACCTTCATAACATGGAAATAAACATTATAATTGAATAACAATGTTTGAAACGTACAGGAGCCCACGCCGTATCGGTTTGTAAAACAAGCGAGCCAACGTGATTGGAATGTTTGATATGACCCTTCGAACATATGAGACTTGCGTGATGTATGTGTTTTCTTGAGCGAAATGTTATTAGTGTGTAATTATTATTATTACTTGCGTATTCAATAGATATTATTAAGTTTTATTAAATAATAGAATTCGTTTATTTTTCTTAAAAAAACTTTTTTCTCGGGCTACAATAACAAATTCTTGTCACGCTGTCTCAAACTTGTACAATAATGGAACTCTTCTCGACACGCATCGTGTGACATCTGCTACCTGCCATCTAAGCTAACAACCATTTTACTTAACTATCTGAAACTATAAGCCTACTGAGCTGAGTTGTTATTACATTCATTTATTATATTAATGGGTAATAGTCCGTAGCACAGGTCGTTTCATACCATTAATCTTTAGCATATAATGTTTCTTTTAATTTGACTTGTGATGAAAACATTAATTGTTCTAAATGGAAATAAAAATACTTTTAAAAATTAAAAATAACAATTTTAAACTTCCTACTGTAATTTTTGAGGCTTTTCAATCGAAATTCAATATTAAAGAAGCTGTGGTAATTGATGATTTGCTGTATAAATGCATTATAACTAAAACCGTAATGATTCTAAACAATTACATCTTCAATGTCGAGGTTTATCGTTAGTCTGTCATAGCTGAATACACGGCCTTCATTTGAATGCTTCTCTACTAAAAGGTGTAAATGAACGATTAAAAGCAAAAGGGAGACTGAGTTTTAATCCTTGTGGACATGTTAACCCCATTATCAGGCGGTTGGCTTAGTACGCATTAAGCCGTCGACACGGGCTCGATTTATGCTGGCTTCGTGTAATTTGCCGATTCCTATCCGATCACTTATTGACCATTGGCTTTTCTGCTGATATTTACAACAACAATATGTATCATATATACACTAGTATAAATGTTGTGAGATATCTAAAACGTATGTAAAAATAAGTTAGATAATCAAACGTTCAATATATCTTTGTATAATTAAAAATCATAATTTAGTATAGGACTAACAATTTACAAATTAGGCTGGACTAAAACATCAAAGGGATTTAGGAAAGGACTTAATAAGAGAACTATTCATATTTTTGAATTTAAGTAAAGATAGTAATATAATAACAGCAGTAGTTTGTGGAGGTGACAAATCATCGGCTCATCCAGGTCTCGCTAAACTTCATCTCACCGTGCTACGCGCATTGACTACGCTATTGCTACATCGCCACACAGCTACGTACGTACACACGTATACCGCTGCTACGCTAATCCCTCGATCCGCGAAAGCCGAGCATTTCACGCCTCTTTAATACATTAATTTAAATGTTTGCCCGGCGGATTGCCGCTGATCCTCTCCCTTCAATGGCATAAATGCTATGTTCCGATTTTCTTGTGACGATCATTTTACTACATATTATGATATAAAATTGTTGATGCTTTTGTTATAAAATGAAATGAAATATGGACTGCCTAGTTCTGTTTTTGGATATAGGGTTCTCTAGAAAGTTATATAATAGGGCTTCTGACGTATGTAAGTGTGACGTTATAAGTGTGGTAATATTAGTAAAAACTTTATATTTAAGATGATACATAAATTAAATAAATTTTTATGATTGCCATTTTTTAAGGATATAAGCATTATTAGCTCTGTCAGTACATGAGGTTCCAGAGCGGATTACGTTTGTCAACACACCTGGATTCGCGACAACAAACGGTCGTAATTAGTCACGCTAAGCCATCGAGCTGCAAGCGAAAATATTTACTAGAGTCACAGGCGTTAAGTTATTGCCCTATAATCCGATAAACAAAGATCGCTCGCACGAAAATTGTGTTATCGTCGCTCTAAAGCGTTCACAAGTCGCCGCTTTACGAGGGCAGGCGCCGGGAGCATGCAAACATAAAAATTCTCTATCGGGACTAATAGGAACGAAACAAATAAAAGGATACGTAAATAGAAGCGTTGGATAAATTCCAGTGGGGCTCGAGTGCGCGTAAATCCGCTCGATTTGTATCTGTGACAGGGGAGTGCGGGCCCCGCCACCCGCGGCCCAACGACCTCTCTAACAATTAATTTGACAGATAATATTTCTACCGCAACTACAATAAGTCGTTATTGCATTTTTATGTCTCCTTCTATGGCCTGTGATGGAGATATGGCTTGATCATGCTTTGCAGACGGCGACAGGTTTTTTATTTCAGTTTTTTTACAATACCATCACAGACTGTTGGTTTTTACATTTGAATATAATACAAAAATCCCTTAAATTTATTTATATCGAACGAACACGCTCTACTAAACAATATTCAGGAGCAACTAAATTAATTACAAAACACAACCATAATTCTAAATTCTAAAATAAAACGTAGCAACATACCGCAGGTCACGTCTATGCAAATGATATTTAATCAGAAACGCTTAATAACAACTGTGGCGTCAGCGTTCCTGTAAAGAGGTGCAATTACACCAATCAAATTGAAATTTTGCCGTACTAATTGCGTTCAACATATTTTATGGCTCGGTCTAATCCGAATGGACTGATATTTGCATGACGGAGGGGTTTCAACTAATCTATTTTATTAAAAACTCACTGACTTGAAACTTATTCGTACTAAAGGTGTGGAGTGGAACGAATAAATCATGTTATCGTTGCTATGTTTTAGCTGTTAAGAAAGTAATAATATAAGATTATGCGATCATCCTTTTTTATTTCTTATATATTTTAATGAAACTGTTAAAAGTTTCGGGTTTCTTGTACACTCACGACTAGATTATCTGTATAAAATACTAATAAAATTATATTTCAATAAGAATATTTACAACTAAAATAATATATAATCGAAAACCTATTTCAACCGCATCATGCCATTTCGTAACCAACTGAGACCAGGGGGATAATTTTATTGTTTTAAATTCATGATAAACTCGCTAGGCAAAGCCCCTGCATTATGAAACTTAAACAAACAAATGCAAGCGATAATTTATGTTGTCATCGGGATATCAGGATATCGTTTGTGTAAATCAGCGTGTGATATCAATAGTGCGGTCCGTAAAGCCGACTCGCACCGCGCACCTGTGACCAAATCTCACCCCTAAATAGGGATGCCACTTGCCAGTTAGCTCTAAGTTTATGAAAATATTAGATAAATCATTACATCTGTGTTATCAATTAGTAGGTGCAACTTGTAATTTAAAGAATGCAAATAAAATTTTGAAACACCGATGTAAACGTTACCTTACAAAAAAACTTTCCTTCAAGCGCAATAATTTAAAAAAACAAAGCACTGCCCTCGAAGTGGTCGCGGTTGCGCCACGGACAAGCAATTTAAAAGCAAATAAAAGTCGTATCATCGCATTTTTCTTAAAGGAGTCTTGTCGCAAACTGCGTTAAAATGATTTAACTCCCCCTAGATATCGCTACAGGCGCTCTTATTGAGCTGGCTGGCCCGGGGCCGTCGGCTAATAAACGCTTATCAACGCCCTCATTATCACACCCTTAACATCGCTTTAATGTCTTGCTCTTGAACAAAACATATTTAATCACATTTTTTCCCGCCGCGCTCCTTGAACTTTTTAAATTTCATAATCACTGCCCGAAATTGTGAGTTGTAATTCAAAGTTAGTCTACAACGGCATTGTGATGTTGGATTTGAAAAGGAGATTATATTTATAAATTTAAATACGTCATGTGTTTCTATTATTTTACTTCTGCATTTGCAGTCAGTCATTTGCATCAGTATATGCCAAAACATTTGAGTTTGGTTCTTGGTGAAACAATGGCTGTTTCAGATGGACAGGCGCAAAATATCATCTACTCTAAAAAGTTTGAGAAATCATGCTGAATCATCACAGAAATGTATGCTGTCTCTTTTAATTCATCTCATGTTGTTATTGTGCTTTCTTCAATCAATGAATTTGGTAATTAATAATATAAAATGAAGTGGGTTGCAGCTCCCCGCTGTGCCGCTAGAGGACGTAACGCAGTAACCACCCTCATTCTGATCTTTTAAGCTTCAGTTTACTGCTGCTTCGCGACACTAAATTATAATATAACACGCCGTAAATTTCGGAAACTATCCGCTACTGACATATGCGATTAAGATGCTCTTGTGGTATAATAAAGCAAGCTGGGAAATATCATCAAATTGTAACAAAATGAAATATATATATGCATACAGAAACAGGGCAGAATTAAGATTTAATAAGATTGATTACGTCGAATTTTACCGACGTAATCAACCTTAAAAATATTCAGGTGTATTCTCGTGTTTAGTCTAGGATTTGTCGAGTATTCTTTTGAGCGTATCTCTCCCCTATGTTTAAACTCAAAATTAAGAGCCAGTAAGCAAACAGTATCATTGCAGCAGGGAAAAAATAAAAGGGTGCCGGCAACGAAGTATCTACTCAACGGCTGTAATATTTGAAGCAACGGCGAAAGAACGAAAATTGAATAATAAATGAAATAATTTATGCCATATTTATCATTTTGCAAATGAACAGTCCTACCTTAATGAAATCGTTAAAGGTGCTGATAATATGCTAAGCTAAAAAAAATCTCTTATTTTCTATAGTTTCAAGATATTTTCGTAGCTATCTCGGATATTTAATACTCATGACAAGGTTTGTGTCATGGCTTAAAATCTAATTTTGTTATTCACAAAAGGATATTTCTGTGAATATATATTGGGTAAATAGCTATTAAAGTTTGAGTATTTCTCACTGTATGAATTGTAACAGGAAATAAATAATATCAGTCTACAGTATACAGGTGCCTGTCGCAGATTGGATGTGAAGCGGGCTACCATATCCGTAAATCACGGGATCAAACGTGATGTGGGCTCGTGCCAGTGTCGACGTCGCTATCAGCGTTTAAAAACAGATTTTCATATATGAGACTGTCCTCGTATGTCCGATGCTAACGATAACGATGTTTACAGGCTAATAGCATTGAGTCGACTTTCTTCAAGCAACGATAAAACATTTCCCTATAATGACTTACATTATTTGCAAAATTATATATTACAAATATTACTTTGCCATATCATATTAATTTTAATGTTTTTAAAACACGGTGTTATATTTCATCATCTGTATCAATTCATGGTTCATATTATGTGTAAGCGAATTCAAAATTCAAACGTAAAGAAAGCGCTATAAACGTTAGGTTAACCTAAGGTCTACTTTGATAATACTAACAGTATTGTTAAGTAAAAATAACAAAATTAAATAAATTAGCGGGCAGGTAAAAGTGTGGACAGGAGGGGGGGAGGTTCGTTAAGGTTTAATTAAATCGTCCTCGGCGGCCTCTCGCGTTTTAATTCCACCGTTATTAACGCTGTTAAAAAGTGAGCATGCCGAATTGGGCAATGCATAGAGATTTCTAGTCTTGTTTGTTTTATAAAGTATATATTTTAAAATACTACTCGCTTAGTTGTTAAATTTTAAATTGGTTACACTTTAATATGTTTTAACTTATAACTTGAATACACTTGTCATGGTTTCATAAAATCGATGAGCCTCTAGAAATATTCTAAGTAGATTGTTGATATAGTGAATATCAACAATCTACTTAGAATATTACAGAATTGGATATTTGTAACCTGTAATTACAAAGGCAATAACAGCCAAAGACTAAAAAGTTAATTCGGTTCTAGAAGCTATAAGTTTTAAGAAAATACCTCTACTGTAATCTGTAGTTGTATTTTGTATAATTTTATAAGACTTGTACAATGTTACTATAAAATATGCTTATATTATAAGGTAAGAGTATAAATTAAACTCTAACTATGCTCATTTATAAACATTAGTAAGAAAAACTAAATTTACATTTACCATAATCGTTATAAATGAAATTCAGAGCTCTGAATATATTTTTACTTTTACACTCTACTCCACTTTCCACTCTACAGTTTTCCAATTCTAAAACGCGGACGAGTGGTCGCGGCTTTTCCGGCGAGCGGCTCTAACGATAAGACGACACCCTCAGCTTGTCTGAATCTCACTGTCTTGCTATTTAATAATAACCTTAAGTGTTGTTTCTAAAGACGTCTCCGAATTAATTTGTCAATACTTGATGTGAATGATCTTATGCAATAAATCTTTATACTAGGAGGAGAAGAACTATAAATTTTTTTCTGACGTCTCCAAACAACATCGACCAATTGTACAATTCACAGAAAACTAACTTGGACCCCTTTACTCAGTAAGAACGTGTAATAATCGTGTCAATGGTATTACGAAATAAATCATCAATGACAAAAAACAAAACGAAATTCGTAGGTGATTTCCTCACCGTCTGGCACTGGTTGGTCAAACAATTCGACGTATCCACACACCCAGGAAACAACTGGCTCAATATTGGATAGAACTAAGTCAGGCAAACCAAGACAGTATCGATGAGTCTGAACATGTGGAAGAGTATCCAGAAACATCAATGTGACGACGTGCCACGCAAATGGGCACGCTGCCCATTTTAATAAAAGAGTTAAAGATTTTTCCGTATAAAACCCACCACTGAGCTACTATAGAGTACAGTGCGTTAAAAATCTCAACTTTTCTTTCAAAAATTTCAACTTTTAACGAGAATGATATCTGTTCAAAATTGATTATCTTTTAGTTCTTAGTTTTTAGTTAGTTGTGTCGAGTTACTGGATTTCTTTATTTTTCACTTGATGCTTTCTATCAATCTTCTCAACGAGTAGTGTTTGCGTTAACCCATTGTCTCACAAAGAATATTCACTATCAACAAAAATGTCGAGGGAGATTTTCTTTACAAATTATCATAAAGTTGATTAACTGGGTGCCACATGATTGCTCTTGCAACCTCACTAGCGGGTGAGCTTCTTCTTCTTCTTCTTCAGTTTAAAATCTAACAGTCGTTGGGCGCTTGTTACGGGCCTATTGGAGTCGATATTACTTGTCGAGCATACATTAGAGCTGTCGCCTCCATACATTATTGAACATTAGGCTCTGATTTGCAGTGGACTGCATTTACCATGGTGAATATTCAGAAGAGTTGTTCGGTTAGATGCTAATGCAACTGAAATCCATCATCGCCCATCAATGGTTCAAATTCACTTGATGTCCGCCGCTCGACAACTGGGCGCTTTAGAAGGCACTTCCTGCCGCTCCCCAACGCTGTGTGGAACCCATAGATATGGTATATATTTTCCGTTAAAGACGTTTTGTAATAGTTTGATATGTAGATTGTGTTTATGTTATTTTATGTTCAGAAAACAAACAAATTTGACATGAAACTCTTCGATTAATATCGTCTATATAAGCTGTCGACAACTGTTCGGCTAAATTAGATTATACCATTTCAGATGTCATACATATTGGTCCGTTTATCGAATTAATTCATGATGCGGAATACCATGCCCCAAATTGACTTAACGAATTGCGAGAGACGAATGAGTAATATCGGTTGTCACTTAATGCTGCTTCTATAGTGTTTTTGTCAACAATTTCAACACCTGGGATTGTGTCTTACCAAATCATTTTGAGAGACGTAAGGCGCAAACCAAAAAGATTTCCTTGCCTTCATCGTAGCTTTCATAGACTTTTAATATCAATTTCTTCTGCTTGTAAAACATACAAAAGAAACTGAGCAAATATTTATAATAATAAAGATTTAGTTTAAGATAAAAATAAGTTTTCTGGGCCTTGTAAAGTTCTGGCATCTATTGGGATAACATTTAAAAAAAAATCATCATTTGGAAGGATTGTAATCGGGGTTTAGCAGCGACAGCCTGCCTTGTCCTTAATTATTGCATCGGCCACAAGATGGCGTTGAAAAATAATTTGAAATCTACAGCTAAAAAACAGTATTAAATTCTCACATGTCTCAAAAATATTCAGATATCGTTTAGTATGTATTTTGTTTATATTTTAGAATGTATATTTTAAAAACATCGTCTTCATAGTTGTCTTTATCCTTCAAGCTTAAAGTAAACTATCAACCGTCAGATGCTGTCAGTTGTCAGTCCAAAGAGCTAGTCTATATTCTTTAGTAAACCATAAATTTTGCTTAGGGCCAATTTACTTACTAGCAAGTTTAATTAACTGTAGGGTATAAGGTGCTAAGTCCATGCCGCATGATGTTTTTTATTAAAGAAATTGCTATTTTAACTGCAGTTTATGCAAGATTATACAAAACTGATCATAATTCTTGCAATATAGTTTCAATATGTGTCTCATAAGTGATGTGAATATTCGTGCAATGATTTCATGAATTCCTCATATTGAAGCACGCAGTTTTTGGACCTTTAATAATTTACATAAATAAACAATGACTGGATCGTCAATACCCGAGAGGGTAGCACAGATATATTATACTTATGGACTTTTTTGTTCATCTTATCCTGTAATTGCTATAACATTAGCACTTTCTGTTGTATTAATATGCTGGTAAGACCTTAGTAAATTACGTTTGTAGTAGTTATTGCATAGTAGCGAAGAAAGGTCATTGCCATTTCTATTCACTTGCAATAAATTCATTGTCAGTATTCCTTACAATGCCTGATGCACATATACTGTACTGAATAGTAAAATCATCTATATTCACTTTAAAAAGAAAACTTTCTGTAAACATTTTAACTTTTTCAGTTATCCTCTGTTGAATGTGCCTTTACCAGGGAATATACCAACTGTTGTTAGTGTTCCTTTAAATATTAATGAAAACAATATTGGTAACATGGAATGTATATCAAAATCATGTTTACTCTCAGGTGAGACTTGACTTAATAAAATTTGGTTCAATCATTGTTTTTATTTTATAAGGTGCATAACTAGTGAAATTTCAAACACGCTATATATCCTAGGCTGTGCAATCTGTTTTTTTAAGTATCTAAAATTACTGCTATGACTATCTGTTCCTACTCATCTATAATTGTATAACAGTAGGCACTGCCTTCTCTTTTATAATAATACATGTTTTATTTTTTAACAATACAAAAAGCTCTATTCTGTTGAAGGTTAGGAAAGAATGAAAGCACATGCTTGTCAGAAAGTTGATAGTGAATCTGCCCGATGCTCCATTCAGGGGTTGTGGTATTAACACATGTAAAATAAATACAATAGACTCATTTTACTGGCTTTAAAAAATAATAGTGGATATATTTTTATATAATGTAACTACTTTTGGTTCTAAAGAAGCATGTGAAGTGTTTCTAATGTATAGAAGTTAATTAAACCATTTGTTTCAGATACATTTATACATCTAGATGAATTGCGAAATAAAACACAAAAGCTTCCATATGTGTGGGCCAAAGAAACTCCTTTTCTATATGTTCAACAAATAGTAATGCGAATAGGTATTATTTCATACATTTATATTTTATGAGGGCAGAGGACTGATCAAATCCTTTCTCTTTAATCGTTAAAAAATACAAAATTTTAAAGGCAAAATTTTAAACTTTTGTCATTTAATTAATTTTTTATTTACCTATAATATTAATATTAATAACTACACACAAAATAGAACAATCTTACAATTTTGATATACTTATAAGGTATGAAATGTGGCAGAACCTGAAAATTATTGTAGTGCTTCCTTGAAAGTAAAACACAGTTTTAAAATAAATATTTTATACTGTAAATGTATACATAATTGTAGGTGTATCACCATGGAACAATAATCTCAAAATGTGGGATGCTTTTCGTGCACCATTACAAGAAGTTTTTAGACTGATTGAAACCATTCGAAACCATGAAGATCCCGAAACGTGAGTTTATATTTGTCAGTCACATTTTTAATAAGTTTTATGTCTTGATTATATATGTCAAATTGCAAGTGAGGTTTTTGTCTATACCCAGATTATAAAGCTGATGGGTTTTAACACATAAATATCAGGAACCTGAATGGGTTCAAATTGAAAAAATATTTATAGTATAGTATAGGAAAGGGCTATACAACTCTGTAAATAAAATATATTGTGAAAAATTGTATTTAATTTTAATATGTACTGAAAATCCACAGAAAGCAGGTAGTTAATGATTTTATTTCGGGCAAATAAACAATTGCTCAACTTTACTCAACACATTTGACATAAACACATACATATATAAATATCAAAAGAATGAGCACTTGTACGGATATTTATGCGCTATGCGACTGTTATATATATGCTATTGCATTTTTAAATATAATTTTCTAGCAATAGCGAAGTTAAAAAATATATGAAAAATTTATTTGAATCAACTTTTAATTTACCAATAATATTGTAATGTATATACGAGTAACCTTCAATTTAATTAATGTATCTTCTTGATGTTTTTCATGTTATAAACTTTCGCTTTTCGTTAATAGTAATGTATGGAAATTGTCAAGACTTAAGTCTGTAACTGTCTCCCTAATGTCAGCGTGCTGAAAGTAAAGAATACGTGTTTTATATGACTTCGGTCGAAAATTTATAAACAATCGATAAACAAATAACTATATGTTACTGACTTTATTTATTTAAGACATATTATCATATTTAAGTTGGCATTGATAGTTATTATAAAACTGGGCTTAGTAAAAATGTATTCGTATATTTTTCTTATCACTGGTTCTTAAAATCGGCGATAACCTTTTGTTCATTAGTCGTTCTGAACAATCGTAAATAAACTTGCTTTTATTTATGCTACTATGAAGCTTCATATTTCAGGAAGAAAACGATTGTAAATCATTGTTATCAAATTGATGGCATAAAGAAGTTAAGTAGTAAGGCAAGAATAGACAGAGTACTTCCTGAATACAACTGTCTGTTGCTTTCACCAGCAAACCTCTGGCAACAAAATCTCCAATCATTCTCATTAGATGCAAATATTGTGAACACAATTTATAATTATCAGGTAAGCTTTAAAAACGTACAACTATTTTGCGGACGTAACAAATTGTAGTAAGACATAATCGATCAAACAAATATTGTTTCTTATATTCTATTGGGAATTAAATTCAGAAACTCTGGAATAACAAATTTCAATTTGTTCATTTATTATTCGTACGTCGAATCGAATCATGAAATACAGTATCATTGGTATTCTTTTCAATTCCTCTATGCGTAGTTTAGTAAAATAATTCAAAAACTTAATGATGCCTTTGGACTTTAAAATAAGCAAGTTTTGCAATCCTAAATTGAATTGGTATGTGCAGTTTATGTACTTGACGTGGCCACATTTTAGTTTTTATACAGTTTTAGTACTTAAGTAGTATTAATTTATAATTCTTTCAGAATATCATCAAAGGAAAAGCGTCCATAGCGGAAATGGCATTCGGTATGCATCTGCGTGATACTGGAATAAAGCGATACCCATTAAGATCTCGTCCTCGAGTACTTCAATATGCTGTTACGATTTTCTACGAACAGATTGACCGGAGGTGGATGATAAATTCTATGTTACAGTGCTCCCCTATCCAATTACCGAGTTTTATCAACATGGTCTCAGCAATGTTTGTGCAAGATGATTTAACGGGTCATTTTTTTATCTTTGAACCTTTTGAGCCAAACAGTTTTTGTTATTCGATCTCTTTTAACTTTTATCGCTCATTGCGATAATATAAATATTGTCGTATTAACATACCTTTACACTAAATGAATGATAAAATGGTTTCGTATCTTTTGGTGAAGTTTCACTTGCGTCGGGGGAAATAATTTTTTTTTATCAACAAGCGAACATTGCGTAGTTATCATTCGGTATTTATATTGCTCCCAATAATCATTTCATGTTCTCATTTATCAGTAGAATGTAATGTTTATCTATTGTCATTTCAGCTTTATTACCTCTCTTGCGAACAAGTTAAGAGATATGTACCCGCTGTATCAAGATATGCCGCAGACTCCCACACATGAGGCCACTCTGATATATTACCCGGGCCAGTTTAACTATCACGAACTAGTACCGCTCTTAATATCACTCGTTGGAATATTTCTTTATGTATATTTCTCCGTGAGAAAGATAGAATTTATCAAATCTAAATTGGGCCTTGCGGCATGCTCCGTTCTCACAATCGCTGGAAGCCTTTCCATGTCTATGGGCATATGCTTCTACTGTGGATTTTCACTTAGCTTACAAGGCAAAGAGATTTTTCCCTATTTAGTAATTATCGTCGGTCTTGAAAATATACTAGTGTTAACGAAGAGTGTGACTTCGACCGACTCGAGGCTAGATGTGAAAATTCGTCTAGCGCAAGGCCTAAGCAAGGAAGGCTGGTCCATAACTAAGAATTTGCTCACAGAAATAACAATATTAACCGTCAGTCTGTTCACGTTTGTGCCTTTTATACAAGAGTTTTCAATATATATGATTGTCAGCCTTATTAGTGACTATTTTGTGCAGATGACATTTTTCGCCCCGATTCTAGTCATAGATGTGAGCCGAATGGAATATTTGCCGGAACAGAATAATAAATTACATTTAAAGGAATATTTTGGTGCTAGTTATGCGCTCAACTGGCGATACAGTAACGGCTATGAGGATAATAGTTTTTCGCCGCAAAGGATGACGAAGTCCAAGTCACACCCTCGATTGAATGGATTAGCGCAGAACAGTCCCACAGATGTTGTAGCGAAGAGAAACTCAAACCCGGGTATGGGCGAGAATCGAGTGCCTAAGCGAATACGGCTCGTGAACATGTGGGCGCGAACTAGATTCTTTCAAAGAGCGCTAATGGTATGGATGCTTGTATGGATATCCATGATCGTGTACAACTCCGGGGTCGTGGATTACTTTATTACGAAGATCGATAAGATAGACACGTCTACGGAGAGCAATAAAAAGATAAATAAAGAGCTTGAACCAAAAGAGTCGACTATTGTGAATAATAGTAGCAGCCATACGCTGGTCTTTTCGCCGCTTTTAGGCGTCATAGACGATGAAAAAAGTGTGTTCGACGAAAACGATACTATATATTTGAAGCATTCGCACTCTCGGCCTTGGTCTCGGTGAGTAGTAACTCTATAACATGGAGTGTGATAATATTCCTTATTACGCTATTAACACACCGTATAAATAAAATTAATATTGATAAATATAATCTTCTTTGCTGTAAATGATAATGAAATTTATTAGTATTTTCGTGCAATGTTGTTTGACGTTTATAAACGCAGATTTAAAAATTTAGTTACTATAAAAGTTTTGCAACATTTTTCATTCTGGCTCCGATTTTCCTTGCCTTTCTCGATACATGGACTAGCCACAACATTAATTTATTTTGAAGCAGCGATTGGTAAGAGTACGCCCCAGTCTAAACATAAGTCAATATTATGAATTAGGTTAATATTTTATTTTATTCGCGTGTCATTGAAAAAAGTTAGTGTATTTTATTATATAATTAATAAAATTAATTAAAAGAAAAGTGAAATGAGTATTACAAAGGTAAATAATTATGCTCGTTGATAAATGTTGCATTTAAAGTTATCGGTAGAATTCGATGGCCTTCACTACACAGTTAGCACAATAATGGCCATTATTAGTGCCTTATAAAAAAAATATTATACGTTGGTAATTAAAATATCTTATTTAGAATTATTATGTCAGTATTTAAGTATGCAAAATTAGGCTTTTCCAATAAATTTCTTGGAAATGGCACTTTACTAAGTTGGATATATTTCGTATATTTAATAAATATTTATTCGATTCTAGAAATTTGTGTAGGCTCCGATGACTAACGTTCGCTATGGCGTAGTCGGGTGAAATTTTAACTATCGCAGTAATAAATACTTTGGACACGCAGATAAACCTGTTTAAGCAACAAAAAATGCTCGTTAGACCGTTAATCAGTTATTCATAATAATTGTGTCGCCGCCATTTTTGTTGTATTTTGTTATTGATATTATTCTTATCAGTGACGAAGGTGATCGGTCTTCCAAACTTTTTATTCCTAGTAACTTAGCCGATGTAAACGTATTAATATTTAAATTTTGTAATCTACACCACGGGAAAAAAGATCCCTTAAATTAACTCATACACGGTTATATATTTATTCATATGAGAATTACTATAAGAAAACGAAGTGTATTGTCTTTCGCTTATATAACTTTATAATTTTTTTTAGATTAAATTCGTACCATTGGTCGGCGATTTTATCACAATACAACGAGACATTGGCTGGGAAGTATCTTGTGCTTTTACCACCGACATTGGTGAGCCATAGGGTTAGCCCGGAGGTAGCGGCTGGAGTTCGACATCCGGAAGAAAAAGATCCACCGCCTCTACGATGGCAGGCTTTGGCAGCTGCATTAGACCCTATCGACACGCTGCCTGGTAAGATTTACACAATATTGTCAGAAGTGCTCTAGCCAACTTAAACGCGAATTTTTTGAATTATAATGACCGATGGCCACGCTTTCTCGAAACGTACGCATGAAAAATGTTTAAAAAAAATATTTATAATATTTCGTTTCTGTCTATTTATTTAATAATAATATATTATTATAAAAAATATTTATAATGGGTACTTATTCAATATTTATTATTATGTGCTAAATGAAGCTATTATAACAATTTACGAGAGCAAAACATTCTTAAACTAAGCAAATAAACTTTAAGGAAGTTAGTAGACATTACCGGTCATAGAAAAAGTAAATAAATATATTATTTATTATTAATTTACAATTTTCTAGATGATAATTATATAAAAGTAGAGTACGACGTTTAACGCAAGTTGCGCTCTGTACCACTAATCTAAGGCAAGAGACCAAAATATTCGTTGTCACTACCTATAATCTGACCAGTTAGTATTAAACAATAAAGATAATATTTATGAAAAACTTTTACAATAAGCTGTAGTTAAAAGGAACCGGCTTTTAAGGTTAAATATGTCAGTGCCAGGAGGTTCTACCAATAACAAAAAAAACAAACATTTAAATTGGATTACATTCTATAAGCTATTAGCACAGTGAAAGTATTTAAGGAATGAAATATTAATAAATCAATATACATCTTTCAGTTTCGAAATATGTAGGACTTTAAAATAGCCTTGTTTAAATCGTTGGGCATAAGTCGTGATGCATAACAATATTTATGAACTTTGTTATAAAGAATGGCTCAGGGTATGTCAAATTGTATAGCAGTAACTAACTGTGTGTCTGCATTTGCTTTATTTAAAATTACCTGTCTCAAATATAATTTATAAAGTTTAATGTTACCTGTATGAGTTTATCTTTATGATGGGAAATGAATAATTGAATACAAAGCTACCTATGGTAAATGTCGGACCACAGCAATTGAGTTTCAATCCTGATTTTACTACGTTATAATAAAATACAAATAGTCATAAAGTTATTTATTTTTCTAGAATTTGACCTGATAGACGGCAAAGGTCAGCAACAGTGGGGTAAAGGTTCCGAACTACCCATATATCCAACAACACCTATGGAGATACTTTTGCTGACCATACTTTGCACAATAAGTATAGTTGTCATAGCGTATATGATGGTTGTCTTATATAGGTAAGTTTTCCCCCTTTCTCATAAAAATTCAAATAATTGTATGTTTTATTTATTATATATAGTATATATACATATATACACCGTTATAATTAAATATAAAAAATATATAATATTATATATAATATTATATTTTTTCGATATCAGTTCATTTTTTTTCAGTGAAAATAAATAATTATTTTCTATCAATTCATCTACATAAGTTTTATTTGATCTACTTTGACTAAAGTGTTATTTGATCGATCATACTATGTCGTAAGTAAATTGCGCTCACATTAAAATGTATATTTTGTAAAAGAGTGACGGCTCACTGTCTTGACTGGTTTTCATAGACTCTACATAAGTTTGATAAAGTATTAAAATAACAATCGATCAAATAACACTTTAAGTCTTCTTCAATTCTTAAGTTAATTTCCACATTTGTTAAATAAATATTTGCTGTTTCAGGTGTATTTGTTCTCGACACTATGCTGAATGGCGTGCATCTTGGAGTGAAGACGAAGAGTATAGGAAAATTATCGCCAAGCAGCCTGCTGTCCAGGTGATTATAGTATTTTATTGAAAAAAATATTAATAAATTTAAATAATGTTTAGCGTAAAATTCACAATGTCATTCTAATGTTGGTGTTAAGTATGAAGATGTATTGCACTTTGTACCAACTTTGATGGTATTAACAAATGTATTACATTACGTTACACGACTCGTATTTGAACTTATTTGAAAAATCAATATGATGTGCTTTTTAATATAAAAAATGTAACAGAATACTTGGAGTGTTTACATTGACAACGGTTTACGGTACACGTATTTCTAAAATACAACATTAAATCTCATAATTTTCTCATAAAATAAGTTACATGAAAATAAAATTTAATTGCCAAATCATAGAGTTACATTATATGATAAACAAAACAATACTACTTTGATATCATAAAATAATGAGTGGCCACAACAATTGTAAACTCAAAAAAACGCCTAAAAGATTTTCATTCCGAATTTTGACTTTTCCATCCATGCATTTGTTATAAAATATTCCAAACATTTACAATGAAAACGTAAATATGTGGATTATAAATGTAAATTAATTTATTTTTTATAAAATTATATTAATTAAGTGTTCAAGGTATTTTATTGTTTTTGATATACCCTATAATCATTTGCGTTATTCAAGGTAAAATTGTATAAAAACAATGAATAGATTTAATATAATTAATTTCTAAGAATAACTGATAATTTGTTGTTGTAATATCTTTTGGTATCTCTTGTCCTGTAAACTTGTTATATACATTAATTAATTATTGTTATAATAAATTGTTTTGAAACAAGTTACTAGCTTCTTCTAGTTCGTAAGATCATAGAAAAGGGAGGCAAAATAAACTTTTTCAAATTAGAAGGATACATAAATGTGACATTTTGAGTTGAATTCATGGCTCCTTAGAAGTTGGTAAGGTTGGCAAAGAAGTCGTTATTAGCATCTCCAAGACTTTTCTGTCTGTACTGATATTATTTCAAGGTCACATATTACATCATATATTTGCACCCTTCTTT
Source organism: Pontia daplidice (assembly GCA_963693355.1). Taxonomy (NCBI): domain Eukaryota; kingdom Metazoa; phylum Arthropoda; class Insecta; order Lepidoptera; family Pieridae; genus Pontia; species Pontia daplidice. The sequence continues at coordinate 5,469,926 of CAVNZL010000001.1, forward strand.
ATATCTTCAAAATTATAATATATATTCTCGTAATTTTATTTATATACATTTTATGGTTAATACGCAGGATTAGAGATTATCCTTAATTTTATGTTATTATAAAATCATTTTAACGATTTCAGTTAGTTATGGAAGCTGTGCCTTTGGTAGTAGCTGGCCACAGCCAAGAGGTGGAATGCATCGTGACCGATGGAGAGAAAATTGTTAGTTCGTGTTTGCAAGGGAACATAAAAATTTGGGATTCGTTAAACGGTGAAATTATTACCTCAATAGATCGTAGCGCGTAAGTAATTTTGTGACCTAAAGTATCTTTATAAGTGAATGTTATGATGATCTATGCAAGAAGCTTTGATACCGCTTTAAGTGAATATTTTGGATAATCCTGCAAACGTCACTAGAAAAAAATATTTATATTAATGCTAATTTCGAGTGTTATCTGAACGCATAAAAAACTAAAACCTTGTATTATAATAGTGAATATTTTCAAATGTAAAAATCTTAATTTTATCGTGTTTCAGCTATTTCAAGATGGAAATGGAGTTATACGAGAAAGCACACTCCAAGAATGTTCCAGAAAATTCAGATTGCCATGACACAAATACATTTGAAGGTAGTATTTTCTCAATTTCTAGACCCTATTTTAAACAAACTTAAAGCATATTTTACTGAGTTTTATCTGTATTAATTAAAAATATATTTTGATAGTCTTTTTGACGTACAAATTTTGAAAACAGAACACTAAGCCGTCAGCTCTTAAATATTTGAATTAATCACTTTGTTATTCTGGTGTGCCATTTGAATAATTAGACAGATTAATCTAATTGTTGGAGACTTGATTGGTTTGCATAAAGTTTTCGGGCCCTATTCCAGAAACTCAAACTAAAATCTAATTTTAAGCTAATGGCTGTATTAATATTAATATACTAGCTGATCCGGCAAACGTTGTTTTGCCATACATGTGATTTCAATTTTCAATTAATAAATAAAAAATAAGGGTTGATCGTAGAAGGGTGAAAATTAGGATTGTATGTATTTTTGTATGTTGTATCATAAAAAAATAGAAACTAAAAATTTTGTCTAAAAAATAAAATTTAGGGGTGGAGTACCCTTAATATTTAGGGGGATGAAAAATAGATGTTGGCCGATTCCCAGACCTACTCAATACGCTCACAAAGTTTCATGAGAATCGGTCAAGCCGTTTCGGAGGAGTTCAAGTTCGAACCCTGTGACACGAGAATTTCATATAATATTGGGAATCTAAACCATTCCCAGATCCCCTTGAACACACACAAAAAATTTCATCAAAATCGGTCCAGTCGTTTGAGAGAAGTTCAGTGACATACACACTCACAGAAGAATTATATATATAAAGATTTGTCAATATCAAAGATGGTCGCTCTGATCTGAGCCATTTATTGAAACAAAACAAAAGATTTTCATAATTATATTAATAATATATTAGCAGATTTAAAAGACGATCGTAGAGTGAATTTTTATAAAATACGTTTTATTGTAAGTTGGCAAAAATCGTCGCCTACTAAAATTTAATTAGATTTAAGAGGGCATATTTCAGTGCGAGAAAATCCAAAAGCCGGCCGCTTCTATCTATTTTATTCGATGTATACCAATAACATTTTCCGTTACAGAGATTCGTGAAATTGAAGCAATTCAAAGGCCTGAGGTAAGTGTTATATATTCCGGTGATACTGAACTTATTTGACTTTTATTGACATTGCTCTGTGACATCTTTACAGATTCGACTACGCAGAGGCTGTCTCAATAATCACTTGAGTAATATAAAGTTTCAGTCGAATCAGAAAAATCCGCCCTCGTGCCTTTCAGTTGCCGAAAACACAAAATACTTATTTGCTAAGACTTATAGGTAAGAAATACATTGGATTACGTTGGATGTTTTATGTTGTTTTCTATCAGTATACAATAGATTTTTTTTACAACGGGCAGCAGGTTAAGTGTTCTTAACTGGTAACACCGCTCACAATGACTGTGGGCTCGCAAATCATAAACACCGAGCTAGACAGAGAAATTTTGCATGTAACCTAAACCGCTAAACCGATTTGAATGGTACAAATTTTGTAATAAAAAACAGGATATTCCTCCCTTAAGGGCCGGCAACGCAAATAGAGTGGATGGTTATGGGCGGCGATTTGTTACCACGTAGGCCAACCTCAATTTCGTTTTTCCGCCTATTAAAACTACTATAAACACAATCGGAGCTCTGTAGAGCAGAGATAAAAATATTCCAAAAACGTGGAAAGATCAAAACAAAAACTGTAAAATACAGTAAATTTTACGAGTTACCCAATTTGAACGTTGATTTCAGTATTCAGTGACCATCATTCTCGCACAAATAAACTTAAACGTATTAAATATTTGATCGCTTTAAATCCTTCATAAAGGTGATTTGATTTTCAGAGACCTTTATTGCTCAGACGAACGTGATATTTATGAGAAAGAAATTATGGACCTAAATAAATTAAATGTAAATAAAGAACTAAGTGCAATTAATGACAGTGATAAAAATGAATTGTTGAGAAGTAATCACGACAAAGTGCGGAGGAATCGTAGTGTTGATATGAATGGAGAAGATTGGAAAGGGAAAGCTATAAGGGAGTCGCCCGTGTGGTGCTTGGACTATTGTAACGATCTTATTATCTTGGGCTGTGCTGATGGGAGATTAGAGTTTTGGGAAGCAACTTCAGGAAAGTTAAAGGTACGTAAATAAAAATAACTCTTCAGAATAACGTTGTCTCTTATTAATGAATAGAATTTTTGACGACCCTGTTGTCGCCAAGTCAGCAGAACAGAGGGTAGATTGAGTGGTGTTTATTTGCTGTGGTTGTTATATTTAAAAAATTCAGTTTATGATTTGCTTTACCACCTATATCTCCAATGTTTAGTTAAAATTATTTAATTAAATTAAAAAATAATTACAAACAATCTTGCGTCTCAGTTTTATTATACCCTTTAACTAAGTACTCTGTCGTTTCTTTTTACGCAGTCCAGTTTAAGTTAAAAGGTATTTATATATTATAAAGAAAGCCTTACAGTAGATAAATAAATGATTAAACTGCGAAATTAAAATTTTATAAATTTAAATAGAACTCCTTGACAGGAGTGGTTTGTAGTTTTAAGGACGATTGCTCTCATTTAAATTAAAAGTTATCAATATATTAGGTTGGGGAAAAAGAAATCCATTATTTTTACGTGAACTTCAAGACTTTATTTAACATGTTTTGCATTGTCCGATTTAGGTCAAATATGCACCATTTTGTTCTATAATTTGTTGCCATTTTAATGGTAGCTTCATTATGCCTCTCTCATAAAAGTCTTGGTCCTTATTAGCGAAAAACTCCAGCAAAAGGGACTAACGGCCAGAAAGGTTCTGCTTTGCGTTTGGTGGGATTGGAAAGGAATCATTTATTACGAGTTGCTTCCATATGGCCAAACATTAAATTCAGACATCTATTGTCAACAACTGGACCGTCTGAAGCGAGCAATTGACCAGAAACGGCCAGAATTGGCCAACAGAAGAGGTGTCGTGTTCCATCAGGACAACGCCAGGCCACACACTTCTATAGTGACTCGTCAGAAACTCCAGGAGCTTGGTTGGGAAGTTTTGATGCATCCACCATACAGTCCGGACCTCGCACCAAGCGATTACCATCTTTTTCTTGCATTGCAAAACTTTTTTAGTGATAAGAAATTGGCATCAAGGGAAGAGTGTGAAAATCAATTGCTGGAGTTTTTCGCTAATAAGGACCAAGACTTTTATGAAAGAGGCATAATGAAGCTACCATTAAAATGGCAACAAATTATAGAACAAAATGGTGCATATTTGACCTAAATCGGACAATGCAAAACATGTTAAATAAAGTCTTGAAGTTCACGTAAAAATAATGGATTTCTTTTTCCCCAACCTATTATTATAATATGTTTCGATTATATTTCCCAATTTGAGTTTATTACCAGCTGCCAAAAGAGGTATTTACGAACAAATAAGACTTAGGGACCTTCAAAAAAAGAGCGTATAGACATCTTAAAGGCCGGCAACGCACTTGCGAGTGTCCATGGGCGACGGTATCACTTACGATCCCATGAGCATCCTGCCCGTTGGCCCCCTATATCATATAAAAATAATGTTTTCAGTGTGTTTGGTGGTGTATGGAGAAGAGGCCGGGTGGTACTGGCGTCACCCACGTGAAGGCCTTAGGGGGTGGCAGGCGAATTTGCGTCGCGCTTCTTACAGGACATCTGTCCTTGTTCCGGCTCGACGCTTACAACAGCACCTCCGGAGCCCAGGTTGACTGGCGATTTAGTACCGCACATAGAAGAAGTATGTAATTATATTTGATATGTGAAAATATTTTGTATTGTTCGAAAAATAATAATTTAGTATCTACCAATTGTGAACCTAAAAAAAAATATTTGCGCCGTCTCTTCAGCCATTAGGCTGAGAGGTCAAATAATTGGCTTATTATTTGAATGCAATCTAACTTGTTCAAAAATGAAGAATATTTTATTGTATAATCTAAAGTTGCTTGGGTGGAAAATTACCTTTGGTTTTAAAAATTGCATTTAACAATTATGTCCTCTTTCAGCACATAAGAGGACAGGATCTGCGGATTCTCTACGTAGCGCACAAGCCATAGAGGACGAAAGAGCCCGTGGACGCATGACTTTCTCATACGAAGTGGAAACCAGTGACAATGAAGGTAACAATAAAATAGAGTAATTGTATTTTTAAAATTTTCTCTTATAGCATTACATTTTTTTAAACATGGTGTACGCTGTATTTATATTTGGTTTTATTAATATATAAAGAGAACGATTTATTTTAAACATTGTTTATTTAAGACAGAGACACATGTCAATTGTTCGTTTTTAATTCTTCTGTAAAATAATTTATTTAATTTTAATGTATTAATTTTTTGTGTCAAAAGCAGCTTCCTTTAGGTCAGTTATTTTTATTTTATTATTTATTTTAAATTAATATTTTATAACAAAATATACACTATTTTGTTATAAAATAAATGTATTAACTTTCAGAAAGACAAACAACCCAGCCTCTTTATTAATTACAAACTTTATTATAACTATATGTACCAATGAAGAATTGAAGTATTTTGAATAAATATTCTTAATGATTTATTATTTATTTTCAGAGGTTGTCTGCGTTCGGGTCGCACATTGTCGGCCTCATCAACAACCAATAACAGAACTGCACGCTGAAGGCGGTCGCGTACTCACTGGCGGACAGGATCACGTCTTAAAGGTTAATAAGCTTATGTACAAACAGATGTATTTGACTAGAGATTAAATTGGTTGAATTTATGAATTAAAAGATTTTATTAATATTCAGTCAATTGGTAAACAACATATTTATAACACCCAGACATAGCCTACTAACTATGCTCTTCACAAATGTTGACCATACCGGACAACGAATCTGAGACCTTATTTGCATTAAGGCTTGGTAACCGTTGCGCCAACGGGGCGAGAAATCTCTTAATGTAATTGTAATTTTGCCCCGTTTAGGTGTTTTCAAGCGATCTTAGGCAGCTATTTACATTACATGGTCATTGCGGGCCGATCACGAGTTGTTTTATTGACCACGCAACACCAACCATCGCTGGCAGTGGCTCGCAAGATGGATTGCTTTGCGTCTGGGATTTGCACACAGGTCAGTTCCTCAATTTCTAATCGAATTCAAAAAATGAGGAGGTTCGTTGTAATGATTGCTTTTTTTAAATTAATTATCCCAAGGGTAACGATGATGGCTTTTCAGTGAAATCGAGGGGATCCCTAAATAAATAAAATTCGTAGTCCTTATTTCAAGTCGGTGCCTTCTATATTTTATCATAGAAAATACAAAGATCGTTTGTGGGATAAAACCGCCGCTACAACAAATAGTTAAATAACTATTATAAGAATAATCTTAAAGTTAAAACTATAAAGTTTATATAATATAACCAAAGAAATAATTACACGAAATTACATACCTGTTATCAATTCATAGCATGTGATACAATTGTAATAAAGGCTCCCCAAGATTTGTTGATACCAAATAAATTTATGTACGCAGGTGCCTGCCTATATAGTATGCAGGCGCACGATGGAGCAGTGACGTCACTAGCGTATACGGCTTCGTACGTGGTATCAGCCGGCGCGGACGAGCGTCTCTGCATATGGGACCGATTTCAGGGGCATATGCTTAACTCAGTACATATAGTAAGTTGTTTTTTATAAATAAATCAGTATGTCAGCGGTAGGCTTTAAAAAAAAAATACGATTACAAAAAAAAAAATGGTGCAAAAGTTAGGACGCTATTTGGTTCAGTTGCAATTTCTTTTTACAAGTATTGCTCAATAATCTTTATATATATAATTCTTCTGTGAGGGTGTATGTCACTGAACTTCTTTCAAACTGGACTGGACTGGACCGATTTTGATGAAATTTTTTGTGTGTGTTCAAGGGGATCTGGGAATGGCTTAGATTCACAATATTATATAAAATTCTCGTGTCACGGGGTCACAACTTGAACTCCTCCGAAACGGCTTGACCGATTCTCATGAAACTTTGTGAGCGTATTGAGTAGGTCATCCCCCTAAATATTAAGGGTAGTCCACCCCAAATTTTATTTTTTATTTTTTACACAAAATTTTTAGTTTCTATTTTTTTAAATACATACAATCCTAAATTTTCACCCTTCTACGATCAACCCTTATTAATTGAAAACCCTTTTAAACCCTTTTATTTATTAATTGAAAATTGAAATCACGTTTGCCGGATAAGCTAGTATACATATATTTGTTCAAATTTTTATACTGAATTTGATTGACAGATAATTAATTTTTGTCTTGAAAGCACAGTCAGCAGCAGATTTCCGTATTTGATGTTTCAGGGTCTGAACTACATGAGTCGAATGCTGCCGCTAACTCACACGCTTCTTGTGATGGGCGACAAAAATGGACTCACCGCCTACGATCTGAGCAGTGGTGAAGTTATACGACGAGTTTTGTTTGGTAAATATAAAATATATAAGCAATGTAAAATTAAAAAAAGTAAAGTAGTAAAAGCTGGACAATGGTGCTGGTTTCAATAGTATAAATTGTACGTTCAATTTCACCTAAAGTACTCGGCTGACGTCATAACAGTACAAGCACATTTTGGCGGAGACGAAGCAGTACATAAAAGAATCATATTTATATGGGCACCTTATACCATTTGGGTCCCTTTGCTATTCTGATAGATATATAGATCTATAGATATATATAATATTTATTGATATCGTCAAAATTCAGTAGCTTTTGCGTGATACAAACATACGTATAAAGCCCATAATATATCGTGCCACTTTAAATGAATATTTTTCTTTTCAGGGCAGAGCGATGGTTGTATTTTCGTACGACAAATATTACCTTTGAAAGATGCGATCGTGTGTGATTACGCGAACCAACTGCGCATTGTAAAGTTCCCTCTCGTATCACGACTTGATATGAAGAATGAATAATTGTCATGACATTTCTATTTGCCTTTTAACAAATTGAAACAATTTTAACACATGAAATCTTCATGCTTAGCAAATGCAAAATAATTTGATTATTTTGTATGTAAGGTTTGAGACATACCAAAATATGTATGGTTATATATAGCCACAATCTTTTAATGAAATTAATATGTTCATTTTATATTCATGAAGCAATTAGTGATGCACTTCCGTTTGAGGTTATTTATAAGCATCGATAGAACACGCAATAAAATCCTTGAGATTTTTATTTTTACATAGTCAAAACTATAAGTGATGGTTGTTAACATAGATTATCTTATAATCCTCAATGCTTTAACACATTAATTTACAATACGGCGTGGGAATTGTAGTATTCTAAGAACTTAGTATAAGTAATTTATTCTCACATATTCCCGCTTTCAATATATTAAAGTTTATAAGACATATTTTTAATAAACGTTTTGTTACATGAAACTCTTTTATTTTTAACAATTTCAGTATGCTCAGTTTACTGGTAAAACCTAAGACATTTTTTTTCTTCATTTATAATATGAATATAAAGTCAATATTACATACATTTATATATGTGTATGTATGGGTCCCGAATAGAAGTCACACACAAACACAAAGTACAATCCCATGAACTACAATTCTTCAAATAACAACTCAAGCTAATGCTATGTGTGAGCTATTACCAACTTTGTGCCAATTTTCATTAAAATATATGTACCAATAATAATATAATTCAACAACAAAAATATAAATTAATTTACATATACCATGCAAAAGGGCAGTTACTGCTTAAAGAAATTATAGACCACACTAAGTAACGAAATTAAGACCCTCAGTTAAAATTTAAATAAATATAATGTATATAATTATGTATATTCCTTTAATCTTTTTCGTTTAAACTTGATCTTGGCATAAATTCCTTAAAATCAGTTAAGTGGTTTGGATTTCTCATAAAAATAATCTATAGACCTTACTGTTACCGACCACAAACTTGTGTATCTATACCTATAAATTTCATTTAAATCGTTTTAGTTGTCCAGGCGTGATTGCACACACACACATAATTTGTCGTTATTTCGACCTATGGCAGCGTTGAGCTATACACTTTAATTTTATTTGACCTTTTCAAATAAATGAACTATTCTGTTATTTTAGTATTTTAATTATTTTTCTGTGAAGTTGATTGTCGAGTGCTGGCATTTGGCAAACGTCACTCGTCAGCCGATCACCGAAGCATCGAATGACGAATACTAAAACTTAATAAGTCTGTGGTTTGACTAGAGTGTGGTCGTGTCCTCGGTTTTGTGGAAAAATTGGCTGAAACTTTAATTACTTAGTTAAATTTAATTTGACTAATTATATCCTATTTTATGTATATTGAATTTTTTTTTCCTTAAACTAACAAAACTTAAAATGGCCGAGTGAGTATTTGAAATATTATTTTGTATCTGATAAATTATGTTAAGTAGCATGACTTTTAATTTTTACTAGTAAATAGTCACTACTTGTATTAAAATTGTATATCAATTAGTTCCTGTAAAAGTAATAAATGTATAAACTATTATCACAAAAAATGTTATAAAAAATAATAAGGAACATATTGCATTTTGATAACCAATATATTTTTATATTTTATTTCGACTAAATACTATATATTTTGACTACGTGAGCGTGACATATTATTTCTGTTGTGATAGGCACAAGAATTAATAGAGCATCTTTAGGTCCTCAAAAAATATTGTCAAGATTCAACTCATGTAACCCTGTAATCTTAACATGGTACACACAGGTTAAGATTTCAAGGCAGTTTAGAACTAGAAATTCTCATATTAGTTTTTGTTTTAATCAATATTTAGTTGCTCTACTACTTAAATAAAAGCCGTGTAAAATTCATGGTTTTACATAGAAGGAAAATATGGGTTATGTGTATATTAGCAGGAAGGTTACTTGAAGGTTAATTAACTTAACTATTCCTTAACTAATCTTTTAACTATCAATAAGTGTAATGATTCATTATTATTACTAATTTGCAACAATTAAACAATTTCAATTATTAATAAAAATTAATTAAATGTATCATTCATTAAATAATAAGCACAAAGTCACTAGAAACTTTTTAACAAGAATGCATCCTTTATACCTGCAGAATTCAATTCAAAATTGTATATCCTATAAGGATGTATATATTTTTATTAATTTCTTATTCTTCTAATTTGACTATATTCAATATAACCTATGAAATACTATTAAATGTGTTGGTACAAAATTGATTTATGACACTCAAGAAAAATATAGCACATATCTATTATTAACTTCTTTTACATATTAAAATATTGCAAATTTGAGAGATACTTTAAAAAATTACGGCAAAGTTATTTTTTAAACTTTACAGAGGTAAAGCTGACATTGCCCTCATCGGTTTAGCTGTTATGGGTCAAAACCTTATTTTAAACATGGATTCAAAAGGTTTTGTTGTATGTGCATACAACAGGACTGTAGAGAAAGTAAGTTAATGCAAGGCTTTTTTTAAATATAAAACAGGTGGCAAACTGCTCATGGCTCAAGGGAACTCACAGTTCCCTGTCTGTTATTCAGTAATTGGTACACTCTTTTCTTTAGGATGTCAACATACAGTTAAAACACAAAACTAAATAAATAAAAATGCCAGTATCCCCAATCTCTAGTCATACAATATATAGTGTTAATAGTTACATTAAAGCTACTTAGTTATTTGATTTTGCCTACCTTCCTTGTTCAGCCTGTCATTCTTTGTAAAACTTTTAATTATTTTCCCCTGGCCTTCCTATTCTGCTTTTACCAATTGGGGTTCAAAATGAACAAAATGGGGAGGCCAATTTTTTTCATTTTGATAAATGTCCTGCCCATCTCCATTTACTTTGCCAACCGGAAAGGTCTTTCATGAAACAAAATTTATTATCATTTCAACTTAAGTGTTAATTAGGCGAGTTTTGATTGCTTTCATTTATTCAGGTGGATCAATTTCTGGCAAATGAGGCTGCTGGAACAAAAATAATTGGTGCTAAATCTTTAGAGGATATGGTGGCAAAACTTAAGAAACCAAGAAAAGTTATGTTGCTTGTAAAAGGTACTTGTTGTCGTTATATAAATTTTACGTAAATTTTATGAAGTTATAGACTTCTAACTGAATGAGTCGTAAAGAAACAAGAGCCTTGAAACATGAGTATTAGTACTTCAAAAAAACAATATATTGGAGGTCAAATGAAAGGCATTTGTAGACATTGAACTCAACATTAAATATACTTATTAAGTGAAATTTGATTAAGTAAGCATAACATTATTTCAAATAGGCTCTGCATTAGAAACTTGTGTAACAATATGTTTCTCTTTTCATATTAAGTACATTTATTTGTATTAGATACTATTTTATATTTTTAGTGCAGCACTTATTTCAGCCTTTGTCTCATTTTAATAGCCACAATTTTACAGTAAGTTTATCCAATAAAGGCACTTAAATATTGCTTTCTCTTCCTGCAGCTGGTTTTGCAGTTGATGAATTTGTGAAGAAATTGGTTCCGTTACTAGAAAAAGGAGACATTATTATTGATGGAGGAAATTCACAATATACTGACACCCAGCGATGGTGTAAAGAGTTGGAATCCACAGGAATCTATTATATTGGCATGGGTGTATGTAACTTTTTTATTGTTAATATATTTTACTTGATTACAAATTCAACTAATGCGTCGTATTGACCTGTGAGTAGTTGTAGTTTTTAAACAAATTTGACTTAAGCAGACTTCAATTACTTTGTAAACTCATCTCACTGTTATTGTTTCAATTGCCTAATTTTTTTTTAACTTTAAAGGTAAGCGGTGGAGAAGATGGTGCCCGGTACGGACCGTCTTTGATGCCTGGAGGTCATCCTGAAGCCTGGCCACACGTCAAACCAATCTTTCAAGTAATATCACGTTTCTAAGTTATTCCATAGAATATAGGCAGATTTATCATTAACAAACTATTGTTAATATCTTTCTTTCTATCTTCTTTTTACATTTTCTTTATAATTTTGTTTTAAAAATGTGAATGTTTTTTGGAAATCTTTTGTCTCATTGGCATTCATTTATTAGAACTAAGTTTTAAACATAGTATTTCCAGTGTAACACCAAATCTTGTTATTATAAATAAACTAAAACATGTCTTTAAGGCATTCCACTTGTATTATTCAAGTAACTTCAAATTGTTATTAAAAATCAGTTGTTATACAACTAATTCTATTTTTTAATTTTAGGCAATCTGTGCCAAAGCAAATAATGAGCCATGCTGTGATTGGGTTGGCAAGAATGGAGCTGGACATTTTGTGAAGATGGTCCATAATGGTATTGAATATGGTGACATGCAGCTTATTTGCGAAGCCTACAATGTAATGAAAGATATTTTAGGTATGTGTGTAATTAATTTTTAGCACTACTATGATAATATTTAAATATTCTGAGGTGTTCACTTATTATTGTTTTTAGGTATTGACCAGAAAGAGATGGCTGAAGTTTTTGAAGAATGGAACAAAGGAGAGCTTGACTCTTTCTTAATTGAAATTACTAGTGATATACTGAAATTCAAAGACAATGATGGTAAGTGATATTTTTATAAAACAGGGGGAAAACGGACAAGAGGCTCAGGTGTAAAGAGACGTAACAAAATAAAAATAATAATAAATAACAAAATAAATGTATTGTAAAAGTGGCGCAAATTTTAAAAAAAAATTAATTATGCCAATGTTTTTGTAATGCTAGTCCATCTTCACCAAATGGTAATAGTGGAGATCCTCGCTTTACAGATCATCCCCTTGGAGATGGGTTTCTTATGTAACTATGGAAATTTGCAGGCTCCTACTTGTTGCCCAAGATTCGTGACACCGCAGGACAAAAGGGAACTGGAAAATGGACTGGCATCAGTGCTTTGGAGTATGGCGTTCCTGTCACACTAATTGGGGAAGCTGTCTTCGCTAGATGCCTATCTGCCTTAAAAGGTATCATCAATGATTATATTTATTATGATATTTTACTATGTACTGAATGTTTGGTAATTATTATTTCCGAAATATAACAGAATAAATTTAGCCTTTGAAGTAATTTCATATCACAAGGCTACTTGTCACATTTAACAAGTATATTATTATTTTTAACTTGGACATAACTTTGTACCAACCTTTAAAAACATGATTATAATGAAACATGCAAAAACTTATAAAAAAATTAAATTTAGGTCAGTTTACGAAAATTAATTTGCATTATTTAGATGAGCGTGTGAAGGCCAGCAAAGTGCTGCCAGGTCCTTCAGGCAAGTTCACTGGGGATAAGAAAGCATTCCTTGAACATCTACGTAAAGCACTCTTCGCTAGCAAGATTATATCCTATGCCCAAGGCTTCATGCTGCTTCGGGAAGCTGAAAAGGTACCACTCAATTTCCTTTAAATATTTCAAGACTAGCTCTTATGGTCTTTTGATAAACTAAAACAAAATGTAAATAATTTCAATTTTATTTCCATAATTTTGTATGATTAAAAATTATAAGTATCTTTTTGTGTTTTGTCTTAGGCTAATTCATGGAGTCTGAATTATGGAAGTATAGCATTGATGTGGCGTGGAGGCTGCATCATCAGGAGTGTATTCCTTGGGAACATCAAGGTAATTTATATTCTACCATTGCCTATTAAGTTCTGAATTGTCTAGGTATTTGTCTTTGTTACATTGTATGGCTTAGTAAATCAAGCTTGGCGTAGTGTCCCAGGTTCGATTTTCGGCAAATAATTGTTTTGGGTTGGTGGAATCAACAAACAATCGATACGAGCAAAATAAATTCATATTGAAAATATCTTAATTTACAGGATGCATTTACGAAGAACCCGCAGCTAACAAACCTGCTTTTGGACCCATTCTTCAGCGAGCGTATCAGCAACTGCCAGCAATCTTTGCGAGAAGTTGTAGCGCAGGCATCGCTTATGGGCGTTCCAACGCCCGCTTTCTCAGCGGCACTCGCGTTCTATGACGGATACCGCTCGGAAGTCTTACCAGCTAATTTGTTACAGGTATTTATTTTAAAAATGCTCTATTAATATGAACATATAGTTTGGTTATCAGGTTATTCTATACCCTCAATTGATTAAAATAATAGAAAATATAAAAAGACAAGGGCAATATTACCAGCTTTAAACTACGTTTTTCTTATTGTGACGTTTCGTCACTAAATTAGACGATACAACACAAAGTTGTATCTGGGATTACCATTTCTTAGACCTAAGTTACATTCCAAGTTTTCATGACTAATGTTTATATTAATTTTGATATAGCAACACATAAAAAAGTTAACATATATCAAACCTTTTTAAGCAATAAAATGGGGATTATTTTATTTATTAATGAGAAAATATTAATTACAGGCACAAAGAGATTACTTTGGTGCTCATACTTACGAACTTCTGAAGAAGCCGGGAGAATTCGTTCACACCAACTGGACGGGACATGGTGGAAACGTATCTGCTTCTACATATAATAATTAATTTTTATTTATTTTTACATTTAAGCATTGCAAGTGCACATACAGTTCCATTTCCAGGGTCTGATATCAAATGTTTTATATACATTATAATGAATTGAAAAGCATTTATTATTATCGTTATAAAGATTTTATTAATATTTAATGGTTATATTGAGCTAATAAAATTGATTTTTTACAGCTATGTGCGACCTTTGCAATGAAATGTGTTTTTATTAAATTATATTTAGATGACAATTTTATGTTTAGCCTACTTAAGGCTGGAGATGTTACTCTCGCATTTTATTTGAAATATTATACATTTTACATTCCGTACATACAAATATTAATATGAATAGCATAGATTTTTTTATGAAAGATAAGCATGCAATACAATATGTATATACAGTTTTTAAATATTTTTAGAGGTTTTTGCAATGGTGTGGTGGGTCACAAGATCGTATAAATACATTTTTAAATATGTAATTTCTGGTTAAAATAAGATTGAAATTATATTTTTTTATGTGAATATATGGGATTTTTTGTACATATTTGTTTTATTTATTGAAGTGCTCGCGCTTTTGAAAAGATAACTAAGAAGTTATCTAAACAAGTGCTTTAGGAAAGATAAGTACTTTTATAAAGGACTTGTTCATTAACTTTTAGATTACATTTCAAAACACGCGTCAAAATTATAACCACCTTCCTCCTGTTTTTTAAGTATTTGATACCAAATAATTTTCATAGAGTATTTAAAAAAGCGGCACCTGTCGAAAGACTACAAAACCTGATTCATAGTCCTGAGTCCATATAAAGTACAAAAATACGCTTTAGAATAATTATTTGTGCCAAGGTTTTTTCATTCAAATTTAAATAATGATATTTTCGAAGTACTTTACGAAGAAAACAATATTTAATACGTACTACAGCAATTTTCTTGCGTGTTAATTCATTTTTATTCCTATATGATACTGAATGATTTAAACAAATAGATTTACGTGCATACTAAATAATATAATCTATATAATATTATATCTTCCTATACAAATCATAAAAATAAGATTCTTGCCTCGGGAACATTACTTGTGGTAAACGTAAAAAAAGTAATCACTGTATTTAGTAGATCTTCCTACTTTTTATGAAACTGCGTTGAAATTTATATAGATGTCATCAAACCTTCGTCCAAGTTTCGACATTTGATGCTAGATGTCTCAAGTTGTCACTATTGCTGAATAATAAAGTCACCCATTTAGGATATTTGTATACAATAGAAAAGTCATCAAGTCTAGATTATTCAAGGATTGCTCCGCCATATATATATCGCTTAAGACGCTCTATGACAAACATCGGACGTCAAATCTATCAAAATTTGCTGTAATAAAATTTTACAAATTAATGTAAGACAGACCAGTATAAATCGATGTTGGTTCGAAAAGATGGTGTGTGGTTTGCTACTTACCACGATGTTGATAATACTATGGATACCCTGTATACGCAGAGGTATGTGGGCGAAGCCAGGACCAGTGTATGCAAGAGATAGAAAAAATCGGTTGTTCTTGATAACTCCAACTTCAAATTGTTGTAAAGGAAAGTGTTCCCAGCGATGATTTTAATGTTCATAGCTGATCAATGATTTCAATATAAAATTCGTGGCGTCAATATACTTCTGATAAGTAATGTCAGATCTATGAATATCAACTTAAATAAAACGCTTTCATTGCTTTATGTATCTTTTATCATTATTTTAGTTTGATGTGAATGTATTGTGAGTTTATTTTATACCTAACCTATTTTGTATTATAAAATGTATCCCTATCGTACCAAGGTAAGCTCTCTACAAAGGAAAGAGGCCACCGCAAAATACCACTGGCTTAGGCTTGGTGGATGATATACGTGAAAGTACCAGTTTTCTCAAGACTTATTTGCAATTATGAGCTCGTTGGTATGATCTTGCTCAAGCAAATCGTTAAATTCGGATCAAATATTTTCAAAAAAATTGTAAGTTATTCTAATGTGTCTTTCGATTTGTTAAGACCGATATTATATTAATTATCGTCTCATGATGATTCTAATATATTCCTAAATTTATACATTTCTATCGCCTCCGTCCCTAACTTGTTAGGTGAAGTTGATCATAGTTTTTGTGGTCCCCGCGGTTCGTTCTGATTCAATTTCGGTTCGCTAGGTAAACTTGAAGTGAATACCTGAAAGACTATGCTACTTTTTCCTCCAATGAAATATATAATTTATATAATATATCTTTGAAATATTTAATGAAAGAAAAAATACAAAACAAACATTTTATTTATCTCATTTAACATTTATAAGTTGCGATATATAAACATAGAACACTAATTCTCAATGAAGAAATATAACTATTTAAATAATTTATACCCGTTTCGTGGTTTTACGACACAAATTTCTAATAGTATAAATAGACATTTCATTTCGGGCTCGATTCTGATGTGCACAAACTTGTCGAAATATATTTTAGACATGTTAAACATGTCCCTTATAATCAGAAAATATTTAAATGGACGACTATTATCTTGTCGGGACTATATTATTTGTAGAACTAGATCGATCAACACTAAAAGTATATATAAAATATATAAACTGTAGTGGTTTCAATACCACTAAATTTGAAAAATTATTTAGTTATACTACAACAGAATCGACCCCATTGTCCTAATAGTACGTACGTTTTACGCTCATAAAATCTCAACAAATAAACTTTAATAGAATATAAAACATACCAATCTATTTGGCGCAAAATTGTTCATATAATATAGTTAAATAAATTTTCTATGTACAATAATTGTCGCAAATTGCTAATAACAAATGTCGGTTAGTTCTATTAAAGGCATTTTTAAATCAAATACTGTCTCTATATTGATAAGAATAAAAATATACAACCAATATGAGATAATCACTGAATTTAAATAACAAAATAATATTCGAGTGACATAAATATGAAAGTCATCTTTCTGCTTTTTCCAATTTTCTGAGCAATTGAATAAAATAATGAATTAAAAATAATCCGATCATATTAGCAATTTGCGGGGCGTTACTACAAAATTAAAAAGATATAAACATGTGCCTGATGCTGTGTGAATAAGTACATCGATTTCACAACATCCAGAACTATAAGAGCCAACACTGTTTCCGGAATTTTAAATTTTAACAACAACAAGAAGTCAAAACTAAGTTTCTATATATTTATACACGTAATTTTCTTTTTAATACACAAACGATTATTCTTTTTCCGTGTTACACTTTACAAGTTATTTAGCTGCTAATCTTAAAATACCTCTACGTCAACGTATATATAGCTACTATGAATATTTCGTAATTAGTGAATTGCTATGTAATACTAAGGATCATTGGAAGAATCTTTGGTCGAATTTTTGACTCGCTACATCTCATTTCGCATCTGTCAACTATTTCAAAAATATAGGTGTGGTTTTTGATTATAAATTGGCATATAATTTATAATAATCTGAATGACATTTGAAATATTGAGGTTAGATTCGTCTGTCTTGTTCAGGGATGCAAGATGTTGTAGCACTTTTTGAATACACATTTTAAGAAAAATTTCAACAGGAACTACTTTTTAAAGAATTTTCTATCGCTAAAATTTGTGATTTATGCTCTATTTCGGTGACTCTTTGAGTAATACATTTAAGTGACACATATTTTTAATACACTATAAATCCTTAAGTAGTTGCAGAACAAGGAATATTCGATAATAGACGTTCTTAATATAATGTCAAACACTGATCGATATAGCCACCTAATATTAATTCAATCTAAGAAATAATAAATACTCTTAACATAGTCTACTTATACATTACGTATTCCATCTCCAACGAAACCTTAGGTTTATATCTCCAGTCTTACTTTTGGTTCAAAGGCCATTTACTTCATTCCTTAAAGCTTCATTTATAATTTCACTATATGTCTTTCGTTTAATGTACAATTATATATATATGTATTTAAAATAATATATGACGAAGACATTACTGCTTCGTCAATTACTACCTATACAAGATTAAACTTAATGATCGTGATTCAATATAATTTGTTTGATGAGAATTGTACATAAAAAGCGTGCATCGTAAGCCTATTTTTCTAATAATGAATTTTATTTACTTTCCTACGGTTTTAGTTCTATCTTTATGCCTAACGTACTAGTAAGTGTCTACGAGTATTTGAAAGAATCAGAGGCGAACTAAGCGGGAACTACGGTTCACGTTCTTCAAAAATGTTTAACATTTTGGCATACAGGAAGCATAGTTCGCACTTTATCTCGTCTAACCTCTGACTGAATTCAAAGAAGTAGTGAAGATTTTTATTTTATATTCAACACAAGAAAATTATTTACATTTAAAACGCAAAGTAAAAAAAGTCTAGCGAGGTAGTGTATCTCAAAGCCACGACAGCTGAAATGTCGGTATATATAAGTTATAATCAATTCCGTTCGTGATATTTTATTACGTATCTCTAATATTCAATATTTATTTTTGAAATAAATATTGAACGTTCCACGTTAATGCTACAAATACTTAGTACTTACCCTAATATTAATATAATATGTAGTGAAAAAATATAGAATTTGGTAACCGTTACTTTTGATAATATATAATATTGACCAATATTATTCAGCTGAGTTTTATCTATAGGAATTAAGATATAGAATCTAAGCATTTACTATATTGAATTGAAATTGTGTTATATATGTCCATGTCGAGTAACGATACACCCTAATGCAATGATACAAACATCATGTTTTTACCAATACGAGCGGAGAATACTTAGGTGGGTGGGCACTTAATAAACGGTGAAGGAAATCAAATATAAATAAATATAATACATGAGAAATTATTTTAAAAAGTGAAGATGAGGTGATGGGAGGGAATGTAAAACGATATACAACATATAATAGCTAATCTTCCAGTGTTATCCTTGCCAATATTCCAGTGTTGTTAACTGAAATGATGAGTCCTGTCGCGCGTCTGTGATTGGACTACGTTTTACATCTTAAGACTATGGGGGGGTTAGAATGAAAAACCAGAGACGAAATAATGACGCGTTTGAGTCGATTGTGATTGATCAAAGACACCTCCAGTCCAATCACAGACACGCGACATAAACCGTCATTCCGTTTGACCAATGACAATCAAGCGAAACGTGCATTTGTTTCGTCTTTCGTTTTTCACTCTAACCCCCAGGGATATGTTAAGGCGAGAAAAAGGGATTCCATGGATATACAACCTCTACTGAATGACTAAACCTTAATGACAAATGTCTTAACCGCCTGATTTTTTGTGGAATGAAACAGATGGTTCGTGTATTACATTTACAATAGATACGTTTATAATATTTAATATTAAGAAAAGTATGAGGCACTTAACCTATGTATGTTTCATTTATATAAAATATATAATAATAGCTTTTGTTTTTTGGTGGAGGTATAAACTTCTACCAAAAAACAATATAATTTAATCGCCAGTGACACGAACTGAGTATCTTTTTTAAAATGTGAAACAATTACGCTAATATTATCACTATATATTTCGAATCGTTTAAAACGATATTGGTTAATGTCTGTTTTAAAAACATTTGATTTGGCACAGTTATTTCATAACTAAGGCTAATTGAGTCCATTACGTGGGTATCACTAGTTAAACTACCGACTTGAATCACTGTTCGATACGTATAGTTCATTCATTCACAAATACAGTTGTATTTAGCTTGTCTTACAAAAAATATATCTTTGAATACAATGTATTGTATTCAAAAGTTAATAAAGTTTTCTTTAAGAAGACTCACCCTCAGGGCTATAAAAATTCGATCCCGCATTAAGCTATAGCACCACACTTCGTATACATACAAATCTCAAATTATGAAAGGAATTCACTTTAGTCATTTACTTCGCGGCTTTCATATTGTCTTATAGGCGCTTAACAACACCAGCATCAGGAGGATTGATCCTCCGCTAAATCTCATCCACACCCATCATCACCTGTGTGCTGGTCACTCACACTTATGTTTTCCTGCGAGTGACGCATATGTGCAGTGGAGCTGGCTGCTGATTCTTCAGGATCTGTAGTCGACGTTGCTTTGTTTCTGTAAAAACTTTACGCTATAGATGGAATTTTGGATCTTAGGAATTTTATACGACCTAAATGAAATAGTGTATTTTATAAACCGATTAGAATGAATTTAATTATCCAAATATTCATAAATTTGTTTCGTATTTACATACAAGACAAGTGCGAATTATGTGTTCATGTTGACGATACGTAGGACATCAAATAACGTTTATCTACTAGTTTGTCAATGTTTTTGTGTCTGTGAAATTGGTTTAAAAAAAATCCATTTTCGCTAGCTATGTTTCAACCGAAAGCCACCAGGCCTGAGCGCCGAATAGAGTGCCCCGGGTTCTATTCCCGGTGCTGTTGTGCTAAAACCTATGTTTTATATGTATGTATCACATATTTCCTGATTATATTGTGTGTTTTATCACAATTATGTCAGCAGCTTTCGGGTTACAAAAATCTACATATTTTTTCTAACTTGTGTGCATCTAAAGGGTGGTATGACTAAATGAGATAAACAAAACCTTACTAAATGAAATTGGACTTTTGTATACAAGGCACGTCGACAAAAAATAAACAAAAAAATTCGTATAGCGTTCCATACATATTCACCTATAGTTCTATAGATACCTATTGATAGTTTCCTGTGTTCGTAGTACTTTTAGTGGAGCTTTTGTATTCCACGTAAGCGAGATCAGCGTAAACTGATGAACAATGGAACAAAATGGTGGACATGGATTTTCTTACTTTATTTTGATTAGTCACGGATTACGAAATTGAACAGTCAAAACAATAACACATTTGTTTACTGCAACTCGCATTAACTCTCCCATTAAATAATATAAATTTATTGGTAACTAGACTTTGTAGTGGAATTCACATCCATTTTAAGAACGAGAAAACGAACAATTTAGAACGTTTACGACAAAGCATTTTAAAATATCGTTGTATTTGAAATTGAAAGTAGTAAGTCTGAGTTAAATGAAACTAGCTGCTTGTTCAATGTAAATAAATTATCAGCTGTGACGCCCTTAGAGGTAATGTGCAGCTGGCTTTGAGACAAATAGTTAATAGGGCTTCGATAGACATAGGCAGCCAGAAGCGCGTCAGAGACTTTATTCTTAGAATTGCTTTTATTAAGAATATAGGTGTTTAACACAACCATAGATAATTAATTAATTGCCAAAAGTATTATTTCTTATATTTGTAATTACATTAAGGATTATTGTGGATATTTGGCTAAGGTCACAGGTGCTACTTGTGGTATTAATTATTTGAAGCATAATCCACCTTGGTACTATGTGCTTGAATCTAGCGATAGCCATTAATTATCCGTTTGCTCCTATTTTGCCATGATTTCAACTAATATTTGAGGCTAAACGGTGTATTTATTCTTAAAAGCTTTCTGTTATTCTTATTAAGCGTTTCAAGTCGTCACAGGGGCATGATGTAATGGTTGCTCCTTACAAGGATTTTGTAAATTATATGGCGATTTAATTATAATCAATCATTGTAAATATTATTATTAATTAAATTTTGCGGAGAATTGTTGCCAGACTTCTCGACCGCTCTGCACCCATGAATTTGTGAAAGGGCAAATGCAAATTTAGAAACAGCAAATTATTTTCATTTTTCGTTCATAAGTGTATAGTGTTAGAATATTCTGACTTTAGTTTATGTGTGTATAGGTTTTTTGTAGGTATTTTGTAACAATTTAGAAAACGCAACAACCTATAGAGATTATTGACATGAAGACATAATCGATGAAACTGAAGAATGAATGTCGCTGGTTCATACACCATTTGAGACATACAATGAAAAATTAGCACACCAATGTTTAAATATCCGTAGCCTTAAGTAGGAGTACTTCGAAACTCCATTATCATAGAACTTATATTCGATTTACAATCTTTTCCTAAAAGAAAGACTCAACTATGCTTTAAAATATTTGAAGCTCCATTATCCGTTCATTTGTATAATTCGATCACGGACTGTATTTACGTACATTAATTATGCAGCGATCGTTAAATGTCGCCTAGAGTACTATTAACTGGGAATTGTGAGATATTTAAAAAGATTTTGTAGCATTTTCTATGTAGTTATAATGGGACGTTTCTAAGTGCAGTTTCTGATAATGGAATTCAATGAAATATAGACAAATCTATACGTAAAACGGAAAAATACTGATGGGTGTTTGACCAATAACTTTAAACATTCTCAGTCAACATCGATCTCTGGGTTCAAAAGTTTCTGTTAATTAGCGTGCACACTTTAAAAAAGAAAAATAATTAAGTATCACAGGACCGTAAATACAAAACAAAATAAATAAACATTCAGTGGTGTAAGTTTTCGATGATGAAAATGTATTTTGTGTAAATAAAATAAAGCTACATGATAGCTATGCTCTAGGTAAAAAGCAATGCTTGCAAGTATTCTTGCCTCATGAAGAACATCAACCAGCTCCTTTTTTGTCATCCATCCAATCTCGAGTGCCAACTTGAAGAGCTGAAGATCGAGCTGACAAAGTGTAAGTGAGTCATATCACTCAGTCAAACAGAACGTATATAGAGAGTAAAGATTGCATAACATTATAGAACGTTAGTGATACAAGACTTAAAACTGCTTTAATCGTTAAAAAGCTTGTTTACCTGCTCGTCAAAAGTTTATTTTTCTTGTCGCTTTTCTCGCTTGTGCTTGGACTTGGTTGTCTTTCTAACTGGCCCTGCAATGGTGCAATAAGTTTCATTTTGCGAACCCAGGATAGGTGATTTTTTTATCCTCATCATCCACAGTTGCCGAGTGGAATATTGTGATTTGCATACCATAAAAGCTGGTTAGTATTCTTAATTGCACATAATATTTAGTATTTAATAATTCTTTTATCATCTAAGTTTATATACTTTAGGTACCTACAAAACTTATGGATATATGTTAATCGTTGACACATTTACCTAATGTTATACAACATTAGGTATGTACATGATTATGAATAAAGTACAAGTGATTTTCATACCTGACTCGTGTACATTGCAGCGTCCAACTGTGACTGACTATGTACATTTCCCATTTTCGTCAAAGGTGGATTTTTGAATGAGTAAGAGAATGCTAAGCCCCGTTTAAGTGAAGCCCTAGAATAAAATCTCGGTGAATGTTTGTACTATCGCACTAAAAATATCTCTTTAGGACAAAAGTTTATTAAATATTAACAAAGCAAAGAAAAGAAAATTTCCAATAAATTCACTACCAAACTACTACAACCTACAAAATTCCGATCAGTGAAATATTGATAGAAATACGTTGGTATTTCAAAGAGACTAACAATTTATAAATTAGCTTTGTATTTAGAATAATATTATTATTTACCGAATTTAGAAAATAGACATACAATATTTATACAATTATAAGTCTATATTTGTGTTTGTTATATACGAAGTTGCATTTAAAATTATAAAATTGTCTTGGTATTCACCACTGCATGTTTAAAACTCTACGTCATAATAATAATTCATAGTGCTTGCTAATGCCCAACAATAGTTATGATACGTGAACAAAATATTCGAACTGGGAGGGTCTAGAGATGTGACGTTGTTGAACGGGGTTAGACGTAAGGTGAACTTAGAAAAGAAGGAATATAATCGATATGTAATATTTTATATATTTGATGGTAAACTCTATAAATTTCTTAAATTGTACATTAGTCTTACCTGGTAGGACTCGGGGGTGGATAACTACTTCCACGATGGTCAGGACTTAAAAATTGACTTGATTGTGAGGCTGCCAAACGGTTGCGTTGTAAAAGTTCTTGATGTGATTGATAAAGCCTCTCAGAAGCTGACGGTGCACTGATAACAAAAATTAGAAAATTACTTGCATGGAATATTATTTCATTGTTAGCTTTGGAATCTAAGCAATCTAAAATTAAGTTTTAAAATTGTCTATGTTAATATTTTACTCAAGAATGATTCTATAATAGTACCTGAGAGATATAGTAATCGCCTCTGGATTAAGGTCCGGATGGCTGCTCAAAACGGATACATTGTTTTGATGTGGCGACTCGGGTGCTGGCGTCACATGGACCGTTAACCCATCCGCTACCTAAAGCAGCCATTAGGCAAACACATTAACACTTATAAATAATTAAATTTAGCTTTACGGCCAATTTTGAGCGAAGATAATCTTTAGATGGTGTTGTTTAACATCGAGAAGAGCTTACAGTAACTTTTATTGTTTTTCAACAATTCCGTACTTGTACTATTCTTAATTTTTACTTTAGTTTATTATTATTTATTTAATAGTAACGAAGTATTTATAGTATTTTAACCATTACATTCCGATTTAAACATAATGCACTTGCATTTGTAGTAGGAAATAGCCAATTCGTCAAACCCCGATCGATCGATATCCAATAATATGGACTAGTAATTGGGGTTGAACATATTAGGGTCGGACGCGATTAATCTGCTACCCGCGCGCAATTTTAGATGTACAACACATAACGACAATCTCAATTTTTAAAAAAAAGTAACAGCTTTTTCTTTACAAAATCTTGCTTCCCTCGTACAACGGATTCTGTACAATAGATACGTCTTAAATAACGCAAGTTTCCTAACTATTTAAAGACCATGTATAAGATTAACAAAATCTCCAAATAGTAGAATCTCGCGATAGAAAGATAACGCTTCCTCTTCTAGTCTTTGGCTAAAATCTTCCGGATTTGGGGCTTCACACATATTCCATGTGCCAACTCCACTCGAATAGTGTTCAAAGCCCTTCTGGCCGTAAGTCCTTTCATAAAATGTGAGCTATCGGATGCCATATGAAACGCAAACCATTTTTCGCATTTTCTTCTAAGACGTAAGCGAACAAATTTACGACTTCAACGTTGAAAAGGTAGACAATGCTTAATACCACCAAATCATCAATTATGGATTGTTGTTTAGATTGGATCGGAATTGCGTCGGAAGAATTGCGGATAATACTTCAAGCGCCTTAAGTAAAATATTTATAGGCGTCTATTTTTTGTATTACTGCAAAGTAAATTCTACCCAGACGTAAAATAAACATATAGAAAATTATTTGGTTTTTACTTGAGGCATTCAACGTTATGTTGAATCGGAATTAAATTTTACTAAATTATCAATATTATATATAATAATATTATATATATAGTATATCGGTTCGAATGCTGTATATCTGTAACGCCTTTTTGTGTACAACCTAAATCATAATAAAACGAAGAGAATTGTATGTAAATTACAGGTATTATATATATATTACCAATGGTTCCTGCGCCGTCGGTGTTTCAGCTTCACTCACCACATTTACTGTTATTGATGTAACGGCTGAAAGTAAAATCATAACCATTACGAAAAACTCATAGATACGCCCGTGGCTAAACATTCAAACAAGAAGACATTTAACAGAGATAGGGATGGATTTGAAAGATTGGTTTCAAAATTCTATGTTAAGAACTAATAATGAAATCATCGAAGAGAAGTAATTTTTTTATAAACTTGTTCTGTAAAACACACCAATGAAAAGCAAATTGTATCATGCAATTGTATTTATATTATCCAGAACACATTCAAGGGAAGAAAATCGATATACTCTTTGTTGAAAGTAACGTCAAATCTAACCATTTAACAGCCCACACGAAAAGCTATGCTAGGTTACTTTTAAAATAAATAGGGATTTGCCTGCACATCACCTACGGAAAACACATTTATTTTTATGAAGAAGGAGCGAGAACAGGGAAACATCTCTTGTGACTCACCCAAACTTCTGGGGCTCAGTGAACGTTCGAAGTTCTGCTGCCTACCGAGAGGCCTACCTCTTGGTTCCGGCAGATTTCTGTGGATACTTAGAACGTTAAGGTAACTTTATACTTACGCTGTTCAAGGGAGCCACCTGCTCGGTATCTGATTTTGCTTGTCCCGGGTTGAGGTTCATCTCGGGAAGCGGCACTGTTAATTTGGGTTAATTACAATTGTTAACGATGTGGAACTACGCAAGCGGAAACTGATACTTTCGCAGCGACACTTCTACGTATAATATATTCTGGTTATAGTCGAGTCATACGTATGCACGTATGAGGTATTGCGAAATGTTCATTTTATATTATTTATACGTTCAGACGAAAAATTTTATACAAAAACAAATATTTTGTCAGAAGCTTTAAAACCAATTCTGAAATAAATTTTTAGTGTCGTGAACATCTAAAACTTAAATCAAATGTGTTATAAGAGGTCATACGGCAACCTACGTATTCACCAATATGAAATCGGTTTTAAAATGTAACATAAAACTGCTCAATAGATTTTTAAATAGCGACGAAATTAAAAATTCTAGAAAGAATTACGCTAAGCCAATATTTCGACTATTTTACCTGAGGGATTGCTGGAAACTGGATAAACGTGATTGACGTGAACTGGCTGTTGATAGCCGATGCATGTATTGCCTCTGGTTGCCTATTCGACTGTAACCGATGACATCGGCGGGGGCTAAAACAAATCATTTTCTAATCCAAAAAAGCAATTCCCAACTCGCTACGGATGGAAATGCAAAATGCATAAAAATTTATGGAGTTACATTCCGTTCCGTATGTTTATATTGTTCATATTGTTAGTAGGGAATCTATGTCCAATTAAAACACCCTATTATACATGGCAATATCTTTTATTTAAGTTAGCTTATTATCATCGCTACAGACAGGTACTTAATATATATTTCAACTTAATAAAAAACACTTATAGCTTACCATAAGTTTTATAAAGTTTCAAGTTATTTGAACGATACTTCAAGCGGTTTATGAACCACAAGTCAAATATATGAGAGCTTAAAAAGGAACACATGAGATCGCCTAAAATATTTTGTTTCATATAGAAATATTTAAGCGCAGACTTTCAATTACGTGCTAGGTCCATAATAATTAAAAGTAATTCTTGAACTGTCTCCATTGTCTACTCATTTAAATAAAACCTAAATCGACTTTTTGATTGCCTCTCTCTATTCGTCTCTACACTTATTTAAATCATAGAGTTTTGTTTTTTTTTTTTTGTTTTGGAAAGTAACATAGCAACGTGGTAAACATACATCACTAAAAGATACGTATCAAATACATGGCTCGGTGCAACCGGGCAATGAGCCAGAATGGAGTAACATAACGATCATAATAAGTGTGTTCTCTGTTCTGTTTCAAGTCCTGATGAAAGTGGGAGATACAATTTAAAAAATGTCATAGTTACAATGAATAATGTTCCATCAGCAGTATCAGGCAATGCTTAAATACAGGTTACTCATATTTATTCTTAATCAGTTTCAGCGCTTGACAATGAAGCTTTTTGACACTTTAGGGCGTTGGGGTGAATGAAATGTTAACATTTTTTGATAGGAACGCACGATTAGCCAAGGCAAAACACTGTGCGCATTGCTACGTTTACTAGCTGGAGCCTATATTCATAAAACTTAGTTTTGTTAGATCTTATGTAGTAGGTTATATTTGGAAAAAATACTCACCCTCGTTAGAATCAGTGGTGAACGATTGTGAGCACTCATCAGTCGACACGCCCATGCCTCGGTGTAACATGCACGCAACTCTTTCCCGAGCTTCATTCTCAATAGCTATATCTTCAGAGTTTTTCACCTATGGTTTATAAGTATGAGAAAATACTTTGAATGTACCAAACCATTTCTAGCTAAATTGCGTCATATTGCCTTTATAAATGAGCCCGCAAATATAAGTTTCAGAAAATGAAAATACAAGATAATAAAACATTAAATAAGCAAGATATAAATATTAAAGATAGAATGAACGAAGACGCAGACGAAGATGATGAATTTATCAAAGTTTCGCTGTGTCACATATGAAAGTTTTAATGAATAAAAAATTCAGGTATTAGTTACAAGTCGAAGTTTTAGAAATATGCTTTAATAATATTTTTGATATAATCCGCATTGGCGTTACCCTCATAGTAGATGATTCACTCGATTCTATCTCACTTAAGTCACGTGATGGATTCATGGTTGCCCAAATTAGCAAGACATGGGAAAGTCGAGCTTCCTTAATTTTCATTTCTAAGGTCTGTAATTCAAATAAGTTTATAAGTAACATAAATAGTTGATAACTAATTCGAAAAGCTAACTACACACCACACTAAAATCTTAAAGTGCCAACATTTATAACAAATTCAAAAGCTATTGTATATTTAAAGCACAGTTACATTCAGTTTATTCGATTGAAATAAAATATGCATTACTTTTCACCGGCTTCATATTACAAAAGGTCCGAGTTTATAAGTGAATTTTCCCGTCGGATTTTTTGTTCATAATTGCACACTTACATGTTTGCAATTAATAACATTGTTACAAACCTTAAGTGTTTGTGTGGAAGTTGGATCTTTCGCTGATTCGCTGAGCGTAAAGCATCCTATTGCAGAATTAAATTCATCCACAATTACGTAAACGAGACTGTTAGACTGACTCTGACTTCTTGCTGACTTATGCCATGATACAAGCCTCTCCAAAAATATTTTGGGTCTAAAATTATTTTCGGATTAAAAAAAAGCGTATACTGACATAAAAAATATTAATTTTAGCTAAAGCATGCGACTCTCGATCCGAATCACGGCTATGTACTTATAGATATTCCTATCTATATAGGTGTGCGCAATAAGGTGAAGGCAAACATATTACCGACGTTATGAGTCAGGCACACAAAACCGTTCTCCTGCTTTTCTCACAAAAAATAATTATCAATGAAACATAGGACCCAAATGTTTATAGCTCCATAGGACAATTATTATTATAAATATAAACTTGTTTGTTTTTCAACAACTCAAAATGTATAAATATAAATAACTAACGAGATGTCGCACTATACATCCATAAAATACATTTTTGTACTGTCAAGATGTGTTTTGATAACATATGAGAATACTTACGAAATTGAGATTAACTTACCTTATCATTTTATAAGGCAGTGAAGTTCCTTTTGACTGTTTTTTACAAATTAACATCACGTCGGTCAAAAGAAATAGTTTTATTTCAGTCTGCAATAAAAGGAAACCTTATGTGTTATTCTTATGAGAATTAAACTTTAAAGACTTCGCGTGTATTAGATATATAGAAATTCGCAAATTAAAAATTCGCACTATCAGCCTTATTTATTAATGACAAATGGATGCATCCAAAATCGCAAGCAATAAATGATAATCCTTGCCTCTTTTCCTATGTTATCCTTAAACCGCAAATTACACTCGTACACTAAATTGCGCATTGGTAATTCAGTAGAGTTTAATACAGAGCCTTTTAGGTTCAACGAGCAATATGTTCTGAAAGCACGTTCCATTTCCTCATCTTTAAATTCCTGAAAGAAATATATTTGGAGTATTATTTAGTTTAGAACTGTAATGTTTTGAAATTAATAGTTTAATATAAAAGATGAAAAATACTCTTACCAATTCGTATGGCTCAATGGAGTTTAATAATTCATCTAGCTTCTCCATTTCATCACGTTGACGCATAGAGCGATTTAAGTCAATCACGTAACCTCTAACGAAATTTTCCTAAACATAAAAACAATGGTTTACATCATGCAGGACACTAGCTGTACTTAAATCACTCAGGCTACTCACCATGGACTTCAATGTAACAGATTCTTCATTCGATTTAGCGTATGCAGAGACTCGACAAAGTATAAGACTATACTTTGTGAGCCTTTGCATTGGCTTCACTAGTAGATCGGCTAACTGTAGTCTAAAATAAAAATTGTACATTTAAAAGTAAACATTTTACGCAATCTACACCTAGCATACTAGAAATGGGGCATTAACGATTTAAATGAGATTTTAATTCATGCACATTGATTTAGGTCGTCTGAACGCATGCTGAATATTATGCAAATATTAAATCGCAGCTTTAAAATGAATTTTCGAGAGGGAATGATTTATGCTAATGTTAGATTAAAATTATGTTGTATGTTACAACTAACAATTGATTGAATTGAAATATTCCTTTTATCAATAACTTTGCATGTATTTAACACAATACAACCGTTCCTTATTTTAATGTGCATCAACGGCTTGGTTTGTTTATTGTTACTGAATCTCATTTCACTTGCAGAGCGTGGATGAATATCGATTTTAAATCTTGAAAAATATTTGCTAGCTTCAAACTGAATTTGGGAAGGGAGGATCAAATACGATAGCTAAATAAAAGCGTGATAGAGATACTTCTAAAATATTGTTTGTATAATTACGAGAAATTATACAAACAATTTGAAACATAAAGATATTTGAATATTCTTAATTACCGTGAAATTGAAGAAAAGTTAAAGTTATCGATTAAAGAGAGTAAGATCACTGAAATAAAATGTCAGAGTAGATTTCCCTAGAAGCTAGTCCCAAATAAGTGATATTTTGTATATCTCTCTTGAGCAAATAAAATTTCTTTAAACATAAAATATGTACCGTCTGTAGTGTGAGTAATTTATTTTAAAGAAACAAATGTACCTGTTACAGGATTTGTTAGAGTAGCACCAGTTAAGGTACATGGAAAATTCCGGGTCGTTTTGCATAAGTCTCAGGTAAGTCATCATTTTGGATTGCTCGCTCATATATTTTTCGTAGGGCTGAAAGATCTCGTGGAAACGACTAAATCCATCAGCCATCAATTCGACTTTGTAACTGCAAAGGTGTTTTATGTAAGACATTTTAACTGTTTTGTTGTATGAAAATTTGAATGAAAATTTTTAAACAATCGACAGTTGTGTTATAAGCCTTTTTTACGCTCTTTGTTAATGAAGTGTTTTTTTTTTATTGGCTAAATATAAAACAAAAATCCAGTGAATAATTATAGAAAAATCTCTTACGGAGTTTTATTTTCCACGGCATCTTTAACCATTGGATAGAATGTAATGTTCCAAAATACCAGATTTGCATTAAGCAAATCGGGGATATTCGAAAACAACTTTGCTGTGTCAAAATCCAACATTTTGCCGCTATCCTGCAGTGAGTGTGCTGCGGCGATAAAAACCTGTAAATACAATCTATTGTTTTTTCTATATACAAAACTCCATACTAACACAATTTTATTGCTTTTATAAGCTTCAACGATATAATAAAAATCCTTCCTATTCAATGAATAATAATATATATTCATTTTTATATTGAAAAAAATTAGTTTTAGAATTTGGGTCCTTGAACCGAAGGCTTTCTTATTTTCCCTGGAAGCTATAAGTTAAGAGAATTTTCGATAGCACATTTTAGTTAGTTAAATTAAGATCAGCATCGTAAGTCACCACAGAATTAGTTCACTGCCTCGCTAAAGTCTGGCACATAATAAAATGTTGTATGGAGAACAAAACACATGATTAAAATGGTAGAAAAATAAAGAGTGCATTGTCTGGAGTAATTTTCATATTTTTAACGTATCACGCAAGACTTTCATAAAAATATCACATAAAGAAAACCATTAATTTAGACGTACAACCACAATTTATCAAAAATCATTTGAATTATTTTCATAAAAAATAAATCATGTCGTCTCTTTCTGTCCAATTGTGTTTACGATGTGATGAAAAGAGAAAGTTGATTTTCAAGGAGACGATTAAAGGTGAAATTACGATTATTTTTTTTAAGAATAGAACTGTATTTCAAATAATTTTACCATATTTTGCTGGGTTCAATTTCTTATTTAACCTTATGTCTCATTTGAAAGGCAATTGATAAAATCTCCTGTTATATGTTTTAAAGCTTAATAGTATGTTTCAAAAGTTTGAAAAAACATGACTTTACTCAGGAACTAGTCGATTGTATTAGAAAAATATGTATTGAACTTTTTAATATCGAGGAAGGCTATTATAAATTCTCCTTCCAAAAAGAGCGGAGCGTGAATGAAGACTGTCAGTAGGTACAACGTGAAAAATGACTCGCTTTTGAGAGCTTCTGTTGCGTGCACTACGTAAACCGCTAAAGTTTAGCAAAATCAAATGTTAAAGACTTGTTCCGTTTGATAACTACGAACATATACAATATAAAAACTTTTATCGAAAAGTTTTTCAAAATGAACCTCATAATTTTAATGTTGTACATTATGAACGAGAAGAGCTCTTAGATCACCACCAGCTTTCTAAATCGCCAATTTATTTCCAAATGCTTGAAAGAAGTTGCACCATACTCTTCAACATCTTAGAGTGTGTAAAAACAATAAAAATTAATAATAAATAAAGATCATACATAGCCTTAGGTATCAGTAGAAGTGGCGATGTAGAAGTATTTAGAATAAATAGAAGGATTTAAGTTAATGAGGATCATCACCAAAGACACAAAATCAAGGCCGAACTGTTCGTTATAAAAATCGGATATTATTCCTAACAAAGGAATATGTTATCCGTATTAATATTTAATTTATGCAAGGCAATGGTCTCAAATTAAAACAGGAGGATACTTAAAGTACTTCATGGACCATCATAAGTTTGCGGCATCTAACATCGTTTGCCCATCCCTTATTAAGTAAAAATTAAATGAAGCAGTAGGTAAACGGCCCTTTGTTATAAAGTTACCTTGTGTGACAAAGAGAAAACATGTAATTCATTCCTTTGGAAGTTGAATTGAAACTCATTCTATTTTCTGTCCACTGGGATTTAAAAGAATTGCCAGGCATAAATATAAATGAAAATTTGTAATCAAGAAAGTCCACAGTGAATTCATTTTTATTTTATATACGCGACTAGCCAATCTATTGATTTGAAGTAGAAATCGAATCGTACGAAGTGAATTATTAGGAAGGCTTGAAACTTGTGGTCAATTGCTTTTATATTTACACACGGAAATATTGGTTTTTCATACTGGTTCTCACTCGTTCCATGTACGTTTATTACGTACCCAACCGCGCTCCATAATTGATGCTTCTAAACTGCGAAGCGAGATGTTTGAATCTCATTTATGCAACCGTTTTATAGTTGGAAAATGTACTAACTAGTAACAGAATATATAAGGTATTTATGAATTTAATAATGTCTACATTAAAGCATATCAATTTGCTGAGAGACATTTAACTTAAATCATAAAATTCATAAAAGTCATCTAGTCTTAAAAAATGTAAACGATTTAATATATGTTTCGTGCTTGGGTAATTCAATTTTTATCTTCAAATGTTCTGTTGGATTTAACGAATCTGTTAAAAATATATAAAATTTTATCATCACTTTTAAATGCAAAGTTTTTGAATACACTTATTTAATATAATAACTAATAATTAATGCATATTGACTTGACATAAAGTTGTTCGTTACATTCACATGTTAATGATTGTTAAAATAATTTGAACTCCCACGTGAAAACACTAATTACAAAGCATTGAGAACGCTTTAAAATAATTATAAAATCATGTCATGCTTTATTTCAATGTTACGCCTGATATATTTTGAATGGACCATCAGTGACATTTTGTTATCGAATTGAATTTCACTTTGTGTAATTAAATTTTAACTCTGTAGTTATTCAAAATGATGTCCCCTTAGGCGTGTGCGGAAACAGTCCTATATTTAGCGTAAAATTCAGAGGTGAGAATAATAAATTGGAAATGTTTCCAGCGACATATTTTTAATTTAAAAATTGCGGTAACCTTGTAGTGATGAAATTTTTCTCAATTAGTAAAAAGTTTTTATTTTTGGTATCAGATTGATTGCATTCAACTTTATTATTGAAACGCGATGCAAATAGCCCGGAGAGGCTTTCGATTTGCGATTAAACAATTTTTGCGTAGCGTTGGTTACTAGATTAAAAAAAGTATCTGTGCATATATCATAAAACTTGGTACTAAAGAAGCGAGAGGTAGAAAGTATAGGAAGAACTTAAGTATTATAAAAATATAACTTTCCTAGCTCGTCAGAAAGTTACACTGAGATATTTCAAAGAAAAGTAGCGATGCCGAGCTACGCTGTGAAGATCTTTAAATTTTGTTTGTAGCTACAGCTACGAATTAAACGACCGCAACCCAGAATTGACACAGCTTCGCTTTTTGTAATACTTTCTTACTAAGAACACTCATCGCCTGCTTTTACTGTGTTTATATTCCATTTCAGTTAGAATTCGTTCTGATTTTCTTTTTGTCGATTTAAAAGGCGTCATACATGTTCATATATTCAGAAAAACAATCTATCTAAAACCTCTACAAAACACATTCTATCTAATATAGAAAAGTTATTGTTGTAAATAAAGTATTTCTCGGAATAACGACTTTTCTGTACATTTTATCGGCTTGCTATGTATCACATATGTTGCATTTAATATGTTTTGATACCTCCATTTAACATTATAAAAAAGAGGTATTTCAAAACAAATACGACACAGGGACCTTCAAGAAAAGAGCGTATAAGCATCTCAAAGGCCGGCAACGCACTGGTGAGGCCTCTGGAATTGCGAGTGTCCATGGGCGGCGGTATCACTTAACATCAGGTGAGCCTCCTGCCCGTTTGCTTTGTTTTATAAAAACAAAAGCTTTAAACTTTCATAATGTTCTTATATTCGGGAACCTATGGTAATCTCGACAAGTTTGCTTTTCTTCAATTCCCCAGACTTGGTCAATAGTGAATACAAGTGAATTAATTATACTGTTATAAATAATTGTACGCTAATGCCAATTGATAGAGCGGACTGATCTGAAAACGGAGTGGTCGACAAAGTGTAACCAATTTAGTCTCTGAAGACCTTTTGTGTACATATCAACAACTGCCAATAGATAGTACTCATTAATGAAGAGTTTCACATAGTCGTTCTTCATCAATATTTA
Organism: Pontia daplidice; assembly: GCA_963693355.1. Lineage (NCBI taxonomy): Eukaryota > Metazoa > Arthropoda > Insecta > Lepidoptera > Pieridae > Pontia > Pontia daplidice. The sequence continues at coordinate 5,504,870 of CAVNZL010000001.1, forward strand.
AATCAATATTATCAATAGAGTTATAACGTTTTCCGTCTATGTTTATATATTTTATCTATATTTTGATATAATTTTTAATTTCAGTTCATGTAGCCTTACATGTGTTACAAATTTAAAAGTATCTAAAGGTTTACCGTTAAATTTAATTAAATAGATAACAACTATGATTTTAAAATTGGAGCTATTAATCACTGACTAGTATAATTAAGATATTTTTTGTTCACAATTTAAAATAAATTCTGATCACACACTTTATACGTGATAAATTTGTTTTGAATATTAATTACTTAACTCTTAACACTGTAATATTAAAAACAACTATCTTTGTAAGTCTACTACTCGATTAAAAAATAAGAGTAGACATTCTGCAAGGTAAGTTTCCCGCTTTAGAGCGTTCAAATAACGAATCAAGACTGATTTATATAAACTTGCTAATTAAGGTTTTAGATTGGGGCTGCTGAGCTGTGAAAGCTGATCTCCGAAAAAATACTCAACACAAAGTTTCAAATCTCTGCGAAAATTAAAGGATTACGTCACTCGCAATTCAAATTCATTTAAAATTTAACTTACGACATTGGCACTCCTCAAAATGGCTTTGCGTAGGAGTAATCCAATAAATGTACAAGTAGAAAATTATATAAATTTTTAGCGGTTGAACGACGGTCGTCGAGGTACCTACTTGTTGTCAAGATCATGTAGAGTGCCTTCCAATTTTTCGTGACCTACTTCAACGCCCCTGTTCTTGGTTCAAATATAAGTGAATTCCTTTATTGCATCCTGAATTTTTTACTCAGCCTCCTTGAAAATGTATAGGATAGCTAAATTCCTTAATCTTTTCTGCCTTGTACTTGGAAAATTTACACTCGAACAGTTTTAGGAAGCCGAATACAAAATGTGGCTTGCCTACTTGTCATTGAGTCCGTCGATATAAGTATCGTTATATCAAATTTATTCAGTAAATAAAAATTTAAAAATAATAAACTAAATTAATTACCGCTTAAGCTTGTTGACCTTTTAAATACAAAGGTAATATAAAAGCATTGTATAACGAATATTTTCTATGTATACGATGGATGCCTCGTTATTTATACCTAAAAGAAAAAACGTTTGCTCTCGACGTTTTGAATAGAAATGATCTACCTCTCATAACCACTATAATAGACATTGAATTAATAGGAGTTCAGATAATTCTTATAGCGAGTTCTGTAAACATAGAGTTCTTGAAGGACACAAACGCAGTAAATAGGGGATCGATCTAATGTATTACTTGCGTTCCGTCACCGAATTAACCTTTTGTTAGCCTTAACACTGACTTAATATTTTATGAAGGTGATCAGATTCTATAGTAAGTCCCCATTGTTAGCCGATATATATCTCATCGGTATTCAAAATGCTGTATATTATTTCCTATTTTTAGTTCAAGGCTACGATTCATTTGTTTTTAATAGCGTCTTTGTGCTGTTAAATATGGTACGTGACGAATTAATAACTACGTTGTTAGTTAGTGTGTTATTATAAACATATTTTTTACTTTTTAAAAGAGAGTTTTCACTATTATGAAATACATTCTACATGCGATAAATACATCAAAAACTAATAAAATATACATATTTTAATTCAACAAATGTTGACAATAGAAATTGACCACCGAAGAATAAAAACCTAAGCGCACTTACCTCCACAATTACCATTAAGTGTTGTATATAGTTCGCTTCTGTCTCCACCAATTCACGAATAACAGCCTGCTTCTTTTGTTCATTTTCATCCAAGGCTGTGTAAGAAAAATAAAATACGTAAAAATCGTAAATCAGTTATATTAAGAAATAATAAATAATAAATAATAAATAATGAATAGTTAATCAAATAGTTATTATTTAATGTAATATATTCTATCACATAAGTGTGTTTTGATCGTGTGTTACGCTTTTAATATAATAATATTTTTAATCATATTTAAAATACTTTTACTTTGTGGTTGTTTTCGTAAGACGTCGATAAACCCTGTGGACTTTGCGTTGAGTACTTAAATATTCGACTCGACCCTGAGGACGCCATATTCATTAACAGTGGCCCAGACGGCAGCGCAACTATCGCGAGCTATGTGATATACACGAAGGATTGTAAAGCTAATAGATTTTTTTATTACTTTTTAAAGCAAGCAATATGAATGTACTATCGTAGAGGTTATTGTATGGAGAATACTAATTCTTACTATTAGGTACTAACCTAATCGTGTAATTGTGTATTTTTTATCGATGACAGGACTATCCTTTATTTCTACTCTCGTGTTCGTTAGATCTGTTAATTTTATTGCGAAGCCATTACTTCGTATGTCGTAAAACCATTTAGAGGGCGTGAATATAACCATTATCTATCATTACAAAGCATGTGAACGGATCGTGAAATCTTAGTCATTTAATTAATAAATTATTTTTTTAAACTTCAAGGACTCTCTCGGTGTAATGCGAATGGAAGTTTCAAAAGTTCCTTTTTACAAAACTCAACCTTTATCCGCCAAGTCACGAACTAGAAAATGAGGATTTTTTTCAAAAGGTGTTTCATTTCGAAATTCTTTCTCATTATTTTCTGTCTACGCTGAGTGTTATATAAATACACAATAATATATTTAATTACTTTATAAAGAAATTCAAAGGCTTTATTCGTGTAACACGTCGTAACCACGACACACGATTTGACACTATTAGTGAAGATGTATACACTTCATATCATATTACTTACGAAGTGTAAATAAGATCTTGGAAACATCCATTCAAGTTAAGTATTGCAGACATAAGTGATTCAACACACGAACAAAATGTCATGACACTAATAAACACATTATAAGTGTTATTGAAGACAGTTCTTATCACAATGTGAAAAGTGACCGAGTGAATGAGATAGTTGACCTTTAATGTATTCACAAGACGGTGCGCAGTTCATTTATTAAGGCTACGTATATACCTCGAGTGTACTCAGGTAAAAATCGCGAGCCTCAGTAATTTATATTTATTATTATCAAGAAAGTAGAACTCACAAAGTCTCACCTTAGGTTAGATAGTCATTATTAATGCTTTGTCACATTGAAAGTCAACTTATTAGATGACATAAAGATATACCTGACTGGTACTTTATTCCTTTAGGTTCTAGTGCATAAAGTGGATTAGAATATATTTTCCATTTAGTGTGAATATGTAAATCGTTTATAAGAATTAAATCATATGCAGACGTATGTTTTAAATGAAATTAGCATTGTTTGCAATCAGTATGAAAGCTTAAAACAGTTTATGAGCTTTCAAAATTAGTTCCGTGATTCAATTTAATTTTACGGAATTCTTTCCCAATTCACTTTTATCAGAAATAATTCAAGACTTGGTGGCATGTTATGATATTCAATATTATGATACTGCAAACACATTAAGCATATTTAATATATTTTGCAAATTGATCAACATTAACATTGAAAAGGTAACCACAACACAAATTATGGCTTTCAGTTCATATTGCTATTTACTAAAATTTTTTGCTGCTTTCGGAATTGAGTTAAAGTTATATAGTTTCACACACTGCAGTTTGAAGGAAACCAGTTTACATCCAAAGAAAATCTCCAACGTGTTGCAAGTACAGAAAATGAGCACGTTTACAAATTATCAATGAAACAGGCGCAGAAAAATGTCCGCCGCGCGCTCTATTACAAAATAAATGTAAAAATTGAAAGAGGAATTTTATCCGCAGTAATTCGGGGTGAAATATTCGCTAGCTGTTAGTGTAATTAAGGGCATGACTTATTTTTATTGCAAAAATCTTTCATCGGTTATGGCCATACTTAACGCCTGGAAACATTAACGCGATGGCGTATCGATTAATTTTAGTGACCGTTATAGAATTAGCTTTTGTAATTTTTCACAAAGATTTATAGGCACGATCACGATACGATTCATTCAATTATTAATTGAAGGCACTACAACTCTACGTATATCGGATCGTCCCTTTGTAAAGAAATACTCCAGTCACTTTTAAGAGTCTCCATTGTATAAGCTATACTATATAAGATACACTATTTGAACTTGAATCACGACCTTTTCAGTATGAAACCGCCTGGAAATAATCTTTCCTAATATTCGGTGAGTACATATGTAAAAAATTCAAGATTAAGACACTCAATTGAAATATTGAATGACAATTGAGTGAGTATGTTTGTTCCGTTGAATGTTCATTTATATTACCATAAAACTTTAGTCAAATACGAATTCGAAATATTTTTTGAGATAAAAGTCGAAATATCGCCTCCACTGAGACGTAAAGTTCCAAAATAGAATTTTTTTCCGAGATATCACGTTGTGTGCGTATAGAATCAATTTTTTAAAATATCCCCAAAGCACAGAAGTCAAACCATATTGAGTCTATATTATAAATCCAATGAGGCTATAACAGATTACGAGTGACATCGCGGGGAATATATAATATAAGAGCATTATCCGAAAACGTGAAATATATAAGAAGACATGAAAACACTAGAACATGAAATAATATAATAAGGCACGAAATGTTCAGTGGAATAACGAAAATACGTTTTACAAATCGGCTTTTGTGAACACAATTATCCTAGCAAAACTCCGCTGTCGCTCAGTGAAACAATCAAGTCAGCCTTTAAACTCGACAGATTATAACGATAATGCGTAAAATTGTATGCGATTTTGCGAAATATAATGGACTTTCGATTAAGCATATTTCAAAAATTATGTGGCTAACAAATTAACATTGTTGATTGAATCTTTATACATATTACAAACTGGTATTACAGGACAGTACATATTTACTAATAGGCTGTAATCCAATACTGCATTTATATTACCATAAAACTTTAATTACTAGAAGAAAGACCCGACAGAAAGGCCATTTAAATTGATGATTAGTTCAAGGCACGTATATTGTTGCTAATGACTTGTTTCCTTCATAAATAACCCCCATTTTGTGTTACACAATAGCTAGATTGTAATTAGCTAAGTATCTATCTATTTTACTTTCTTAGATTTGAAAATACGATTACCGTTGGCTTTGATTAAGAAAAACATTGCTACGTTTATTTAATTACGTCAGTATTGCTTTAAATCAAATGTAACCAGAACGAATTGTATTTAAATGCATTATTCGTGGTTAATTATTTAACGCTTGATTGAACTTGCATATTAACATTTCGAGTCTGCATAGAAACGCAATATTTGCTTATGAATCGAGTTAACTTTGATTCGTGAGCAAATATTATTTCGTTCGATTCATATTCCTTTACAGTATCACATGAGTTTCGGTATTTTAATTAAACAGCTACAGGGTAGCATGGAGGTTGATTTAAAAAGCATAAAAGTCTAAACTCCATCCATTCCTTCATAGTGCAAAGGCTTTTACCGCGCTTTTACCATATTATGACGGTGCAGATAGAATTTTTATTGCATTTTCATACTTTCACAATGGACAAGAATAATGCAGCTATGTCGACACAACTGTGGATAATAGAGATTTTGGTTCTTTTGCGTAAATGGCTCTAAAATATGTTCTGTGTGATGTATGGATTTAAATGAAATAAAAATAGTTAACAGAGAATATTTCCTGGAAGTTACCACTCTCTTCTTTCCTGAACCATACAAAGTTCAGAAGTTTGTCTAAGTTATGAGGAATGTAACGAGGAAAAACATCGATATGATATTATCCTCGCACGTCATTTTAAGCGTTTTTTTTTAATAAACATTTTCTTCTGTATTGTGTTACTTAAAGTTTTTGTATAAATTTTTACATTTATTTATGTTAATTTATGCTAAGAGCCCAGTCTATATTAAAATACACAATAAAAAGTAAAGCAATAAGTAATAAGTTCAATTTAGTGAAGCTATTCTTTGTACAAAAAACGTAGATAAAGACGTTGTCCTACCAAAGTAACAGGTTCAGTTCTGATATATTCATCGAATCAATACAACGTCCCTTGGGAAGTATATATAATGTATACCTTCAAAATGACTCCGCAAAAACAAGAACGTGCGCGTATGATAAAGGCTAAGTGGATAACGAATGTCTTGATTAACGCGCAATTTTCTCCGAGGAGAAAAAGCAGTAACCATGTTTATTGTTCTAGCTGCTCCCTGTGGTTGCACAAGATTATATATAGAAATATGCAGAGATTTCAGTTATAATCCCCTCTTAATATTATTAGCGATATATGCCATGAGCGTTCCTAAGAGAAATTGACTGCGTTTTAAATTTGCGTTCTAAAACAATTTTCCGATTCACAAAGATTCCTGATATTAGCTCGATAAACCAAACAAATAAACTCATTAGTTTTCCGATACTTGTATGATAAAAAGTGTACTTACTTTTCCAATCGTAGGCCAGTTCAAGATTTCCAGCTTGCTCTGCCCACATAAGATAGGAGAACGAGTTTTCTGGAATGGCTGCGAGGACGAATCCCTGTAAGGGCGGTACACCGCTCTTCGAAAACTCCGCTAAGTGACTCTGTAGCTCCAGGTGAGCCTGTAGGAGATGTAATTAGAAAAATCGTTAAGACATAAGTAGGACAGCGAATAAGCCTAGTAATTATTAGATATCCAGCGGGAGATAAATGTTTTTGCGACTTTCTCGGATTTTTCTTAATAAACATTATTTTTGTATCTCTTGATCTGTAATACCTTAATTTAATCAAGCCCTCGTCTAATTGGCCCATCTAGACGCTTAAGTAATTATTTAGTGATAAAATATATTTTTGCTACACTAATCTATATGAATAAAAATGTATCGCCGAAAAGGTTGCCCTTAAAAACTGAAGGACTACATTGCAATAATTATTTGTTGTTAGATTATTGTAAGGATTTGAATTAAAAAATTAATAGACTCTTTGAAATACTTAAAATCTACATTTATATACTGATTTGTTCAAGTTAAGAAATTAACAAGGATTATGTATTTTACCATTTATAAAGAAGAGAAGCTGTTATTCTGTTCGTAGTGTTATTAATTACCTAATGAAAAAAATATCTTCCTACACTATATATGAAATTACCCTAAGTAAATCTTAACATGGCAGTAAGCCAACATGGTATATCAAAACCAGCTTAAATTGGCCACGTTTATCGACTGGCACAGGTGCAAATACCTTGTAGAGCTATAAGTTGTTATACATGAAATTCTATTTTTTTAAAGAAATAATGTAATAAAAATTTATACCTATTAAATAAATAAAAAAAATATATATTTATTAGTCTCAAAAAATAAAAAGATATTGTATTAAGAATAAAATATATAGGCAGTCTATAGAATTTTAATATGTTGGCAACGAATCTATGGATTTACGCACTGCCTGCTGGAAAGACTTTTTAAGAGATTCAATGTCGCCGTACCGTTTAGAGTATTCCCATGTCCTCAAAGCGGACCATAATTTTAAGTCTAAGGGTATTTGGTCTGGGCTAGACGTGGGCCAGTCTTTATAAAGTCCGGAATATTGCTTTGAAGCATGGCTTGGGTAGTTCGTGCCTTGTCACCAGGTGCAGAGACCTGCTGCGAAGTCCACAGTATATTTTTAAAAAGAGATTACTGAGAGGTTCCGATCAATTGAGCAGATTCTTTAGAGCTTTGAGCGTACACTTTATTATTTCGCTTAATGTGATCTTCAATCATGGTTTTCATCGGTTAAGAGGATATCAGTTTGTGCCTTTCAGTTGTATCACGACAATAGGCGTTTTGATCGATCCACTCTCTTTAATTGTAAAGATTGATTTAGGGCATGTTCTGTGTGACGATAGGCATCGAGCTTTTTTTTATAATACGTGAAGGAGTCCTAGTCTGGAATTTTAATTTTTCGCGATATTTTGATACTTCGATAGATGAAATGTACATATGGCCGATGGTTCCATACCGACTTTGAGTAAGGCGATCACTTTATTACTATTTTTTATACTTGAATTTAAAATATCTACACAGAACAAGTTGAGTGTGGATTTGTGACGGCATACCTACATATTATAAAAACTAATAAAGATATTACTAATATACATGTTTGTGGCTTGTCTTAAGTAGTTGCCGAAGAAAAAGGCCGATTGAACTTGCTGCCTACGTAACACTGATTGTTCGAGAACTTTCCCATAACTTATGCCGCTATAGCACGTCATAAAGGTGAAAATAAAAGCTTATCCCTTTATCTGACCTTTTCGATATTAATTTAGTAATAACAATGCTAGAACCTGATATATGAAAACGTATAAATTTGGGACGCCAATGTTGTAGGTAGACGAAAGCTAGATAAGTCTTGTATGAGACATGATAATTGGGAAGTACATTTAATTTAATAACTTCAAACTACGACTAACAATTGTTTTAGTAAAATTAAACATCATGTAGGGACTATCTACATTCAAAGTTGCTAAATCGCGTTGCCTTAGGCCTGCGGACTGAAAATAAACTTTTGTGCTCCGAACATTTCTACATTTACGAACTATTTCATTACTATTCTAATGAAAGAGAACAACGTATCTAGTTCGTTCGTTGTAGGTAAATGTCATTCGCATCAGGTAGATATTACATAATTTCGAAACGAGTGCTATTTAACAGAACTCACTTTATGTAGTAATTAAATTAATTGAAATTTGACGTAATGTCGCGAATGAACAAATTCAAAGCCGTAAATGGTTGTGCGGCAAAAGTGAGAAAAGAAATTCCTTTAAACCTCAATAGATTCAAATATACAAGTAACTTGAGGTTTGGGAATTCAACTAATTATAATTTAAATACATTCTTTTGAGATTGAAGTTGAATATCTCTTTAAAGTGACTTGTGAGCGTTACTTAAAGCTTTCTAGCCAAAGCTATTACGACTGTTTATTTGCACATGGAACCAGGGAGCAAGTGAAGGTTAATAAAAGTCATATTTTAAAATGTTCCTACTATATACCTCAGTTGCGAGCGTGCCTCAAATACTTTGTGAGAGGGTTTGGACTTCCACGGCCAAATATGCTCGCTTCATGCGCACAATTTATTATCTAACAACAAGGATTTTATTACACATTAAAAAGATTTTTCGGACAATTCATTATTTCTGGCACTTTTCATTTCAGGTATTGAATTTTATTATACATAATTTATAGTCAAGTATAATTTTTAATACAAATATATTATAGTCAAGATAGTCATGAAGGCTAACTTTACAAGTATAATGCTTTTGCTATATGAGAATATACTATCTAAAATAGTAAACTCTTTGTCCTGACTCTAGACAAAATTTATCGAACAGGGCCAGTGCTAGACCAAGTTTCACGATGACATTATGCCTTAGGCCAGGCGTAACTTGCACATAACCTAAAAAGTATCTTTTCACTTTTGCAAACTAACTTCAAACATATAATCAAGTGTTTTTATTAAATTCAAACAGTTGATAATTTTTCATAAATTAAAAATAATCAATGTTTAATATTACTTCAAAGTGGCATTTACAGCAGGCAGGTCATAAGGCTGGGAAACAGTTTCTAACAAATGAGAACTGAACTGTATTTTAAAAGATTTGAAATTGGAATTAATTAACACAAACAAAGATGGCGACGCAGTGCTGGTACGTGGTAAAACGCTCGGTTAAGGAGCGTTGGACACTGATAAGATTACACAAATCCTCATTCGTATTACGAACCGCATGGCAAGATTAAATAAGTCCAACCATTCCTTCGCGTTCCTTACTTAATTTTATATTATTAATTTATTGCTAGACGTCGTTGTTTATACAAGATTTTTTTCCAAGTTCACCATCGTGAGAAAAAGGCAATGTAAATGGTGCGTTAGAATTAATTCAGAAGAAAATTGGTAAAACAATGAAATTTCTTTATGTATAACTACCGAATTAACGTAGAGTCAAAAGTTAAGAGCACAAACGGACAAAAACTAACTTGTCCTGAAAAAAAATAAAAAAAAACGAGTAAAATTAACAAAATAATCCATTTTGTATGATATATGTTTCAACGTCTTTTACAAAATGTTCTAAATAAATATGTACTCGTAAAAGAGGATTATTGGGAGCATTGTTTTTTATATATAAAAGGATTTAGGCAGACTTTTTGTTGAATACTCTCAGTAACAGAGATTTTTTACGTAGTTTTATTAGAGTTGCAATTTGTTTTTTACAAATAAAATATAGCGTATGGTACTCGCTGATAAAGTTGTATACAGGAGGAACTATTTTTAAAGTAATTTAGTATTTTTATTGATTTACACTTTAACAAATTTTATACAAAATGTATAAAAAAATACGATGTTGAATAATTTTTAATTCAAATAAAACCTTATCGTTCAGTAATTTAATTATCCAAACGATTGACCTTAATAAGGAAAAGTCTAGAAGCTATGGATATTGAAATCAATGCAACATGCCACTGACAATCTATTTATATTATCCGGCTGTTGTTAAACCGTCAATTTGTAATTATATTGTGTTGACAAGCTATTGACTAAATGCCACATAGTTTACAGTACATAATATATGTAAGTGTAAACTATATTAATATGTAACTGTAAACTATGTTATTATATATATTATACCACCATACAATTTATGGTATGCGCAATTTTTTGTACGTTTTCTCTTATTGGTCACGAATAGCGTGCTGTGTGATATGCTATGGTCTTACGATATATAACATGGCATCGTTCCAAAGTAGAATAATCGTATAAACCATGGTGTCAAGTGTCCAAGCAGAAATAGGCCAGAATAAGTAAAAAACCACAGTTCAACCAGCAAACTTCCTTTCATGAAGTTGAAAAAAAAACTAATGCTAAAGTGGTTTTTGTTTAAGCGTAATGCAATTAAAAATCTATTTTCAAACGGGAAATACTACTAAAGAATTTTCAATGAAATTTAAAATTCGCTGTTTCGTGACGATTTATTTGAGACACAAAGATATGTCAAATTATTTTACAGTAACACTAGAATTAGTGTTATATAATTTTGCATCTACATCCTTGTTACGATTATAATAGAAAAAACAGTCAAAAGAATTAAGCTCCGTAGCCAAGCTTTTCTATCGACTAAACCGAACGTCGATAACGTCTTCGAAATCAAGCAGTGCAGTGGAGCAAATTCCAGCTGTAATCTATACGCCCTTAAATCAAATTTGTATGTACTAGTCCTAATTATAAGGCAGTGACTTACATCACTGCGGCCGACCGGCGAGTGAGAGCCGGACACAGCCGGACTCTCACTTCGCGCCCGTTCCCGGCGTAAGGACTTCATTTCCGTAAGTTTACGGCACCGCAAAATTCGTGTTCATTCTTGTTCGATGACCTGTATAGATACGAAATGGATAATTTTTAACAACAAATATGTTCACTACAGTACAACCAAAAACACATAATAAGCGTTTACAACTAAAGCCGTGATCAATGCTTAGACATAATTTAACTTTAAAGAGAGATGGTGTATTAATCAATCGGTTTTTAATGAATAGTAAGTATCATAAACTGGGTGCGTCATTTGTGGGTTATAAACCGGGGTTGGGCGTGAGCTATTTGAATACAAAGAAACACTGTCGTAGAGAAACCGTAGCAATCTCGTAGTCGTATAAACATTATCTACAAACAATACACCTGTATACAATCCAAACATATATCTTAACGACTTTTACGCTTAATTAATACTTTCATGTTCTTTATATTTACGTATGTTTCTCATCATTTTCATACAGATTTAAAAGTAAACCATGCTTAGTAAAGGTAGAACAAAACTATTTTATTTTTGGTAGCCCTCTATTTAAAATCTTAGAAGATATCGAACGTATTTATCATCTAGATCTACGACTTTCGCCGACTTTGTATCGTGCAAAAATAGGAGGTCCACTTTTAATCAACGTAAAAGCATTTAAAGAAATGTTCAATCGCCGTGCTCAATACGTTCTCAAATAGACAACTGTCGCAGATTGTATATATGTCTACTTTGAACAATCAATGGTCATGTTCATCTATACACGAAGTCTTGGACTTTGATTCTCATTGAGATATTGCGAAACAAAGATGGAGGTGTCAGAAAATCTTGTCATGCGCCTGCGCCTGCGCGACGTAATAGAGAGTGCTGCCATCTCTGTACCGTTTATAAAAAAAACCGTTTACAAAGTAAAGCGGTCTCTTTCTGACCACCGACGTGAGGAGAATGAAAATACGAAAATGGAAGAAGAATGTTTGTTTGTTAAATTACAAAAATATAAATACTGTCAAATAATTTTTAATAATAACATGTTTTATTCAAATTTATATATCAATTATAATCGTCCAAAGAACGATAGATATTTTATTCGCCAGTTTGTGAATTCGTAAATTGACGAATGAATTTAGAATGTCTTATTGGGGCTAGCTGCTGAATAATCATTATTTCAAGAATCATTATTTCATTCATTGAACGATGCTTTCAATTTATAAAAGATCGAGTGTAATTGCAACTTTTGCTGGGTTATTAAAAATCTCAATATTAAAAGTTCTATGGAGAACAAAAAGGAATGCAATCTAGAAATCTATATATAAGTTTTGATTGCACATAAAAATATTCACCCTGCACTCACTCTCATCAATAATTTTTTATATATCCATATCAATTAGTGAGATCTGATTGCTAAGTGTCTAGAATTTTTAATTTCCACGATTCACTTTCATAAAAAATTTATTACACCTGAATTCAGCGTTCATTTACTTAAATAAAAATAATGTCGAGGCTAAATTTCTCTTTGAATACGCATTTATATTGTATGTGCATAGAAGAGAAATCTTTGAAACTTTCAAAGATTTTCCACAGTACAAAAATTTAAAGAGTTATGAAATTTGAAATATGTTTACAGGCCGGTTCATACTAAAATAATATCACTTCGGAAATTTAAATCTATACAAAGTTAAATACTATTTTTTTTCGACAAATTAGAATTAAATTTTTCATTGCAACTGTGATTACGTCGTCTAATTCTGTAGTTCTGTGAACTATTTGTAGTTGTGTAAAACGATTTCATTCTTTACTACTCTGGCTGTCTAAACAACATAGATATATAAACATTATTCATGTAATTGTAAGAAAAGGAATTGAAACCTCTTTGTCGATGTACTTAAAATAATGGTAAAATGATCGAGCCGGCTTTGTAGCGGTAATGGAGGTCATTTCTCTCTATCCGATCGTATTTATTGTTGGAACCTCATCAAATTCAGAAGGTTTCTCGATTTGAAAAGATTTTTACGTATTATGAAGTCGACGAATATTTTAGTATACGTGACTGGCTAAGCATACCGGATTTGCATAGGCGGGATATAGTACGAATAATGCGAGTTTTGCGTCGCATATTTTGAAATTAATATATAAAATTTTAAACATGAAAATATATCTTTTTTTTGGTTCTTATTTCTGTGAAGGTGCAATTATTCGGTGAGCAAACAGATGGCGTGGTGCATTTTTAAGCTTTTATGTAATTTTATTAGCAAAATAAAAAAAAAGATACAAATTATCCCAAAACATATTTTTTATGCAAGACACAGCAAGGAAGCAGAATATTTGAAATCTATACCCAGTCCTGTGGGGTCAAAGTTTTTCGAGTGCAACTTATAAGAACAGGAAATTAAAACATCAAATAATTCAAATGCTTTACCTTTTCCTCGTAGCTTAATACCTCATTGCAACCAGCGTTCGCGTCATCTTCATTGCCATTAGGGAACTATTCGGCGAAATTAGGAAAAAAACTTTTTTACTTTGAAAAATTTAATGTAAAATTAATTCACGGCAAATCGATTTAAAAGCAGTTTAGTAAAATTTTCGGAAAATAACGTTAAAATTTGCATTAGGCAATAAATTTAACTACTGTACCTGCTCGTAATTGGTTTAAATGTAATCATAATGAATAAATTACGGAATAATTTTTGGAAAATACTCTTACGACGTGGAAAATTTAATTGAAACTTTTATAGGGAACTTTTTGCGCTCGTACTCGTAACTTCAAAAACCCGACCAACTTTTCGACCGATATTAAATAAAGGTAGAAGAACGCGATAGCAAATTATTTGAAAATGGAATTATTTGGAACTGGCAATTTTGGAAATTTAATTTTTGTAGGACTCGACCGGTTCCTAGCGCCTCTGAGAAGAACCCTGGTGCCACTGCCACTTCCCGCTTTTGCACCCCGTATTTATACACGCAGCCTTCGCGTGGAGTACCTGCGCAACCCGCCTCCACCTAGCCCACCTTCGACATTTTCGCAATTAATGGATACCTTTTCATAACAAAGATTTGGTGGGCAAATAAGCAAAATTGTAATCTATACATATAAAAATGTATCCTTATTTCCGTTGGTCATCGCATTGCGCGTGAATAATTTCGCTAATTATGTGTTTTTTGTGATGTGTTATTATTTTCAGGTCAATGTTGAGTCGTAAGAAAATATTAAGAAAGTTGAGCAAATATTAGAAAATTTAGGGAAACTTAACTATATAATAATAATGTTTTTGTAAATAAATTTTACACAAACATTCGTTTTTTATTATGCGTATGTGGGCTTAGATAAATGGATGGATAAATAAGTTAATAGTTTAAAATTAAACAGCTAAATGATAAATTATATATCACATCGTAATTTGATAAACACCATAAAGATTTACTGAATCAAATGTTATGAAAATAGAAGATAACTTATGATTATATCGAAGATAGCGTAGCGTTTAAGTAATTTGATAGTGAATTAGTTATTTGGTCTTCGGATTTAAAAAACATCCTTTACTAATTTGCACACATATAAAACTGTAATAAGACATAGTTCAGAATTTTCGATTTCCAAATTGAAATAGACGGCTTCGCGGTTTCTTGAAAGAACCAGGTTTCAGTCCAAATTATAATGTCCGAGTTTGAATTTGTAATTGTATTCCGCCGTTGTTGCGCTGCGAATACCTGAATGAATAGTCCGTTCTCTTACACAGTGAAATGTCGCTGTTCTTTAGAAGATGTATGTCGGAAGCCATAGATGCTAATTTTGACAATTCCCTTAACGATCGTATGCTGGCGCCTTGAGGGCACTTTAGAGAGGCTTGTGCGGACTACGACTAGTTTTTTAGGATAAAACAGTTAAATTTTTTTTATACTCAACGCTATACGCTCTGCAAATAATTATCTTCTAGTTATTAATCTCCTATGAATGCTTAATTTTATCGATCATCATCCTACATTATAATCTGAAAAACAACAGGTTTTCGTTGTACCATCCTAAGTAGTTTTAGGTTGCCGTACGTAAATTTTGAAACTTAAATAGTTACTTTTATTATAATTTTCATTTAATCGTATTTTTAATTTCTTTTTGCTTGTATGTTTACGTTTTGTGTTTGTTTTTTGTCACGCTTTAATTCTTCACTGTACTTATGTGTGAAGCGCATTTAAGAACGCATCTATATCTTTGACTTTTACTGTATGTGTGTAAAAAAATGATGTGTTTGTTGTGTTTCTTGAAATAAATAATAATAAGTTTCTCTCGAATAAATAAACTAAACCATTCGTGTGTGTCTCCCAACTCGCACTTATCCGTTAAATTGTTTTTCAACATATTAAAATTAGTAGCAATTGCCATTGTTAATATTCGCTTGAGTGACGTACAAAGACGTACGTCCATATTTTAGTTCACAGATGTAATATGTTAAAATTGTCCCTTAATGGGAAGTATGTGCTCAATGCTCGGTATTGTACAGATTCTTGAGATTCGGTAGGGCACTTACAAACTTAATATATATGTATATTAAGCTTTCTAAACACATCTGCGGTTTGAGAATGTGAAACGTTAACCAAATGAAAATCGTTCAATTTCGTCTTTTGTTTTACACTCTCGTCACAAATGATTTTTATAAGATTTTCGTTAGAAAGATACAAGTGAATTATTCCCGTGAAAGCATGTCGCTGTAATTATTGTATGAAATCCAAGATGGATGTGAGTATAAAAGCCTTGACGTGTCATACTTGTTTGTCTATAAAACCTCAGGTCACCTTTTCATTTTGCTTTATATAATATTTTCTTACCTTTATGGGATATCGGAATCTTAAGAAAAATAACGAAAACAGTTCCATTGTTAAATGCTAACCCATTTTCTCATTTCTTTTATAGTAGAAAAATACTTCAGTGAAAGTTGAGAAGGCTTTTAACGAGTCTTCAAATCAAGTACTGACTTATTCTATACAAGTACACTCGTACATGCATATTTTTTATAAAAGCACGTATATTACAAAAGTCACATGAATTCAGATGCTTTAGATCCAATTATTTCACCGGAGTAGTTTCTGAAACGTTTAAATCTCTTTACGATATTTCGTTCAAAATATTTTGTTGGCGTAATTAATTATTTAAACAACTAAAGATAATAAAAAAAATGCAGAGATTTTCCTAGTGGCGGCGTATCGGATGTTTGAGCCCCGGCTGTGACTAATTAATTTTTATACGTGCGTTCGTAAAGCATCACTAAATGAGTTGCCTTAATTTAATTCTGAGAAGGTTATGACTTGTAACTATTTTATTGAGTTAATGAAGGGTTAAGATTTTCATAGACATGTAGTATTCGTGAGAGCATAACAAGAAATTTCGTGATTTGTATTTTGTATTATCTAGAATGAAATATTAAAATATGGAACGTTAAAAGCTATAGCGAAAGCTGAAAATACTTGAATGCACACTGCACATGGAATGTTTAGCTCCACTCACTGTATACAAATTTACAAGAAATTCAATACATTTATTTTTATATATATTGTTATATTATAAATATATCTTTCCTGTTATGTACAATTTTGGTGATCTGCTCTTCATGTATATCCTTTACTGATGGCATGAATATAATTATGAACGCAGATGAATTTAGGTTTACAGAAAGTTATAACAGTAAGCAAATATTCTATTTGTATCTTCATAAATTGAACCTTAATATTGATATTGATGGGCCCAAGATCACCTCCAAATTTATTAATTTAATCAAAATTAATTTCGGCATGAAACTAATTTAAATGCGTGAACAACATTAATACGTCGTTACATGTTATTATTGAGTTGACACAGGCGCCAATAATATTAGGTATTTGGAACGATGCAATGTTCTTGAAATAATTGAAAGCGGCGTCTATTCAACATACCTTAACGTGATTTGCGTAAACTTCATTAAACAATAATGTTGATGATATACTCCTCACCTTTCAGCGAAAAGTTCACATAACACTGCTTTAATTATAGGCAAAAACGTGAAAACATATATAAATTCTATACCAAAACTACACTAGTTCTATTTAATGACTTCTGGCTTTTGGCTTAACGCTATGAATAAACCAATAGCGTGAAAACGTTCGAAATTTCTCCTCTACATATAGGAGTAATTTCGAAACCATTTTAGTATTGATTGTGACGGATATATTAAACAGTCAGAATAGTAAGCATTTCTTGTATGGCTACGCGATGGATGATATAAAATGTTTTAAAACTAGATGGAGATATAAATTTTCAATAAATTCCTTAATACGGGTTTTATAAACAAAGTTAAAATCAGAAGAGCTGATACAAATGACCCACATATTTTTTACACTGAACATTTCTCGCCTAAACATAGAGTCCCTACAGATAAAAATCTTCAGATAACTGCTTTGCAGTGCTACGAATTTCGTAGCTATAACCATCGCAACAAACTACATACAAAAAGCAACGACACTTCTTTTAAAATTGCTTTAATGATGTCATCGCAGTTGTCGAACTCAGTTCGTATAATTTAGTAGCTTGATAAAAGTCAAAATAATTGCTTCTACCGATAATTAAGGCTATATACAACGGCTAAAGACGCAGATATTTTCGATGTAGACGACGGATTGTGCGTGTGACACGCGATCGGCTATTGAGATGACGTCACCTTACAAGATTTTGTAAAGATACTAATAGTTCAACACGTTCTACATTAAGGTAGAAGATGTTTATGTTCTTATGGTTTAAAGCAGTGTTTTTCAACCTTTTTCATGATGCGACCCCCCTGGTATAAAAAAATATTTCGCGACCCCCCTTGACCTTCAGTTTTTTATCATATACGTAGGTGTATGTTACACTATTACCATTAACAATATTAATTGTCTTTATTGATTTTTTTCTACTAAATTTCCCACTTTTTTCGACCTATGACGACCCCCCTACAGAAGCTTCGCGACCCCCTGGGGGGTCGCGACCCACAGGTTGAAAAACAATGCTTAAACCATTCAAATGTTGAACCATCGGTACACTTCGCTCTCTTATAATTAGTAATTTTAACAAACAAAATACAAATATGTATTGTATTGTACAATATCTTAGAATACAATATTAATCTAAAGACTAAAAACTAGAAAGAAAAAAATTCAGAAAATTTAAAAAATAAAGTCCTTGAACGGATGTCTCAAGACTATATAATATAATATTTCGTATTAAATTAATTAATGGCTTCAGAGAAGGAGCTCCTCTCACAGGTACGTCCAGGTATCAGAAAGAGAACAAAAATATTGTTTAAAGGCTTCTTGTTTCGGTTTTGTTCAATATATAAGTATGTAATGTATAACCGACGAATGTCTTATTGTATGGGCAACATACCTCAGCCAAGGATAGTATCAACAAAATTTTATCTTGAAATACTAATATAAATTTTAATTCAATCTCATATTCGTGAGGTAAATTAATAATTACGGCACTTTTTACGGGCTTCACTCGATCGAAACAGACCCTTGCGAGGCATACATACTTTAGTCCCTTTTTTAGAGCTTCAGCTGAACATAATACAGGGATCTCCATATTTCTGTCCCAAGGTACAAAAGGAGGCTAGTTCGTAGCTGAACTTTTGTAGTAGTTTTTCGTAATCACAATATCAACTTTCGAGAATATCTTTTGAGGCCCCCGGGATCACTTAATCTACCAGGTAATAATTTCTGTCTAAATTAATTACACGATCAGTAGCTATTTACTTATGATAGATTTCGCGATACATGATCTCAGTGAAGAGTCATATGTATTTATGTCTTCAGATGAAATAAAAAATAAGGTTAAGCTTTTCCGCAGTTTTTACATCTACTTGGGTCAAGAACGCAGTCATAAAGATTCACTGCAGTTTAATTTTTTATTGCAAATCATGTTCAAACTGTATTCGTATCTCAATGGCAGAAATTATTCTAAACTTGTTTCACTATAAATACGGAACAACGATTTAAATTCTGCTATTGTTGTCTGCTATTCTTTTGTACTAATTATAAATCACTTATTTGCGGTTACCAAAGCATATATTTGTGAACATGGAAAACAAAAGAACCCTTCTAAACAATGTGTCTAGAGAAAGTTTTGTTTATTATATATACAGACAGCGTAGGTTATAACATTTAAGCGTTCGACTCCCGAGTGCCTTCACTGAAGCCACCGCTGAGATGTGAGATGGACTTTTTTATACTCACATATATGCTCGTCAAGTCAGTTTCAATGTCCACCTTGACATTGAAACTGACATGTGTCATACACCCGTATGTTGAGAGCTAAAACTTGGAGTTCATACTAACACTTTTTTTAATCAATCGTTGAAAAAATCTAAATCGTTAATAGGTTTACTTTCAGTCCTCAGATATACCTCTAGATTACTATAAGACTTAAAAGATATTTTAATACATAATATGGAAAAAACCGATGTAAGATTTACTTCGTCTTGGTAGTTTTTGAAAATTCTCCCCGGGTATTTTCATTTATTTTTCATTTTTGACAATAGCGCCCAAATTCCGTTGACGTGATATTATACCCTTTCTGGCGAAACGTCGTCAAAAGCCTTTTCCTAGTAAACCTTAATATCATCGTACGATTTAAATCCAGCATTTTAATGATACAATGAAACGTACCACGTACGTAACACTTTTATACCCAACATGCTCTGAAACTTCGTCATAGCTTTTTTGATAATGACACAGAACTGTCGACGTCACTGAGAGCGGGTTACAAAGTTGTTTGAAAGTTCATACCTAACGTACTGAGCGTAATAGAGTTAATAAGTTATTATCTCCGAGTTAGAGATGAAACTGGCTACGACATTACTAAATAATAATTCAGTTCTTTTTTGTTTATTTATTAATTGCATGTTTATAAAAGTGTTTAGTAGTACAGATGGTAAAGACCACTTGATCTAACTCATAACAAAAGTATGATACGTATACCAAATCCTAAACCGAAAATCTAGTCTCTATACTAAATAAATCTAGAAATAAATATTCATTGTGTTTATTTCATTATTGCGCCATGCCAAATATTTACTCAAGAATACGCCTATTTGTTCTTAAAGGGTTTCCCTATCAATTTATAATTTAAATTTTCGTAGAGTGTGTATCGGTCCGACAAAAGTGCGGTGCTTGTCGGTGTATCGTGTATACAGTATTGTGGTCTACAGTCTCGCTTGAAACTTTCTTACCTCGTTATATTTAAATTTCAACTGAGCGTTTATTATTCATTTCATTTGTCAGTCCATTTGTAATTTTTTAATTTAAATTTAGTATTTGGTTCTGTGAAAAGGCTATTAGAAAGCTATGTTCAAGATTCGCTTAAACGTTCATATACATCTAAATCTTACCTCAAATTTGTCAGCATTGCTATTTTTTCTCCTTGGCATAGTGTCTTGGTACTTGGAATGAGAAACTGGGTCTTCTCCTGATACTGCTCGCTGGTAGGAGAGCCTTCTGCCCATATCAAGACCTGAAGCGTAGGATTCGTTTTCCGGTATGCTAGAGAAATCTTGATAGGAATAGTAAGCCTTCATTTTTTCTTTAGTCTTCTCATCTTGAATAACGCGCCTGAAGTAATTTGTTAATCCTTCGCTAGCGAGCCACGTTACTCTAAAACACATTAAACACTTGTAATATGGCTCTCTTTACGTATCTAAAGAGCATTAATCATAATATCTCTTCCCCGAAACTAAGTTCGCGTTAAAATGTATATAGTTAAAAATTTTCCGTCTGTATGACAAAGAGTGAGCGGGCCCTGGAAAAATTTATTAAATTCCGAAGGTGAGTGGAGTAATCTAGATTTCAGTACAGATAGCAATTTTGTCATACTAGAATGAAGGTTTTATTACAACGAGTAAATTAATTAAAACTGAAGGTGTATTCTTAGGTATTTAATCTGATAAATACCATTTATATTGCCGTGTGAAAATCTGAATATTGTTACTTTTCATTTAATTAAATATCTCAAAACCAATTTAAACCTAAGCGTGGGATGATATGATGGAAACATTTTAAAAATTCATACAGATAATTAGTGCCAGTAAATATTATTAAATATTAATAAAATATGACAAATGTGTTAATTATAAATAGCAAGGTTTATTAAGATAGACAGATTGCCTGATGACTAAAATAAGCTTTTAGATAGACCTACGAGATATAACAATTAAAGCGGATTAAATATTTATGTTTCTGTAATTATGTTTATTATAGTGAAAATCAATTTGTTGTTTATCTTGCTTTCACGAAACAATAGAAGACAACAAACAATTGAAGAAAATAATTAATAAAAGGAATGTAAACTTATCCTACATAGAATTAATTCTAGACCGAATTTTTTGGTCCACAAAAGCCTCGATCAAAGTCTAATGTTAAATATATATTATATTATATATATGATGGAGTAGGTACTCATGTTTTTGAAGTCAGTAAAGAGGACGTAAAGTGGCAAGCGTAATGTGCCTAATTGTTGTAACATTATTCGCGTGTACTAAAAAATTGTGTCGAACAAAATTTTATTTGGTTACATTGTTCATAAATGAACTTTATTACAACCTATCTTCATTTAATAAAAAAAAAGTCTTTTTATAGGAATGTTACGTCTTTACGATATTAATACTAGAATATATATTCGACATTTACAAAATGAACTTCATATTGTGTATAAAAACATAGAAACACAATAAATAAATATTTTCTTTCTGTATCCTACTATCTATTTAAAAACGAATGAAAGCGCTTTAATTTTTTTATATACCAACGTGAAACAGTATTTAAGTTAGTCTACAATTTTATAATGACATTCATGGTTAGTTATAAAATTATGACATCAGATTTAAAATATAAAAATCTTTACATAGTTGCAAGATGAAGGTTTATAAATTGGCTTATAACTGTGGTTTATCCTGTATTGGACAAAATAAACGTATGATTTCGAACAAACTTATCGCATCAACACGTCACTCTAAGTCTCACTCCAACCACTACATATGTTTCGACCAACCGAAAATCCTCGCAAGAGAAAATAGATTCCTTCCCAGAAAAATACGTGAGGCGATTCGAAATTAAAACAACCTAACTTCAATCCACAAGATTTGAGAGTTTTCAACTCCTGAGACACAATAATTAAAAATCTAAAACTCAAAATAAATAAGACGATAGCCTTAGTTAGCCAGAGTTTGCAGAAATTAGAAAATTATAATAAAAATAACGCCGTACATTGCGTTAATATGGCAACTTTGTGGTCTGTGGTCAACTCAGACAACTGTCACTTTTCAGTCTGGACGTGAACACGGTTGCTGAAAAGCATCTGTAATGTCGGCATAAGTAATATTAAGAATAAATAGCTTTTTAAACTTTAAATTAAACCTTAATGGTTGGTTTTTAAATTTTTTAACATCAAATGGTTTATATGGCAAACTGAATACAACAATATACTGTTTTCGTAGCATCGTGAACCTTAAGAAAAAAATGAATTATTAATTTATATATTATTAATTTATTAATTTATAACTGTAAAACTAAATTTCAACAAATTTAAGTATAACTGGAACATTTCAATGAATTGCCGAAATAGATTTTCCAATTTAACAGGCATATATCCGAATGAAAAATTATTTATGTCAGAATTTTATTTACTTCTAAAATAAAAGTACGAAACTTTTCCTTTTTCCTCGTGAAAGACGAAATAACCATCTCATTTTGCGGAATAAAGCGAAATTAAATGAAACACTGTACCTTCAAAAGAACAAATACGAAATTATTGTTAACTTTTTATTTACATATACAGGAACATGTCTATAACAAGTAGAATATCAACTCATACCTACACAGTCTATCTAAAAAAAATCATAAGCTCTATGTTATTACTGTATGACATGGCTAAATAAATAAATAAAACATCTCAATTTCTGCTTAACCGCGTCTAATTTATGCAAAATGGGCCACATCGCTTTCAATTATTTGCTTCAGCAGTAATCAATTGAGACCTCGACACTACTGTATTGACGCAATTTATACGTAATTCAAATCTTTCTACGTTTCATTTAAGTAGTTTCGTAGTTTGCTGACGTATGATATACGTTCGACAGTTCAATGACAAGCTATATTAAATTCTTGATTATCTCGACCTACCTTGACATTAAGCCAGGAAACTGTAATATGGTTTTCATATTTATTTGAGCAATACGCAGGTTACATGTCAACTTTTATTGAAAAGCTCTAGCAGTGTTAAGATTTTTTGCGACAAATTAATGTCATTATAAATTATAACCTATGTAGGCGTTGGCTGTAGCAAAAATTCTCTTAATGGTGTTTTTGTTATCTATTTCTGTTGCTAATTAAATCTATTTTAAACCCTTTCAGATAATTTGTTCAATTAGACAAACAACAAGCAAAGAAATAAAGTAAAGAGTATAACTGTTATTGTTAGTGAAAGCAAAACAAAAAGGGACATTAAAATAGAAAGCTTTTAGCATTTACAGATATATTTTTAAGATAAACAAAGTTCATTATTATTATAATTTGTATAATATGAAGTACCATCGCACACATCAACAAAAGGATAAGAAAAAGAGCCTTATGTGCCTACTAGCCCTCAACAATTATGATTTAACAGGAATTAAATCGTGGTATATATATACGTTAATCACTAAGCCACAGGGGCAATATTATTACCTATTAGCTTTAAATTTCCTGCCACGGTGGTCGCTAGTGCTATCCAAACCAGAGCTCATTGAAATTGCTCTAGGTGTCAACATCGCTTCTTGAATGTAGGCCTCATTTAAACCTGGAAATTAAGTGGTATTCTATATGATCTGTAGCAAAGTCATGTACCACATTCTCGGAAGGTCGTCTCATGAGGCGGACCGACTATACATAAATGAAATCCGTACTGGCGTAGTATACAATACGACATGAGAGGCTACTGAGATGATCATCTTACAAATACACAATCGATCACTGTGGAAATAAACAACCCATTAAACCACCGTAAATAATATAATAATCATAGTTTGTCTTCCAATAATTTGATTATACAAAACCATCAAAATAATTATCTTTATACTAACGACAATCGAATCGTAAATCTATATTCTATTATATATTGAAGTTATGCTATTATTTAGTTATAGCTATTATTATGTTATTATTTAGTTATATCGAGCGTTAGTTAGTTGTAGTTTAAATATCAAAATGTATTTTTAATTAAATCACTATTGTGATTTAGAGAGTACTCAGAATGGTCAATTTACGAATTTCTAATGATAGTTGAACAATTATTAGATGTCCACGAATAGGTTAATTCAGCCACGAAATTTTGCCCGATTAGCTAGGACTAATTGAAGGAGGCATAAAGCAATAAAAAGCCTTATTACATGAGTTTATTAAAATCGTTATAAATTTTAATTCTCTAAGGAACGCCTTTGTGCAGGGCAACAAAGGCGTTCGTGTATACTTAATAAAATCAGGTACAGTAAAGCAAACTCATGTTGTGTGTCGGTTTGATTTTATAATACATATGTTTCAACAACATTTGGTTCTCTCATTATCTAAGCCTGAATTAAAACTATGATACTTACTAAGGACACTATCAGACATATTTTGAATGGACGTTCTGTCGTGTGAGCTGCTTGGATTTTGGATTGCATTACTCGATGTGCTCGTGATCGTTGATTCCGATATCAAACTGGTCTCACTTTTGCTACCAGCCATGGGACTCTGGAATAAGTATACGTTTTATAAATATATTAGGAAAGCGGAACGCTACGATAAGATCAACTACGAGGTATATAGAAAATTATAAAGATACAGGTACTTCACGTCACTTATATACATAAGTCTTATATTCCAGTGCTTTTCTGTAAATAAAATACTACCTAATTTTATTCGTGACGAATATTTATTATACACAACAGCTAGTTCCACCAGCTTATATTAAAATTAAGCTTCTATTGTGTATCTTTAGAAATGAAACATTTTAATTACATCTACAAAAATGAAAATAGTTTTAAAAAAATTCAATTAAACGCGCCGTTTCTACTTTTGAGTTTAATATTTCTTCTTAATTTATCAAGTTTGTTGTCCTTGCTGTTTCTTAGGATGTGTCGGATGCCTTCATAAAAGTCAGAACTCATTCATTTTCAAAATATTAACATGTTTAAATATGATAATGAATCGATCACGTGCTACTGTTATGCTCATACTTATGTAAATGTATTAAATAAAACTTCTAGTATCATTAAATAAGTTGCAGTTATTAAACCTAAAAACCTTAAATTTAATTTGTAACCTTGCTTAAAGAAACGAGAATCGAATAATTTCCCATAGAAGAATCTGAAATACAACGTCAAATTTTGGTTACAGATATATGCAGATATTTTTTAATAAATTGCTAAATCCATGCTAATACTATAAAGACTTGTACTTATCGTAACCACCGAGACCTTAAAGTGTCTTATGGACTGAAAATATATCAATGAAAATTATACATTACTGTAAATTGAATTTATATGTAGGTACATGTGTATCATATATACAGAATTCCTATAGCCGTTGCAATTAAGTGGTGAAGTCAATGAATTACTTGTTCGTAAGTCGGAGTACAAAGGGACGGATGTGTACAACTGCAGGAGCTAGCATACGGCATACCGGAAAATCGCTTAATTTGATCCCATACTACCACTACTATACTAATTTATTTGTATGAAAAAGTTTAGCAGATGTCCTGGCGGGCTTATTTTGCTTTTTAGCAAGAGTTGATTTAATATTTCTCTAATAATGAATGGAAAATTAATAATCTGTGACCGATTGTGTATTATGTATACATTGACACATCACGGCAAATGTTTATACTAACCTCAATTTCGCCTGCCGTGAAACAGTTCAATATTTTCATTTTTACCTTCAAAGTAATAACCACTTGGACTGTGATTCTATGTCTAGTGGGTGGGGAATATCAATCTACTTACTAAAGACGAACCACCGTGTGGTAAAATGATAGTCATATTACATAACCACGCTTTTTTTATATTTAACTTAACAGAAGCTTAATTCCAATTTCCAACTAACCATTATGACTAATGAGCATCGGTTGTCAATTATGATATTTTAAATCAGTCCAAATCTGGTGGAATAAGCTTTTTAGGTGGAGCTGAGTTAAAGAGATTTTAATTCAACTCTTTTAAAAGCGCTGTAGCAGTATGTACGTTATATGCATGTCTTTATGATGGTAAGAAATGGTGAGAGCAGGAATTGTTAAATGTACTTTGTAACGAGCGACCCAAAGTAAAATAATCTCGACTGGTATGGCAAGTATTAAAAAAACTGGATCACATACATACATGAAGTACCTACTTATATTGTTTTATAAGGTATGCGCAATGCAAATAAATTGTGACATTGATAATAGATTAATAGACCTTGGTTTAATTATAACACGATAACAGCTCTGTTTGGAAATTCTCATCGGCTTGATAAGGTTAGCACCTAAATCAATTTTATTGGTTAAAATAAATTTTATGTGCGTTCATAAAAGATACCAATATCGATAGAAATCATTTAAAATATGATATAAGCTATGTAGTATCCTCATAATTTTATTTATGTTTAAAAAAATCATGTTCATCATTAATTTGTATGCTATCAGCATTTTCCACAATTTCAGAAATTAATTACTTTTCAATTGTATGTTAGTATGGTTTTATGGCTATAAAACCAACCGTTATATAAGTACTTTTCCCTAAATTTTAGTTCCTAACAAAAACCTTTTCAACCGAATCCAACAGACCCAAGATGGTTTATCATTTGAAGGGAAAAGGGTTGTATATTAGGAAACTTTAATTTTTATACGAGATATGTAAAAACGAGTTATTGGAGCCAAAACTCTTTCTTACAGATTGCTTCGCAATAAAGAAAATTAATATAGCAAGAGATGAAGGAAAACTAAATATTTCATTTTTTTGCTTTAGGTACATTCTTTTTGTCTTACGCTGTCTTTCAAATCTTAGTGGAAATGTACGATATGTTTTTCAAGAATTTAAAAGTACTCTTATATATTACTTATGTATATATTACCGTACATAATAACGAATAGTTTTTAAAAATATTTTTTATAACTACAATGACATGACAGTTCTATGCATTTTATTACTATAAAATTGTGTTATAATATCAAAAATACATCAGACTGAAACTAAGTAGGACCTTGATAACAAACAAATTTATTCATTGTGACCTTTAAGTCAATTAATAGTAATAAAGCGTATAAAAGTTATGGTGTATTTTGCGACTGAGTAAACAGATTAATATTATGCACAGTTTGGACTTATACTATTTATATATATGTAATAATACAGGGGGTATTTCATTTCTAAATAATTTCTTGTCTCTGAGTAGTGCTTCTAAAAAATAATTCAGAAGTTTTTGTAACACTACAAATTAGTTCTTCTGAGTCCTTTTAATTACTAAAGGTTAGCTGTTAAAAATTTAATCGTCCCGAATCTTCCAATCCGATATGAAACTTAAAGATCTGTCCAATGAGGTAAGTATTGTTAACGTATCCAAAACAGGCGTCACACTACTCGCAATTCTCCTAAACGCACGTCTCACGCTAATAATACAATTGTAATATTAGTAATAAGATTACCTACTAACATTGGCCAGCCTACTTTAGAAATTTGACAGTAGCTCGTATCTTCAAGGACAAATAAGAAATTAAAAAAGACAATAACCATCGTCTTTTTAAATATTATCACGATTTTTTTTTAATAAAAGTACTTGGTTATTCATTTTACAAATATATTATGGCAAATTATAAACCAATGTTGTCAAATCATCACTAATAGCTGTTATGAGAAACGGTTTTGTTATAAATAAATAAAAATATGATACATTTTAAAATAAAACTTTTTGGGGACATATTAAATAGTGGTTAATTATTTTTCGCTGCTGTCATAGTTACAATATTTTCACATTGTATAAGAATAAATAGTGCACACTACTATAAATTCAAAGATGTAAATGTAAAAATATAGAGGAAAAGATAAATGCCATTATTGCAAATCTTATTTACAGCATTTTTATCACGTTTACTTGTTTATTGTTGGACTGGATGATACACGATTTTAATCTTTAGTTACAAGTGTTCCTAGGATGGTATTATGTTTTTATTTCACTACTTTAATTGCTGCAACAAATTAAAGCTAAATAAATTATTCCCATTTCCTACGTAAACATATCATCATTGTATAAATGTTGGCACTTAGTACATTGTAAACTAAAGTACTTACGGGCAAAATCAAACACTCTTTATCTTCGTTTCCTAAACTATTTGTATCCAGGGACTGCAAGGACTTCGAATTCTTTTCCACCGAAGATTGTTTTCTAAACAAATGTGTCGTGTTTCTTAAAAAGCTGCCCATCTTTTTTCGGAAAAAAGATGATTTTCGTTCCAACGGCGATTTACCGAAATTGTGTAAATCTAACTCTGATTGAGTGAACCGACTACCCAACACGGATTGGTCTAAGGACGTTTTCCTGGTTCGCAAGGTCGAGGGTAAACTATTTAGAATTTCACTTCCACATCTTGCACCCGGAATCATTGACTCGCTGCGTTTTACTGTTTCTAGTTTTATCGGCTTCTTGTTCTCTAAGTTATACATGTCTTTGAGGGTATTTGATAAATTTGCTTCGGAATTGCTTCTACATCGTTCCATTGACTGAGTAGGTTCTTGACAAGTTTCATTCAAATTACTGGGGGCGCTTGCGTATTCTGGATGTAAAACAATGACATTGTGGTTGGTAGCAGATGGTGGCTGTAAAGTCTCGTGCTCATCCTTCAGGGTTTCATCAAAGCAATCTTCACTATCACTAAAATCCGTGTTATTCATCACCCTGCTTCCAGTCGGTGCCTTCAACCGCATACTGCTGTTCATTTTTACATTTCGCAATATTTCCCTGATTTTTATATTTTCCTTTATACACTTCACGTCAGACACATATTTTTCCTTGGCATTGGAAGCGGACTTATCTTTTTTTAGTTTTTGTTTTAGCCTATCCATAATCGTTTACTTTAATTTTAACTTCATACAAAACACCGATTCATCTAGGTCAAGCACACACGATATATGAACACTACCCATTGGGAGGATTTTTATCACTAGCACGATTCACGTTACACAAGTACAATTTATTTTATCATAGTGAAGGAAACATAATATTACGATAACGCTATCACACAGAAAGCGAAGAAAATTGAGCGTATGAGTGTCGCCGAGAATTACGTACGTAACTCGGTATGCGTGTACGTCTACAAACACCTGCTGTAAATTTTTACCGATCAACTTGATCTATTATTTATAGAACTTGAATTATTCTTTATATTCTAATGATATAAACCCCGCTATTTCACATTATGAAAAGAAATATCACGCAATAAATTAATCTTAAACAATTAAATTGTTTTAAAAATATCCTTCGATTATAACCTACACATTCTTGGATCTTGATAATTTGCTGATAATATTGTATCTACGGTTATGTATCGTTATCTGTACTCGGTGATGTTATTTTATTTATTTAGTAAGTCACAGGTGTTTCTGTACTATTAAACAGCCACTATTTCTAATGTAAATATTTATTATTTGACTGGCTATCGACCGCAAAATTCACTCGACAAATCCTCTTATAATTATCTCCTGATAATAAATACGATTTTATTAAAGAGTAATTATTATACATTGAGGATTCATTTTCATAATTTCATTTCTTCATACTCGCAATTTAGCATTCAAAGAATTTAGTCTATAGAAATTGTAGTTATAGAAATACCATAATTTTCAATATCTCTTTACTAATGTCACGATCACCGCAAAGCTCTAAACTGATGCCTGAGCGCCTTTATCCGAGAAAGACGTTTAAATCAAAGACAAAGTTAATGTGTACTAAAAGAATTTTTATCAATATTATTTTGATTTGTCACAGAAACTTAGACTTACTTCTATTGCTATAGTAGAAATTATAGGCACTTTGACTATATTTAAAATAAAAATAGCATAATAATACTTATATCTCTTAAGAATTTCTTAAACATTATAATATAGTTTTATTGAAATCAAATAAAGCAGACTTGAGAGTTTACTCACATTGTTTGGACCCATGTAGGGCCTATGATCTATCATCAGATGAGTTTAAATGCCCCTTTGCCCCAATTGCCCGATCCCCATAAAAAATATACACCTCTTATTTATTATAATGACAAGAAAAGCCGTAAACGCGGTATCTAATGCAAATGTTTGGACTTTGACTCATTTATTATTTATATTATGACATTGTGTGTTGACAACGTGAAGGAATCTTTTATTAAATAGGCTAACGTATCTACATATAATTATATAATAAAACAAACTAGTTGATAACAATTAGTATAGAAACTCTTTTATTCAGAACATGTTTGAAACATATTTTTGTAAATTCAATCATTTCTTAGCTGGAACGTCCGGTACATCGAATTCACTGACTTGTGCCTCGACTAACTGTTTACTTCTCAGCTTCACGATAGCATGGCTTGGGACGTTTGGATCTTCCATCTCAAACTCAATCAATCCTGCAACATTTTAAAATTTTGTTGAACTGTGCCAGAGCTTAAGAATTTGTTTTTATTATAGATTATTGTATAGTAATTTTTCAAGTTTTATACTATTAATATACATTTATTTTATTTATAGCATACATTAGAAAACAGATGGGGAACGATCACACAATATCAATGTTAAAATTTAAAGGTTAACTCTTATAACTGTGGTGATTAAGGTTACACTTTATCTATAATATAACTTTCTTACTAAACTAGTTAATGCACGGGCTATCTAAGCTATGATCACCTTTTTTTGTTCTGTATGTCTCCTATAAAATTCACCCAAATCAGTGTTCTGATTTAGAACGCAAACTGCTTTCGAAAAAGCAAAAACCATTATTATAGATACACGCATCGTAGAACCCATTAATAACTCACGCGAAAGTGACGGCTCTGCGAGACATAAGGCAAAGCAGGTAGTATTCACACTGACAGTGACGCAGTCCCTAGCGTATTCACGGCGAGCCGAGAATAGGCGAGAGATTTTTCGCGGAGTATTGCTAAAAAATTGGTCCATTAGGTCCATTATCGTTACCTCCTTCAGCGACGACTTCCTCCTTGTAATTATCGCGCATAGTCCTGGCCAAGATGCCGTGATAGAAGGCATTTGCATTAGCCCTCACTTCAGCTGTTACATCCATCTTTGACACAGCCTGAATTAGTACGTTGAGCTTCTGTCTTGCCGTTAGAATCAACTTGTCGACTGTAAAATTGCTACTGTGTGAATGTTAACTATGTTGGTCAGCGCAAAGATATAGAAGAATTCGTCGTACACCAGTATTATTTGACATCCGTATTATTTTTTAATCAAATAATGCCCTACAATGATTATAATATATTAAACATAAACTCACAATCGGCTTCAACTTCAGGCACCGGTTGTATCATGTCATCGAGGGCATATTGTATTGCAGTAGGAACAGGCCTCCTAGGAACATTAGCTGCACCTGAAAATAATCTTAAACGTATATATACAAAATTTAGAGAATTTTTTTTTACTTATATGAATAATATCCTCTTAAATAATGTAGACAAAATATTGTTGAAATGTAAAGTACGATTTCTATTCACCATGGTGTCAAAGAAATGTCTATATTATTAATATTATATGGAAATAATTCTACAGAGATTTTTAAAATGTTTTATTTTATTGAACTTAATCCAGACAACGAAAAGGCTCTTAAATTATAATTATAATAAAAAGTATATCTACTAGAAAGTACTTTATGCATCAATATATATATATCTTACCAACACTCGAGAGCAACTGATTAATTTGTTGTAAAGAAGTCTTCATCTCAATAATAAGTTGTCCCCTGTCGTTCAAGGCGTTGGTCAAATTCCTTTCCTCGCGATCTTCAGCATCTAACGCAGCTTTCAGTTGATTCTTTTCAGCTACATATCTGCAAGCCGAATTAATATAAGCCAGAGTATAGTTACAAGTCACTTTAAATAGTTCTCAGAAATATTCAAGTTTGAACTGATAATGTGTGCGATTCTCAAATAGGTATTGCTGTCCACTTCGGCTCTACAATTGTACACCTATAGATTTTCTACGTGTCCCTATGGATACTTATCGCTCATAATGCTGGTAAATGATTAGCTTAAATTTAGAATCTCCGTCCTCTTAAAGGTGGTACTGTAACTCAAAATGTGTATGAGGCAAATGTATATGTGTATGAATAGCCAATTAAGATGTCTAATAAATGATTAGTCACTATTCATATAAGTTAATTCTAGTTGCTCTTTGGTAACATATTTGAATGTTAATTAAAATTTAGTACCTATTACGTTCATTAGTATATGAGATACGATTACATATATAGTAAACAACTATATATATGAGAGACTTTAAATTAATTAGTATGTTGACTATTAAGTGTCGTAATCGTATTCAAGAATGATCTTTTGACACAAACAGCCGCGGTATATAAAAGACATTACACCTTCATAGGCGTGTTGGAATATATTAATCCTAGAAACCACGGATAGCAGTGTTATCCGTTTACAAACATTGCGTGTTAATGAAAATTCTGATTCGAAATTCAAGAAATCTCTCAGCTTAAAACGTGCAGACACATCTAAATTAAATATCTTACACAGCGACCGTTATAAAAATATGTCCTATATAATTATTATTATAATTTTAATATTGTTGAATTCATTTATATGATATCGTGACTTACCATGTCTACGTATATTAGAATAATAAAATTAGAATAGAAAAAGCTAAATTAGATTGTTGACATAATAGTATTGCTAGTAACAAAACCCCATTTATTTAGATTTTGTTTTTAGAGAAAGTGTTTGATGCAGTTCAAAGGCCAGTCGAATTTTGAATAAAATGTCTGCCTAAAATTAAGCAAATATTATTAAACTGACTAAAAATATACTAGTGTGGTATGTAAGACATTTTTAATACGTTAAAGCTTATATAAATATTGTTTTACAATAAGTAAATTTTACTGTGAACAAACACAGTAGGCGCCATGGCAAAAATTTCATCCATTAGAAAGTCGCCATAGCCGTCTGTCTTGCTATTGTGCGAAAAACAATAGCGTGGCAGGTTTTGAGTGCAATATCAGCTTCTGGATTAATTTATGTCGCTATACCTTAGTGACGTCATATATGTTATCAGCACATTACTATGAAATGCGAATATAATATTGAGATCTTAAATCAAATTAGGTCCGATTCCAAGCGAAACCATATTCGATTTGCGTTGGTTGCCAATGAATGAAAATTATCTATCGAATAATTGAAGAGACCCATCTCCTAGCCCGTGGAATTTGATTTTTTCAAACGGTATTGCTAAGGAAAATATGAAATTTTATGTATTCATCTAATTACAGTTTCGATTACGGACCTATTATGGCTACTGATCGTCAAAAAATTTAATTTTCGGACACTTTCGGAGTATCTATTTCTGAAAATAATTCCAGGCTTTTTATATTTACTCAACATTTTATAGATAAATAAGAAAGATAAAGAATATAATAGATTATATGCTCTTCAAAAGCGCCAGGACAGTTGGTGATTAAACATATTTTATACATTGTTGAAATATATCTATACTATTATTTCATTTCCCATCTCTTCGAAGGCATTTGATTTATTGCCTTTAAACTAATATCAGCAAACGTAAAAAAATGAATTTTAATTTCATACAACTGCGGCGACTTCGAGGAAACGTTGGAAGTGACTCGTCACGATGATCGTATGCTTTTCCTACAATATTACAGATTTACCAAATTTATTAATTTTATAGTTTTTGATGTTCAATTATCGAAAAATATAAATTCAACACATAGTCCAATATATAAAATGCAGACAGTTTCGCATCTGCCGAATTCTAGACATTTTCTGTATATAAAATTAATATTAGTACCTAAGATTTATAATAATGTAGTTGTAGTTTTCGTCACAATAATGCTAGACCCACGTCAATCTTTTCGATTAGAAGACTCAAAATTTTCTATAGGAACGAGATCAAGTTACTACGTAAAAGATGACAAAAAGTCATAAAACTGGCACATAATATATGCTATATTTGATTACAAATTATGTGTGGGACTTAGCTTGGTGCGCCCACTCGAGGAAACTCATTGGAATTATAAATGTATATAGTTAAATCCATTCCAGCGAAAACGTATAAGATATTGTAACGCACATCGGTCGAATTACTCAAGATTTTTAATAAACATTATTGATTTTACCTTTCGCTGTGATTAATTAGTTTGTGTACCTATGACCTTTCGCCATTAAATACCATTTAATACACATCGCATAAAGGGACGAAACCATATTTGTAAGTGCAACAACACGACTTATTTTTGGCCTTTGTAAAGGCAGCGAAGTTGGGTATAATAATAATATCGTGATACGTTTTTATACAAGGTGGGTTAGCCAAGGAAACTATTCTATTATAGGTACACAACCGATTTAAATCTAATTACATAGATCCATTTTTATAAACACATCACATCCACAGGTATTCTCATCACACGAATGACGACTGTCGGGAACATCGAAACTGTTGTAACTACATTCATGTTATTATTTTTATTGCCAAAAACTTATTATAAAGCTGCAGGGGTCGAGCTTCGTCTTCCAATACAATTGTTAAAAACTTAAGCTTCGTTCATAAGAACTTATTCATTTGATTATGAAAAATTTGATAAACTAATACCTTATATTGCAATGTGTAATATAAAATTTATAAATCCCACAAAAGTGACGGGCTCCCGCGGGAAATTAAAATATTATAAAAACATTGTCTGGCATTGTGTCTTTCACGCTAAGTCAATTTTTGTGGCGGACGTCATTTCATCTTAGAGAGACACTGTACGGAATAGTTATCTAAAAAACAATAGATAGTACATATAGATAGTAAAAAACAATACTCCGTTATACGAGTAGTATCGTTATCAAAAGTGAAATTCGCTCAGGCATCGGTTAGTTTATAATAAAAAAGAGATTTATCAAAATAGACCTTCGCAATGGTCATCGTCTCTTTTTTAAATGCGATTCATACAATTCAATCTTCGGTGTAGCAATATAGATTCTAAAGAATCTTCCTTAAAATAAACATTTTCAACGCACTCATTTTGAAATCACCTTTCGTAATGTCAAAAATAATACATTGTATTTACAATGTCATTCTTCCTTTGGCGTTGTTTTGTTATATTAAAAAATTATTAAATTTACCACTATTACATTAATTTCACGGCAATAAGCTACAATCTAATTAATCAGTTGCGAAGCGGAAACCGATCAAGTCCTTGTAAGACGTTCACTAAAGACGTCTCCTGTTGATGAAACAAACCAATGCTTACCAGTATTATGTTCATTTCAAGTGTAGCAGCAATTGTTAGAGAAATCATTAAGACTCGTGCAAAACATAATGCACATTATTTTAATTCCTCATTAATATATTTAAATAATTCTGCTGCGGATCTATTGTAAAATATATAGTGGAAATATCCATCCGGTTAGAAATTTTATTGAAATCAAAAGTCAAGATATTATTTTTTACAAAGTTTTCATTTAAAATAATAAATCAATTAATTGTTTTAAAAACTTAGAACATATTTAAATTTAAATGTACAATTATGTGAAAAAGTGCGTCATATGTATTAAAGAAAATTTTAAAAGCAACGTTTCCGCATAAGTGCCGGAGAATCTTAAGGAGGTATACAATTTGGTGTGTAATTTTTTTGAAAAAATTTTTCAATCCGGCTAACGCACGCCACGTTGGAAGGTTTTGAATTAAAGGTGAAATTAATAACTAACTTAATTTGAAACAGAGACATGTAATTAGCACGCTCCACTAGACGTGCCTTGATACGTGATTATATTTAATAAGATAACAGGGGGATATAAGTCATATTGATGTACTCGTAAGTAAAATCATTTTCTTGATGCGTACATTTTCGTTTGGTCGTTATTACATGTAACAAGTTCTAATTGTTGTTAATTCGCAAGAAACCAAGTGGATATTTCGAGTGTAGCTAATTTTGATGGATGATAGTGGCCTTTCCGAATGACAGGTTTCGCCAGCACGGACAATTTAGGCACCGCAAGCGTGACGCAAATATAAAGCGTAACACAACCACTAGTTACATAGTTACATAGTTCATATTAATGTCGTAAATACTGATAAAAAATTCAATATGGGTTTTAGTACAAAAGTGTTTTATTCATCCGAGTTAATTTTACTAAATGATGAAAGCATTTACGAATATAACTACGTACCGAATAATTAATTAAGAACGAAGGATTTATAAGACATTTAAGGCCTGAACCCTTGTCAGCGATAATTATAGATTCATAACTAATTTTACATTTTACCCAAAGAAGTATAAATACGATATTAAACAAAGTACCATCTTATTTACCGTGATCTGATTTACAAAACTTACTGCGCAGTTTTCTCTTGTCCCACGTTCTTCAAGGTATCTAACATCATTATAGCGTGTTTTCGATCTTCCATGAGAGCATCTCTCTTTGTACTGTTTAACGTTAATTGCATCATAAGACGCTCGGTCTGATAAGTCTGCTCTTTTAAGCTAAAATACAAACAGATACGTGTCAAGTATCCATGAAAGACTTCATCGTCTCCTTTGATTATTAAATGTGAATTTTACTGTTAATAAATATAAAATGTATCCCATAAAAGTGGTATACCGTAGAAGAATTTTATCAAATGATGGCACAAGGGTAGCCTTTTGCAATTTCTTGCAGATCCCCATGACTTCCTCAAGCTCCCAATGCACTGAATGCTTGCTGCCTGTGTCTTCGTCTTCGTATAAGTCGTCTAGATTTGTTGCCTCCTAATATATAATCTTATTTTAATAACTTCTTTCATTATCCGAATACAATATTCAACGAGGGGTATATTGAACGAACATCGGGGATGCATATAGTAAACAAGAGTCAATCGACTATATGCCCTCAATAATTTAATATCGCAACTGAAATAACCGAGGACTGATATTTGCGTTGAAAAATTGATATTTGATTTCTGATCCCTACGGAATATTGAAAAAATATTATATTAAATTCATAGAAATATTTAACAATGAGTAACTGATATTGCGATCCAGCGCTGTTAAGAAAACTTTCTTATATCCATTACACAACGTATTATATTTACTAGTGAGGAAGAATCACTATAAATAAATTCGCAGATGAGTTTTGTACAGATATATTTAAATTGCGTACACCCAAGAAAATAAGATACACTTGTTTGTATCTGCTTTATTGAATTCGTATCATCAGAAACACCCACTTAAATTAAAAAGTTTCATGAACTGTGTTAAAAAATATTTTCTGTTTATAAATGTATCATACCTCTTTTCTAATTAAATTTGGAAATGAGTCCGTCAAATAAGCTACTTCTCTTCGGACGAGTTTTAATGTCCTTTGTCTCTCTTTCATGTTGACTTTTATCTCCTTCTCCAGTTTACTAAATTCAAATTTCCTATCGTCAAGATA
This sequence comes from Pontia daplidice, assembly GCA_963693355.1. NCBI lineage: Eukaryota > Metazoa > Arthropoda > Insecta > Lepidoptera > Pieridae > Pontia > Pontia daplidice. The sequence goes on from CAVNZL010000001.1 coordinate 5,542,755, forward strand.
TTCCATTGCCAGCTGACCCATTTCTGTTGCACCCATCAAGCACTTGCCTTGGGATCTACAGTCGAGCTTCAGAGCCTCCAAGACTATAGTGAAATATGATGAATCCTAAAACATTTCAAATTTACACACCGCATTACTTATCACCTACGTTTATACAAAAATCATATAAGACTCCTTAGTGTGTGTTAGTATGTGCGTACGTTGTATTATATTTTACGCTCACTTGTTTTTCGAACCAAATTATCGCGAGGAACACCAGCAACCAGCACGCCTTAGACCCAAAAAATCTCAAGCACGGAAGACTTTAACTTGTATATTAAAACAGAATCATGAAACAGAGAAATCTGAAACCCACATACAGGTGGAAGTGCCAACAGTTTGTTATTATAAATTGAACGAGATAAATAATCTCCAAAAACCTAACTACATTTGGTTACAGCAGCAATAGACACATTACAGTTCCGTGAATATTTTTCTGTTATTATATATTCTTAGGTTTATGAATCGGATAGTAGTTTTCCTTAACCCAATTAGGACGGAAAAATACATACTCTGTGTAATAATTGGGATGAGTTATTTTTTCGGTTGAACTCACGAAAGACGATTTCCACCAATTATAGTTCTATATTCATTACACGTTCGCATATTATGTGGTACTTTCTAGTTCGTTGTACTATTGTTTGGGTAGTTCCAATATGTATGGATTCAATTTTGGATGTTACCTCTCCAAAAACTATTTGCTTTTTACGTTTATCAATTTGAGGATTTAGTGAAACATTATATGATTTGTGCGTCTTGTATTCCGTAACTATCCGAATTAAAATATGAACGCCCATAATTGTAAATAAGTAAGAATTAACCTTCAACCTAGTTAATAAATAACTAAAATTTTGTAATTTCTGAGAAAATCGCGGTAAATAAATTAGCCTCTATTATAGAACCGAGAAGCCAAATAAAAGGCCAATCTGTAACTTTGTGTAGGTTTAAGAGCCCTGTTGAAATGAATATAAAGCTCCTTAATTATAATGGAACTTATAATGTCAAATATATTTTGGTAATATACGGAATAGGTACTAACGCTTCGCAATTTACGCACTCGTTTGTAGTTGGTGTAGTTTGTGTTGATAAATTCAACAATATATCAATAATATTACTTTATACTAAAAAGTAAACATATACGACTCGTACAACGTCCACAAAAACGGCAGCGAATAAAAACTCATTTCGGTTCCCTATTCACACCGTCCAGCAGGTGTTGTAAATTTAATGTTTATTTATAACAATCAAAATATTATATTCATTTAAAATCATGTTCATGATCACTTGTGGCTGTCATACATACTTAAAGGTTATTCAAAAAACACGCCCGGTGAGAAGAACAGTATCAACATAGAATATTCTATAATAATAATAAAAAATCTACGTCAGCCGAATTACGAGTATATTATTTGTTATAGAAAATGTTTGATATATAACATGACGTCACTGTTTATCAGGGTGACATACGTACCTGATACATTTGTGTTAATTATACATAATTAAAAATACTTGCCTTTTTGAGTATATCCAAAATTTTCTTGTACATAACTTTTATGGCCAATGCTGCGTTCTTTTTAATGTTAGCGCGCTGTACGTAATTTGCTACCGCCTGCTCCTTTTTTTCAGCCGGCAATTTACCGCCCACTTCGAACAAAAGACGATCACGCAACTCCGCTGATTCTAACTAAAACATATCTACTATTTAGAGTTTACACAAATTTTTAAATATTTCAGAAAGCTTATTAAATACGACTACATATAAGTAAACCCATTATAAGCATAAAAAAATATAGTACTTTATCAATATAACCTAACAGTTTTAAATTTTTAAAACAATTTAACCCAATAAAATATCAAAATATATTTTATTATAATAAAGACTTCGATTAAATTATTAGATAATAAAAATATAATTGTAGATATTAATTGAAGGAAGAAGTCTTCATCAATATAAGTATAGTGGAAATTTTATAAAATCTAGACTCAACAACGATAATTAACAGATTAATGCATTCGCATATCTCCATTTTACTAAGAAAATATCATCAGACATTGTTCATTGAAGCATCTACTAAATAATTTAATGGCTTCACTGCTAACGGCATCCATTAACGAGAGACGATTTCTAAATATTGAGAATATTATTTGCTAACTAGTTGTAAGTATTCCCTGCGTAAACCTATCTCTAACTTAACAACATATTGCTTTACATACTACATTTATAACATTAACAATTATTAATCGTTAATAAAGGTTCAATACTTCATAAATAATATCTGTATTAAATATGATAAATGGATAGTTTCATGTCAGTTTTCATTTATAAACATGATATCCATCACAAAAAATATATTTAACTATAATAAATACGTATAAATTCTGAATCCCACGCGTATATATTTACTACAGATTTCGATTTGCAAAAGTCACAATACATTATCATTACCATGTCTATTTTTAGCAAGGCAAACTTAAAAGGAAATATCAACCAATTCGTATTGAAAACATTAATTAACGTTATTATTCAATTTCCTGTTGATTTGTATTATTTAGTTTTATTTGAAGAAAAGTCAAAAATAACCTGGGTAAGACGGAATGTCTCCATTTTCTTTTTCTTGGTATAACGAATTCTATCAAGCTGTTTCCTTTTATTAAAATTTTCTTGATGAATACTTTCCAAAACTCTCTGCAAATAGAAGTTCAAATATTAAAATTCCACGATTTAAAATCTTTTTCTTATTTCCCTGTATTAGGTAAACATAGGAATTTTATTAATGAAAAAAAAAATGTTTTCATGTACACCATAAAACATTGATATATATTATACATATATGAAATCTGTTCAATCTCACGTACTTAAGTAGCTACGGAATGTCCGTCATAAGAATTTTACTAAAGATCGAACGAAAGCCATACTTACCAATACAAGATAAATTGAATAATATTAAACTTCATAAATCCTAAACTAGACGCGAATTTAATTGAAATATCTTGTCAGTGGCAAAAAAAAGTTATCTTGTATAATATCTGCTACATACCCCTTGAAATTGCTTTACATATTTTGAAGGTCAATTGCGATATAAAATTACATTATAATATTTACATTATATTTATATTATGCTTTTCCTTTACATTTTCACGGGTACGCTAAAACGCTCCTTTGTCTTTCTCCTGGTACTAAGCTGCTTATCAATTTTCAGCCACATCGGTTCATCCGTTTTTGATTTATAAATAGTGCAACTAACTCCACTTATATAGATTTAATAATACCCGTTAAATTTTTAAATTAAATCAACCAATAGATTTTTCATGAAGGCGGTTATGGATCATTAAGCACGACTAAACTATAGTATCATGACACACTTCTTAGTAAGAATTAAACTGAATCCTTGCATAAAGTACCTGAATTTCCTAAGCTTCCATAGCTTTGTTTGCTAGCTTTGAACATGCTTTCCGTACGTAGTAACAATTTATGCCAGAAATACATTTCTATTAAACCCACACAGGTATTAGTCTAAATTTATCGAAGCATAAAAGCTTTGCCTTTAGGCTTCATTTGATTTGGACAAATTATTACTTTAATTATGACTGCGAAAATTGCTTAAATCTATCTTTTTGCATTTCGTGCTACGTTGGTTAATTGATATTTTTCTTAATTGGGATAATATAATATTTCCACCCACTATATTTTATTCAAGTAAGCTATGGAAATGTTTCAAGTAATTATTCTCAAAAACTGTTAGTATATTACTCAAAGGTACGCGTTTCATTTGAGCGCAGTACGCTAACAGATTACATATCTGCCGTTAATGGAAATATCCAGATATGTGTTTGAAACGTTACAGTTTCAAATGATATATCTGGCGCTTGAATAAATGCGCGAACATGACAAATGTTTCAATGGTTCCAGTTACTATACTAGTCATTATTTAAAATAGTCGCAGCCTAATCTAATATATGAAATTCTCGTGTCACGGGGTTCGAACTTGAACTCCTTAACGGCTTGACCGATTCTCATGAAACTTTGTGAACGTATTGAGTAGGTCTGAGAATCGGCCAACATCTATTTTTCATCCCCCTAAATGTTAAGGGTTTTAGACAAAATCTTTAGTTTCTATTTTTTTATGATACAACATACAAAAATACATACAATCCTAAATTTTCACCCTTCTACGATCAACCCTTATTTTTTATTTATTAATTGGAATCACATGTATGGCAAAACAACGTTTGCCGGATCAGCTAGTATTTCATAAAAAATACCTACATCTGCCTGACTGTTCATGTAAGTTAGCTGCAGGCGTTTATGTTCCTGAAACGCGTTGCGGAGGAACTGCTTGTCGCCATAAACCGCTACGCCCAATTCATCCCGTTTTGTCGTAATATCCTTCCGCAACTGTCGAATGTCTCGACAGTATCTCTTCTTCTGCTTTGTCAGGTCACCTTCATGGATTTTTCTATCACGTTCTGCAATATCAAACTATCTTTAATACCGGATAAATTAATACTTATGTCTCAAATAAGAGTTTTAACGGTTTGTCTTTCGACACCGTTAGTAAAATATGAAACAACAAGGTAATATTAGCGAATTTCGTGTGCAATCGACGGGTGCTATAACTTAAAAATATCATACGATGTACGTGAGTGCGAGCTGACCAGTACTAAATTCTTATAACAAGTGTTGCAAGAAAACGTAAAAATTTCCAAGCAAATAAAAATTGCGCTCATTAGCTAGTCATAATATATTACAAAATGGATGTAACAAATAATAGTAAGAAAGTAAGTAAAGGATTACGACGCATTCTGTTTTGTTTATTTTTGCTAAAAAATTATTTAAATATAAGTTGTAGAAGTTTCATTTTAAGTCATGAAACATGGAGGTAACACGAAAAGGTCTAAAGAAACAAATTTCAGACGCCAGCGCAAACGGGTTACGAAGCTGTAGAGGCGGGGGTCGCGACGTCAACAATTAATGGTGAAAACGATGCGAACCAAGTCGAAAGCGTAACAGATTTTGTTTATAATATAATTCAATGCATAGGTAGTTATGAAACTAAAAAAACCGTGCACAGATCAACATATAAATTAAAAACTTCACTTCAATAAAAATCGAAACCTTTATTATAAGAGACTTATAGTACTCCGATAAATAAATCTGTAATAACATACCTAAGTATATTCAACTTTTCATACTAAAGTTGAAGAGTACAATAGACGTTGTACAATAGATTTATACTGTAATAGGATTAAATAGGAAAAAGTAAATTTTATTCTATTGAAAGTTTCCGTTGTGCTGATTTAAAGAATGTTTCTTAGCACCGAGAACTTTCCTACTTATTGATTATTTATAATTTTATTGAAATGTAAAATAAACCTTAACACAAAGTGATAGAGATGATTCTAGTTCACGAGAAAACAAATTAATGAGACAATGCTAATAGTGGTCTCAATATATCAACTAAGTAGCCTATAGCGTAAAACAGTTCACTAAGACAGACTGAGTTATAGTTTTTAAAGTAGTGAATTAGTTAATTTTCTTTGAACAATTAAATTTGCTATTGCTACTAAACCTTAATTTCAATATGCGAACATATATTAATTTACCAAACGCAGAAAAATACAAGTAATTGTTAAAAGACCAACAGCGGTTCTACTAGTAATTATTAAGAGTTAATAGCTAACAAATCTTTAAATATTTATGAGTTTTCAGTGTAAGAAAGATTCAATATGTTAGTTAACTTATATGGTATTTTTTCCATCTATACTAAATCACTAAGTAAAATTGTTAGTTAGTTTATTAAAGACGTTTATGAGTGCCATCATATATTTGAAGATGGCTACGTTAGCGGAACTTGTAATTAGTAATAATATTTTAAACTACCATCCGCCATATCAAATTCCGATACATGGTGATGAAATTGTTCTGCTTTAATTCACAAAAAAATCAAAGATTGACATTTCTAATTTTTATTTAATTAAATACGTTCTAAAACAATTCATTATTTCCATAGCAGCTTTTATGATCCTTAGGTATGCCAATTAATACGTTATTCATAACAAGTATTTAATTTTGAACAAAATTTCTCCGAAATAATTTAATATCAATGAATATTTTAGGAGATATCAAAGTTATAAATAAAACGACATCAAATAGGGCCCTCCGACAAGGTTCATTAAATGCGCTGAGTATTACAATAGTTGATAGTTTTTAACGTATTTATGGCGGGTGCTGGAATCATTCCTTCCTTTAATTGTTCTCGGGAGTTGGACTGTATTGTATTAAATGAATTTACACACGGAATTTTTTTGCCACAGTATTTTCTTCTGATTACTAGTTCGCGACTTGCTATTGACCGGTAGAACGTATTGACTGTTAAAACTTCTTTTTTGGTAATGGAATCTCACTGTTGGCCTGAAGGACTTCGACAGCTAAGCTCGGGCTGTGAGAATTAATTAGGGCGCGGTTTTACAGTCACGCGTGCGGTCGAAAGTTGCATGATATTAATATTGTGATAGGTCTGTGATTTATGATTGAATTTGATGTTATGTCATTAAGTGCAAGCTCTGCCAAGAAAGTCGTTAGCCGTGCAGCGCGTAGCACTAGGGCATCTCCTGTGAGACTCGGCCATCGGCTTGGGTTGCCGCTGCGGGGACGCTCGCCTGAAGCGTGAGGTGAGACTTACGTGCAAAGCAAAGTACCTCGCCTCCCCGGCGAAAGCATCTTTGACAGCTGACTTTTTAATGCTTCGAAATAAGGTTGCCGCGCGCGGGGTAAAAGATTGCTCGAGATCGAGTAGGGTCGCGCATTTAAGGAAATATCCTGATCGGTCCCCTTTTATGCCATTATATTGTTGCCATATAAGTAGAAATTACTTTTATACAAATCTAAATTTCTTCTGGATAATTTATACATTTACATAGTCTAGCCACTGTTGACCCTGGTCCGGTACAAACTTTATTTTTCAAGGGTAATCGAGAAAATTACTTAAAATAAGAAAATTCGAGTAATTGCCGTGTTCGCGACTATCACTCAGTTTCTTCCACTAACCAATGATTTTTTTCAAATGACAAATACTATTGTGATGGACGAATAGTTTAGGAGCTTTCGCTTCAAACAAACAAATCTTCAGCTTTATAATATATATCAAGATAATAAATAATTATAGATAAATTTAACTATTAAAGTAGTTACCGTATAATTTTATGAGACCACGGTATTGGTTGATCTTATCTTTAATGACCCAGTTCTCATCTTGCATTCCATGAATGCGTACCTTCGCAGCCGACAACATATTGTGGCTTTATAAAATCTATAAAAAGTTAAATATCTAAGTATTATATATGCACAACATTGAATAGCACTGACAATAGTTTGTTTACACAATTGTCTTTTTTATTTTTAATAACTGAACTGAAAAGGACCTATACCTAATGATGTAAGCTGTGAGTTTCACTATAATTCGAGCTCCAGAGTCCTGAGTGATTGACGGTGAATTCTCTCTGTTTTTGTGCTGTAAATTATTAGGATGAAATTTGTGCTAATAACATCCACAATCACGGCAACGTCCTATTTTCTAAAGATGTTTATAATTTCTCTTTAATTAAAAAAAATGAATACAAAAGGAAAGTCACAGTTTACTTTCGTATATATATTTTTTTACGAAAATTGAACACGTCTAGGGGATATGAAAATGTATGCAACAGAAATATTGTGATACAAGTTGCTTCGTGTTGCAGGTATTGCATTTCACAATTTGTCAGTATCTTTCGGTTTTGAAGCTCGAAGTGAAATTTTGCATTTCAATAAATACAAAGATCCAATACATACTAAGTTTTCATAACATACAGTGTTTGCAACGAAGGAAACGCTTAATATTAACATAGGTATATTCTGTGTCCAGAGGATTCAAAGGGCCGGAATGTTAGCATATGTTTAACCATTAACACACCTGTTTAACAAAGAAACATTTATTTAATATATATTTAATTAAACTAAAAATAAGTCTAAAACTTAAGTAAAACTCTATTAAGTTTTAATAACCATACAGTGAAGCTGCAAATACGAAAAAATCTAAGAGTTTTTTGCAGCATCCGGGTCACCCAGGACTGAGCATAGTGCTCTATGAGTACGATCTCCACATTGGGTTCCTTGAGGGCAATTACTACAACTCGGTCCAACCTCGTATATGGGGAATCCCTCTATATTTCCAGCCGGTCCATAATTACAAATTGTAAACGCCAAAATCTGGGTCTGCTTACGCTTTTCTTCCTGATCCCCCAAGTCAAATACACCACGGTGTAAGGGTGATTCCTTTAAACCAATTTTCCTTGTGATATTGAAGTCTTCGAACTTCGTAGATTTTGAAGTTGTAAATTTTGTCCTTCGAAGTATATTTTCAGTTAGCTCAGATGTACGTGTAGCGAGTATTTTATTGGTTGGAGTGGGTGGAGTACGCCTTTTTCTGAAGTGGACACAAGATCTCTTTTTAGCTGTACACAGTGCTTGTGAACATCCTAACCGCCAAGTAGACGCCCATGCAGCTGTAGAGTACCAGTGTGCATTGCAACCTCCAGGAGCGCTACAATTGCTAAGTTTAAAAGACCATACATAGTCTGGGTGCAATGATCTTGAACCTGAGAACCACCCGCCTACAGCATCAGCTAATACCTGAGCTTCAGTAACCCGCGGTACCACTGGCCTTACGTCGACATTCTGTAATACGTTGAATCGTATGGTATTTCTACATTCATCGTGGCGCTTCTGACATTGGCGTGCCCATAACTCCGCCATTTCTTCGAGCTCGTAGTCCCAATACATCTTCCTCATATTAGCAGCGGGAGGTTGCCCCGGCTCTAATCCCATAGCAATGTTATCCCTTTGCCTATTATGTAATACAAGCAATTGATATCTCATCCACCTGGTCATTCCTGAAGCGAATAATCTGGAACTCTGTTTGCCTTTTGCTACGCACATTGTATGCTGGTTTTTTAAAGAGCAATCGGGGTGACTACAGTAGTCAGTTACTGTGCTAGTATCATTATTAGTAACACAAAAAATAGACTGCCAAATTAAAGTAGTTAAAACAATTAAATATATTATCATTTTGCGATTACTTGAAATATTGGAAAAACCTTACAAAAATGCATACTATATATAGTGATGATTAATTTTTGATAACTGTGTAAATCTGTCAATAAATCAAAAAGTTTCACTACTTCATAGACATTCTATTCTATATCTGTGATTTTATTTAACCGTAGCGGCGAAGGTTTATATAACGTCCGCCTCTCGAGCGAAGAGATTTTTAAACTCGATTTGTTCATTTTTTTCACTTTTCAATCGGATCCATCAACTGATTTATGGGATGGCTGTGAGAAATATAGAATTGATTAGATTTACACAGACATCTTTAGGTACAGGAAAAGTTATGCGTATGCTTGGAATCAATGATATTTGCGGAGCTTGGTTGCACTGAAATGCGTATTGTTTTTGTTCACTGACAGTTCCACCTTAAGATCAACCTTATTTACATAAAAAATAGTCTGATCCAGCGTTAGTCTGTAAGTTCTCTAGCACAATAAATAACATGTGAATTTAATGAATTTCTACGAAGCGTAGCGTTTAATTTGTGTACTCACATAAATATTCCATATTAAACTAATCCGATAGAACAGGTCATAAAAAACTGGGATGTGCAAGATGGACTAGCGTGCCATTATTCGAGCAAATCTTTCTGTATGGGAGCCCCAATGTATTTAATTTATTTAGTTTTTCCGAATTCGTTGATCTGCCGTAAATAGAAATACTATAACGGCTTATGTGTATCTCACATTGGTGACCGACAAACATACAGATGAACAGCGAAGAATTTATCGTTTTTAACTTTCAGGTACCGTGGAAATAATAAACATTTTACTTAACTACACCTATGACACTAAACTAACTCTCGTGAATTCAGCCAGTGTCCAATTAAAGTTAACATTGTAAGTTCGTGTGAGTATACGTGTGACTTTGTAGCCTTGCGACAAACAATTAATAATATTTTATTGAGAACGACTATCAAACCTAAAAAACAAATCTATTTTTTCTCTTATTTCGCAACTAACAAGGCTGTAGGAAAAGAAATTGAAACTGGCTCCTTAAACCTTAAGAGTTTATACCAGACTGGATGTCTTAGAGTTGCAAGTTGCAATGCCAGTCCACCCCCTAACTTGGTTTCTTCCCACACACCATGCAACATTCCCTTAATTAATGTTCTGCATTAATTCTCTGTTCATTCCAACTTCATTAAGATTTTTTTCGTCTAAGACCTTCTGCATTCACCTTCCCTTCTGGGAAGTAAATGCAGCAAATGTATAGTGGCAGCATCTGTTGTTCAATATCTAAATTATGAACAAGCTGGCAATTGCCAAGACTATGTATGTATGTATGACTACTAAATAATTTTAACCTAGCCGAAATATTTTAACCCAAGTAGATGTTGTAAATGTACAGATAGATATAGATAATGAAACTATACATATATAGTCATGACAAATCAACATCATCAATATGTCATCGTCAATAAACATCGTCACAGACATTAAAATCTCAATTTTTAAAAATTTATAGACATGTTATTTGATATTTTTTAATACAATGGCGTATAAAATTGTGCAAATTGGTATGAGAAGCAGCCTTCTAGTGATGATGGTGATGGGATTCTTCTTCAATTCAGAGTGTGGTAATTTATCGTCGTTCGGAAATTTCATCACTTTGGGCGTGTACGGAGGATACAGTATAATAATATTTGGTTTGTTGCTTGAATCGGGTTTAAACATTGCTTCAGATAGATTTATTGAAACTGGCTTCGTTTTGACAGGATTAATTTTAAATCTTATTTGTGGAATTTTATCAATAATCGAATTCTATAATGAATATCACTTTAAGACCAATCAGAGCATGACCTTAGCCTTATTGTCCTTCTTAAGTGTATTAATATTGGCTATCGATTTGACTATCAATTAAATGTCTATGTATTGAAGACGCCAAATGTATGTGTTTTTTAATGTATACCTTTTAAAACATTCGCTTTTTCTTGTATAGTTCTTTGCTAGTTTATTCAGAATCAATTGCTTTTAATTTTATGCTATTAGAATATACAAGTATATAAACAAATTGACACCAAGTTATACCAAAAGCTACTTTTGATTTAACGCCATCTTTAGTTCATCCAATGAACTGATATATTAGATAATTGAAGCCTGGTTGCTTATAAAACATTTTTTAAATTCAAATACAAGGTGTCATGAAACTCAAGGTAAAACGGACTTGGAGGGATAGGCTATGTTATACTAGTTTAGAAAAAAATAAAATAAAAATTCCATGTTACTCGGTTAAGTCATAATTGGTAATAACCTAAATCACAAATATTTAGGTTTTGTGATCAATTTTGCTAATTTGGTACAGTTTTTATTATGTACCCAATAATTTCTATGCTATTTTTTACAGTCACAAATCCTTAATGGATTTGTGACTGTAAATAAATTTTACTAAAAAAAGTTTAATGAGTTTATACAAAATTTAGACGTATAATTAATTGAATCAGGCGTTACTTTGCGGCAGTCCATAGTACAAAATCCCAATGATGACCAGTATGAAAGCAGAATGAAAGCTGTTCGTGGGGGCAACATCTCCTGATGATGCTCCGGTGTCGGAGCGAAACGTGCGTCGAGTGGTTGTGGGTTTTTCGCGGAGTACTGCTTGTATATTGGTCTATTGGGATTTTGTAAAATTTAGACGAACTACGCCACTAAATTAAACTACACGTGCGTATCTTGCACGTGTAGTAAAAAGATCTTATATAGGAATTAATTAAACTTTAAAACATATTTTATATAAAAGTGCAAATAGTTTAAATAAATTCAAAAGCATTACTAAAATTATTCAATTTATGACTTTCGGACTCGAAATAAAATAAAACTCCAAATAAATTTCATTCATATATTTCAGTTCATACTATATTTATATCACAGCTATATATAAAGTTTTCACATTCCAGTAGGTTCCTATTATGTGTAGGCACTTCAGAAATCAGTCTAGTACAATTGATATAAATTCTTACATAACCTATTTTGCATTGATTTACATATAAGCTGCTGCCTCATTAAGTGAAAATAAAAATCTTATAAACATGTCGGAAACTAATTATCTATAGAAAACGTCCCTTGCTAGCATAAGACATATTATTTCTATACATATAATACCGAATATAATGTATCACGCGTAGAAAATTGCACTAAAACACTGTTGTTTCCCCTTGATTTTAGTTACTTTGGTTGAAACAGTGCAATTTGATTGATTTTTCAAATACAGCCTCTTTATCATAATTACTTATTACTAAAAACAAAGATACAAAAAATCGTTACTGTTATAAAATATGTAGAAGTGGAGTAAATAGATTCTATATAACTAAAAAGATCTAACCCTACATTAAAGAAACTACGCGTGGTACGAATGCAGACATTATTATTACAGACCAAATATTAAACCGAATTCACATTCGTTACCACAGCACAAAAAACTACTAGAGTTATTGTATACAAAATATGACAGAAAATATAGTTATAAAAAATACATTACACAAAATAGACAATTGAATATAAAACTGAAAATAATATGAAATAATATCAAATCGTAATAATAGTATCGTGTCTTTAATAATACATTTAAGGCTAACTTAATATAAACTTAAACCAATCTTTGTAGTTTTCGATTCGATGTCACAAAATGAGTTAGTATCACATGTATTTAATTTTTAAACAATAGAATTTTCAGCAGTTGTCTATGGAGCTTTAAGAAACTAAGAGTCAAGAGAACGGTAAGAAAGATAAATTTCACGTACATTAATATAATTATAATCCACTTAAACGTCCAAATTGAGCGGTTCGGATTGTGCCTCCGAAATATTTTCGTCTGTCGTATCAGCATCTGTTGTTCGCGGTTGACAAGGCGATGGCAGAAGGCCGTTATATTCGCACATACCTAGGACAAGGACAGTGAACCCTAAAACGTGTAACCAATAGAACTCTTGCCATTTGACCGCAATTGACACCATCCAAATAACAATTGTCCTGAAAATAGAATTTTTCAATTAACATTGCATTCTAGTTTTATTATAAATAACACACAAATCAAATTTGGCCTCTCATATAGGTGTATATATCAAACAAATTCTATGTTAGCCTTATTTAATAAAGGCATAAAAATGGCCCTTTAAAATCGGGCAAGTGGGAGTCGGGCTCGCGTAAGATGGGTTCCGTATTCACGATTTTAAACCCTTAGCATCCCTTTTAAATGTTACTACAGTGTATTTTTTCTATTTGTTTGTATGGGTTCATGATATGTCACCCTGGTGGATGGAGAGTTTTTAGAATGGATTCCCTTTTTAACCCTTTGCGTACGGAAAACTAAACATTGATATAGAATTTTATTTTAATTAAAATTACGAAGAAGCAAACATAAAATTAAATGATAAATACCTGACTGAGTCTAAAACCATACGGTGTGTGGCAGACATTTTCTTGGTGATACTGATTCCAGCAAAATTAAAGAATGCTATCGAGATAACTGTACCCAACACAGCGCACAGTAAAACAGGATTGTTGCCTAAAAAAATCAAATATTATGTAACTCCATTATATACATTGAGAAAAATTCGCTCTGCAATGTTCATAAGTTAATTGAAAAATGAAGGCAGATAATGTAATAAGTAACTTTTAATGTGGAAAACCTATTTTTGAGCAATATAATAATGGTTTGAAGACGTGGCACCATTTTATGATTATCATTATCTGTAGTGGTTAGCCATTTAAATGTCTTATTGTTAGCAATCAATAATATTGGTTTGAAAGCTTCAGCTCAACAAAATAATAAATATCTCAAATTCATTGTAAATTGCAAAGTTGGTCTAGTGACTTCAGAGTGCGACTGTCAAACCTGAGGTTGGACGTTCCAACCTTGCTTTGTGCACCAATAGATATTTCTTTCAATTGAACTATAGCAAATAGAGAAGCAAAAAAAATAGTAAAGAAACCGACTTGTTTGAAACCCAAAAATGATGAAACATATACTGTAATCAAAGGCCCAGACCACACGGTCAGTTATTTATTTTTATTTTCTATGAGTTTAAAGAAACTTGACCTGAGCTTATCCCCAAGCATTTCAGAGAGAAAGACAAACAGTGAACAAAGAAAATCCTTTTATGGATTCCGCATTTCTTTAAAAATGTGTTTTTTGTAGAGGCTCACACCTCATATATACATACAAAAAATCTTAATCTTAAAATCTAAGAAACACGGACAGCTGAACATACATACAAAAACCAAATACTTCTCAATTCATTCAGATGAGTCATAATTCACACATGTGACAATTGCGACTCTAATTTAGTATTAAGTGGGTCACAGATTGTGTGATCAAAGTGATTTATTAATATTTATTCATTTCGCTACAAATAAGGTTTTAATGTACATTACCTGGCGCATTTGGTTCTTGTATACAAAAAACTAACCTATTTGAACTAGTCCATCAATGGCATCTTCAATACTTCCATTCGGGCCATGGCCAAAGTGGGCTGGAGCTGGTATCCAATAGAAAACTACCAGTAACAGTGACAAAACGGAGAAACCGAAAATACCTTCCCAGCCCACTGCTTGTAGAGGTGATATGTTCAAACCTGTGAAAAATAGATAAAGGAATAGAGTTAACGGCAATGAGAATTAGTATGGAAGTGTTTGATTAAAACCATCAAATATATATCAAATAAATAAATATTATCTCAGTATTTTTGACATTTCTACTTATATCCAGATAAAAATTAAGTGACATAAGAAGTAAAGGATTTTGAACAGACATGTGGCTACATAAAGGGTAGATTTCAACTGATTTAGCATCACATAGAGACAAATATAAACTGACATATGCGTATCAAGTCTCAATTAACAATTACAATAGCATCAGGCCATTACATGTTTAAGAATAACTGAAATATATGTTAAATTACATACCAGACACATATTTCTCTTCGTAAACCATCTGACATGCTGAGATAACTTGGGCAATTATAATAAGCATATCTCCAGTAAGTAAACTATTCTGCCCCTTGGTCTGTTCGTTCGACGCGAAAATTACATCAGTTACACCGACAATCAACAGACCCAACATTATATTTACTGAAAGAAACATTTTCCACTATAAAAATTGAAGACAAGTTTGATATGTTAAATGGCAATTTAATTTCAAAAATACTACTTTCTTGAAGTAAATTTATAATAGATCTGCAATCAAAATTTAAACAAGCAGCTTCATCTACCATAAATAAAAATTAATGCCTTCAATCAAATTATAAAAAAATATAAAGAATATGTAGTAAATTAATTGAATAATAAATTCAATTCATATGAATAAATTATCTTGGGAAATCTTAATTAGTTCAAAAGTACAAAGGTCAAATAAATCATAATATAAACAAGTCAGCCAATATTTGTAACATTCACTTTGTGAATTTTATTCAACTGTTAACACAATAGATGTTATATTGCATTTGCTACACTGTGAACATGATATTTTTTATAACAAATGAATGTTATCATAATATTTCTGAGTAGACAATGTTACTAATGTTTTGGTTAATAACATTAAAAAATATCTTTTGTATGGGAACTTAAATTCCAGGAAATTCAATGATAAAAATGTATCTTTCCTGAATAAATACATACACATCCCAAGCCATTCTCTTTTAAGTAAATTCTTTTGTAGGAATACAGTAGAGAGCACACCAACAAAGAGAATTATAGAGCCTCGGAACATTTGGAAGCTGCTAGGATAGGTGAAGGTGAGACCAATGTACATTGTTGCAGTGCCAAACTAAAACATAAATAAATTTTGTCACATGTCTCTATATATTAAAATGGACATATAGGTACTAAGAGATGTAATTCTAAGGGTAGTCTATAACCAGTATAGTACCAGTTAATAAAACATATACTCAAAGAACTCTCAGAGCCAGTTTAAATGAAAATTAAAACTACATAATTTACATATATTTTAAACATAGACACTTACCAAATCAAACATTGCAGCAGGGAAAAGTATAAAGGGGTTAAAGTTCTTATTCCCTTGGGTAAGAATATTTTCCTCAGCGTTTCTTGATAAAAAGTAGATCACTTTAAAAGCTAATAGGCATAAAATTTCTCCACCAAACATTGCAGCCGCCTATGAACAATATTAACATACTATTTTATATCAGCATATAAAATAAAAATATTAAATTATTTTGTTACTTTTTTATATGTCCCTTACCTGTAAGAACGGATGATTAAATAATCTCTCTTCGCCATCCGATCCTTTGGACTTTATTTGATTGGCCCAGTTAGTACTTAAAGTGTTAATGGAACCAGTCCCAACCAGTACCACTGCCAGAAGTAGGTCATATTTGCTAAAAGCCATTCTGTAACAACACTCTATACTAAGAGGATGATAGGAATGGAATGGATTATAGGAATAAAGTTGGATTAGCAGATAATTTTTACAACATATCATCTATTGTGGCTGAAATTTTGTTTATACGCCGAAATTTAGTTTATATCACTAAAAGCCAACACAATGAATCAGACAAAAAAAATAGTGAATGTTTTCTCAGCTTCACTTAAAGGGTGACAACCTTTTTGTAATCCATCCTAAACAAACAAATTGATGGGTATAAATTTAAGTAGAGTACTTACACTTTGTAATGCCTTTGTCAAACCGAATACGAATGGTACGTGTGCGTAGTAGCAGAGGTCACTGATGCAACTCAATCAAGTTAAATTATTATGTTTAATATCAATAACTTAAAATATTATTCCAATAACAATAGGTAGAAGCTCAGAGCTACGTCAACAATCTGCAGCCTGTGCGTCTCCTTTGTGAATAGAATGTAAATTAAAATCTTGATTATCGACTCTCGCTCCAAGTGAATATTTCCGTATACCTACAATAATAATTCGTTTTCTAATACATTTCAAAATTATATCCATATAAATATAGGTCTCATTCTGAACCATAGATGAGTATTAAATTTATGTAGTTGCTGTCACTATGATATAGCGGAAATGAATATGTGAATACTGCCGCGTTCAAGATTTAATTTCGAATCCAGATTTCAATTTATTCCTATTTTCATATTCATTCTCAACTCAGAGATAAGTCATTCAATGTCAATATCATAATTATAAAATTATATTATTATTTTACGAACTGTTTCTTCTTCTTCGCGGCTCCCGCTCATGCAACAAGTTGAACAAGCGGGGCTTGTTTGATGATCTTATTGGTAAGCATTCTTTTGCTTATATAATACAAATATATATGGTCAAAGTTTTAAAGTTTTTTTACCTTTAACCGCTAGAGATACTGAGAGGTTTTACGAACGTTCCTCTCACATCTCTAATATCATATTATTTGATTTGATTTTGATTAAGTGCCATCTATGGATACACCACATTCCCATTCGTCTATATTTTTAGATAGTTTTCGTAATGGAGACAAAATATAGCCATACAAAACTCCAAGTTTGATTGGATTGAACATTATATCTTTGATTCTTAAAACCGACATATTTATTTTAGTACTATTTTAGAACCGCTATCTGAGCAAGTACATTCCACAGATGGTCCCAACACACGCAGCCAAAATACTTTGGAATATTCAATAATAAATTGACATCGATTGATGAATACTATAGATTACTGAAATATTGTTTTTAGGGTCCCGTTCCCAAAAGTTAAGAATTCGCCACCCTGTAATGAACCCTGAGAGTTAGAAACTTTCACAGATTATATATTTCTTTTGGCATAATAACAACAAAATACACTTAGTAAAAAACTTATATTAACAAAATAATTGTTTAAGGCGGCCAACATACAATATGGAAAAAAAATTGACACGTAGATTAGTTTAATCTGTAGACCAGTTTAAAAGATATCTGACACGATATAAGAATACAATTTTTTTTCAGAACTTGAATCTTTGATGTGACTACTGACTTGATCAGTGATATTGTGCAAAAACAAGAAATAAAAATAAATTTTGTTTCTAATTTTTATAACGCTTTGCATATTACTTAAACAACTATTATGAGTTTGCTAAAAGCCAGGTAAAAATTGATGTTACATAGCTCTCCACATTTTAAGAAAAGAGGGCGTAAAGTAAATTAGAAAATCTTAAAGATTAATGTGTCAGTGACTTGTGTTGCTTAAATATAACATTGAATGAATTTACTTAAAATTTAAATATGTAAAATGTAACTAACTTATTCATGTATAATTGGTTTCTAGGTAAAACACAGCTACATGAGCTTACACAACAATATTCAATTCAAAAAAGCAAGAATAATAATTATTATTTTTAATATGCTACTTAATCATTCATCAACTATAAACTAGTTTTCTTGTCTTGATTTTTCTCAAATCAGTATTTTTATGCCAAACAAGTTTGTGTATATAATTTATTACAAATCAAAATGATATTCTATCTTAGACACAATTATTTTTAACTTTAATTTTATTAATGTTTTCAGAATAAAGGCATTAGATGATATTCTCAATAAAGATGAGATCGACATGGACATGCTTCAAAGATTAGCATTTAATGGTAATTTTTTTGCAATATTTTGAAAAAAATTATTATTGTTATGTTCAAACTTAGAAATCCCAACATTTTGCTGTTGTAATGTTTTTCTAAAATTATATTTTTTAAGGTGTCCCGGAAGAAAAAGGACTTCGTGCACTTGTATGGAAGATATTACTTCACTATATTCCATTACAGAGAAATAAGTGGGAGACTACACTCCAAAAACAAAGATCGCTTTATAAGGAGTTCATAGGTGAGCACAGTATTTTAAGTTATCACTTCTGACATGGGTATATCCAACTATGGATATACCTTCTGACAATAGATCAGTGATTTAATAGAGGGGATGGGTAGTCCTCAATGCCCATGACTTGTTCTCCTCTTTTGTCTTTTAATTATTGTGTTCTTTAAATATTAAGAATAGCTCTTGCCTATTTATGTTAATAATTTATAACTGGTTGAGTGAAATCCATTTCTGTGTCTTTTCCTGATGAATTATTTATTTATTTATGTTAATTTATGTAAATTAGTCTTTCCTGTACCTTAACCTAACCGAACTAATACATTTTATTAATATTTTGTAGAGGAAATGATAGTATCTCCGGGTGGACCTTCTGACCATCCCCTAAGTATAAGTCCTGGAAGCTCATGGAGTAGATATTTCAAAGATAATGAAGTTTTGTTGCAAATTGATAAAGATGTGAGAAGATTATGTCCAGAGATATCTTTTTTTCAATCTGCAACTGAATTTCCCTGTCTCGAAGTAAGTAGATATTTATTATTTAGATATTGGCATCTAATTTATTGACACACAGATACCTAGTCCAGCCATAAGTACTGTAAAAGCATTTTTAAATGAAGTAACATAATATTTTTTAAATATATATGTGGTAAAGGTTAAAACTAAACTGTATTTGAATACAATTATAGAGTGTTCAAGTTAGATTGATATATATACATATATTGGTAGAAAATAAAGGTTTGGTCACATTTATTCATCTATCATGAAAATGACATGTGAAAATTATTAATAGTATAATAGTAATTAATTTTAATCTTGAAAGGAATTTTAAAAGAAAGTGTTATGTCATATGATCATCTCACTTCTATGTCTTCTCTCATTTACTTTCCTTGTAGGTAGTAAATAGCAATGGAATGAAACGTTTACATCAACGAGTGGAGCAAACTGTTTTGAACTATTCTACACTAGAGCAGAGAGGACTTGGAGTAGTCAAGGTAGATATAGTACAAAAAATCTTCAACATTTTGAATATCTCCTTTTTTATTTCTTTTGTCTGTTATAGAGATTAATTAATGTGTGAAAAAATCGTGGTACTCAAAGTACATGAAATTATTTTACTGTGAAAGTTCTCTTACTAAAGCAATAAAAATAACTGTTCCACTACAATTATGTCTACCACCGATTTATAGTTTTGCTTCTTTTAATGAACTACTGTTAGTAAATTTACATTTCTGAAACAAATAAATAAAAAGGTGCACATTCATTCAAAATATAGTTGTGCTTTGAAAATGATTTTGGCAGATTTCGACAGATAGATTTATGGTTATTAGGCTTTCTTTTATTAAAGTGTGAATAAATGGTTTCAAAATAATATTCAAGCTCAACAATGTTATTCGTCGTACGGAGAGTTTATCCAGCGGGGACTATGTACCATTAAAAGAGGGTGCTGAAGCTCACTGGGAAGTGGTGGAGAGAATGCTCTTCCTCTATGCAAAACTCAATCCCGGCCAAGGCTACGTCCAAGGCATGAATGAAATTATCGGACCAATATATCACACTTTTGCTGTCAACCCTGATATGGAGCAAAGAAGTGAGTTTCGAATTTAATTCAAAAATGAATTCATTCGCTTTAATATATACATTCTGTAAATGTTTAGAGGTTAACGTTTTTTAAAAATACTGACTCATTTTGGTGTTTCAGTATTTCTTTCAGTAATTTGCAGACGGGCCATCTCTATTTTTCATAATTAGCCTTGAGTTAACATATAATGTTGTGATGTCAGATAGTAAAGACGTTAACCAATCACCAATTAGTTGGCTTAGGCCAGTGTTTTTCAACCTTTTTCATGATGCGACCCCCCCTGGTATAAAAAAATATTTCGCGACCCCCCTTGACCTTCGGTTTTTTATCATGTATGTAGGTGTATGTTACAGTATTACCATTACCAATATTAATTGTCATAATTTTGTTTTTTTTACTAAAGTACCCATTTTTTTCGACCTCTGGCGACCCCCCTACAGAAGCTTCGCGACCTCCCAGGGGGTCGCGACCCACAGGTTGAAAAACAATTGCTTAGGCAAATGGACTCAGTTTATGATTGTAATTTGACATCTTTCAGAGAACGCAGAAGCCGACTGTTTCTTCTGTTTTACAAATCTGATGGCGGAGATCCGTGATTTCTTCATTCGTTCACTTGACGAGACCGAGAGTGGTATTAACAATATGATGTCTCGACTTTGTAAACGATTGAAAAAGAATGATTACGCTGTCTGGGAGAGGCTTGCTAAGCAGGAGTTGCGACCACAGTACTACAGTTTTAGGTAAATAAATTGATTTTGACTAATTTTTTTCATGTAAAATATTAATTTTCAAAAGCTCTGTAAGTCCTAATGTCATAGTAAAACAAAATAATTAATCGTATAATAAGAAGAAACTTATGATGCTCTTCTATTATGAAGAAGAAATAACAATTTGTAGATGGCTGACATTGCTGCTGTCTCAAGAGTTTTCGCTCCCCGATGTTGAGCGATTATGGGATTCGTTATTCGCGGACCCGTCCAGGTTCGATTTCCTGATAAACATCTGCTGTGCCATGATTTTGTAAGTTCTATATTATCCGCCTTAGCCTCATTATAACTCATTTGCTTCAGTATAAGCTCACAGTCTTAAAATCTATTCATGTAAAATTGTGATAATATTTTTAAAGACATTCTTCAAAACTTAATTGTAAATATGTTCACATTTTAATTATGTATAAATATTCTCCAATCAGTTTTAAGACTAGGAATTTATACTTAATACATTTAAAATCATTAAAATTATCTAAGATTTTTATATTATACTAGCTATGTTCTGCGGTTTCACCCACATTAAGCGCAATTTTGTAGACCCACGGGAGCGGGGAAAAAGTATCCAATGTCAGAATCCTAGTGCTTAACAAATTTTCATCCAAATCGGTTCAGCAGCCGCAGATGTATAAATAGTCTAACTAACACGACTTTCTTTTATATGTAGATTATAGTTTCCTTATGTTGGTTGGTAAGTTTACAATAATGCTCGAATTATATATTAACAATATGTTTATGTCAGGTTAGTGAGGGACGACATAATGACCGGTGATTTTGCGTCGAACGTGAAGTTGCTGCAACATTTTCCACCGATGGATGTATCTGTAATAGTTAATAAAGCCAGAACAATACATTCCGAATAAGTTAACGGTCTCGAATTTGCCGCATTTTTTATATGTTCCTTAAAATGTCTAAACACAAGGTCTCTAAATCCAAGGCCCAGGCTCTCTTCTAAAATTATAGAGTAATTGGGATTTACAAAACTGTGCTTTGCATTAACTTAGATTTCTCCAAGACCATACACGTAGCTCTTAAATTTGTATGTTGTTACCTCAAAATATTGAATATTATGCGTAAAATATTCTTTATTTGGAATCAAGTATTAAAAATACGTCTGCAAAGAAAATGTTAGGTTAGATGCACATTCTGTTTTTCAAAGTCTGTCTTACCACTTTTAAAGGTAACAAGTGTTTTTGTCGAAATTTATTATTTTGAAGGTTAGAGATTATTATATACGTAGTCAATTCGCACTGGCGCAAAGTGAAAACCATTATTTTTTAATTAAACTCATTATTTATATAAGGATAACGTTACATATTTCATTTGCTATATTTTTGTAAATTATATAGTACAAACATATTTGATTAAGTAGTGACCATTATTTACGGTTAAAACAATAATATTAATAACGCCATATTAAAATAATTTAAACTCAATAAATTTCGATGCATTTGTCCTATAAGGGGAGCTGTTCAGAAATTGACTGATATAACATTAACCACTAAGATTTCCTTAGTAATAATTAGTAGTAATATAATTTTTTTATTGTAAGGTACAAAACGTCCAGTTAAGCTGAGGAATATACAGAATCTCTTCCAGGTTATTTTGTTGCATACAACAGAAATATAATATCTAGATTGATTCCCATACATATTTTATATTATTGGTATGTGTTGTAAATATTAAACCTTATTGAAGTACATTATCACTGAAACTTGACATTTATAATTGTAAAGTCAAGAACCGGTGGATGAATTTTTTAGAGCACACAAAAAAGGTTTTTTTTAATATGAATATAATATTAAAAATAGATGTTAGTATAGAAACTATAAATAAAAGTGTATTAGATGCCCTTATAATCACTTTACAATGAATATTGTTTAAAATACTGTAAGATTGTATCGAATTTAATATCCCTTTTAGAGAAATTTATAAAAGTTTGAGTAGGTCTATTAATTAAGGCTTTTTACATATCTTATTCATATATTTTGTGACTCATTCGTTAATCCAGGCCTACCAAGACTTAATTACATTAAGCAACTATCATGGCTGTCATGATAATTAAGTTGACAATAAAATGTAAAATAATCTTTACTATTTAAAAATTACCCTCTCTATTTACTTCTTTTGAAGTTTGTTTTTATATTATTTTAAAGATCCAAATCTGTATAAAACATTAAAATTATTTGTTTGATTTTTTCTGTATTTTTTATGAAACTATTATGGAAATAAGGTCAGGGTAAAGATGTTTTAAAATAGTTTATTTATTCTTTAGCACTGGTATTTTGTTGTAGGTATGAGTTGACCGAATCGATTTGCTTGTCGACATCTCTGTACTCATCTATTTTGGAAATATGTTTAAAATAAATTTTGCAAAGTAAATATTTGTTTCATTGCAAAAACACAACACAACGGCTTTAAAGATTTAATATAAATAAAAATTACAATCAATTTGTACATATTCATTAATCGACAATCATAATAGAAAGTAAATGTTTTATATAAATATAATGTCATTTTATATTTTCCGTACATATGGCTATTATCAAATATTGGAAACAATCATTATATTCTTATCACTAAAATGAGAATACACTTAACATCCAAGGAAACCTACTGGAAGCAAATTAAATTTAAAAAATATAGAACCTTAATGACAGTATTTTACATGCAAATAAAAAACTTTATTAAGGAACATATTGGGTTATAATCAACAAAACTGTGTTCTCTTGTACTTCAGCCATGGAAAACTACATAGAGGTTCTAGTAATAGAACCTTACAAATACAATCCTTTTTACAATCATAAAGGGTCAATTCAATGCATTTATTGAATTGCAATATCCAATTCCCAATTTGGATTGTTATAATAAATTTGTGCTCAAATAAAATGCACCAAAACGAAGCTTACACAAATCAAAGACAAGTCGTACGTTGAATAAATGAAATTATACCATGTTCGGTTGATTAAAACGCCGAGGGATTTTCAGCCTGTTTTTATAATTGTATAGTGATAAGCTTTACCAAGTGATCATTAGTTTTGATATGAAGCCAATGCTGGTTAATATTTTCTTAAAACTAACAGTGATGTTATAATGACCAGAGCTTGAACAGGTTTACTTTTACACTAAGCTAGTACCATTCTATTATAATTAGCCAAAAGTGTAATCGCCTAACAGTGCTTACAATAAAGCCACACTGCGAACAATCATTCCTCACAAATGAAACACCACACATCATAAATACTCCTCAAATGGCTGTTAAAATGATCTAATCAGTACCAAAAAGAACTATCTTAAACTGTTTAATGCAGCTTAAATCTAAAAACAAAACCTATTGATAAAAATCAAAATAATTTATTTTTAAATAACCATCAATAACAAATAACCTGAATAATTATATGTATCTTAATTTAGCTCTCTATTCACCTATCTACTTAAGGGAACTATTCCGTTTGAAGGACATGTCTAATCTCAATTTTTTCGCAAACCTGATCCGGCCTTCTAGTTTTAGTAACACTACTATAGCACTATGAAATTATTCGACTTGATTGAAAAATATATACTCAAACTTGCAGTCTTAGCAGCAAAGCTTCGGTATTATTTTAAAATATTTAGTATGACCTAACATGATTATAAGATTGTGTAAGACCCAAACGTTCAAAACACATGACGTTTTTACAATGCTAGAACTGATAAAAAAGTATAAAACTGGACCAAAAATTTTCATGAAGATGTTTTGTTGGTGTTTGTCATATTCCAAAATTATGTCATTACAAAAAAGTAATACCGCTACTTTGCCGCTTAAATAAAATTAAAATACATTTTTCTATACATATATGATCAGTGACGGTTCTCGCGCACGTCAAGAGGAATAATAGTATCAACTACTGGACGCAAGCGTGAATTAATTAAACGGGTCTAAACTTTGTGATGTCTAACGACTATAGCGTTAATACGAATATCATACTCCACGCGCTATAAAAGCGGTAAAACCCCTCGTAAGCTTAAACAGTCTTTCATCACCTGTGCCTTTCCGAGTTTTGACCACATAAAAATACCCTTAATTTTACAATCCCTATAGCTGTGGACCTACAGCTGAATTTAAGTAAATTGATTATTCTAGTACAGTCACTGATATCATCCCAATACTATGTAATCATATTATTTACTGTTAATACTTTATTATAAATAAACATATAAAAATATACATTTAAAGTATGTAAACATTATTCAACACAGATTTAACTTATTAACAGTATTAAAATAAATTATTATGAAATCACGATTTAACATCTCACAATAAACCAAATGATTAAGGATTTTTACTTTAAAACTTGTAGATAAAATAAGGGTTTTTTGAACTGGGTATTTATTGTTGGATAAAATTTGGCCCATTCGAATTGTTAGATAGAATCTTGATAGAATTTTTTTGTAGATTTGATTTTTCTAAATTCTATTCAATTAGATAAAATACTTTCGACCGCGATATTTTGCTATTTAGCCATCTGTACCCAGGTTAAAATAAACCCTGTATTAGAATTTCTCTTTTAATACTTTATTTCACTAACTCTGGTATGATATAAAATTTGATGAGATTCTTTACAAATGTTAATATAGATTAGAGGTACGAATATACTTTTTTTAATTCTAAAATATTTTCGATAATTTAGTAATAAATAGACAGCCACAATCGAAATGACAAAATGATAATCACAACTCAAACAAAAAATGTAATGTGTACTTTATATTAAAATGCACCAAAGGTTTTCCTATAAACATAGGCTTTACGTCAAAATCTGAATAGCACAGATCGTAGCCCATACCATACTCAAGAACGCCTCGGCAAAGTTTACGTAGGCAATTATTGAAGCTGTCAGTGAACCTTGCATCCCATCTCAAGCATGGATTGTGTTCATCAGACTAGTTATAATAACTTTGTACGCTAACAAGTACTAAATAGTAGCAGAATACAAAAATATTAGGGGAAATTGCTATATATGACAGACTTGAGGGCAATGAACACATACAATGGGCGATGGGTTATAGACAGGATTAATGAGCACCGAGTAAACACCAAAGGATTAACGGTAGACATCGTAAGCGGAGTGTTACCGGCGAATGGTTTAACTATCCTAATCTTAACAAGCCTACTCATTAGAGCTTTAATATCAAACATTTAAATACAAATTCAATTGATTGACAAAAATTGAAGAGACAACTAATATTGACATAGCAAGTCAAGTTAGGATAATTTACCATTTTATCGGTGAAAAGCTTATTGGACAACACAGCATTTACACTTTTTACACTTCGGCTTAATCGTCACGTGTTCGGGTTGCATGGGCTCCTGTGGCGGTGCGCGTTGGACCTCCACTTGGCCGGATCGTATCTCAGGAACGGCTGTACCGTTTTTAGTACCATTCATCGCTTTTGGAGTACTTTGTTGGACTGGACTTGCCACTTTCGTTTGCGGTGAGGCTGGCGGGCTGGCCTACAAACAAATAAAGACATGTATACGATACTCTTGCCACAAACATGTATTATTAACGCATTTGGCTTTGTTTCGGTAAACCTAAGTTTTATCTACCTGGCTGTATATTGTAAAGTTTAATGTCTAATTACTGTGAACTTTTAAACAAAACGTAATTCATTTAGAATCCGTTTGGGTAAACGTTTTCATTTGACTTAATTCTTCATTAGGACACAAAATAAGGTAAATCGCTCAATGTTACATTTTTTTATCGTTTGAATTTTGTTTCCATACAAGGATATCCGCCATTGAAGTTAACTCTAAATGTGTAAAATAGTCAATTGTCAATTACGTCCATAGTTTAATGGCTAATTGGTACATTATTTTTGCCTAATTCATTTTGGCCCATTAAGCCAATGACCACAATTGGCAAACGATTGTTGGAATTAACAGTCAGCCATTTTGTATTGAGAAATTAGGGTCATATTCTACATGTTTTAAATTTTGTCTACTAACGTTTACATTATTAGCGGCCATTTTTTCCTCCTTGTCTTCCTCAGCAGAGAGCAGCGGTGCACCAGCAGTGGGTGTTGGAGTAATAGGTTTACCACCTTTGATCAGAGAGACAATTTCATCTGCCTCCCGACTCAGGTCACCGTCGGGCCTGAATGGGTTATCCCACCCACTCTCCGTGCTGTAACGGTTATGAAGTCATATGAAAATGGATTATAAATATTATAATCACATATACAAAAATCTTAATTTTAGACCGATGACGAATTTAAGCCTTCATTGTCGTTTACACAAATTTGTTCGGCCAATATCTTGACATTCTTACATCTTATCATATCTCAAATTCGTTGTCAAAAATATCTGAAATACTGCCTCTTTATGCAGATGAAACGAACGTGTACAAATTCATCGCAACCAACAAAAAGTTTACAAATTAAAAATTGAAATGCCATCTGCTCTCGACTTGATTTGGGCTAAACTGGTAGTCCTTGACCATTAAATATCGATATGTTCTTATGTAACCATATTCACACCTATATGTTTACAATGCAGTGTAGGTGCTACGATGAGTCACCGTAATACATCGCTATATTTTTGCCTTTGTATGAAAAATGGTTATAAACGTGGTTTGAAGTTATTGACGTGGATGTAAACAAGGGTACGATGTCACTAACATATATAAACAACATTTACCGTAAACCACATTGTGAAAAAGTTTTTTTTTTATAAAATAGGAGGAAAACGGGAAAGAGGCTAAGATGATGTGAAGAAACACCGCCGTCCATGGACTCACACTGTCACAAGATATTAGTCTAGTCTAGATAATAGTCTGTCATAATATAATAGTATAGTGTTACCTACCAAATACCTTCATAATGTATATATTTTTTAACATTTCTCGAGAATTCATAAAACTTAAATTTTTAGCACAATTCTACAATGACATAAAATGAAAGAGCCTCTCCGTCCTCAGATGAAATCTCACATATTTCGTGGAAAATAACTTTCGTGTTAAGATAAGTATCTAAAATGCACTCCAAGAACGTTACCTACACTTTAACAGTTATATGAACCCAAATATGTTTTTATACGTATCCGCCCATGAGCATACTATGATTCAATAGTATGCGGTCAAACAGTTTTATAGTCTTGACCTTTTAATTAAAACAATTTATGTTTGAATGTGTTATGAACATGTTATGAATTTAAAAAAACGATGGCAATTCCTACCTACTAGCATCTGGAAAAATGCTATATGAGGCGCCTAGGATTTGTCCAGATAAAAAGGAAAATCTGGCTTACTTGTTTGTGAAGGCGACTCTAATTTAATAAGACAATTGAACAGTACTGTTAATGGGGATTCTAAGTAGGTTTAAAAACTGTATGCTCTTCTTCACTTCAAGAGAACCCAAGCTAGGAAGTTATTTAAATAAAGAAAAATACTTTGTTAACGGATTAAGTTAATAAAAGACAATTTATATATAATCCAAAATATTATTATATCATTTAAAACTTAAATCATTCATGCGTATATACATACGCAATGTAAAAGAATTTTCGAAAATTACATCACTAAATCGCAGTTTAGATTAAACAGTCTAAAAGTACACACTGAGCTATTACAGAGTAATGAATATAGCGCAATCGATATATGTATAACTTTCATAAAGCTGAATAAATTTAAACACACAATAGTGATCTACCGATCAATACCTTTTGTACTAAATACTAAACTACAAGCCGATGTCAAACAAAATCTGAACAAAGGTATACATTTATACAAAGTAACAATGCATTTGAGTAGATTTACGATTAAATGATTGCATTTGTAACTAAAGCGAAAATATGTGATGCCGTCATCACTGGCCTTTACAAAGAACACAAACTGAATGAAATTCCCAGCCGCCAACAAACTGTTTCATATAGTTTATTGTACCTAATCAGACTAAATCTAAAACAATAAGGCTGGTATATTCATTGCCAGCTCGCTTTGTAGAAAAATTCTCTTGCTTCGTACTAAAAACAGTGAACTCTGATTGTGATTCAAAAACTATGATTGTGTTATCACGTCAGATGCTTTCTAGACCCGTCCATCCTGATTTTCATTTTCAAAAGACAACAATGTAATATAATGTAGCAAAAATTAATTAAATAATAACGTAAGGAGATTGTCTTTGTAAGTTACAGCATACCTTTGTATGATATATATATAATAACAAAATTATGAATTAGTGTAACAAATATAAATCAATAAAAACACACCTAAATAATTGCTCGAGATATCGCAATTACGAAGTCGTAATAAGTAACCACAATATTTAATCAGTAACTAAAAAGTTATCGCTTTTGTGATTAGAAATCAATTAATCTCAAGTATACCTTATCTGCCTGTTGTACATAACGTTCTCTGCCATGTCTGCGTTTGCTGCAGCCGAAAGTAAAGTCGCGTAGAGTACGTGCGACTCCTGCGCAGGTGGTGGAGAAAGACACTGTGGTCTCACTCCTTGATAGAAAGACACGCGAACCTTCGAACGCTCCGAACTGAAAAACAAAATTACTTAGAGATATGCATAATATAATATTTAATAATAATCGCATCACATTAGTTGGTATCGCAGAGCCGCAAAGCACCATACAATGAAAATTATATTTAATAAAATTAAACTCGAAAATAAAATGTAATAAATATATTACAATTATATCAAAGATACAAGTATGAGAGCTCTTGCAAAGACACTTTAAATAGCGGAATGCCATGAATTCTATATATTGTATAATACTATACTATATATATATAGTACATAATATTTTGCCCAGACTAAATTACATAATGGTTAAACCAATAACAACCTTTAAATAGGAAAGTAAGCATTAATTTATATTTATGTGATATAATATTTTTTATTTATTAATATATATTTATAGAACTGAATATCCAGGTATTTTAATTAAATCCATTAACTTACAGATGCACTATTGCATTATAATTTCATAAAACATTTATATTTTAAACATACCCTACACAAGAGCATTCTAATTAAGAAAATTTATTGGAGTATGCATTGCCACAATGAGAAGGTTGCCAAAATGACTAACAAAGTTTGATAAGCTGAGATATATAATTATGGAAATTTAAGAATTATTCATAGATTGTTTGACAGTAGTCAAAGTTAAGTACATGTATTCAAAATAGTTACATAACATTCGCTGAGCAATCATAGCACATTAGCATCAGCCGGAGTTGCTAAACACAATATTAAAATTGAAGGTAATTCAATGACAGCCCCAGTTCTTTTATTAGCTGATGACCGGTTTGCCACCCACATGTTTATTAACTTCAATATAAAACATCTTTTAGTCTAATGTACTTTTGACAAGCAAATTTGCTGTTAATGGAAAGCAAACTTTGAAATAAATAAATAAAAGTCAATATCTGACTCACACAGCACATTCATGCTGTCATTAAATCCTCTATGTGCTTAAGAGTTTGTATTTTGTTGGACACAATGAATGGACACAATGAACCCATTAAGATGGCAATTAGTAATTATTCTATAAATTTACAAAAAGTGAAAGTGAATGAATTACATATGGAATATACAAATATTATGGATTAATTCAGACCTTATCAGTATGATAAACTTAAAAATTGTAGCAAAATGATTACAAATTATTTTTTACATGTTTTTCCAACAATAAACTGCTTGATTTAAAAGGATATTTCAAATACGCAAAAGTAAGAAGTAAATTTAAGTATTTGTCAAAAAATAAACAAAGGACTTCTAAGCTAAAAGAGGACTTGAAGACAAAATGTGAATTTATATATTTGGAATAAAAATGGAAATGACGTTTCTCCGCGCGGCCTTGCAGCCAACCTAACGCGCAGGGCGGGTCCTCAATTTAGGGTTACGATGATAATTATATTATAAATAGAGTTCGAAAGCATTTGCCAATAAACTGTACATGTACATGGAAATTTATTTGTTATTGACCTTGTGATTGTCACAACGATCTAGACCTGAAAGTAGTTTTGTGCTTAAAATTCAGTTTTCATGACGTCATGTTTTAGTACTCAATGTGAAAACTACAACAACTCTTGTGGCCATGTCCAGAAAACTGTAATGCGAAGATAATAGAAGCTTAAATTTTCTCTAACTTCCCTAAACTTGAAAGCTTTATTATTGAATATCCATTGCGCAGCATAGAAATGACGTTAACGGTTTACGAAAAGTACATACCAATAATCACGTTCACGATTTACGGCCGACAATCACTTAATTTCAAACATGTAACTCTTGACCAGTTAACTTAATCAAGAACTAATAAAAATGATCACATGTACGCATATGCACTACAACTTTCGGATTTAAAGAGCTGGAATAGTTTGGCGCGTCTGTACTCTCGGCACTTTGTTCATAACATCGATCTCGAACTCTCGGATGCTAGAAGCGGTTGTCGCGCACGGGGCCGTGTCGAATGAAGCAAAAAGTACGGAACGCCGAACGCTGAACGTTACGAAGTTAATCGCGAGTCGTGACCGTCGCTGTCATTCTCATCGGTCTATTCCGGACTTTGACATATCGATTCTCGTAATCGCTCGTTTTAAATTGTTCCGCGTTTGCTTATTTTCAAGGACTTTATCGTTCAAATTACAGAATAATTGCATACTGTTACATTTTGCAGACTAATATTTTTTTACGTGTTTCATTTTATTTTTGATGTATCTTCTTCTACATATTATCTGCTCCTTTCCATGTTTTTCTATGGCGATGAGACAGCTGATATTTGTTAATTTACAATAAATCAATTTATGTATAATAATTATTATTTAATTATTGCCTTACAATGTATGATTGTGTATATTAAATAATTTTGGCAAAAAATTAAATATATCACTATATATTTAATTTTTTGCCTTAAATACCTACCGAAATAAATATGTTTTCCATGGATGTATTGGCCATTAAAAAAGTACATTATCGCACTACATTTAAATTATTATAATTTATGTTTAAACTACTTTAAGAATTAAGGAGGTTTTCAATGCGACTGATATTTTCCTATTTACGTTCGCCACTTACTTAAAAATATCTATAATACCATTATCAGATTCTTATCTGATAATGGTATTTGAGTGTATATTCCTTAAAAAATATATCAATTTACATTTGTATTTTTTTTATAAAAATCACAAAAATGTAGAATTGACGTGGCATACAAAATCTTGTACAGTCGTATTATTACATTTCACGCGATTTTTTAAAAAAACAGGGGGCAAACGGGCTGGAGGTTATTTTTTTCTATATCTACATCAATTTTTCTAAAACCAATGTAAATAAAAGAGACAGTATCGCATAGACTTATTCGCTTAGTAATAGCCATGAACTTGATCTTGATAACTGCCGAAATGTAGTCACGTGTTAGTTTAAAAATAACTCAGTAAAAATACGTGTTTCTTGGTATTGTAGAAACCGCTAGTTTTATATCCCTAGCCAGCCTGATGATAATACAAATTCGTCACGTAAGCTATGGAAACCGTGGCATTTTACTTCGGTCACAGCACTGTGACGAACAGGAGAATTACTTACTATCTTACCAAATTTAAATTTACATATTTATTCATCATCCAGGACAAACTACAAATGTTATGTTCAATCAGACTTTGTAAAAAGAATCCAGTATTTTTGTATTCGTTGTGAAACGACTATTTTCTAAATAGATAGAGAGCAAATAGAAAATACCTTCTTTCGATAAATATTTTGTGTATGCAATCGCATTTGCGACAAACAAATGAATAAAACATACTCGAGCACAAAAATATGAGAACGTACTCGTCATTGACGGGCGTGTATAGGAACGTGGTCTCTTGTAAATTTGGTGGTGGTGAGCTCTCTGGCTCCTCCTGCAGGGGGCTTTCATAGATGAGAGTCTCTACCATCGATCCCTTGGAACTGCCGAAGGAAACCCTGTGAAAAGGCAACAAATTAGTTTTGTGTGTTATCGTTAAATTTGTGGAAATATTTCCTACTCTTAGTTCAAATTAAATACCAATCCATACATCTCCCATGCCTACATGATAGTTTAGTTCAAAATATGTTGTTTTAAAATATCTGAGAATAACTGTTTCTTTTCTTTCGTAGATTTTACATTTATTAAAATGTTTTCGGCAGAGCGATCAAAACACACTATCCACTTGATTAGTATTACAATAGAAATATTTATCAGCATCTATAATTTTAACGGAACAGAACTGGTTTATGATAACTTGCATTTTATAAATTGTCTTAGAAATTTATGATAGTATAAGAATGTCTACGATCTCTATAAACATGAAAAGTCAAATAAAATAAAAAGAAAATTGTCATTCCCGACAGCTGTTATTTTGTTTTGCATTATACTTCTTATTTTGATTACGTTTTTCTAATATACTGTATTTTGGTTGGTGAGTAGTATTTTATTCATAACAATCGATTTTAAATGTATATTTTGAATTAAAATTACTTTAAACAACAGAGCACCGCACCACCATGTAATTGTAACAACAAAAGCATTTAATCACGACAACGACGATATCTTAGTAGACAGTTAGACACCTACTTTTCTGAAACTGAACCGTGATTAGGTTGAATAGACTTTCTAGCCTAACTTGTAGCTTTTAAAGTATGCTCGACTTCTTATTGTAGTATTGATTCGTTAAAGATCGCTCGCTATTCACTTCGCTCTTTGTTGTGCTTGGCACACTTCATTTTCGGTGTCAGTCTTCGAACAATGGGCAGACTTGGCGTTCAAATTTTTAAACGATTATTTATCTTTCCAGTTGAGAGAATTTTAAGCTGCTATTCACGTTTATTGAATACGTTTAAAGCATATTATGTATGAAAGTTTAATATCGATAACTTTGAATATTTTTGTTGATCGTTATCAATAACGCAACCATTTTATTAGCAATGGCGAAAGAAGGCGGTGTCATAAAATATGATCCAAATACAGAAGCATTTCAAATGCGAGCTCAGTGGAAAAAGGTGGATATATGTCGTAAGCAGTGGTTTGATCGGTGGAGTTGGTTGCTAGACGAACGCAAGTAAGTATTTAAGTAGCCTAGGTACGTTCTAATGTTTTCAAGACATGTATATGTGTGGCGAATGCACTTTATAGACGGTTTGTCTTTGGTAACTCTCTGGTTTGGTATGGTGTAATGTTATTCTGTGAATTATTAATATTTCAAAATCAATATTTTTTTACAAAAGTACTAAGTAGTTGTTTATGTATCGTAGGTAAGGTAAATTAATTTTATACTTTTAAATGTGCTATTTGGCGCAAAATGGTAGGTTTCCTTGTTGAGGAAAAAAAAGTTTGAAAAACAATTGAAGTATGTTTGTATACGTTCAACTCACAACAACCACAACTAACTAGACTTTCGGTAAGTTAAAGTTACGGAAAGTACCTTTAATTATCCGAAGGTTGTTTTAGACACAATCATATTTGTTAATCCATGATAAAACTCATACATTATTTTTAATTATCAACCCTTAAAGGGCTAAAGCCATGGCTAGAGCCAAGCTCAAATGAACGCGAGGGATATACAGCTGTTTTTAAATTTGTATTTAGTAGTATCGTTTTTTTATGAAATTTGAATCTTCATCTAGCAAATGTATGCGTGACGTTTTATTTCAATGTCGTCACTCAATGCTGAGTATATCGTATACCTAATCTATAACGTTCTATTGATTTATCATGATGCTTAAAATGTAGGTTAACCGTGACCTTAGTAAATTTAAACTTTCATTGTTTGCTGAGAGAGAGCAATCAAATTAATGTAGCTAAAATAAAAGTATTGCTATGATTGGAAAGCTGGACCCAAATCGAACTGAACCAAGAAACCTTAGATTTTGAGTTAATTGCTTAACGATCAATTCGCTCGATTCAAAATTTTATTAGACTCATAATTGTATGACAAATAAACTCTTAAACTTTTTTCCAAAGTGGTATAATTACCCAACTTATTGAACATAAGAGTGAATACTCAAAAAATGTATATGCAGATCGCTTCCCAGGTAACCTTTTCGTTGTAACAGCATTAGGTACGAGTAAATTACATTACTAGCTATAAAATAAGTCTTCGCATCATTGTGCTACAGGTTTATCGCACATGTCGTAAAATATACGAAAGGAAAAACATTTTCACGGACATTTGGCATGTAGCATGACGAATGCAATTGCAATTATTATTAACGGTTCTATTGACCATGAACTTGGCATGGTCTATTTCCTATTAAAATGTAGGTGTGTTGTATTACATTTTCTAATTATAACACTGACACAATTCGCATGCATGGCCTGCATGGTTTTATAGTTAAAGGTGTGTTTTGTGTCGTAGTGACGTAAAGTGTGTGTGGCACATATAAACATAATAATCTCTCTGCTGTGCATGAAGAAATATTAGGACAAGTATTTGTAACCTTTTAAAGCAGTTTTTCTTTTTTCATCTTTCATTTTTCATCTTTTTGTTTGTTCCGTTCGTTTTGATAAATAAAAACAATGTGTTAATGTTACGAACATTTAAGCTAGTCTTTTTTAACTTAGAATTTTTAACTAAACTGCATTAGTCGTTACCCAATCGTTAATCGATTAACTCGACAAATGATAATTGTATGTACTTATGTTGATGTTGTATGGTGAGGAGTTTTCCTTATTGCATAGTTATACAATAAAATTTAATAATGATCTGCTCTATTTATTGCTTATTCGTAGCTATAAAACTCATTCTAGATTCAAGCCAAAATATCAATCAAAACAATTGTTTGTAATGATTAATGAAACATAACATTGATTCGTACGTTAATTTCAGACAAACATTGCAAGAGTCGGAAGCCATTCGGCGGGAGGTTTCTGATTCTTTACCACGTGCGGCAACCAAAGCTGAAACTACAAAGTCATTAAAACCAGTACCAATCACATCAACTGGTGTTATCGGCTGGCTGGCTGCCAAGTTTGTAATCACTTTTTTGCATGAACAAATATCGCTCTGATTTAAATTTACATTCCATAGCTGCAATAGTTTCGAGATTAGGTCTTAACGTCACTATTATACCGGCAATGATTATAACGTACTATCAAACGTAATATATACTTTACAGACCGGATTGCCAACTAGAAATTTATACATCCTGGCTTACTAAGATACCAATGCGGCTCCCTGACACATGGGATGACAAGAATTACCTGGGATAACGTAACTTTCTCAAGTGATAAATAAGATTCTAGATCGAAATTTTGTTTTTCAACACTTTGAATTATAAATTGAATACTTGATATAGTATAAAACTTACCTCTTCAAGGATGTGTGTTTACTGCCATTACTTAGTAATTTATGTTTTGGTTTATCCATTACTCCCGACGGAGTAGACGAGGACACGGTGAGGTCACTTGTGAACGAGCTCGAAGACGATTCCTTCGATATATTCGTTCGCTTTCTCGCTGTAGACTCTGGGCTACCGGGACTGCCAGCCAATTCCAAAGCCATCCTGCCCTTACCAGGCACTGGTGGCGGCTTCTCATCCACGGGCACCATATATGACAACATGACTAGGACTTCGAATCTATGTCTCAGTGCAAATATTGACAAAATACTCTGCCTTGTCGTCCATTATAGTCTTTTAACTTGCGCTATGGTAATTGGACCTGAAACAAAAAGTCAATTTATTTATCGATAAAATGTTATTTTT
This sequence comes from Pontia daplidice, assembly GCA_963693355.1. Lineage (NCBI taxonomy): Eukaryota > Metazoa > Arthropoda > Insecta > Lepidoptera > Pieridae > Pontia > Pontia daplidice. The sequence continues at coordinate 5,579,741 of CAVNZL010000001.1, forward strand.
GCTAATCTCTGTTCTAAACTTGTTAACATTGATAAAGGTCAGGGTTCACGGAGTTCGTGGCATTAGAATGTTAAGTTCATGTAACATTATATTGGAATAATGTTGGCACCTAATTGACGCATTTGCTCAATTTAATTAAACCCAATCAAAACATATATAATTTACATTTAACTATAATTTATACAAGAATAACAATGCTATAATTAGCTCCTAATTAACGAAATGAAACTCTACATTTTTATAAAAGAAAACATTGTTTAATCACCTTTTACTGTGTAAAAAGCTTCATTTTATTTGTTAAACAACCTCCGGGCATAGTGCCGGGCTTAAATAAACATAAACTGAAAATCACAAAGTATTGTAAAACAAACAGACTAATGGATACCACTGCCTTGTTATTTGCAAAAATAATACATTCTCGAGATGAGACTTTTGAATAACTTATGAACAGTATTCCGAATTATATTAGGAAATCAGCCTAATAAAATCAAATTTAGCGACTGAATCGATTTATGTCTTTGCTCTGGGAGAGTAGATAATTATTTTACGTTAATATACAGCTTCATTGCTCTAATTAATCTCGTATAATGATACAGAAAACGCCACCCACGTACGTCCCTATACATTGATCTGTGACCCAATTACTCAACATATTGCCTGTAGATGACCAGGTTTAACAAAGTCTTTTTCGATATTAATTATCCAGATCAATTTTTACTTTAGATGTTTTTACGGTACAGAAACATCGAAACGAATTAATTTCATAATTTGTTTTAAGAAACGTTTTACCACATCGTATATGTTTTGGGTGTGACAGTGCGCTGGTAGTCCATTAGGCTTACGAAAAACAAAACATACTCTTTCATCGAACACGATTTCTCCTATTGACTCAATAATTCGAGAACTTTGCGTACGTGGTATGAAAACTCAATAGTGGAATGAACGCGGACACCACATAAAAATCCAAAAGCAAAAAATGCAAAACAAAGTAAAAGCGAAGGCTTAAAATAATATTTGCTTCTGTTTGCTCGGTTTTAATCCCATTTGTAGTTTATTTTTAACATTGATATTGAAGATTATTCAGTCTTTCCTTAATTAATATGCTGTGTGTGTGTTAAGTTCAATTGTTAGTGAATTCTAGAAATTATTCCCTGGTGCATACTAGTAATTTGCCATTAATACGCTCCACTGTATCTCAAGGTTAGTTATTATATAATATTGTCATGTACTATCTGGAAAAGAGTGTATCTAGAAAACATGGTTTATCAGACACTTTAAATGAGCAAACCTGTCTTTTTTGATCGTAATCAACATTTACGTGTCATGTTAACTGTTTTAAAAAAGATCCCGTAACTTGCAAGTTTTATTTCTACGTCTGTTACTCAGATCTCTACAGCCAAGCTTGTGGCTTTTGGTGTCTTCCAAATTTTATTTTACAACTATGACAGTAAACATTCTATATGATATACTTTTGCAGAACTCTTGCAAATTGTTAACAAAAATAACATAGCGTGGACACAGATGTATTTTAACTGAAGGACTGCAGTTGAAATATACCAGACAACCAGTTAAGTGTATATAATTATTTTATGTATATTAATAATTTTTAATCGCATATGATTCTCATAGAACGCTGAGAAACGTAGAACAAAGTCAACCTTTGTACTATTAACTATATGTACGTAATGTAGTTGTCTGAAGTTCGCAATTTATTAGTCAGACATAGTTCTGAGTCTGTTTTTCTGATGATTATAAAGACACTTATTATATTTAAAATATAGAGCAGATACATTTTTTTAATTTATTACCTTGTATAGTCGAAGTAAATCTAGAACAATAATTCCTGATGAAGCATTAAAATAGTAATCTTCCTCGAATTCGAATCAATTAGGTGCATCCTGTAAACAAACAAATATTTTAAACAGCGAAAAAATGATCATCCCTGAGGACCCCACAAATTGTGGCATTATAATAGCAAAATGTGTTTTATGATTATTTAGCATATTTTAATAATGTACGTAAATTCTTTCACCTATCAAATATTTCATGACTAATTTTTAAACAGAACGTTACTGAGTTTCATACGTTAAAATAAGAATGTACTCTCGTATTTTTTATGAGAAAGAACTAAGCCGCAATGGGTTATTAGATGGATTTTGTAACCTTCGGTGTATCGGTTTCTGGTCAATGCCAGCCTCTCTTTAACGGCTTCCTTAGATTTTGCAGGAAAATTGTAGAGCTAAAAAGACAACTTTCCACGGCTATCCTGTCAACGTAGGCAACCGAAATCAATAGAGGAACATAAAATTAATAAGAGTGAGTGAACCAATGAAAATACTCAATCTTTTATAACTTAATTAAAAGTTAAAAAAAATAGTGATGTATGTGATTTATAGTCAATCGATTAAAACGTAATTTTCGTTTTTTTTCGTGTAGAAAATATTCTTCAAGTAGACCACATGATTTGTTTTGCTTGTCGGTTAAGGTGCCCTTTGACACCGGCCTCCCCTAATCACTTCCACATTGTCCTATCACGAGCTAATTTTCGCCATCCCTTAGGCGAATCTACTTCCCATCTCATCAATTGTCCTACCAGGATTGACCTCAAAATGTGTCCTGCCCAAGTAAAAGGATATTTTTTATTCTAATATTGGCAGCTCCAGAGAGTTAAATTTGACATGCTTCTCTCCATACTATGTTTGCAATAAAAATATAAATAAAATATGTACCACATTTAGTGATATTTAAAATGTTGTATTACAATTACAACGCGAACTCAGTCAGTTACTGACATGATAAGTTTTTATATCTTGATAAAACGTGATTTGTATGTTCGTGTTACATTGAATTTGAAAGTACTGCAGTGTGGGAATGACAATATAATGCATTTCTTGCCGGTGAGGTCAGGCACCTGCAATGAACCTAATAAAATAACTGAACTGTGCAATTTGTCGCATTAATAGAACCTTTTATCTACTTAAGCACGGGGGCCTGCCAGTATCCTAAATTAAGGAATCATTCATGTTGATAATATGTCCATGTCTGTGTTGTCGAGTACACTAACTCCGTTCGTTGCTGGCAGATACAACTTTATTTGATAACTAGAGCCACGTTTAAAAGCAAACGCTATACTATGTCATGAAAATGCGTATGATAACAGGTATACAGCCATTTTACAACGTATCGCGTAAGAACGTTTCCCTACACTATTTAAGCCCAATAGCTCCGACAAACCAGAATTAAGTCCCATGAAGCAGACATAAAGCATCTGTTTGATTTATTTTTGTAATGAGCTTCGTCTGGCTTTTGTAGGTATCGCGAAATTAACTATATGTAGATTTGTAAATCTTAATTTAAACTAGAATTTTAATATTTTGAATGTTGTGTATCTTCCGTACATTCATCTGCATATTAAAAATTTAACTTAGTCAATAAAAACAAAATGGAGTCTCATATAACCGCTAAGTATATTGTCTAACACCAAGCGCGACTTTCTTTTGTTTTGTTGGGTCGAAGTTGAACTTTTATTTAAAACTAACTGATCCGGCAAACGTTGTTTTGCCATACATGTGATTTCAATTTTCAATTAATTATTCGAATATTATTTAAAATTTGACACTGCGATGGTAGCGCCGTCTGTCGGATCCAATGTAAAACATTCCAAAATCAACAACTACTAATAAATTAAAAATTAATTAAAAAAACATTGTCCAGCGGACAAAATTGTGAATCTAAACCATTCCCAGATCCCCTTGAACACACACAAAAAGTGTCATCAAAATCGGTCCAATCATTTGAGAGAAGTTCAGTGACATACACACTCACAGAAGAATTATATATATATAAAGATAACTAGATCCCAATTCTGAACAATATTCTACAACTGGTCTGACCTATTTCTTTGAATTTGTTCTACCGTAGTAATTGGTAGCTTTGCGGTCCTACTCGGTCACCCTGTACGGACGTTTCAGTGTCCATGACCTATTATTAGTCTGTGCCGGTTAAAAGGGTCAGCAATTGCGTAACTAAATTTGTTTAAAAGCTCCAAACTTTTACTTCCTCTTAGCCAAATTTATTCGATATTAATACTCAATAAATTTCAAATAGTTTATATAAACACAATGTTGTTATATTTATGAAACGTCTACCTATATATTTAATGATTTTGATTTGTGTATAATCGTAAATATAATTAGTTGTTAGCATGTTATTGCAAATATATTACAAAAACTTTAAATGGACAGGGAACAATGTTAATTTTCCAGATTTTTCAAGTTTTTTTTTCCTTTACTTCCCATTATACGACCCGTGGTACAATATATTTTTAAGGAACGGCGGATAAATATTTAATAAAAATCTGTACCACTGATATGTTTTATAGACGTATTGGTTAATTATCGCTTTGTGCATTCAGTGGAGTTCGACAAAGAACCGGAACAAAAGCAATTAACATCAATATTATGACGGATAAAGACGTTGCCTCATTTTTCATTGTTTCCGGAGGGATGAGTGCGTTTGTATATCTTTAATTTCCGTTTACATTCGTTTTTCACACCGTTCATACTATGAATCATGTAATTACAACAGTTTATATATCGACAAAATTGCAATATTTCACAATAAGCTTCGCTTCCTCGAAGGGCCTACATTCTATTGTTTTGCGAAACGAATCCGAATATATGCATACTTTGTGTAATAGTAACTGGCGACCCAGTGACTTACCTACTAAAAAGTTCATTTAAGCCTGAGCTGATGTAACTGACTAGGTGTTGTGCTTGCTCATGTATTTAAATTATTTCACGCTCCATGATTAAACATAAGTTTTGTATTAAGTATCGAAATATTCTCTTTTAATATTAAGCCCGGTAACGTTAAAGTTAATAAAGTAAACATCCCGTCCTCTTTATGAAAAACTGTGCAAAATTGACGCAACGGTTTTATTTTTGTTATAGCACTTTATTCAGATAAGAATTACTTACTTTTCGGTCGTCTCTTGGCTGTGCAAAAAGAATTCCACAGCCAATTGTAAGTTTAATGAGAAAAACCCGGGAGGAAATCAAAATAGTGTGTAAGCGGTAACTCTCACTATAGGCCTACAGCCTTCTATCTAAGTCATCAAAATCTTTACCATGTTTTATTATAAGTTGTTTGTGAGAATAGTCGAACGCAATTTCAATACCGTAATCAGAGAACGATCTGTATAAATTATGTTCTTAATTTTAATAAAACCCATTTGTGATGTCGTAGTTATTATTATAATGTTGGTCCATCAATATCATTGTAGTTTAAATGTGAGTGGGCTATGGACGCACCCAGATGACGAACATGTCTATTGCCGGACACGTACAATATACATTGTTTGTCGAGTTCTCCCCAATGACATCATTGACAAGGACACAACGCAATGCACTCTGAACAACAACTATTAGTACTTTCTCACAATGATCGGCTAATGCGAGGGCGGGGTACCATAAAAACATTGTTAAGTGACGTGAATACGGGATAAAAGTACCTATTTGTTATATATTAAATAATATGTGTTGTTGGGAATGAAAGCCATTACGTTGGAAAATCTTCGCTAATTAGCACCTCTTAATTATAGATATAAGCCTGTTTGTAAATAGAATTTAAATATTTCACAGATAAATAAACCCAGTTGTATTTTGGGGGTAGTTAATGACAAGGAATATAAATAATATAACTCAATTCTTGGCTTGCAACTGATCGTTAGAAATAACATTTTAAAAACACAATTCAAATATATTTTATTTATTCATATGAAAATCCTTCAAATTGAAGTAGACACCGAATAAATTATTCTTAACCGAATATAAGAAACTCGTTATGGTACCGGTAGAGTTCGCGACATCCAAATTAGGACTCTATTATTATTCTCATTTGTCGGGCAACAATTTATAAAATTCGTGTGCAAATTCACAAATATTATTTTTATCCGGAATCAGACAGCGGTCAGTCGGGTCAATCAAAAATAACTTGAAATTAGATTTTTTATAACAGATAAAACTTGTGAACACCAGGCTTAGTTCGAAACATAGGTATGACTGAGTCTTATATACCAAATGTATTATTACTGGTAGTCATATTTAGCCAAAATCGATAGTCAAAGTGTTAAGTAGATTTGTAGCAAGCTGGAGGAGCGAATAATAACGTAACATGATTTAAAACGAGATTTTAGAAATTTATCGTTATTGCAAAATTCAGTGAAAATCTACAATATACAATACAAAATGGATATGTATAAATAAAAATATACAATATGGATGATTAGGTACTCGGTATATAAAAATAAATTGGACCAATTGCACTATTTTAACTCGAGTCATTGTGAATTCGCAACGCGCAAATACATTTTTGATACATTAACAGAATTATGCTTAAAGTTAAGAGTTGTTTCTAGTTCTTATACAAATATATCTTCTATTTCGTTAAATAATCAATTGTAAAATTTGTTTTTTCAGCTTAAATACGATCGTTATGACATTGCAATGTTTTTCGTATTGTTAAGAAACATGATACATATTAATAACAAATTTGAATGTTATTTAAGAATGATATTTCCATACAATGAAAACTGAAACGTGTATTGTTCTAGTTTATTTCTTCTGAATTGAATCAGCGTATCAGAATTAATATTCTCATAAAGAAACATAAATTGCTTCGAATTGGCTGTCTTTATTATTCGATGTGAAAATATTTTGATTAAATTTGTTTCCCTGTGATGTTGCGGAAAAAATATTTTACTAAGAATCATATTAAATTAAAACGTTGTAAACAAATTTTAATTAGCAAATATACTACTTGATGAGCGTATACAAGAATTTTTCCTAGTTGGTTATTAGATATAAAATTATAATGTACCTCATAGGCCGGTAACACACCGTTACGGCATTACGTTTAAAAAAGTCTGTCCTCTTTTTATTATTAAGCATCTAGAGAGTTTAGTACTTTCTTCCTATTTTATTTTTATAAATATAACTTACTGATCATAAGGCCCGCTGTCCTTGTAAATAATTATTTACTCATATTATTATATATATATTATAAGTTGAGGTATACTATCTTGTAACAAAGTACTAAAGAGATTCTTGATCTTTCATTGTAACCTTGAACTCGCTTACTGAATGCTCCGAAAAATGGACGTGCCTTTTTATAGCGTGACCGATTGAAAAGTTTGTTACTCCAAATAGAAGGCCTTGTCGAGCTGTACTTTCATCCGAGTGATTATTCACGCAATTTAAATTGTACCACAGTTGCAGTTGTTGTAAATCTCGACGATCGACGCCGAGCAAGTAATATCATGAAATCAAAGACAATAGAAAATAAAGATAAAATTAAATGAGTTCTACACAGACTATTAAAACGATAGTGTAGATAAATATTTTTTATAATCACATTTTTTTATTACTAACGTGAGACTGATAAATTCACGTTCACATTTACCAACCTACTAAAATATTTTATTTTAAATTACCTAAATTGTTAAAATAAAGAAATAAAAAAACAAATTATGTAAAAAGTCCGGGAAAGGACAGACAAAGGAGGTTAATTGCTAATATCTTAATATTTACGATATATTAAAGCTTAAGACTTTTATAAATGTAATAGGACAGCACAAGAGAATTAATTTATTCGATTCGATTCTTACTGTACTTACCTACATAACCGCGAAGAAAAACACTTGTAATTAATCCACGTCGTGGGAAGTGGAGAGTGCGGAAACAATACATGTGAATGTTATACTACACAAATTTGTATCATAACATAATAAGTAATAAACTTAACTTACTATGTATTTTTTAAATAATGGTTTGTTTTCCTACTATCTTAATATTCGCACCGGCCATAGCATAAATCAGGTAATATTGACTTCCGGCGAAAACCCAAGATGTTTAGGTTAGTGCTGGCTGGTTGCAGTATAAGAAACACCAATACTGGTAACAGTTATCATTCCATATTTAAAACCTATTTGTACCATATCCACAAATTTATAATAGAAAATATATACAATTAATGTGAATACATCGCACGCTTCCGCAACAGATATTTCACTAACGGAAACGTAACGTACGTACGTATAACGTAAGAAACGTCCTGTCTAACTAACGCTCCCCACTAGCCATGACCTCATCTAAATTGTATACCTTGAAAATCTCTATACATACTAGTGCATAGCCACCATTTCAATTACAAAGAATATATTACCAGGAAAAAAAATCCAAGATCATTTTTATATTTTATACATTTTTTTAGATAGAAAAAGATACTAATTTATTACTGGATAAATATTTAAAATACTTCTTATCAATATGAAAGACTTCCGATAGAAATACTATAGATATGCGAGACATAAAAACAATATGAAAATAGATTTAAAGAAAGATTTATCTTGGATAAGATCTATCATTATTAGCCTTGACGGTGATAGAATACAAATTGTTTTTCTTATTTATTTTAATTCCGCACACCGAAATTTGTAAATGCGGCAAAAATTTGATAGCAAAACCTTTGCTATCAAATTACTATTTCATATTGAAATGCCAAGTAAAATTTCCTCACTTAAAATATGTCATATATAACCTTTATTATTATATAAGCATATAACCTTTGACTATTTGCATCAAGAATGTTTTCGCGACGTCCTTTCATTACAAACAAAATACCCGCGATCTATCTAATGTAGAGGTTTTTAGATATGTATCGTGGACAGCGGCGCTTTTGATGGTAAACCTTTATCAACAAGTGTCCCTTTTTATAAGACGTAAGATATTTAAGAAATTATATCTTTATAGTATTGATTTATTCAATATTCAATCAAACCAAAGGAATATCTTACGTGGACTTAATTACTATTTTAATTAAATCTAGTAATAATAAGAATTATTTTAAAGCTATAATATTTTTTGAAAGCAATTGCGTAATTGCGATCGGTCGCAGGCTTCGACGGGGCCGGTGCAACACCGCCTACGTAACTTCTGATGCACGTAAACTGGTGCAGTTACAGGATATATACGGCACACAAACCCAAGCTTTCAAATGACGTAATTATAAACAAATAATAAATTTACTCACACAATTTATACGTATGACATTTTATTTTATTTATAGAACACGTCGTACGTTAACGTGACTCTGCCGTAACGATAGCTCTACATAAACGAAATAAAACATATTCAAATATTAGTGCATACGTACGTGCACTGGATTCTATCCTATCAGCTAGCAGGTGTAGATATCACAGTCTAGAGCCACCATCCAAATCGTCCTCAGCCAAACGAACATATCAAAAAATAGGGAGTCGAAGTAGATGCGACCGGCTGTTTATAAACATTGAAACAGTCATACGGGACGGGATGCGATCGATACTGCGAGGAGCGCGCTCTGCCACCGGCCGGTCCCACACGGCTACTCACAGCTTCACTACAATTCGTATAAACGTGACTTTACAGTTTACTGAAGCGCGAACGAAAGCAATGATTGCATTAAAATGCGCAGTCCACAACACGAACGCACTGAACGAACGGCGATTGCCGTATGCGCCTTCATAGCCGTTACGTCACGCAGTTTTGACAGTTCTCAGTTGAGACACGAGGGTAACCGGCAGCTTCATGATCGCCAGCCATGCTGTGGCGCCACCGTCGGCGACGTACCGCGACCGCGCTGCGCCGATCAATACCTACTAGATACAGCTAGTACGCGGTGCGCCGCGTGATCCAATTAGGGTTGTCAGAACTGCTGAGCATACAATGGAGAGGTGAATAAATTCCTAAGCTTCGGAGCGTGTATTTTTCTGTTAAATTGTTTCATTCCGAACACAACAGTTACACAACACTGCTGTGATACAATACTAACACCATTCTAATCTAAACTGTATGATTAGGACTCTCGTCAGCCCTATCATCGAGACCACGCGAATCTAAGTTGTCGACCGTTCTAGAGCTACTTCGCTACTTGCTGCATTATAAATTTGCGTGACGGCGAGCGCACTCTTCTAACTATTGCTTCTAACGGGCCTGCTATTGTCCATGCACGATTCACAGAATTTATCTTGATGGGACTAGGCTTCAAGAAAATTATAGGTATCTACTTTATGGTTGTAGTAATATTGAGTGGAGTTAACTAGAAATTATAAATAAATATTAGATTATAATAATCATTACATAAATACGATATTAAAGCACTCTCTGAGGGCTAGTGACTCTCGTTACAGGATAATTATAAGGGATATTAATTTCGAGGTCAAAATCAACTTTTGTGTCGGAAAACCACTAGTTTCGTTGGTTGTGGTGGTATATAATCCCGTATCCCTCTTTTGAGACGAAGTCTAGCTATGCAGCGAAGCCGGAAGCTTCTTGTCAAATTTCAATGCTTTTGGACAATCAAAAGCAGCTTTCTTGACAATAAGCGTCCGTACCGTCTACCTGTATATGGTAAAAAATACTCTATACAACTAACAAGACTTAGAATCTTGCATACCTTGCACATATCATTGAATCATAATTTTTGGTTAAAATTATTTATTAATATACTTTAATAAATAATGAAGTTATAATAACTACAATTTTTTATTTATTAAATGCAATTACGTTTATATAACCCTCTAACATTTCTCGTTCATCTAATGACTTTATTACCCCCAAAAGCTTTCGTTTGCCTGTTAAGCCCCTAATGTTATTCCCTGGGGTTTCACTTTAATCGTTGCATATGTCATATTGCAAATAAGTTTCGTGTAGTTAAAAATCATGGAATGGCTCATCTTGTTTGATAAGAGTTCAGCCAATAAATAAAATCCACAACGGCGGCTGCTGTGAGGTAACAACTATTCATGGACTTTCGTAAATCAACTATAAAAGGACAAGATTAGGCTATCAGCCTCCTATTTACTGTGGATACATTGATAGCATTTAAATAGCGTAATAAATTAGTGAAGCCAAAGTCGATGCTCATTGTTTTTCACGGAATATAAACCCTATGAATGGCTGGCCCATTGCTACGTTGCTTTACTTTTATTTTTAGGCGCTCTAAAATAGTAGGTGCGCTAGCTGTAGAATATATGTATTTTAAAACCGTTTAGCTTATCACCACAGCGATGTATACTACGTAATTGCATTTAGCACACGGGTGTATATGAAATCAAACAAAACATTAAAACAATTGTTTATTTAAATATATGGCGTTGCCTTATCCATACTTGAAGTTTAGCAGACATCCACAAGACAAGCCTCCTCATAATAAAACAAACGCCTAAATATCGCCAAGTTCTTCCGTCACTTATAGCTGGTACATTGTTACCCATCAGATTCACTATTATTGCTATATGGAAATGACTATTTTACAAATAGACATCGAGACTTACACAAATACAAGCTACAGTATTCGTTGCGTCGTTATCTCTCATTCAACGATCCTGGTTCATATATTTCAATCTGTTCAAAGAACCGCATCATTTATTTTCTAAACGACTCAAACAATTATAAAATTCTAAAAAAATATACATATACATAAAAAAGTGTACGAACATGTCACTGCTTATGCCTGGATAAAACCGACTGGATAAAAAGATAAAACCCGAAAACTGGACGACAGCATAGGTGATCTCACACTTAAATCGTTACTGTAATCTTATGCACTATGATAAAGTTGGAACTTGGCGATGTTTAAAAAGCTATCCAAAAAAACCTATGCCATTGGCACGAACAAAACACACTGCAATTTAAAAGGCTTGTCCCGCAAAGTTTACCGTCAAACACGCTGAATGCATTTGTACAACATTGGCTAATTATGTGGGTTTAGTGAGTTCAGTACACCTTCAGTTGATTCTTGTCGTCGAAGCCAGCTGAATGGCCAGCATTGCGAACGATAAAAGAGTTCCCATCAAAGTGCATTCGCCTTTCGCCGCGTCTGTTTAAAAAATTTGCTTAGCCCTCTACATGCTTCGAAACTAAATGAATCGCAACAACATTACATTAATCAAACTGATGGACGTTCTTTATTTCGCATCCTGCATAAACTATCCAGATTAGGCAGATATATATTATTATTATTATTTACCCTACGACTCCAATCCAAACAAATTTTGGGTTCTTCAACCTCAACAAAAATTGGCTCAACTGAATTCATCGGTTAGCAAACACATTGATATAACTTTTCATATAGGTCTGTATGTGGATAGCCTCACCGCACAAACAAATGCTGCGTCTGGCCCAATGACGCTGTGCAATGGAGAAAGGGGCTCGTTATAGACGCGGATCCGTTACTAGGACTCGTTCGCAGCTGATACTTGTGGCTGCAGCGATGAATTCTGCTCAAAAAATTAAGGGAAATGGCTATGAAACAAACTAAGGCTGACAACATCACATACACGTTATATTTAAAATAAAATTAAAATGAAAAGATAATTCGAGACTCACACGCCCAAATTGAACTGAAACTCTTATCTCGGAGATTCATAAAAGTAAAAAAAAGAACTTTGAAACGTCAATATGTTGGAAGTAAACCGTCCAGAGTAGTCCTCATAATAACCATTAAAATATTTTTACAACGATTAAAAAATTAAGTGTTTCATGTGATCGAACAAATGTTACCTGACAAGACCATCAGCTGTCTGGCTGACTCGAACATTATTGATGATCCAATTGTCAATTCCATCATCAGTGAGCCAGTACTGAGCGGCTTGAAGCAGAGAAAGTGCCTCATTCACGTAAGAAGGGCCGTGCCGAGACTCGCTTGAGAATATTAAAGATATAATTCTTTAAACAAACGTTTGCAAACTATTTGGAGATAAAAGGTTAACATTTTCCTATGCTCTAACTTGAACACGTTACGTAAACTGTTTGTTTGCTGGACTAATTTTAACCAAGGAATGAGGCTAGTACGTTCTTGGTGAATGGTTGGCGCGTAATCATATTTTTACGACTAGATATTTATTTTGAATCTTGATATCAAAAATATTTACAACATTATAGTTACAAAACATGAGTGTGGAATAATAACACTTCTCGTAGCTCATTTATTTTACATAAGCTCTTTGTTCTAGTAGGATTAAGTTAAATATAGACCGATCTTATTCAATATTTATGCATACATTTTAAATTATTTAATCTCATTAATGTTAGCATATAGAGTTTTAGAAGAAATACGTAGTAACCTACAGTTATATATTTATTTTAGTCACTGCCTAAAATTATAAAATAACTAGTCAATGGACTGAAAGGCTGTGATAAAAATTGAGGCAAAAGTACATACTATATCAATTATATGCATTTGGCATTTATATGAATTTCGTCAATGAGGCAATAGTTCAGTGTAATAGGCATCATGGCAATAAAACTTACTTATAAAATACGTTAAGAGTAAAGTCCTGGCTCATGTCAAGGAATGTATCGGTTGTGGTTCGCGTTCCAGCTGCATCAACTAGGTATACCAATGCACACTGCTCTGCGGTAAACGAAACTCCCTTGTACCACATCTTGGCGTACCTTAAATACCAAATTGAAATATAGGCCCGTACTAGAGCTGAGCCTACGAAAGCCACGTCAGTTTCGCCATCCCGCATTTTTCAAATTTTAAAAGTCGCGTACAGCTTTATTATCACAGTAACATTCAAGTGTTGAAGGTGAAATATTGCCTTTGAAAATTAGATAGGATGGTGCCCTCATGTGCAATAGTTTTCCATGACATATTTCAATTTTGCTTACTTATTATTTCCTTGTTGGTGGCGTGCTTGGATCTCGACGCGGGAACCATAATGATAGACTCTCCCGTTGGGGTGGATCAGGGCCGCCGCAGCTCCGGACCGGGAGAGAGCCAGTATTATGTTGTTCTTTGCATTCGTCACCCGCACGGCGCCATCGATCGTCATATCCACCCTACAAGTGATTCGATTCGATTCCGGAAAAACAAAAGTTGTCTATGAAAATCATGAGACAGTCATGTTTTCTGACATTTATTTCCGATAAACGAAATCTAAAAATATTTTTATTTCCATTTAATCTCTTAAAACGAAATCAATTTTGAGTTGTGTAACGTTCTTAATGTCAACGAGACGGACGCCAAACCCTATCAAATACAAAATTTAACAACATTAGTCAACATAGTTGGCGATCCCACAATTTCAACTAAATATAAATTTATTTTCTACTGGTCTATTGTTAACAAATCCTACGTCTACAAGGTGTTTTGTGCACTCCAATAAGAAATTAGTCATTAAAACCAATCTACGCTAAAGAATTGATAGGCCGCATTGTCTAAACATCGTGACGTAAAACTACATATTAAAAAACATAGTCAATATTTCTACGTAACATTGAGACAGCGGTAAGAGAATAGCTAGACGATACTCACTTAACGCGGTCTCTCAGACGTAGACAGATAGTGCCGTGAGGTGTGACAGACGCATTGTACCCGGCGCCTCCGACGACATCTGTTACCTTTACGAAACAAAAGGTAAATGCACAACACAACACAATGTCTCAACATACGTCGCTTAAAGTACAATTAAATTACAGCAAAAAATATTATTTTCTCTAAATATCATCGTCGATAAATTGGTTATTATAGATTAAAGGCATGTTCAAGAAAGCGCTACTGGTCTATGAACAAGAGAAAATTCGAACGAGGTTTCATTTTCAGACCACAAAATATTTACACGTTCATTGTGACATGTGCGGACTTTCGAGATTTTTTTTGCAAATTGTTATCCAAATTGGCACACTATATTATACATATATTGTATTGGTTTAATTTAGTATAAGAAACATTCTCAAAACGTATAAGAATTCGCGTGGAGTTCATCTTTGTTGGCCTCAGCGTTCCGCTCGGTAGACCAGACGCAGTCCATTAAGATAAGCCAATTAAAGCGCCTGTGAACATCCTAATCTTCCAATCACTTTATATTTATATTCAACGAGGTAGGTAATACCTCTTAATCTTTATATGCAAGGCTAAATATGGAGCGGAACAAAGTAGGCATATTGTAATTTCAAAAATTGAAAGATTGCTGAAAAATAAATTATTTCACAAATTATGTGACGATTATTAATCCGACTAATAAATTTTAAACAAAAATGGCTCTAGAACCTATTTTTTTTATCGTAACACCCTTGAGTCGAGTACAAGAATGCCGACGTTACAGGTAATGAATATGAAAAATATTTGCGTTTGACATTTTAATTACTGTAAAACAATACACTAAAGAACATCGCAAAGTTTCTCAAGCACTCCAAGTATAAAAGCTTTGCATCATACAGCTTGATCGGATAATGCAATACCTATTTCAGGACTCCTCTACGTAAATTCTGGATTATACGTTGTTGAAAAAATAATCGTCGTAAGTTAAGCTCATACCTCTAGTTCCCTCCAGGTGTCTGCATGATAGATGTCATCCCCAGGATAAAAAGGTGCTTTGCGTTGTAAAGGGGCACGCCATGGGGGTTGCCAGGCGGTGGCTCCGACTAATTCTGCTTGGCCTAGACCACCTTCAAGAAACTTGCTGTAGTCTTGGAATGCCGATACATTCGACTCCTCCTAAATGCGTAATCATAATTATGAATGCATTAAAAAGCTATCAAGAACTACGAGCTATGCTACGAACTATTTGAAAATATTAGGGACTGAGCATACGTAAAAACACTATCTAAATGATATCTAAGCAATGAAATCATTTAAACAAAAAATATATCAAAGAAAATTATTAATAATGAACGCAATCTTTACGTTTCATAAAAAAAATGTTCAGATCACTCTGCATAAGTAGGTCATTGATCCTACCGGATATATAGTTTGTAACACGGCCACCGTTTAAAGCACCTAGGGTGCTTTCTATTGTAAAATACGATACTTCAACGAACTTTATTCACCTGGTTATATGAATGTGCTGTATACACACTTCTAGGTCGAACCGGCATAACATCCTTTCTGAAGTCTGCACTAGCCATTCTAACACTTCTTCAACTTAAACTTGGTAGATCACTCACTGTTTTAAATAAAAAATACCAGGTCAACAAGACTACGGTCGGCAAATATTACATAGTACGAATTATACTTTTAACAACCAAAAAGTGACGAAAAAGTCTGATGTCAACTTTAATTCTTTATTTAAAATTTAATTTATTCTAGTTGGTGTTTTAAATAATGGCCAGTTAATTTTCTGTGTTATCTATTAAAGTAAAAAGGAAAGTGTTATAAAATTTTATATTAAATTATAATGCATACCCCTTATAACGCAAAACCAAACATTCAGACAAATAATACATTATAATATGAATAAAGGGAAATCAGAAACTACATAGATGACAAATATATAATTGTAATTATGTTTCATAACGATTATTATTTAGAAAATAGGAGTGGAATTATATATATCTGGCTAAATTCACGGTAACGAAATATGCTGTCTGTGTTATATGGTACTATCTATGTATTATAGAAAAAAATTACATGTCATGACATTTTTAACGATTGTTTTTAAAAGAATGAAGCAAAGTTTTAAGTGTCCTGTTTAATTCCTGATCTAGAAATTTCACATGTTGACAAGTGCATCTCCATAGATTTACTTTCTCTATAGTCTATGTTATGGAAACGATGAACTGGCAATGCTGGGGCACGAAGCTACATTTTTGTACTGAGGCAACATTTTTTGCCCGCCACGTTTCGCCAGCGGCCGCCAGATTTACTTTCCCACTTGCTATCTACTCGGCATTAATTTTACAATCTAGGAAGAATAACACGCGTGGCACAAAATGTCTACACCTGCACCAGCCTTTAAAATAGGAATAGTTAAACAGGTAAGAAAAAGGTCACATTGACTTGTTATTTTCTGATTCCTGTGTGTTGCCTCGTGCCGAGTATATATGGATACTCCAATATGCCTTGTTGGCACCGCATTCCCATCTACTCAAAACGTGTGACAAAACTATAAGTTATATGTGAAATGGTTTGCGTGAACGACAAAATATGGTTAATTGTGTTGAATATGATCGCTTTATGTTCGTATCAGTTTTGTTAGTTTACTAAAGCGTACAGTAAGCGTTCATCAATATTGTTCCTTCACGGATGAGATTCCCATCGGATAATGTATGGATAGCATACTTTACTTTACTTAACATTCACTATTTTTTCAGGTTTTATCTGGTGATACGGTTGTCATACGGAAACAGCCCCAAGGGGGCCCTCCACCTGAAAAAGTTATTTCACTCTCTGGCGTAACAGCACCGAAATTAGCTCGGCAAAGAACACCTAACAAGTGAGTTTTTTTTAAATATTTAAATTGGTAATTTAATATTGTAAAGAAATAAACCTTGTTGTTCAACTCAAAAGCAATAATATCCTACTATGATGATTGCTGAAGTAAGGGTTTAGTCTTATATTGATGACATTCTTGTGCTTGGAGTGCTGAATTCATTGAATATATTACACTGGCTTTTATAATGTACACAGATTTAATGAGTATAAGAAGTCAATATGCATTATAGAGTAAAATTATTGAAACATATGACACAGATTTTGGAATAAGAAGTAAACAACAAGTAGAGGACAAATAAACAATGACAAATGTTTCATTCTTTATATTCACCTCAAATCAAACTCTTACTTATTGAGCTTTGCGTATCTATTTAAATTTTATTGGTATTGCCAAATAAATAGGATAAATCATATATACTACTGAGTTTTCTTACTTGTTGCTTATGCAAATTTTATACTGTACATATAATTAAGTCTTTTTTCTTCCAATGACCATCATCGTATGGATTCACCATAGCCACTTCATCATCATCATCAATGAATACATGAAAGTTGAAGACAATAAAAATATTACAACATTTTAATACATACTTTACTACTACTATGTGCTCTGCCTACTATATGTATAACCATAAACATTCATATATATTTATTCAGATATTTACATGATAAATCATAAAATAAGCTCTAAAACTAATTTTTAATGAAGCCAATAACATACTTCAACTATAAATGATGCAATTTGCGAATAATAAGTTTAAGATAATATAATGATAGAATGTACCCACTTATCTAATGCAAACAACATTGTTTATATGAAATAATTTAATTTTAGTGATAATGAAACACCTGATGAACCATTTGCTTGGGAAGCTAGAGAGTATTTAAGAAAACGATTGGTTGGAAAAGAAGTTATTTTCACTTCTGAAAAGCCTCCTAACTCTGTCAATCGTGAATATGGAACTGTGTGGGCTGGAAAAGACCGCACTAAAGATGAAAATGTGGTTGAAGGCCTTCTTGCCCAAGGTTTTGTTAAAATCAGAGATGGTGCCAGAAATATACCACATTTGAAAAAGCTTGTTGAGATTGAAGAACAAGCTAAAGCCCAGGGCAAGGGCTTATGGGGAACAGATTTGCAGGTAAATATTTCAATGTCTATCATAATTATAAAGTGATTTATATTAACATAAAAATTCTTTTCAAGCCCATAATCAGAAGTGTTTCATTTTTAACTTTAATTATTTAATTATTTACTCCTAAGGATCATGTGCGTGACATTAAGTGGACTGTTGAGAACCCCAAGGCATTTGTGAACAAATTAAATGGGCAGCCAATGAAAGCTATTATTGAATATGTTCGTGATGGATCAACAGTACGACTCTGCTTATTGCCAGATTATATTCCCATTAACATGATGTTATCTGGTATCAGAGTAAGTAAAATTCTACCATAAATATCATACATAATTTATTTTATCAAATGTTATATTAAAATTACATTTAAAACAAGTAATGGTGATAAATCATTTCTTATATTTTTTTTATTTAGTGCCCAACAATTAAGCAAGATGGAGAAGCAGAGCCTTTTGCTCAGGAAGCAAAATTTTTCCTTGAGTCCAATCTTCTGCAGAGAGATATTGAGGTTATATTAGAATCTGTTAACAACAATAACTTTGTGGGGACCATTCTTCATCCCCAAGGTAACATTGCTGAAGCACTATTGAGCCAAGGATTTGCTCGATGTGTTGACTGGTCCCTTGCTGTTATGAAGTCAGGTAATTAATTTTTTATCCCATCAAAACGAATTGTTGTAAATTAAAATTTTGTGATTTTAAAATTTTCTGATACATATTTAAATAATTCATGCCTATAGGTGCATCAAACCTGCGAGCTGCTGAACGTACAGCAAAGGAGGCTAAACTCAGAATCTGGACCAATTATGTTAGCAATGCCCCTGTTATCCCTGCAAAGGAGAAAGAATTTAATGGAACTGTCTTGGAAGTCATTAACGGTGATGCCATGGTGGTTAAAACTGCTCAAAACACCCAAAAGAAAGTTTTCTTATCCAGCATAAGGTCACCACGTGAAAAGTATGTTAATTTTGCAATGAACTTTAACTGATAAATGGACAATACTACTAACATATCTCCTTTATAAACAAATATGTGCAAATGTATCTTAATAACCAATTTAGAAGAACTTTAAAAAAAAACATCTTTACTGGATACTATTCTTTGTTTGCTTCACCAAAATGAAATATAAATTTTCTTTATTACATGGAGAAACTCCTAATCAATAAATCACTCTATTTTAGGAACTCAAATGATGAAGAGGGTAAGCAGTCGCCAAGGCCAAAAGGTTTCAAACCTGTGTATGATATACCATGGATGTATGAAGCTCGTGAATACCTGAGGAAAAAACTTGTTGGCAAGAAAGTTAATGTCACTGTTGATTACATTCAGCCAGCAAAAGACAATTTCCCTGAAAAAATTTGTTGCACTGTGGTAGCAGGTGGAACGTAAGTTTAAAAAAAAATATTGTGCTTTTTAGGTAATTGCTAAAATATTGTCTCTTTATCATATAATGTTTTCTTTTACAGTAATATTGCAGAAGCACTTGTCAACAAGGGTCTCGCCACTGTTGTTCGCTACAGGAATGACAATGACCAGAGAAGTTCACACTATGACAAATTGCTTGAAGCTGAACTTAAAGCCACAAAATTAGGCATTGGTGTTCATGCTAAGAAGGACATTCCCACCCACAGGATCCAAGACACTAGTGGAGATGCTGCAAAGGCAAAGAAGTTCTTCCCCTTCCTGAAGAGAGCTCAAAAAACTGATGCAGTTGTGGAATTTGTAGCTAGTGGATCTAGGATGAGAATCTACATCCCAAAAGAGTCTGTCATTGTAACACTGCTATTGGCTGGTATTAACTGTCCTAGGGCAGCACGGCCTGCTGTCGGCTGCCCAGGCATGCAGGCACCTGAACCGTTTGGAGAGGAAGCCCTCCAATTCACTAAAGAAAAATGTCTCCAACGTGATGTTAAGGTCACTATTGAAGAAATGGACAAAGCAGGCAATTTTATTGGCTGGCTGTGGTTGGAGAATGAAAACCTTTCAGTTTCTCTTGTTGAACAAGGACTTGCCTCTATGCACCATACAGCAGAGGCATCTGAGTTTGGTAGAAGCATTAAGGCTGCTGAAGAGAATGCGCGTAACAAGCGTTTGGGGATTTGGAATGACTATGTTGAAGTAGCAAAAGTAGAGAAAGAAACTAACACCCGAGTTACTGAACGCGTCGTCAAATACGACAAAGTAATTATCACGGAGATTACCCAAGATGGTACTTTCTATGCTCAAAATATTGATCTAGGATCGAAATTGGAGGCGTTGATGGAAGTCATTCGACAGGAATTTAAGAACAATGCTCCATTACCGGGCAGCTTCGTGCCTAAACGTGGAAATATATGTGCAGCTCGCTTCTCAATGGACGAGCAGTGGTACAGAGCAAAGGTTGAAAAAATTGTTGAGGATAAGAAAGCTCACATACTATACATTGATTATGGTAATAGAGAGGTGTGTAGGCTAACATACTATTCACTTAACTTTATACAATATTCAGTAAACTATTTTTATTGTATGTAAACAAAATGACATTTTTTTTTTTTCAGATTGTAAATTACACCCGTTTGGCTCAACTACCGGCTGGTACTGAAGCTGATCAGCCCTACGCAACAGAATATGCTTTGTTAGGAATAAAGTTCCCTGCTGACCCTGAGGATAGACAAGAGGCAGTTCGCGCCCTATCATTGGACACACTTAACAAAAAACTCCTACTCAATGTTGAGATTAAGGGCAATCCACCTGCTGTGACTTTAGTAGACCCTGCTAATAATGCTGATCTTGGAAAGGTGATTTTTATGAAGCTATTATACCTTAGTATAAATCTTAAAATATTATATATCTGTGGGCCTTAATATTGGTTGTAAATACATAGAGTAGCGTAGATTTGACGTAATAAAATTGCGTATAACTAAAATGTTGTTTCCAGAACCTCATCAAAGAGGGTCTCGTGCTGGTGGACAAGCTCCACGACCCGCGCCTCGCTACGCTCATGGCGGAGTATCGCAGTGCGCAAGAGCAGGCGAAGGGGTCCCGGATGAATCTGTGGCGACACGGCGACATCAGTGAAGACGACGCACTGGAGTTCGGCGCGCGCCGCTAGCCCCCTGCTACCCAATGGTACGACGCCACCACTTCGCCAGCCCATACCCTCAACTGTGCCACGTGTACCGCGCCCCACGCAGAGATTGTCATCTATACGGCCATACATGAGTTCTTGTGAAGTGATTGTACCAAGTGAATGTTCAGTGATGGTGCCGTACCTACAGACAATTAAATTATTCCATTTGCTTTCTCCTTAAAGAATTCTGTCCTCAGTTTATGATATATTGTTATCGGGTGAATGTGTACGAATACGATAGACTAAGCAAATTGATCAGTTCGATTTTCTGTAATTTTTGTACTGTGTTTTTTTATATTTATGACAACTACAACTTACAGTTGTTAATGAATTCAAGATTTATATATTAGTTGTTGATGTTGGATTTATTTTATATTTTCATTACCACAGTAAAGTGTATTGTTAAGATTGGATGTCCATCCATAAGCTAGTGTTATCGTAAATGTCTATAAATTTAGTACTATATTGGATATATTGGATGTTGCAGGTTGCCATCTGGATAACATTAGATATATATTTATAATAATTCTTTACGTAATATGATTTATTATTTATACAATTACTCAATATTTATTATCATAATAAAAACACCTTTTCATCAAACTTTGACGTGGTTTAATTCCCACAGAGACATTAGTTGCATAATCTAAGTTAAGTGTGAATTGTCTAAATTATTATCATAAGTCTGATAGCATTACACGGCATTAAGTATTGCATTTCAATATTGTGTACTTGATGTTTGACTAGTTCTAGTTTTTGTCATAATATTTTACACTTCGTATTTCGTACTTACATTTTTCTTGAAAATTACTACCTCTCCTTGAGATAACACATGGTACATGGTTTGTTAAACTATAATATGAAATAAATGATATTTTTAGGAATTAAACGAGCTCATTTATTTTCCATCTATAATTTATTGCCGCGTTGGTTAAATTTTTGAGATTTTTTTTTGTTTTGGACGCGTTTTTAGACCGTCTCTTAAGAAAGTGAAATCAAATGCTTGTCAGTGGGAATTTTATTTTTACTATCAATTTTAAAATGATGCTTCAAGATGAAAGATTTTACATGAAATATAATTGCGATGTAAAAGCAACACATGATGTATTTTTTTATTAAGTGGAGAAAGGTAAAGTTAAGTCATAATTCATGTTTACGTAACTCCCTGTCACTCTGCTTCATTTATGCTCCGCTCCTATTAGTTTTTGCATGAAATTTTAACCCATACAAGGCTTTCTCGATCAAAGGTCCATGCATTTCTCTTAAGCGGATTAACTTTATCATACATTTCACACTTCGGGGTTTATTGAAACCCCATCTGTTTAGAACTGAGTGTTCACTACTCTTATTCAAATCGCTGCTGAGGGTAGCAGAATGGTATAACAAATAAACACTTGCATTTTTAATATAAGTACGGATTTCTTGGAACCTAAGCCGGTCTAAGGGAAAAGTAAAATATATAATTTTTTTATTCGTTAGTAAGAAAGATAAACATTCTAATTTCATTAGTATGCAATTGCCATGACGAAATCTGCCTCTTCGAAACAGTATAATATATAAACATTTTCTACCACTCTTAATTTTCTCCTATGTAGGTATGGAATTATAAAAAAAAAGAAATAAAAAAATACTTTATTAGTTCGACAAAATATTCAACTATGTATTCACAATACAAAATATAAGTTAAATAATTATTTTTTTAGTACAAAGTGCGTGCAGTGTGCCAGTATATTAAGGCAAACATTGGTAATCTTAGTTACAAACAATAATTTATTTGGTGTTGTACTACTTTAACATTAAAAATGGCCATAATATTATTGCTTTTAATCTGATATAATTATCGTTATTATGTACGTAATAAAGCGTTCTCTCTAGTTACATTCTACTTTCTATTTTGTACAATTCGATATTTAACATTACGTTCACTTAAATAATTTACATAAGCGCAATATGTATCTTAGCAAAGATAAAATTGTATTTATTAATATTTAGTTAATCAAAACAAAAAAGGTTCATTGTTAAAGATAATTGAAAAATAACATACGTATTATGTATATTACGTATTATGTATCTACAGTACATGAAGCAGAAATAGTCAAAAATCTGGTGAAACAGTTCTCAATGCTCTTCAGTTGGGACCTGTAACTTCAACCAGATGCGATTGCTAGATCAGCTGTATTGTTTTTCTCCATAACTATATAATACATTGGAAATTGCATATAATAGTACATGGAGATCGGTGCCGCTGGAACTTACGGACTACCAGACAGTATGTAAAGAGGTTTTGACATATTCGAAAAATTATTATATAACGAAATGAAAAATTAAAACTACATACTTAAAGTATATGGAAATATAAAAATACTTTTGAATTAGAAAATTGAGTTAACTTAATTCCCCATACAACAAAATTATCATAGGCACAACACAGGTACATTAATTCGATCTGGAATGGATATTTTTTAATCAATAAGAATATGATATTCAAAATTGACTCGGTTTAGTTAATTGCCATGCCATATAAATGCCCCATTTCGGTAGTTCCTTAAAAATATTTTTAAAAGGTGACCTAATTTTCGCACAGAAATTAATGTCCTTACTACACTCCTTAAATTTATATAAGATGGTTACAAAAGAGTAATTGTAAGAAAATTATTTAAATAGTTCACAATATAACATTTTATGTAATAATCATCATTATTTAAGCACCTATATATAATAGTATGAATACTATAAAATATACAGGTTTCTACTTTCAAAATTTAATAGTAGATTAAAATTTCCAAGCGAATATCGGCATCTTTATCATAAGATTTCTTTATCGTCATATAAGTTTATATTATCTACCTTAAAAAATATAGTGAAGAATCAATTTATGGATTTAGAGAGTACAGAGTCATAGCAAAAAAATAATATTATTAATCTACAGACTAACTTATAAAATTTAACAAGACATGTGTGTGTGCATTGGAGTGACATTTATTACTTAAGAAGCTGATTTACTCTCTTTACAAATTTATCACTTTTAAATAATATGTTATGTATCAAAACTCTATACTATGCAAGTCACAAATGCATATAGGGTATAACCCTCATTTATTTTTTGTGCAATCACAAAAAGATTATATAGAACCTAAATCCAAAAACATACTTTGTATACAATACCACAACATTTATATAATGTGATAATACTTAAGTCATAGCTATACAATATGTACAACTTTATTTGGCTCACCTTCATTATCAAAAAAAGGAACTATATTTTTTGCTAATGGTGGCACATTTGCAAGAAACTGTTGCAGTGTGGCATAATAATCGCGACACGTCCAAGTGTTATCATGACCACCACCAGGCATTTCGGCTATCTTCTTACAGACAGCTCCGCACCTAAGGTAAAGCTCTTTAGCCATTGGAGGTGGAACCAGAGTATCATTTGTACCACATACAACTAGTGTTGGGGTAACCACATGTCCAATTTTCTTTAAAGACAAATACTGAAAATAAAAAATTTAGGCAATTTATTAAAAAAGTAAGAAGTGCTCCTATCAAAATATTTGTTGATAATAATGACTGACAAAAAATATTAATATCGATAACATATAACAGTGGGTATGGTTAATATGAAGTATTTCATGTGACAGAATATATGTCCGTTTTATCTTTAAAGACTAGTATACCAACTTATCCATAGAGGCTTAAAATAAGTAATATTGAAGAGAATCAAACAATAGCAAACCTTATTTTTATGACATATTTGTGGAAGCCACAGTAAACATCTCCATTTGAGAATAATTTTTGCCATATCTGGAATGCTTGTAAAAGTATTTTCAATTATCATTGCCCAAAGTTTATTTCTATTTTGTAATCTAGAAGCAAGATCAATAGCTACTGCTCCACCTGGAAATATTAGAAGAAATATAAACTATTGCATATGTTACTAAAAAAAGTGTATAAAAACTACTGAGGTAGATTATTTTGATTTGTTTTTATTTGTAAAAACTGCATGTGAGCATGTCTAATCTTGTTACTGGAAATTTCATGAATTATAATATATTTCAAGGTATGTATTACAATATTGTTGCACTGAAACTAATATTTAACTTAAATTAAAAATCTTACCTAAAGATCTTCCAAATAAAAATATTTTATTTCTGTCAATATCACTTCTCTGCATAAGATAGTCAAAAGAAGTTTGTGCATCATTATACAGCCCTTTTTCTGATGGTGAACCTTCGGAAAGGCCGTAACCTCTGTATTCCATCATCAATATGTTGATATTCAGCTTGTGATAAAATCCAGATACATTTGCTAGCCTTAAATAAAAATAATGTTATAAATACATTGTTAAAAAATATGTATATGGAACATACAATATAATACCTATAAGAAAATTTAATATTAAATATTGATTGCTATCATTTTTGTCTGTCCTTTGTTTGTTATTGCTATTCACAGAAATTAAGTCTATTTAGATGTAGTTTTCAATAAAATATTGCAACATAGTTTATTTAAAAAAGTGTAATCTGTTGATAAAAAAGTGAAAGGTCACTGCATCATGAAATATGGAAAAACATTTGACATACAAACATGAAATTTAGCAAGGTTTTAATATTACATTTTTATATAATCACTGTACTTGAAAAATATTAGAACAACATGGTATAACTTTTTAATACAATTTTAAATGAATATTTAAGTCTTGATAGTATCCAAAAACCTTTTACAATTTTCAAACTACAAAAAATCCATTTCATTATTCAAACCTTGGAGATGAAACTCACTCACACTTACCTTTGACCCATATTGCCTGCATTTCCATGAAAGAATATCATTGTAGGGACATTATTACTATTGTCCTGTTGCTTTATGAGGAACATATGAATTTTCACTCCGTCTTTGCTATTAATTTTAATACTCTCATAAGGCAGTTTGTAATTACTTGGTTGCAAAACAAAAGCTCTAGAATCAGGTGGGTCATTAGGGTAGTACAACAAAAGATCTTGAGCATTATATAGGATTCCTGTAATAATAATAATCATTTAAAGAAGTAACAACACTCATCTCTTTTAGATCAACATATGATAAAATAATGTAATGCAAAAGTTTCATTTTATAAAATTAAGCTGGGAATTATAGAGTCACAAGGAAATAAAAAGTGCTTTGTTAAGATAAATGAGTTTATTAAGACATAAAATATATAAGTACCAGAAAATCCCAGTGTAAATACGATGACACCAATCGCTGATCCATAAAACCAGAACACTATTATACTAGAAAATAATATAAACATAGCAACCACCCATAGTCTGTATAAAATAACTTTAATTATGTGATACATATTAGTTTAATACTTCAAATATGTATGCATAATATCATCTCTACTAAACAGTTACACGAATTAAGCGTTATAGATAACCATAACAGAGAGAGAATGAAATAGCTTTCTTTGAATAATTCATCATGAATTATTTATAAACAAAAATAGTACTGTGTGAAAACAACAAACGGTTTCATGTCATTATTTTTCTAAACCAATTTGGAAACTAATTCAGTAATAACAAAAATTAACAAAATGAGGTTGTATGATTTAATACTTATGAAGTATTTAAATCTTTTAAGTTATCAAACGACAAACAATTACATATGACTTTATTCGGTCTACTGAATGATTAGGTATATTGTAGATAGTAGATAGAGGTCACTCAGCAGTTTGCAGTGATGTACTAGGTGCTCAGCTGTCAAATTATCAAGGTAACAACGTGACTTAACAGTATTTTTAATTAGCATCTGTAGTTTGTCTGTCAAATCAGTTGCAGTGTTATATTTTATATAGAAATAGTAGCGCGCAAGGAATTTAATAAGACATTATTTTTACATATTATATTTAGGCTCTTTACTTTTATAGATACATGAGATGAAGTGAGGACAAAAGAAAAACAACGTTCTAATGTGATTAAAAATAAAAATATAAAAACGACCAAAAAGTTTTCACTTCAACACTCCCCCTCACGAAGATCTTTCGGAGAAAGTCTGAGTGCAAAGGCCAATTAATTTTAGTAGTTTCTTCATCCTAGGTTGTGGCAGAGCCTTTGTAAATAAATCAGCAACCATGTTGTCAGTTTCTTTATACTTGATGTCAACAACCTTCTTTTGTACACATTCCCGGATGAAGTGCTCTTTTATACTAATATGTTTAGAACGTTTTCCTGTAATCAGATTGTTGGCTAATTTCTGAGCTGCCAAATTATCATTGTATATAGTGACTGTGTCTTGTTTCACACTAATGTCTTCTAAAAGTTGTTTCAAGTGCAGGCATACTTTAGCTGCTTCCGTCATGGCCATATATTCAGCTTCAGCTGTTGACAACGCTACGACCCTCTGTTTTTTACTTTCAAAACTGACTAAACCACCACCATAAGTAAAAACGTAACCAGTATATGATCTTCTGTCAACTGAGCATGATGCCCAATCTGCATCTGCACTGCCAACAAGACATTGTCCAGTCTTCTTATATGATATAAACAAATCTTTTGTTCCCTTCAAGTATCTCAATACCCGTTTTGCTGCTTGATAATGCTCTTTTGAATAACAAGTGTTGAATTGACTAAGATAGGATACGGAGAACATAATGTCAGGTCTCGTAACAGTGGCCAAATACATGAGGGATCCGATTAATTTTTGATAGGGTAGATCTTCATCATCTTTTACTGAGCTTTTGCTTAGTTTTAAGCCAGGTTCCATGGGCGTTCCTGCTGGCTTAGCTTCATCCATGCGAAATTCTTTAATCAATTTTTCTATATATGTTTTCTGTGATAGTCTAATCTCCCCCTCCGCATGGGTGAACTGAATGCCGAGACAGTATCTAAGAACTCCTAAATCTCTTATTTCAAATACTGTTCGCAGTCTTTCCTTTACTTCTTCAAATAATTTTACTGAACTGTATGCTATAACTAAATCATCTACATAAACGTTTATCAAAATCTTCTCTCCCCCTTTCTCTAATATATATAAACATGGATCAGCAACTGAATTTTTAAAGTTCATTTTTAAGAGTTGTTCGTGCAGTTTTAAAAACCATTGCCTACCAGCTTGCTTTAATCCATATATAGCTTTTTGTAATTTGAATACCGCTTCATTTTTATATAAATCTATGTCTTTCAATATATTTCTTGCTGACTCAATTACCTTTTTATCTTTACTGTGTACAATGACTAGCTTTAAATAAAATTCAATATTTTTTGGTTTTTTCATATAAATATTTTCGTCCAAATCGCCGTTCAGAAAGGCAGTACACACATCTAATTGAGACAGTTTTAAATTATTTTCAACTGCATATGCAATTAGCATTCTCATTGTGCTCATTTTTGTTACGGGGGCAAACGTTTCGTTATAATCTATTCCTTCCTTTTGATTGAAACCACGAGCTACCAATCTCGCTTTATATTTACATACATTTCCATACTCATCATATTTATGCTTCAATACCATTTTACTATCAATAATATTATTAGTTTCAAATCTATTTACAACTTTCCATGTGCCATTTTTGAGATGTGATTCTATTTCACTTATAATGGCCTCTTGCCATTTTTCACTATTCTCATCAATTTATTCGCACATTCTTGATAGTTCACCATCCATGATATAATCATTATGCCATGATGGTTTCTTTCTTTGACGAGGAGGTCTTGTAGAAGTAGCATCTTCCGTTGTATTTTCCGTTTCATGTATATCGCTATCTCTAACTTCAATATCTTCTACTTCATCTGTTCCTATATTTTCTGTACTATTTTCTTCGTCTATTTGTTCTTTATTTTCTGTATCTATACTATTTATATTTTTACCTTTTTCGTTGAATATAATATCAATTTCTTTATTTCTATTTACATTATCATACACTTTACAGTCTTTGTCATAATACATTCTATTATCAATTATTTTAACATCTCTACTGACTATGACTTTTCCTGTTCTCTCATTGTAAATTCTATAGGCTTTAACGTTTTCTGAATATCCAAGGAATAATCCTGGTATGGCTCTAGCTGAAAATTTACTTCTTTTCTGTCCTTTTCTCAGAACAAAAGCTTTCGACCCAAAAATGTGAAAATGCCTGATCGATGGTATCTTATTTGTCCATTTTTCGTATGGAGTAGCATTATCAATGCTGCTACAAGGGCTACGATTAGCTATATAATTCGCTGTACAAATCGCTTCTGCCCAAAATTTTTCTGGCATATTAGCATCAATCAACATGCATCTTGCTTTGTCTAAGAGTATTCTATTCCTTCTTTCAGCTAGTCCATTTTGTTCTGGAGTGTATGGAGCTGATAATCTTCTTCTTATTCCTTGACTTTTTAGGTATGAATCAAAAACCTTATTTATATATTCTGTGCCATTATCCGATTGTAGATGTATTATTGACTTCTTCGTGTACTTCTCTACTTCATTTTTGTATTCTTTAAATTTAGAGAGAGCTTCACTTTTACTGTGCATCATATAAACTCTACCATATCTTGAAAAATCATCAATAAACGTGATAAAATATAGAGAACCTCCAACCGATGATTGTCTCATTGGTCCGCAAACATCGCTATGTACGATTTCAAGTATATCTTGCGTTCTATTTCTATTCTGAGGCTCATTAAATGGTAGTTTGGTAATCTTACCTTTAATACATACTTCACAATCTTTTACTGAATCTTTTCTGTTAAAGTTCAGTCCTGTGAGATTTTGTTTTTGCAGGGCAATCTTCATCTGACTTTCATTTAAATGTCCTAACTTGCGATGCCATAATTCTAACTTAGTAACTTTACAAAATTGAGCTTTTTCATTATTATCTTCTTCTATATAATACAATCCATCTTCACCTCTTTTTGCTCTTAATATAATTTTACCATTTTGTTTTACTGTCGCTTCATTCTTATTGAATAATACTGTTGCTCCCTTATCAGTCATTTTCCCGACAGACAGTAGGTTCGTTGTCAGGTTTGGAACATACAAAGCTTCTGTCAGCTTTACCTTCTGTTTGTATTTTATATTTAAATCTATTGCACCTTGACCCTCAATTTGTGTTGTACAATTTTCAGAAGCTAACTTCAATGGTCGACAGTCTTCTCTTTTAAATGCAGTAAATCGATCTCTATTGTACGACATATGTGAAGTACATCCACTGTCTAAACACCAAAATGTAGACTTTTTCTTTTCTTTCATAGTATTAAGGCATTTTTCTTCATCACAAAATTTTGATTTTTCATTTTTATTAGCTTGTTGAAATTTATTTCGACATTTATTTGCTTTATGCCCTTGCTTTCTACATTTATAACAATATATCACATTTTTCCTTTGCTTAGTAAATAAGACTTCTTGTTCATTACTGTTACCTTGACTAGTGCTCGCTATATTTCGTTTAGCATTGCCTTCTTCCATAATTTTTATTTTTAGAATTTCAGGATCAGGAAGTTCATCTCTCGACTCTATCGCTATTCTGAAGCTTTCAAAGGACTTCGGTAGGCTGTATAGTAACATAATACTAAGTAAATCTTTGTTAATAATGACATTCATATCTGCTAATTTGTCAACTGTATCCATAAACTTATTTAGGTAGCTTACAATATCATCATCATCTTCCATCTTCTTAAGAATTAGTTCTTTCAATAGTGTCGCTTTCCTCGCAGGTCCTTTACTATTATATATTTTCTCGAGAGTCTCCCATAATTCAGTGCTCGTGTCACATTTCTTCACTTGTTTAAGTTCATTTGGTGCTATTATGAGGAGAAGTTCCGATAATGCTAGAGCATCTTTCTCTTTGTAGTCTTCTAACTCGGCACCATCTTCACTAGGCTTTATAGCTGTTTTATTAACATATTTCCATAGTCCACACTTAACTAATAGAGCCTTGGCCTGTATCTTCCACGTATCAAAATTTTCTCTGTCGAGTGGTTCTATACGTGTATGGCTCGTCATCGTCTTATAATATATTATTTTTTCATTATCACACGCGCAGGCCCATAACCTGTTATATTTTATATAGAAATAGTAGCGCGCAAGGAATTTAATAAGACATTATTTTTACATATTATATTTAGGCTCTTTACTTTTATAGATACATGAGATGAAGTGAGGACAAAAGAAAAACAACGTTCTAATGTGATTAAAAATAAAAATATAAAAACGACCAAAAAGTTTTCACTTCAACATGCAGTCTGTTGATCAATACAATGAATCAAAATTTTCGAATCACAGAATTAAACCTAATATGATAATCTGATGATGGTAACCCAGAGAAGTCGGATTGAACGTTTGGTAATCGTAGTGCAGTGCCGCCAATTTGACGGTTTTCCACCTCAATTTGGGGCTTAGTTAGATGAAAAGGGGTATTTTAGGGGGCATATTTTTTAGGGTTATGCATTAAGGGTACGATTGTTTGACGCAATTTTTAAGAGTTATCCTTATTTAAGGGGGATTTACAGAATAAGCTGTACCTCGAAGTCCTCCAGAGTGTAATGATGGTGAGATTTACTCTTCAAAGGATATTCGGTTCATGCGTCAAATTCGTTTCTTCTGCGCATATGCTCAAAATGTTCAACGTGAATATGTATAACTTTAAAAGTAAGGCGCAAAACGAAAGCCAAGCCGATGATTTCAGTGGAATCCGCGATGTCTTGCCTGACGTCGATGGAATTTTATGAAAACAAAAAAACAAGAACAATCAAACGCATTTTTAAAAATTAATCTTTCACTTTTTTTGTAATCTCCAAACAAAGAACCTCCATTTCATTAATCAAGTGTGTATTTTATTTTCCTTTCAATTAATCCGAGAAAAAACATGCCTATTTGGAATAATTTATTTCTTCAAATAGTCTAGGGTGATCTTGAGTTAGAGTTAGGGGGATTTCGAGATGACGCTCAGGGGGGACGCTTAGTCGAGGTTGGCAACACTGTCGTAGTGGCAACCAACAGGTCGCTAAGTTTCCGTTTCCTCGATACGTTGAATTTTCCAAAATAAAATTTGTATTATGTAATAATTGCTCATAATACGAAATATAAATGTTTGTTGAAATTGGTGACTGATTGGTAATTTAGCTATGTAATTTCTTCTAAAATTCAGGGAGAGGAAACGGGAATATGACATGTACTTGTTGGGATGTTAGTTCGCAATAAAAGTCAAACTGAAATCAATACTAATTTAATCGTTTTGATTAACTACACAATTTTAGCGATCCAAAGAAAAATTTTATATTGCTGAGATATCAACACTCAGACACAAAAGTTCATGAAAGTTTGTTAAATAATGCATCAAAATTAAACCCACTAAAGCAAGATAAATTTTCGAGAAAAACCTCTATTTTATAAAACACTTAAAAATATATATATGTATAATCGGTTTAATATTTTAATTTAAATTGATTAGTTAACAAATTGCTCTAAAAATTTTGTACCACGCTTATAAAATCGTTTAGTTCAAAATTCTTGTTCGTTTTCAGTGTTTCCCAGATTTGTAAAGGTGGGTAGCGCTGAGTATATCTTGTCTAAAACTTAATAATATAGTATAACTTATGTCTAATATTAAAACCTTTACCACTTAACCATACGCCGTAATATAAACTTGTTATATAGTTAACATTTTTATATATTTCAGGTTATTCATAAAATGTAAAATAACATTTCAATTAGACGTTTGTTGGCAAAAATCCTAGTACAATAGTTCACCTAACTTTTTTAATAGTTTTGAATAATAAACAAATTCGTAACACTTTATACAAAATAGTTTAAAACTATTATATCATTTAAATTAGCTATAAAAATTCTCAATACTTTATGAATAACACGATCTGTTTGATTATGAATGACAAATAGCGAATGTTATAAGACTTGTATTAGTACCAACACCTGTAAGCAGGTACCCTGTTTCAATAGACCGATATGAATACAGAGCAAAATTTATCCAAAAATAATTTACCTACTTATATTAACGTCGTTAAACTATTACATTTACAAATTAACTAACATTTATGTAGATTACAGCTGTTGATATAGATCGTATAGTGGAACAATAGAACGATGAGTAACAAGTTCAAAGAATTGCGAATAAATATAATAAGGGAAAACGTTATGATAGATTCATAAAAGTTTAAAGTTCCAACTATTTAGCGGCTCGTAATGCACTAAAAAATACAGTTTTAGGCTGCGTCCCCAGTAGGCAAAGTGTTAGCCGCCGACTGAGTTAGCGGCGTATCGGTTTAGTACGCCCTTCCATATATTTCAATGGAGTGTTCACACTTTGCTACTTTTGCGCTCACTGTACGCAGTTTGCAGCGTTACGCGCGCCGACTATCTTAGTGAGCGGCCGACTCCCACCAAAACCGGTTCCAGTCGGCGGCGGCGATTGGTTGTTCGCCGGGCGTAGTGACTCAGTTTGCGGCTCACTCAGTCAGCCGCTAACTGTTTGCCTACTGGGGACACAGCCTTACAGGGAAGCAAACTCTGGTATGTGCGCACTCAGTGGCGGATTAAATCTCACCAAAAATAGCTAATAGCAAACTTTATAATACATCACAAATTATTATGCAAAATTAATCGGACGGTCTCGGTACCCATATTAAACATAAAATTGCCCTAATGTGATGTCGGTCATCGTCAATAATCAGAAAACAAATAAAAATGCTTCATCTGAAGTATAACGAAAAGCAAATTTTGCATTGATTTGTTGCATATTAAAAAGTCTTGAATATAGGGGAGCCCACGAACTCCGGGATAATCCGGGATAAAAGATCCCTGACAAAATAACGATCTCTAACTACATGCTCTTAAAATAGATACACACAAATATTACAAAACCACGTATATGTCATATTATGAAAATACTTATAATTGAAAATCGCCTTGCGAATACAATCCTTTCTTGAAGTGTTTAGTTTTTTATTTTAAGTGTGTATGCAAAGTGAAAATGTTAGACTATTCCTCGTATCATCCAATCTGTATATAGAATAAATGAAAATTAAGAAGTTATGGGCTCTCCTACTATTTTATAAAAACAAACAATTACATTTAAGAATATAAATTTTTAAGCTGCGTGAAATGAAGCTTATGTTATATTAATTCGATCTAAGTATTGTTTGTTTAACAAACAGGCGTTTTACCAACAAAATATTTACTTTTTATCGTTTTTAAGCTTCTTGTACTCGTAGAATAGCTCTTGGACATCGACGAGAGACCTCTCGATTTGTTTCACGAAGTTGGTGGAGCTCTGTAAAATTATTTAAACTTTGACCTTATAGAAATTAATAATATCAATATTTTAAATAGTGTGTCAATGTAGGCTGTCTGATATCGAAGTATAAATGAAAATTGTATGTAATTAATTCAAATATTAACGGTTTTTTAGCATACACAAAAACACGAAAAATAGAAACATATTGTTTCTATTTTTTTTGTTTGCTTGAATCAAAAAATATCATGAGTCATCCCAAGCTGTGGTCTAATACGTATGGTTTCGATAAAAATGCTGTGTAGTTAATTATTTCAAAATATTCTTAGGTGGACAATAAATAGAATACCGTAACAGGGCAACTTTTTTTGCTTGAAACGTGGAAGAAAAGCATGTCTTCGCCAACGATGATGTAGGAAACGCCGTAGCCGTCATCTGCTACTGGCCCGAAACCGCCACCCGCGCCTACGCACTTTGGGTACTTCTTGAGGTCCAGGAGGCTTGTTTGACCTGGTGGTTAGTTATTTCAAACTGATATAGTGATTGCACTTTGTTCTAAACATTATTGATTTTTACCTTCTATTAAAAATGAGGGCTAGATTATTTTTAATGAAATCAATACCGCGTACTATTTGATTTGCAATTACATAATTTAGTAAAATATAAATTAAACAATAAAATAAAAAGTATCCTTCGAGCCGGATTTGAACCAGCGACCTATGGATGCCTAATTCATACACTACAGTCCACCGCTCTACCAACTGAGCTATCGAAGGTTATTATAATGAGTTGAAATTGCACTATGTATTATTTTTACCTTAATGTTACCCAAACTGACCTCTATATCATTAATACTTTTAAGACAAACATCGTTAAAAATATCAAAATCTATTCTGTAAAACTTTTTGATGTAATAGTCAATTAATATAAATGGTGATTCTTACCATACGGTGTCTGACTGGTGGAAAGCCTCCAGGGTTCATTAAAGACTTCCTGCAGGAACGGCGACTCCAGTTCGAGGTACTTTGAGACAACGTAGAGACAGAACAGATGACGATCGATACCGCGACCCGTCATGGCGTCCTGACATCCAATCTTGTGCCTTTCACTCGCTGCCAAGAATAACTCCAGGCGTTCTGTGATCTAAAAAATTGTTTTAATTGAATAGTTAGAAAAGCGTAGATGGAATATTATTTACAAATTATTATTCAATTGTATAATCGATATTTTTTATTTTGATTAAGTTTTGTAGATTACATTCTTTTAATTTCTATAAATACCAACGCTGCATAGAAGTCAATGGAAGAGACAAAATGCCTATGCACCTTTAACTATGAACATATTACTCTTACGGTAAAGAAATTATTTTTTTATAAATTATTTAAAGACGTACACAAAGTATTGAAATCTTTAACGGTAGATCAAATGGTTGCCTGTTGTACTTAAATACAATTTGGTTATATTAACAACTTTAGGTCTATTTCAATCTTAACCTAAACTTACAAATAAATCTCTAGTATTCAATCATTTTTACTAAGTCACAAATATATCCAGCTCTGGTGCGGGTTAATAATTCGCGAATTCCACTCTGACATTTTTTTTAACAGAAAATATGAAAAACTATTTGTCATAATTTTCCTTACCGAAGATTTGGGGTCTTCCATTGATTTCACCCACTTACAGCTCTCAATAGTGCAAGACCTGACCGTTTCAGTGCGGCCTTCGCGGAACAAGCGCGTCATAGAGGCTTCGTAGGTTAAAGAAAAATGACCGGCGTCGCGGTAGTAGGCTAGTTGAAGCACCATTTGTATGAAGGCGTCCGGTGACACGCGGAGGCCTTTCATGAACCCTGTAAGGAAAATATTTTGTATATTTGAGCTGCAAAAAAATTAATATTTTTTTTTATTACTGCAAGGAAACAAAAGCTATATATTTGCGAAAAAAGCTTTAATCTTAGAATACTTTGAATTTTACCTTCCCTTAAACATATGGGGCAAGGGGAATCATTGGTATATTTGATAATTTTTTTTTATTATTTTTAATGACAATAGTTGTATGATCGTTTTGTTAACGTCAAATCACTTGCCCTAACCTTTTCCGTATTTAGTGAAGTGGAGTATCTTTAGGTCGACATCGTTGAGAAGTTTCTGGGCAACGTTGTACGATATATCGATGTTTTTAAGTAGCTCATCATTCCCAAGATCCCATTGTAGGCGTGTAGGGGCTGGTGGCGGTGCTTCTACTGTACCACGCGCGTTCCCGTCTTGTAAATATCTGTATAAAAATAAATTCTAGGTTCAATTGAGCGAATATTTTTTTAAAATATACAAGAGACAAATTAAAACGTTCTTTTGTTTCTAAAAAACACTGCATTCTATTGGTTCGATTTTTTGGGAAAAAGTAATTCTTACCTTTAATTTAAATAACCCTAGTGGGTGGCCTTATTGGCCCCACCCACCCACTAAATTAATAGGGATTATATAAAAAATAGGGATTATTTTTACTTAATTATTACTTAATACTTTATTAATATATAATATTGTGGTCATATATTTTTGTTAAAAAAGACTCACCCATATGTCAGCTCAGTCAAAATAACGTATTCCCAAAGATGGCCCATGACTGGAGCGTCCGCCCTACAACATTTCAGTGGAGTTACACACATGTTCTCAAATGATAATATTCATATATTGGTTTAAATTAAAAAAATATTGACTTACCAAGTGTGTTCAGCGTTGAAGCCGACCTGGAAATTTTATTCATCATTCAATTATTATCTGATTAATCCATATAACTAAATCGGTTAACTATTTATTTAACTATATTTCGAAGCCCTATCACAGCCTAGTGACACCGACGTTCATCTGATGAACAATTAGTATTTTAATTAAAGACGCTTTGCGACTAATTTTTTTTGCGAACGATTAATTCGAGCCGAACCGCTGACCGCTCGAATTAATCAAAAAAATCGAGCCACGGAAAAATGTAAAAGTATGAAGGATTTTTATGACTATTTTCTTTAAATTTTATTATTCAGCTTTCGAAAATAAAATCGGACCAATACTTTCTATTTAATAATCTTAAGTGAATATAGACGACCTATTAATAATAAGGAAAGATCGACTTACGGCTCCGCTAGTACTGAAGCAGAGGTTGAAGGAT
This sequence comes from Pontia daplidice, assembly GCA_963693355.1. NCBI lineage: Eukaryota > Metazoa > Arthropoda > Insecta > Lepidoptera > Pieridae > Pontia > Pontia daplidice. The sequence goes on from CAVNZL010000001.1 coordinate 5,617,610, forward strand.
TTGTCGAACCACCGGTCGTAGCCCTTTCCATGGAGCAATGTCCGGCCGTAGTCGTCCAATGTAGATGGGTCATCTTCGTTGAAGCCATACTCTTTATCATCTGTTCATAATTAATAACGGGTTATTTATTATACAATCTTTGGCAATACATTACATTTTGGTACGAGTCCCTGCAAAATCAAATTATTGGAAACGTATAAACGTACAAAATGACTCGTCAGCTAATGCAATTGTACTGAAGACGTAAAATGTATTTCGTATACGGTGAGTTATGGCAAAATTAGTTTTACCATGGGTGAGAATCGTGAAGATCAAAATAATTGAAGTAAAAAAAATCACTTTCATTAATAATAATATAATAAATTTTTGTTATATTAATATAAATTTTTATAATATAATAATATTTTTTTCATATTTAAATTTAAACGTAGTAATTGGCTGTTATTTTTATTATTAGCTTAAGCCTTAAGTGAACGAATTTATAATATTAAGAATAAATTTAGAAATTACGAATTTCTTTTAACAACAGTAGTGTGTGTGGATTTAATAATAATACTGACCCAGGCAGACGTTAAACGCAGCTCGTTCGATACAATGCAGAGACGTCCTGTTATGGCCGCGATTGAAGTTGGTCTGTCGGATATGGGCCCAATGGGAACGTTCACCGGCTGTCAAAACTGCTACTCTCTCTTCACCAACACATGGCTCTGTTTTGTCCTCTAAAATATGTTGGATTTGACTGAAAAATTTATAATAAACAATTTTACTAATATGATATTCTTAATTGACACATTTAGAGATGAAAATTTCGTCCCACATGGTTTTTGTAATGTACGCAGCCGACGCTCCGTTATTTGAATAAAGAACATATTTGACCGTTGTTTTTTTTTTGCAAAATTTTTCGTTGACAAAGTTTCTAATTGACACAAAAATAATTTTGTTTTCCTTATTTTTTATCATTATATCTAAAGTGTATCGGTAAATTTATTGCCATATAGGTTATATTAGTTATAGCTTCGCCTACGTAATACTAAATTAGCCTAATATATTATATATAATACCCTAAGCAATTATGATATAGTAAATAGACATATCAAGGATGTCCGTACAGTACCTACAGTTATTCTAAAATTAATAACCATTTCAAGTTAATTAGAAGCAGATCTCAGATCAGAACCAAATTCATACAAATGAAAGTGTTGGAAATGTGGAATATTTTGTAGTGTGTTCTCATTTCGATAGTGAAATAATAATGCAAATATATTTTTTTGCCCAGTGAAATACTTTGCATATCTGATACTATTGCTGTGTTGTGTTGAATACTAATTGCCTATTATAGGGAAAGTTAAAATAACACGTGAATTAAATTAATTTAACAATAAACTATTTTCGCCTATGAGGTTTATAGACTGTTCTAGAACACGTCATGGGTATTTCATATCAGGTGAACTAGCGCCATATTTTATTACGTCACAAGTTATGCAGATTTTCATATAATACACATGTCATTTTCATATCGCGTTATACTGTGAGATCGAATTACAAATCAGAAATTAGAATTTTAACTAAAATTTTTAAATCTTTATATATATAATTGAACTTCTCTCAAACGACTGGACCGATTTTGACGAAATTTTTTGTATGTGTTCAAGGGGATCTGGGAATGGTTTAGATTCACATTTTTGTCCGCTGGACAATGTTTTTTTAATTAAATTTTAATTGATTAGTAGTTGTTGATTTTGGAATGTTTTACATTGGATCCGACAGACGGCGCTACCATCGCAGTGTCAAATTTTAAATAATATTCGAATAATTAATTGAAAATTGAAATCGCATGTATGGCAAAACAGCGTTTTCCGGATCAGCTAGTATTTAAATATAATTTTACTCTCTCCTAAGTAGATTTTTCTATTATTCAAATTTAAAACTCAGCCATATCTTATTATACTGATAAATGCGATTTAGAACAAAGCATTTGTTTATATACGTAAATCATAGTGTCTCATAGGTTATCATAATAGACTTTGACCAGACAAGCGGTATGTCTCATTCACTAAATCTAGATAACATTTATTATGTCTTTAATTTAAGCATTTTTATCGCATCTTAAATGTTTACTTCTAAAATTACTTACATTTGAATTTCAGCCGGATTAAGCAATCGACCCCTTGAATACACCACAACTTTGAAGTATTTCCCTTTGTGATACACTGTTATATGCGCGGAGTCCTGGTAGTGAACTAGTTTGTCTGTCTCTATGCCCGGGACCCGCACTGTGTTAAATAGCCTTTCGTACTGCCAGGAGCATAAAGGCACCATGTTTTGGAGCATTATCTGAAAGAAGTTTTTTTTTGTAAAATATGGGGACAAACGGGGTGGCCGGAACAGCCGCAGCCCATAAACACCAATTAATGGTTGCGTTGCCGGCCGTTAAGAACGCTCTTTTTTAAGAATTGGATGTATCGGAGGGAAGACCTCCGCTGGGTGTCGATTCCCCAGTTCCCTTGTTCGCAAGAGAAAAAATATTTACATTTTAATATAGGAAGGAGGTATTATAAATATTAATGTTTCAATTTGAGTTGCCAGATGTTCTTGTCAACAAAAATAACTGCTTCAAAATGACATTAAAATGAGTTGAGTATTCATTCATGTCACCGACTGGAAATGATTACTTTTAGGTTCTATGTAGACATTAAAAAACAAATATTTCAAAACATAAATATGATCATCGATTCACATAAAAGTGGTACAGCTAAGAAAAAATATTTTTTTAACAATTTTAGTTTACCGGTTCCAATTCCTGTCTCTCAATAAGCCTTCGGAATTTGAGAACGAAGTGTATAATTGTTCCCGCTCTGGCCGCTTGGATAGAAGTGGGACGCATTAATGTATCAGTTCCATAGAAGTTTGAGTTCACCATGAGCGGTGAGCGTCCTCGAAGGTAAACATACTCCTCCCACCAGTCCGATACATAGTTGCTGGACCACCTGAAACATATTTTAATTTAGTGTAACCTCGGTGTCGTGTCGCTGAATTGTCTATGGTAAAATCGACGACTAAATTATGTGTCAATCACTCGCTTGTTATTACTGTCAAATTCTTATTACTGAATAAAACCAATATTGCTCTTGGTTTGTCTTTAATATATAACACTCGGTATTTTTTATGCTGCTGTTTATACCGTAAGCAACGAATTTAGAACAGTCATATTTGGAAGACCTGCCTACAGATTATAAGATGAATAATTACTGTTCAGTGTTTGACGTAAAGAACAAATCGAATTTTTCATATATATTATCCAAATTAGATCATGACTTAGTAAAATTTAATGTATAAATTTATGACAATTGGAATATGAGAAGATATATGCCCTTGTTACATAAGAACAATAAGATATCACACATTACAACGTGAGAGAAAACCTTGGGTCAGTTAATTAATATTATTTTATCTTTACTAGTAAATATAAAGTTGTTTTGTATTAAATGCGTGACGATTCTTTTTCGATTTTTTTTTACCGACTTGTTTGTAAAGAGAATTCATATTTGCCATACTATTTTAACTAATTAACTACTTAACAGTAACTATTTGGTTTTATAAACAAAAACTCTATATAAGCGGATAAAGGATAAAAAAAGAATCGAAATGTAAGATCTGCGAGTAGCTATGAAGATTATTAATCTGTGAACTATTACTATGGCCACAACGAATATGACCTTCTGTCAACGACGGAGAAAAAATAATAGGTCACATCCAGTTTCTACATTATCCCATATAACACGAGCAACAGGGTTCAATAAAGTCAATGACAGCATTATCTCTTATATAATATTTACATATAAACTGTATAAAGTTCATAATTACTACACTTGATAAACCGTCCTCTTTACGACTATATTTATATGTTCAAATATATCAGAAACTTTATTTCATAGGCATTTTATTTTCAGTATTTCAGCATAACTAGCACATGTAATAAGCATTCAATTCATACTGATGAGGATCCGAAAGTAGACACCCATGTCAACACAAATTTAAAAATTCACAATCATGTGATATTCATTTTTTTTACGACCTTGAATTTTTTTACATTTTAATTACGCCTGTTAAATACTCTCGTACGAGTGTATTCGCAGGATTTATACTTCAGAATTATAGATACGTCTCATCAGAATTGTATAGATTTCATTTTAATTAATTTTGTATTAAAACAACACTTGTCATAACCGTTTATCAGAGTTCGTTAAACAATTTAGACACGGATTTCTTGTGATTGCGTACAAAATGCTCAAGGCCGTTGAATATCTCGTTTACAAAATAAACAGAGCAATGAGACTGGTTGTAACGAAATGTTTGAATTACCTATATATGAATAAATAAATTAATGGTTATAATGAAGTGAATATATTTTCTGTCTGTATGTACACGATCTCTGAGAGTACTGAGTGTTTTTCGCAGTTTTCACCAATAGATTTAGTTTCGGAAAAACATGTTAGGACATACAATATCTGTAAACTTAAACAATTTCACTTGAAATTATTTAGTTCTCGATTCATTGAAATCATTCAATGGTATTTCAGCTATAATTACGTAATTCTAATATGGAACATCAAGACGAGATTCGTGAAATTTTCACAGTGTAGCTGAGTTTCCTCCGAAATCTTATAAGTTCTTTGAATAATTTTGTTTCTAGAATAAGTAATAAGCGTGTAGTAAGACTTTTTTCAAAATTATTAATAAAATATTTTTTTTAATTTATATTGCCGATGTCTCATAATAGGGGTAATGATACCCCATACTATTTGTGTACCATTTTATTGGAAATTTACCTTCATACGTAAGTGAGGGTAAGAATATCATTTTCAGTAGCTCGGACTGTTTTTATCTATACTAACATTATAAAACTGATGAGTTTGTTTAGTTGAACACGTTAATCTCAGAAACTACTGGCTTAACTGAAACATTATTTTTAAGCCTTTTTGCTATCCACAGTTTTGAGAAAATCTTTTATGAAGTAAAACTGATAACCGAAGTCAAGTTTAATAACTCACACGTACAATTACCAACTGAAGATACAAAACATCTGAAATTCGATTCAAAATAAAAGAATACCTATAGCAACAATAAGCTAGCAAGGTCAAAGTGGAGGCCGTTTGCACTATATAATATTTACTATTCAATGCTCGGTGTGTGGTTAAAATTATTGTAACTATTTAAGACTGTTCGACGGAAACTTAATTATTAACAATTGATGTGTACATATAGCTCGAGACATTGACCAAATATTATGCAGATTTGTACATGTACCACAGTCAGAACATAGCTTCAACCACAACCAAACCGAAACAGTACTATAGGTAAACATTAGAGATTTTTTTAAGAAAAAGATATTTGAACCAGTTTAATTAAGAATATTATATAAGAAAGAGCCCTTATTAACACCACAGGAATGCTCTATAAAGTCCACAGATTAACAATGACTAGTATTTGTATTGTCTCTGTATATCCTGTTCAGTATAACATAACATCCGATATCTTATAATGATAACCTACTATAGAGACGTAAAATGTGATAACTCAACAAAATCCGATCGTTTTCTACCGTAATTTGAATTTAGAATTACACTCTGTAATAAAGAAATAAATATGTATTTATTACTGAATAAATATATATTTTGCTGTATAGTTAACTTTTATACATACCATGATTTAAGCACCAAATATCTCTGAAGTTTCACAGCGATCGTTTCTTCGAAATCCTTTGCAAGCAGCTCCACTCTTTTATAGTTCTCATCGTCAAGAAGCGGTCGTACACTCAGCAGATACTAAATAAACATACAAAATAAATTTGTAAATTAACGAAATAACCTTCAAAAAAGCAAAACACATTTCAGCTTATTTAAATGCGTTATTTTGATGTCTACTACAATCATTAAGTGTTGATTTAATCTGCTTAAATTTTGGAAGATATCTACCATGCTTTACGAATTTAAATGAATTTAATGTATAAAAAAGTACTATAACTCCCATTAACAATCTGACATAATTTTCCTATAAATCTTGTATCAGACATACATACCCTTTTCATTGTATCTTTGACGGAGGGTAACGGCAGGCGTGGTAGTGATCCTTGAAAACTGTAAAGTCGTGGCTTATTCCATCCAGACAGCACTTTTACAACGCTCACCCAAACCATTGTCTTAATAGATATTCTGGAGCCGGGAGCACGAGATTCGTACATCCACCCCTACGACATTAAAATATTCTAAACAAAACACTCTTGAAAACTAATGTTGTAAAGAAGCAAAAAATAAGTTAAGATATTAGTCCCTAATTCAATAGTAAAGTCCATTTTAAAGGCTTAGTGTAATATGTTTTGAGTGTTACATAGTTTTATAAAGTAACGAAAATCTACAAAAAAAATATATTTCATATACGAATGATTTTTGACGTGTTTTCAATAAAGAAACATGCCATTTACGTACATATTTATAGAATATATTTCCGTATTACGACATCGACTACAAGTAATGTATTGTAAAAATACATTTCAACTTTTCTACAACTTGTCGACAATTTCAGGAAGCAACATTATTTGAAAAACTCTCGAGAGGAATTTTCTGAAATAGTTGCCCCCACTTAATAGAATTATATACAGTGTTATTATTTGTCATTTTTATTAGTGGAATTATCTTATGCACAAAGCGTGGGACTCGCTATATAAGCCCTACCCGCTAACCGTTCCAATTGATTGTCACAAGCTTGTGCTCACGTACGCATTCTATCAAAATAAGTAGTATCGTGGCTAATCTTCTGGGAAACTATTTTCAGGACTCCATATACCCACGAAATATTGAGATTGACCGATAGAGAAGGAAGATAAAACCATTCTCAAAGCGTGAATGTACGTTCGGAAATATTGTGTGATAAGGAGGGATAGATGTGCCGAAGGCATTAACGCTATAAACGCTCTGGTTAACTACTCTAAACCAATTTGACAGTTAAAAAAAGTAAATATAAATAGGTGAGCAGTCCGAGTTAATTTAGTATATAAAAGATCTCAATGGATGCAAAACATATATAAAGTACACGTGTCTTATCTTTGTATATAGTAATTGTAATAACAATTACATAAAAATAAATAATAAAGGTAATTAGTGACAGTGTTATGTTCATGCAATTAATTTTGTTCTGACTTTAATTACACTCCTCAATTTATTATTAATAAATTGAAACGATATAACGTTAAAACTCTCCGATCGCCTATTGACGTAATAATTTATAAAATATATTTTATAAAATTCTGTATATTTTTTACATTTAGACTACTATAACATCACTCAAAATGTTAGAAGTAGCTAAATTGAGAAGAGATATATAGTGCAGGCAGCAATACTTGTCCTGACCGTATACTTGATGTATGTTAACGATAACAGAACAAAACCCGACGTGTAACTTGATAAAAGATGGAACCGTTCATCGGTTTTCTTAGTAGGAAATATTGTAAAGTGTATTTAAGTAGGCACACTACATGGTTCTAGAAAATAATTCCAAAAAAATATTTATCATGAAAATTTTGCTCGAAATTTCCTACTACTTAGCCTTAGGTAACTACTTAGCCCGTTATTCATAACTAATAACGGGCTAAGTAGTTACCTAAGGCCGTACAACAAAAACCAACCAAACTTATCGCTGAATTAAATATATTGGCAAAATATCCGGTTTCGGAATCCGGGTTTTAAATATTGTTATATGATGGATGTGAATGATAAGATAAAATTTTCGATTCCGTCTGAAGCACTGTATAAAGCTATTTACCTCCGTCAAAACAAAAATAAGAATAGATAGCAAATTTCTAACAACTGTTCCAAGTAAACATTGTGGCAGCAACACATTGGAAGGCTTCATTCCAAACAGCCCCATATATTGGATACATAAAAATTTGTATATGTAGCTTATCTTAGGCAAATTTATTATAATAAAAAAATAATATTGTGACAAATAATAATGGCTAATAAACGACATCGTAATTGTTATCAGATTGCGGAACTGATTTATTTTCATAAAATATAACCTTTGTGTTACAAGATAAGTTTATCGCAAAATATTGGCACGCTTAATATTATCGACGCGCTAATTAAACTTGTTGCTTGGATATATATGTGACATTCACGTTCATTCATTTTTTTAATAAATAAAAAATATATTTGAATGCAGCAATACATAGTTTTCAGGCGCATAGGCCAATCTCATCCAATTATTCTTATTGCTTGCATCCATTTGATGAAAAACAAAGTTATAAAGCATATATTAGAATGTATTTATATAGTTGCTAAAAACTGTAAATTTTTCATGTATATTAAGATTTAAAACTCTTGGGTTTTAAATCTTTCTTTAAATTTTCAACTCTATATAATAAATAACCAGCCTGTATTTTACATCTTTATACTCTTGCAATTGTTATCTCTAAGTGAAGTCATTCAACCTACACATATACATCTTTATCTTAACATAATTATTGATAAAAAGGAAAACTTATTTTTGATAATATGATACAGTTCATTGATTTCATCTTTATTTATTAACTGTTTGATTGATTTACTTAATCTTTGTATAGAATTTAGATCTCTAAAAGCTATCTAGTTCATATATATATATATATATATTACCTTATACATCAGAAGCAGTTTGAGAATGTACCGCATCATGAAGATCACAGTAAGCCACATTGTAAGCGCTGCCAATAGACAAGCAACTACTTGCCACATAGTAGAATCACTAAAAATATTATTAAAATTAAAATATATTTCATTTATATCTAAAGTTATATGACTGAAGTAGTTGGGACTATGTAGATTGTTCTATGGTGTCCCCCATTTTTATTCTGTACCTGATTTTATTGCTATAATTTATAAGTAATACTATGAATACACCAGATTAGATTAAACCCAGATCTGGTATTAAATTAACTAAATCTATGGAATACAGAATTATATGTAATATTTACCCTGGTAAGATTGAAGAAGCTTTTTGTACCAGGCCAAATGGAATATTGAAGCCACCAAAGTGTGCAGCAACAAGTAGAGTCCATAGTACATACAATGACTGTAGATGTCCTGGATAAACACCATTGTGAATACTGTTCTGTTAAAAAAAAAATAAGCTTAGTTATGTAAGCAATATTCTCATATAGCTACTTAAGTGAAGCTATATAAAGATTGGATAAAATATAGACTTACTCTAAAACGAGCTAATCGTTTCTTCCAGGAACGTAAGCCAGACTCCCATACAAGATAAAGCACTTCACGATCAAAGTTAACATCCCAACCATCATGGGTTATTGCAAAAGAAAATGCAACAGCTGAATGGGCTTCAGCCATATTAAATGATTAATCTGAAACAAGTTTTAAATATTTATGTGATAAATACATAGAAATTGAATTTGAAAAGCAGCCATTAATAAAGATATAAGTTCGCCAAGAAGCTGTTATATTTAAAAAAAATATATTGAATATTATTTAATTTATTTTAACATATTACAGACATGATAGATACATAAAATTCGTAATTAATCAAAGAAAATATAAAATAAAAACTAAGTTTTAATAATTGTTATCTTTAAAAGAAACTTCAACAAGTAAAATCTAAAGCACCAAACAAAAATATTTTAGTATACAAATACACTCGCGACTAACACATTCGCATTATCAAACGCACCACGCCAAGCTTGTGTCAAAGTCCAAAGTAAAACGCGAGTCGAAACTCGCAACTTTGCGTTGAGCGTTCTACTTTATAGTTTTATTACCTACGTGGACTGGCATAGAAAGAGGTCTGACGTCCAATTTATTCATGAACGTAAAATGAACCCGCGCAATAGTAGTCTTTAGTCACAAAATAATTATTGATTTATTGAAATTAATACATTAAAATATTAATTTTGTTAACTCGCTACCTGAAAATTCTACACATTTTACCATTATTACAACTAAGAAATGACTTACCCGGAAGATATTAAAAATAGTTGTGTGATAGTTAATGCCTAAAATATTTCACTGTTTATTATTAGCTACACTTTCACTATCTACTCTTGTTCTAACTGTACATAAATATTTAATCTTGACAGCACACGACGGCACATTTCTACTTTCTTTTAAGAATCTGAATTTTACATTATGATTTGAACACATAAAATTAAGTCTTCTAAGTTATGATACCTTTGACAGTCATACAAGCCGCAGCCAATGTACTTAAGTCTTAATTCGAAAAAAAGTCTGCACTCTGTTACGTTTACTAAAGAAACTACTTACTACACCATAAGTCACATAAGTAATGTATAGTTATTAGTACTGACTGAGTGCCATGGAGTAATTTTTTTTTTGAGATTTTATGGCCTGGTAGCTATACCAAAGCCAAATCTTATATTAAATTAGACTCACAAGTCACAAGGTTCAATTGAAATACCAACACTGACACGGTACACCACTCACCAATCAGTTCATTTTTGACTCTGTACTGAGCAGTGAGCAGGCTGCAATCTTAAGCACAGACTTCTAAAGAGACACTAAAATTGGCGTATCAAGACTCAAGGGGCTTAGTCAAGATACATTTAACGTATAGGCTAAGTATACACTTGTAAAGTAAATTTGTATGCAAATGACATTAAGTGCTGACATTTTCTGTCAACCAGTAACGTGATTTACATACAAATTTACTTTTAAAAAATAACTTCATTTATTATTTATTCACTTTGGAAATATACCTAATACATATAAATAAATAGATAATGTAGCAAAAATGTCGGCCTTCACGTTATGTTATGTTCCTTAGTTCCTTAAATGAATTTTCATACGGCAAGTGTGGTTGTATGTCAACGCCATTATATATATATATATGAAATCTTGTATACTACTCATGTGTTTTAAAAAATAATTAATGAGACATGAACGACGCTTGGTCAGCCATCGCCCCTCGAATATATTTTATCTATAGGGACAAACTGACGCATGGACGCCACGACACACGAGCTTGACGAAGACGGAAGAATATACAGATGATACCACATCACACATGGATCGTATCTTGCTCCCAGATTTGTAAATTTGACAAATATGTCAAAAATTTTATGATATGGATATTTATTATACATACAAAATTTTTATTAGTACTTAGAATAAATATTAAATATGAACTTTTATTTGTACGAAAAACGTTCTACAATTCATCTGTGAATAACTTACTAGTTTGTAGTTGATAGTTCCTCAGTAATCAATCCTATTAATTATATTAAATAATTATTTTGAACCGTATTTAATAAAATATACCTTAAAAATACAATTGGATTGTGAAATAAAGACTTTCAAAACTCTCTGAAAGAGAGTATCATTTGTAATGTTATTTGTTGTCAAATGCAAAAATAAAGAAAGGGAGATCCATTATAAAATGTAATATATAAATATGTTTTATTATAACATATGCAACTGAGGAATAGTTTGAAAATGTTTCGAAGTATAAGACAATCTATGTGGGTTTATACATTTGTATTGGTTATAATTATAACAGCAAGCTACATGTATTTTTTAAACTTTATGAAGAATAGTTATGAAGCTAATTTAACATCTCATAAAAGATGCTTTTCTGAATTAGATTCCCTAAAGTATCAGTTAAATGGTAAACAATCACACATATTATGTTATTATATTTTAGTTAGTAACACAATTTTATTATTTGAAATTTTTCAGTTGTCACGGAATATAAAAATCGACTAGATAAACTGCTAATAGAAACACAGAAGAGATTTGATATGGAAAAGGAGAGGTATAAAGAAATAATGGACAGCTGTCTTGCTATGAAACAACAGTCAGCAATATGTCAGGTACACTTAGCAGTGTATAATGAAACCATATGAATGTAGAACCAAACTCAAAATTATATTTTGTGACTTAGTCTGACAAGAATAGGGTTTGGGATTGATTCCTGGTACAGTTAACATTTGTGTGGTGTTGATGACTGCTGGCTGTAGTCAGGGTATTAAATGTATGTATTTGTAAAAAGTATATATGTAAGTATATGTTTATTAGTTGTATTAGAACCCATAATAGAACCTATAATTATCTTGGCACTAACATTACTATATTTGTATAGTAATTAATACCAAAACTAAAAAGAATAATTTAAGAAAGTCATTAATTTAAACAAAAAAAAAATATATAATTATTATTAAACACATTCAGTTTCAGATAATGTTTAATTTCATTAATAACTAAGTTATATAAATTATAAAATATAACTTTTACTTAATACACTATTCTACATAAATAAATTTGTTGCACGTGTTAGCAAACAATTAAAATGCCTACTAGTTACAGATTCATAATTATAAAATAGTCTTTATAATTTAAAAATATATGTCATTAAATTTTTTTATTATTTATAATGTCATTATATATTGTCATTGTTATTATTTACATGTCTATTGATGCCCGTTATTGCTTTTGGTTTGGAAGTATTGTATGCATTGGTGAATGTGTCTGATATTTATCATTTTTTATTATTTCACTTACAGTAATATCTATTAATTTCCAGAGCCAATTTGAAGATCTTCAATTTGAATGTACAAAAGTAAAACAAGATCTTGATAAATTAAGAACAGAACAAAAAAAGTTATAGCCAATGGGAAAAATGAAATACCTTTAAATTTAGATTTTAGTTGTAAATTTTATAAAGCTGTACTAAATATTGTAAGATAAAGTTACTTGTTAGTTTTTATTTACCTTTATTTATATGATATTGAAATTATTGACATATTATTTTTCGATTACATTTAATTTTTGGCCATCACAAATGAAGTATTTAGTGACGATAGGATATTTTAAATCTATTGTATCGTATATCTATATTATTTAATTAAAATATACAATTGATTGTTTTATAATAATAAATAACTAATACTAAAATACTGAGTATAATTTAATATCATTTACAATAACATGCACCCTATTTTGATCCAAAAAAATTGTAGATTCTTAAACAGTTTATAATGATTTGATTAAGAATAGCAGTGTGGTAAAAGAGTATTGATAAATTTCAATCTAGAAAATGTAATAGTTGTGTAAAATCTGGCTTTTTCGACAAAATTATTTTTTTTAAATAAGTGGAACGGAGAATTTACTCGGCAAAGCAAAGTAAGCGGCTGAGGATAAGATATGACCCACGGAAAGACAGTTCTCATACGTTTTCAGTGTTAGGCTGGATGACAGGTTTTATTATTATTATTGTAATGTAACAAAGTGTAAATAAATTACTCATTTTTAAATTGGGATGGCTTCAGTGAGCTTTAAAAAGCATCCAGTTTCAGCGTAATTTGCTATCCTTAAGTAAGTATTATTATTACCATAAGCAATATTGCGTATTAAACTTAGCTGGTCATTGCGTAAGCTTTCCGTGATACCGTACGTATTATACCGTAGGTATCTATCAAGCTACTTTTGTATTTCAAACTATCGCGATTCTTATTCCGTACGCCCATAAAAATTTCGCATCACTTTTTTTATATCGATCCCGAAGGGTTGGTCATTGAATTAAGTGATCGAGACTGAAGGATGGACACTTAGTTTGGAAGAAGCGTACCTTGGTTTCGGTTTAAAAACTTTATTTATATTATGTTACCGGTAAACTGAGGGTAATGTCCGTTCACAGAAATTTAATTTACCTATGTGATGTTACTGCTTTTTATTTCATTAATTACTATTATATAAACACAAAAATTATTAACATAAACTTTCCACTGTCCACTTGTAGCAAGATCTATACCTCTAACCCAAGATAATATAGCCCTTGCTTGATAATATGCTTCTTGCATTTTAAACACCCGAATATCGTCCTGGATTGATGCACCTGGTCAATTAAATGATTTCATAACTTGTACTCATAATTTAAATATTTATTACATCAAAAGTTAGACTTTTACAGTTCAATGTCTAATTTGAAATTATTGTGACGGCATACTTAAAACTTCTATTTATACTAATTTTTTATGATTATATTTAAGCAATGTCTCTTTATCTTTTAAATGATTCAACTACTAACTTTATCACTGACATTTAAGTTTTTATCGTAGTTAGGTACTTAGTCGACTTCCAATCGTGTGAAAAAGTGCCTAATTAATATAACTTTGGGCTCAACATTTTAAGAAAGTAGGTTTATGGATAGGTTTCCCATTCCTTGTGCATGAATGAGAAACTACTTTGTACCATCAAAGTATAGAAACATTCTTCGTTTTTTATTGCCACCGCTTTACTAATTTCTCTAAAGTCGTAACTTTCGTCTTTTAACCTTCGAATGTCTCGAAAAAATTTAAGTAAGTAGCTGTTATATATAACGGTTCAAATAACAATCAAAAGTCAAAATTAGTGCAGTTAGATTATTAGCATTTGAATTATTATCATATGAGAAATAATTATTATTAAACGTTAATCACACTTATTTTCTTTTTCATTTAGGAGGTACCACTTAATTTATTTTTCAATAAAATACTATTCCATAAAGGAACATAATGAATAACGTAATATGCTGATAAGCATGTTAAGATGTTTGTATGTATATATAAATACACTACAGAAAAATAAACGCGTCCGATCGCTGCGTTATTATACATATAAACCTTCCTCTTGAATCACTATCTATTAAAAAAACCGCATCAAAATCCGTTGCGTAGTTTCAAAGATTTAAGCATAGTACAAAGGGACAGAGAAAGCGACTTTGTTTTATACTATGTAGTGATTTTCTTCATATGTTTGAATTGTTAACGAATTTATATACTGCACAGTTAAGGAGCCGTAATATTAGTCAGGAACGAACGTAGTATAGTATATACTTATATATTATATATAATATATAAATATAGTATAGCGTGAGACCCCGTTACATTTATTCGCCAGATGAGTCAGCCTGAAAATAGGTCTATTCATTCCACTAATATAATGTCTTCGAGTAATAAAGTTGTGGCTCAAAATTTTGTTAATTCAATTAAAATGCACATGTCGAGAAGGATCTATTTTTTCAGTTTTCACAATATCTTTTACTTATGCTCCGTTGATGTATTTCGTGAGTTCTTATTCTAAGAAGTAGATCCTACTATTAGCTTTCCACCACTGAAATCGTGTAAATGCAAACGATCAACGGATCATGGTTAGGTCAAACAAACATACCTAATGGTGCTGATCACCTTTTTACAATTTTTGCAGTTATTTCCCAGTCTTTAATATTATTAATAGTTATTTAGAAAAAGCAAATATTTCGACTTTTGTAGATATGTATATACTACATATTCAGGATTGTGGCAAAAAATACAATTGATTAATTAAATGCTCACAGCTACGTAGAGTTTTTGTACCATATATTAAAATTTTGCAACATCAGCACTTCAACAACTAAGTATATCAAAATGTTCGTTGCTTGATGACGTTATTTGTTATTGGAAGTGCCGATGCAACCCAATCCTTAATTAGGTAATTATCGCGTCAATCGCTATTAAAAATAGAAAGTAGACCTTTCTCTTATATTTCACGATCATTTGTTTGACATACGCATAGTCAGTGAGCTGTACTAAGCTACTGCTTGTAAAGATAATGAAAAATAGTTGTAATATCAATTAGATTTTTTTATTATTAAAAATCAAAGCCGACACGTGGTACGGAGTACGGCGTTCTCTCTCATCTTTTTTTAAGGAAGTTATCCTAATTCCCGTGTCTACAGATTAGTGTTGTCAGTATGAAATAAACTGCCATTTTTTCACCAATATTCTACACATTGGCTTATGTAAACATTGTGTTTCCGTTGATAAATTTATAGAACATCTTATTATGTACACGTATATTTTAAATCTAACTTCCCTATTAACATCTTCTTTGTAGGTATTGATGTTGATATAAGTACATTATTAAATATCTTATATATCTAAAAGATTATAAATGTAAATTAATATCATTAATTATTTCTAGAAAGAATTCATTACATGTTTGTAACTTAGAAGAAGGGGTTTCCTAAGTAATTTGACAGACTGAGCAAAATGGGTATATATTATACAATTGTCACGTATAACTTACATTTTGTCTATTAAAATAAACACAGATTTTTATAAATATGCTTTAAATGAAGTTATTATAGAATAGGGTCTGACAATAGAATTATAATTTCGTCGTACATCTTATCTTATTCTTAATCTCGTAAATCGGAGCGGAAATGCTGCCAACATTAGAGTCCTCTGCCTTGGAAAGTAAGTTCCTGCTTTTTATTATCTATATATACGTAATATAATATCTTGTATGTTTTGATGATTACAAGTAAGAATTTTTATCTATATAATAATATTCACATCAACATAATTTTTTGCAGTCACACGACAGAAATAATTGACAATTGAGCGTTACAAAGGGTCTAAAAGGGATACAAAAGAAGGGTAGCATTCAACGTAGATATCGTAAGCTTTATAAGCTCCGCCCTAAGCACAGTTCTGGGCGTATCGTTCATCATTTTATAAATCGAATCGTAACTGAGCGAGAAAGACATATCACTGCAATAAGCTTTTAGAAAGGAACAAAAACTAATGCGTAGGGGGCGGAGACTTGTGGTATTCTCTACCAAAGCCGGTGTCGCCCCAGTCTCTCTCATTCGCCTCTCGTTTAGCGTCCGCTATGTAAACGGCCGTTGTTGTGAATCTAAACAAAATCAGTCAGTCTTCGTTTTGTTGCCGTTAGTGTAGCACGTCGAGACTATCGTGATCAGTTTTTGATGATGTTGTGGATGTGAACGGAATATATCGAAAATGCACGCGTTGTTTGGTGAACAAAGTCCTTATACCTACCGCGGAGGTGCTACCGGCGGATATTCCGCAGGTGTGACACCTTATGCTTACGAACAATACAGATATGGTTATGGTGCTCCCTATCTTCATCCCCATCAGCAACACGTTGGCACCCCCAAAGATATGGTGAAGCCACCATATTCATATATAGCATTGATTGCGATGGCGATTCAAAACGCTCCCGATCGGCGAATTACTCTTAACGGCATATATCAGTTTATAATGGAGCGATTCCCGTATTATAGAGAAAATAAACAAGGCTGGCAAAACTCTATTCGACACAATTTGAGCCTTAACGAATGCTTTGTTAAGGTTGCCAGAGACGATAAGAAACCCGGTAAAGGAAGCTATTGGACTCTCGACCCTGATTCATATAACATGTTCGACAACGGATCTTACTTGCGACGGCGGCGCCGATTTAAGAAAAAGGATGCACTCAAGGAAAAGGAAGAGGCGCTCAAACGGCAGCAACAGCTGCAGCAAGCGCAAGAAGCGCTAGCCGCACAAGAAGCGCTCAGTGTTGCGGACGCCCTTGGTCAACAGCGAGACGTGAAGCCAGATGTTAAGCCACGCATCTTCGAGTGTAGACCAAAGCGAGAGCCTGGCGCAGATTGTGCGCGGTTCGAAAAACCAACAGATACACTTGATGAGTTTAGCGAACCACGACTGCCACCTTCTGCAGTTTATTGCTCACCACAACCGTATTCTTTGGCCGCGGAGGAGTTCCGTGCCGCTACATCTGGCTGGTATGCAGCCCCCGAACCCCCCGCCGAACAGTTACCACCAGCATTTAGAGACCTCTTCGAACCACCGAGTTGCCAGCTAGCCGGCTTCCGCGGAGGTTCACCTATATCTGACGCCTACCGAGCGTCACCGCCACCGCATCACCATTACCGCACCTCCGCTCCATCATATTACCACCATCAAGCTTGCGTTGCAGCTGCACCAGCACCCGCTCACAAGTCCTACTGAGATTTCGCCCTCAGGTGAGCACAAATGTTATTTCTTTTCCTTGCGCTTTGCGAATCTTATAGGCGTCGCGAACTAGCTGTGCGAGTTGTTTGATATCGACCCCTGCGGCCGAGGGGTGGACGTCGGACCTTGGAGCACTTCGTGACGTGCTTGTGGTTGCAGGAGGCCGGCATCATACGGCGCCTAACGGATTTAGCCGACCGCGTCAATTCCACCGGATAAATATAGCCGGAGATGCCGCAGAGGCAAGCGGCGGCGTCGATAAGCACTGTTTACAGATCGGCGGCCGACCCTGCCGCCTCCCGCTCTGTTCACTTCTATAGGTATGTTTTAAACACGTGTTTCAAGTCATCCATAATTAATGCTATTGATTTGGAGGTATGTATAACCGGCGCGACTTATACATTTATACGCACAGTGGATGATCTCTGCCATTATTATAGATGAAGTTGATTACAACGATAAATTCATTGAAAATACATAAATTGTTAGAAATACATATAAACTGTTTAAAAAACGATTTTCACGATAGTGTTAGAAAAATAATGAGAGTTACCGATAGGAGTGGTAGGTCAGCAGTATCTCAGAAATCAGATTGATAATTCTTTTTAAAATAATGTCCAAAATTGAAATAAAACATTCCGAATGAATAGGAAGTTTTATACAGATTGGGCACGTTCGGTTGCTGTTAATGTATTGCGTTGAAGTATGACTGACCATCTGGCAAACAAGTGCGACGGACAATATAGTTAGCATTAATATGAATAACTTTGACCAGATAACGTCCCTTGCATGTTCTTATAATCTTTGTAAAAAAATATCGAGCGCTCATGTAAAGCAAAGTAATTCTAATATAACCACAAATAAGTACATGAAGTCATTTTCACGTCGGTTTCTATAAACTTATTTGTCATATGTAAGTTAGTTGCCAGTCAATCCGAAACAATTGCATACGCTTCACCGTGAATCGCAGCCACTATCTCCGGATTGTGTAAGAGTATGTACCCTGACACTTGGCAGATGGGACACACATATTTGTAACAGTTTCATTTGTTGTTTTATACAGAGAAATATAGATTAGCCGATTACCCGACAAGCATTCATTACGAAAAATGCGAGCGCAACGCACGCACTTGCACGAGAAATTTGCACGACTTATACGTGTTAGAGTAAACCTCTTAAAATTAAGTGAGCTACGATAGTTTTATAAGATAGTAACACTTTATTACCGTGTTACAGAAACTATTACTTGCATCAAACACTCTGGGGAGCATTAACAAACTCGTAAAACTTTACGCGAGAAGATTTATAAAACACACAAAATATTCGAACACTCTCTTGATACTAAAATTTATAAAACCGATATGAAACATTTATTTATTGCTATTAAGTAATTTTTAGTGATTTGTTTTTTTACTTACATATTGTACTAGTTGAATGTTTGATGCGGACTTCACGTATAAATCTAGAGCCAAATTGGCGTCAATGAGAGGTAATTAAGTAGGGTAAAGTCGGAATTGTATTTACGAAATAATACTATTAAGAGTCACACAATTTTAGGCATTATTAAGCCTTAGACTCAGCATTTTAATTATTATTTCTTTAAGAGCAATATTAATTGAATAGTTCAACAATAAAATGTATAAAACATAGAACTTTTGAGCTAATTCTTCAAGTAATAAATCTCGAAAACTATTTTAAGCCGGAAGAAGTTCTTGGACTGCCTAGGGCTTAAATATGAATATTACTTTACAAAATGAAAGACAATTTCGAAATTTTATCCATACAAAGATGTATTAGTTATTAGGTATTAGTGATAAGTATATAATATTTCAAAAGTTCATAGACAGTTTTTTATTTGTAAATAATATTGTGGTAAATATTTTTTTTTAATTATTATAATTTTCATCCTATAGTCAGTGTGTTCGAGTCATCGTAGAAAACGTTTTTGGTATTTGTCATTGTCACCTTTGAATAGGAAATACTTATAGGAAATTTTTTGTATGTTTCAGAGTTGATAAAAATAATAAAAACGGTTTATCGATGTATTAAAGTTTTTTAGATTCTATGTTGATTTGTTTTTGCTTGACTTGCCATTTTGTTATAAGAAATTTGTTACCATGTCTTTCACGAACCATTTAATACGAATGAGTCATTATACAATCATCACACAGAAAAAGCTAAATTTCTCAATACGATGTAATATGATCATTAATTTATATATCAGATCCCATTACTACAGGTGCAGTAGAGGTGATAGTGTGTAAAATTAGTTGTTTAAAATTAAATACAGACTTTAGCCAAGGGATTTCCCATATCTACTTAAGTAAGGGATCATTTCTATCATGTATTTGTCAAAAACATATCATTTTCGTTTTTGTTTTAGGTTAAATATTCTTGGACGCGAGGGAGGCTGAAAAAGGAAAACATCTATCCTATGATGAAGTGAAAAGTGAACTTTTGAAACACATCGAACCGAAGGAAGTTTAATTTACTTATCTAGACGATATTAGTGCAAGAAGATTTACACTAGTATGTATATTTGTTTTATGGGCTTAGTTGAATAGGTAAATTATTGTATACCGATAAATTGTTTTAAATTTATGCGAGTTAGTGTATTTTTGAAATCATTTAATATTAGGTATAGCTCACGGTAGAATCATCGAGCTAACACGATGAATAGTTTTCTTGTACAAATGTGACACATCCCATTCGGAGTTATTGTAAATGTATATTATAAATTTTAATATTCATTAGATTAGACTGCTGTAGAGTTATTTCAAATAGTACGTAATACACTTTTTCTAGTCTTTCCTTGAGTGTACGTAAGCAGTGATATTTTGTTGGTGTTATGAAGATTGCATTTTGGTCTCTCACTCTAAGTTATGACGATAACTGTAACAGTGAAATGCTACCTTTCGCCGGCACCTTTTTCTATTTAAATAAGGGATAACAAAATCTAAAATTTAAAAATAATCCAAATATTACTGAAGTTTGTTTTACACCGGCGGATATTATAGTATAATTCTTTAATCATGTTCATCCAATTACCTATTGTCTAAATATATATAATTTAGGTCAATGGTATATATAATAAACTTTATGCGACTATTTACAAATGGTTTCTTATTCATGAAGGAAAATCTTTTATTTATTACCTACGAAAGTCTTAAGGAAGATCATATACATTTTAAACATTTTGTTTAATATGAAAAAAATATGCTTCTTTAATTAATCAGATATTTTCGCGTGTTGGACCATTATTTAAGTGCGCTTTATAATTAATATACAATTATTTAATGGACGACTATAAAACCTATACGTGATCGTCCAAAGATCTGGCTGCTGCAAAGCTGGTATGGCTTTGAATATTTTTCTAAAAAGAAAGCAATTTTAGTTAAATATTACGAGTTTGTATTGTAAGTTTCAATGACGGTGTAATGGATTTTAAATAATTTCAAAAATTCTTTACCCAGAAAACATTTATATAGGTTCTAGGAAACTTGATATCATAGCTACATAATAAATGTATCTTTCTACATATAAGGCTAATTTAGTGAACTCGTAATACCTTTTATCTTAAGTAATTAATAACTTTGTGATATATTATGTTTAACGTGTGTATATAAATGTACCTTATTGCGTATTAAATGGTTATTTGTATTTAGTATATCAAAACCTGGCTTTTATTTTTCCTAAAGAACACTTTAATTCAAAATATATTTTGTCATTTTTCGCATTAGCTTTATTTATTCATCCACTTACTTACTGCGAGGTTCAAAAAGCTATCGAAAGCTTTGTTCCTAGTACACTCGAAAATCTTATTTTAAAGATATCGTCTGGATTTAATTGAATTAAATTCGCGGGCAATTCAATAATCATTTTGAATGAGCCATTGGACACACAGCCTTAACGCAATCACTAATTTTATGTTTACAATGTATTTTGTGTGAGAAGCGCATTATATACACGAAATATTTATATTTTTATTTCACAAGATTTACGTCGTATGGTCACATTATATGAGAACAATATTGTATTGCGCAGTGCAAGCAATCTTATCTTTCTAATATGTTAGTTAAAATATTATACAGGCGAACTACTACTTAGTAATTAATTTAAATAAATAAAATTTTAACAAAATGTAATAAATTTTGGTAAAGTTTGGAGTAGCTCACCCTTCATTAACACAGGCTATTTATATATTACATACTAAATTATAAGTATTTATTTATTTGTAACGTGCGCAAGCGTGTCTTAATAAATGCGGCTGAAGACGTGGGGATCATCTAGTATTACCATAATCACAACGAATCGATACGTCGTGTAGTAATCGAACACATCAACGTTCATTAAGACCTCGCATTCCAAAGGTTACTAAAAAAATCAAGTGGCTTCAAGGAGCCAAGGCGCATAGTAACGAAATATGACAAGACGACATGAGGACTTATTTACAGGCCAGTATCGCCTGTTTTGCGTTGCAGCAACGTTTGCTGACTTCATTTTATAATGCCTTATTTGCGTTTCCTTGATTTTATACGAAATTGATTAGCTTTAACGTTCCAAATTAATAACTTTCCAGGTTGACTAACGACATTTTCTTTCGTAGTATTTCTGTAGTTTACGCTACAGAGACTCAATTAAATGTTTTTAAATGAACCTATGTAGCACTAGTATAAAAACCCAAATTTGATCGTACCGGGAATCAATTCAGCGACTATTGAGCATGAGCATTTTTTAAGTATTAATTATTTGTGCACATAGAATCGACTAGGCCTTAAGCCAATATTGATCGTACAAAATGGTATAATCTAATATGGGGTGAATTATACGAGTGTGCCTAAGGGAATCACATAGACTGGCCTGATTCAAGTGAAGGGCTGTCATAGTGACATATCATAAGGTGACGTAGCCACCCACGAGCCTAGGCAGCTGAAGAGCTTTCATGACAAGTATATTTTTGTTGAGTATTTTTAAACAGCTTATACTGGTTTATCATTGCAGTTGTTGTGAGTTTAATGAGAAATATCAGAATATGACGTCGACGCGCGAAACACTCCATGACATAATATGTTATAGTTTTAACGTTTGAATTTTTTTTCTTACAATAAGTGATTATAGTTTTGTTTTTATTTATCATTAAAAATTTACCTAAATTATCTGGGTTAATATAATAAAAATCGGTAAGTTACCTTAAATGGAAACTCCAAAACGCGACGTTCTAAGATAAACATTCAGAACCACGTTTTTTGTTATTTACAAATTATTTTTTTCAAATAACAATTTACGCATTGAATTTTGGTTTAAGAAAACTTTAATATTTTACCGATGACTTTTTATACATACCTCCTAATATAGTTTAATTTCTTATTAAATTTATCTTTTCAACACTCTACCTAATATTGTCTTTTATTAACATAACTGTTACTCATTTAAAGAAAAACACTTTTTAACGGACTCTACCTACTGTTACCACAAGCTCTATGCTCTATGGTCTTACTATGAGCTCTTAGCCAATACACGACTTAAATCTTACTACATCGCTAACTTGCTATTACAATGTGTAAAACCAGAATAGGTATTATATAAACTCATGTCATATATCAAAAGACTTTTTTCTCCTAATTAATCATCTTGCTATCAGTCGCTAGACTATTAGCAGGAGTGAGGCGCTTCTTTGGGCGAGATTATTCCAAACTTGGAACTACTCCTTAGATACTCGGACCTTTAGTCAACCTCCCAATTCTTATATGAGACGCCTCTTTAGTCATCTCAGTGCACTGTGAAGCTGGATCGCGAGCTAGTTTGAATGCTGCACTAGGCGCTGTTTATATTGTTCGTTATGGCTTCAGACTATATACGGTCGAAATGTATCTTTAAAAGGCTAATTAATATAGTTGATAGGCTAATTAATAATAAAATTAAAAAAAAATAAGTTCATAGTGTAAAAAAGCTATTGTACCAAAGTAAGTCTCAAGAAGGAGATTCCTATATGAAACTGCACGATATATGGAGTGCTTATTTTGGCAATGTTTCTCTACGCCGGTCAGTGAACTATTGATGTTTATTGTTTTTTACACCACCATGTTGCTTTTGGCACTTGGGTTATTTGTTTTAATAGAATGCACGAAGGTGAAGTTACGTCATTTTTGATGCAAATGACGGCTACCGTGGCATTGGACGTAGAAGAAGGGAGTCAGCTTATATTGGGAAAAAGCTTCACCGCTAGTACATCTCTATCTTATATATATCGGTAATTATATGAAGAGGTTTCATGAGTTGGACGCTAACCTCATTAAAAAAGGTGCGACTGTTCCTTTCATCACAGCTTTAACAATGAAATTGCTGAATGTTTTTATGAAAAATACCCCTATTTTCGTTGGTGGCTAATTATAGTAATGAGTCATATGCCGAAGGATTGAAGGTCGACAAAAGGTCAACAACCACCTCAGCTGTATGGATTATCTCTCTCTTAACGCGATAATTTAATCCTTTGTTTATCCAATGCCTCTAATAGTCTCGGCGTACCGGAATGGAAAGCATCTGAGCGAGTCATGTATCATAAGCATAAGAAAATAATCCACCGTCTGAGTTACGACCAAGGATGTGAATGCTAATATTCAAAAGCGACTAATATTTTTTATTTATTTGAGCAAATGATCTTTTTCATAGGGCTTTGTATTTTCGCGCCACGTCTTATAGAAATGTTAAGAACATCTCGACTGAATACCATTTTTTCTGGAATGGTTGAAAACTCCTCAGTTGTTATTTATGCCCTGACTAAGTCACATAGCAATCACGAATTTTGTTTCTAGACTGTGACTAAATAATTACATTTGCTTTTAAGTAATCTTCCTTCATAGATGTCATATAATTTTATTATTGAAATTACTTGAGTTTACGAATGCTTATAGCAACATTTAAAACATTAGAAAAATCGTATTAAATGCAACAAAATAACACATTGATTGAAATGTAAATATTGTGTGCAACAGAGGCTCTAAAAATAATATTACCAAGCATAATTTAAGTGGCTGACACATTGAAGTTGACGCGTTATCCACGGAACCCCAAGAAAATGCTTTCAAAATGGCGTCCACGCCCTGTGATTAATTTCGGTCCCTCCCTTATACGCCTTAAGTGTCACAACTGTCATTCAAATTATTATTGACTGAAGGGCTGGAAGGGTCGCATTCAGGGAAGTTAAACTAAGCTAATATCGAATATCCACGAACAGACTTTTCAGTATCTATTTCATAAAGCAGAAAGTGTTTTAGTTGAGCCACAGATTCTCAAGTAACTAAAAAATTGGAATCTTCTACTGATGTATTTCAAACTTTTTAAAGAATTAAGTTGTCATATTTTTACGGCATTATATCCATATCAAACAGAATGCATAATTTTCGTAACATTCAAATACAAAATGACAATATCTAGACGAATCAAGCCTGGATCCGTAAAGGGTTAATGGGGATCATTTTTATAAAGCGTTATTTATTTGTTTAGTTGAATGTCAAAATGAAAAGTTATTTTTGAGTTCATTCATATAGGAAGGAAATAACTGCTTAATTAACACAACTACGAGTATCAATAAGTGTGAAACAAATGTATCAGAAACGGGGACAAACAGTCACTTTAGTAGATAACAATAAACACATTTTAATTATAATTGTTCTGATTCAATAAACTGTGTGTTATTTCACTATTATAACTTAATAATTATTTTGTCTCATTCATAAGGCGTTTAATAATATATATAAGACAGAATTAGTTTGATATATTTGGTTTTAGTATACTAAGCATGCATTAGGATTAAATTCTTTAACATTAAACAATAGAACAAAATCCTTTTTGTATTTTAAATAGTGTTAAATTCCGAAATCGGAAACTGTAACCAACCGCAGTTTAGTAAAGCAAATTGCTTTGACGGTTATCTCGCCACCTACGTTTATATTGAAACTTAAATAAATATTTATTTTATCGAGTCTAATTTGGCACGAGACTACCCACCGTGTAGCGACGGCAGCCGTTCGATAAGTTATATTGTTTGGCCGCTTCAGTATTCCTAATATTATAAACTAGTTTATATCTGTGGTTTTTAATGCATATCAAATAAATGTGTTTGAAAAAAGAATGTTTTAATTAGGTTTTCAAAACACTACTTGTTATACTAGTAATAAATATGCCATTGTTTGCCAAATGTGAAATGGAAGCCATACACAGTGTATCGTTGTGGAATTCACCGACAAAAGAATTTAGATTTATATGGGCGCCAAGTTCTATCTTCACTCTGTATGAAATAATGAAAAGATTCAGCCAT
This sequence comes from Pontia daplidice, assembly GCA_963693355.1. Classification (NCBI taxonomy): domain Eukaryota; kingdom Metazoa; phylum Arthropoda; class Insecta; order Lepidoptera; family Pieridae; genus Pontia; species Pontia daplidice. Next base: position 5,643,763 of record CAVNZL010000001.1, read on the forward strand.
TTTTTTGCTACAGACACATATTTTTTAATATTTGAATAAATGTGCGTTCTGTTAATACTATAATTGCTAATCCTGTTAATATATAATTTATAGCATGTGTTGAATTGAAATATAACTAACCAATAACATTTTTTTAAATATATTAATAGCAAACAACAGATTTTTAGAAAGGAGATTGTATTTGATCAAGTCACGTGTTATTATCTATAGACGCCACCTAAAATTTGTTTATGATATTGAGAAATTATAAATAAATAAATTTAAAAGCTAATTAAGACTCGCAAATTGCTTTGACTGGTCTTTACTAATGTTATATATCAAGTTAAAACATAAGTTTAGTATGTCACAATTTACGATTTAATATACGGAGTAGTTTTTTTAGTGTTTAGTAGTATTACGCCTCATATATAGATCCCTCCTGAACAATATTATCTATGACATAAAAATCATATTTATTTGGCGCTACACTCTTTGATCATACAATCATACTTGAGTTTCTTATTGAAATTATCGATGGAAATCATATTTTTTGCTTTGTCTATTGACCTAGAAAGGTCATCTAGATGGGTTACACTAATGTGTTTAGTTCCAATGAGGAGCACATATGTATCTTGTAGTCTAGTCTGCTCTTGTCTATATCAACCAAATTTATTTATTTTATATTTTATAATATTTATTTTGTATAATAGTTTATATGATAAAGTTTTTGAATTTTGAGTGGTTCAAAAGTGACTCCAAATGGGTCGTATATTCTTGTTATGGCTGGTTGAGAGAGATTTACACAGGATATTCTCTTATTACCCTTACAAAAATATGTTAAAAATAAGATTAATGATATCTTTTACTATATATTCTGGAGTTTTGTATGTATTACAAAACTCAATTCTTGAGTCATCATCATATTTATTGATATCGTAGCCATTACGTAATTGACATGTACCTTTATAAAAACTATAGAATTATAAACGATTCCCTCAACGACGAGTTTTCATAAAAGACTACTATTAAGCCTTGCTTAAGGTTACTTTTTATTGCGCCTTCGCTTTAAGTTTGACATCTCTTTGTCCTTGGCCTATCAACTGAAGTAACTGAATCATGTTAGTGTTAAGCCGCCTTTAAACCTTCTGTCTTCGTTTGTTTTTGTTGTACTAAATAAAACACGGTCATTTTACCTACTACCAGACCTCCTGGTTGGTACAGTCACCTGGTATCACATCCTCGTATAATGTAATTGACAACCTCTATTGAAGCAAATGCGCTTAAAAAAACTATAGCAAGTCAATGCAACTCTTCCTACCTATACTTATTACTTTCTTATTACACAATAGACATCAATACAGATTCTTAATGAAAATGAAAATAACTCAACACTCCATATGGGCCATGTCTGTGGCTACCCTTTCCGAGACCACTATTTTAGTAATGACATTGCGCAGGCGGCGACCGCCGCGACGTGAACTAACTCGGCTGGTTTCAGGGAAACACCTAATTGTGCCGCGATTCATTGAATGAATTGTTATTAAAATCGTTTTATTGCCTCACCTAATTTTCTATGTTTAAGCTTTTGACGGAAATGAATAAATCTGAACAAAACAACGTCTTAATAAATCTATTTTACGACAAACATTTCCACAACATCCATGGGATATGCGAGGTGATTAGGAGGTACTGGTTGTATTGATAGTCGTAGTGATTCGTTTAGTTAAATGCATTACTGTAAACATTTAAATAAATAATAGATCAAGTTTTTTTAGTTATTTATAAAGATTATTTTGATTTCATTTTATTTTATTTTATATGTACCGTTTTACTCAATGACTCTACCATCTTTTAGGTACTGGCATGAAACATTTCTGACTAAATAGCACAAAGTAGTTTTGTATACTCTCTTGATGTTAAGTTGAAATTTAGTATAGATATATAGTTTGCTTTTCTAAAGGGACTGTGTCGAAACCTGAAGGCTTTATCTATCTCTCTCATTAAAATTTGCTTTTTGAGATAAAATGGCAAATAAAATACTTTTTAGCTACAGATTGGATAGATTACTTGTGAAAACAAAATTAACTGAATAACAGGAACCAAAGCAAATACTGCAAGTGGAGCAAATACTAATTCCGCTCAATAAATATTAACAAAACCTCATTACGGGCAGGTGAGCAGTTCTTTTTTAATAATGAAATAGTGTTAGTGTAATTTATAAAATGGACGATTATAGCTGACGTAAACATGCAATAAAATTCTATATGTCTTGTAACAATGAATCTTTGCTTCCCGGTGAGCACAAATTAGTCCAACGTGACAAATAGATGTTACCGAAATAGAAACGCTGACAGAGGAACAGACGTCCATCTCTTCGCGTTACTAATGGGTTCACATTCCATTTTTCATGTAAAATTAAAAATAAATGTTAACAGGAATGATTTAGTGATCAGTTCTATTAATAACTTGCAGGTCGTACTCGTGCGGTGCGTCTAAATCATATTTGCACTAAGATAAAATGATTAAACAATTTGAAATTGATTCAGATAAAGTGTGTATTTGGAATCATTAGGATACTGAATTTACATTAAACAAATCGAACCAAGCGTGGATCCGCAGAGTCTTAATGGGGATCATTTTTATAAAGCGCTTTTTGTTTAGTTGAATGTCGAAATGCAAAGTTATTTTTGAGTTCATTCATACAGGAATGAAATAACTATTTAATTAACATCTCACTTCTACGAGTATCAATAAGTGTGAAATAAATGTTGCAGAAACGGGAAAAATTGTTTCTCATTACAATGTGCACGTATATTTTATTTAACAGTCACTTTAGCAGATAACAATAAACACATTTTATTTATAACATATAAACATTGGTGGCACTGACGCGGATTCAGGATGATTCGCTTTGTTCTGATTAAATAAAATGTGTGTTATTCCACTATTATAACTTAAGTATTATTTTGTAATCATTCAATTAGGCATTTTAATAGTATATATAAGACAGAGTTAGTTTTTCACCACACTTAATGTACCAAATCTTACAGATACCATATTATAATCAATAACAAATAATTCGAAATTGAAAAAAAATACTAATAATAATCCAATGAATCGAGGAACATATTTGCTGACGAATGCGTATTTTTAGTATAACATATCGTAAGAATATAATAATAATGGCTGGATATAATTTCCTGGGAAGCTCATTACTGAAAGCTCAATTTAGAGGATATACAAGCCGTCCAGCCGCAGATATGAGTTTTTTACGAAGAAAATTTCATGATTAATAGCTATAAAAAACGTCAAATTTACACCATTAACATAACAACGCCGTTCACTATAAATAGAAAAAGCCTTCCTCTCATACTAAGCAAATAAACGCAGGTACTACGTGATAAATATTTAAAAAAATATACATGGCTGTAACCCACACTTTTCGGTAAAAACGTTCAAGTTAAGAAGTTGAGTTGACTTCTACAAATGGATTTTGAAATGTTTGCTATAGGGTTGGTTCATGGTATTTAAAGAACAATTAGTCGGTTGCTTCTCAGCCCTTAGGGTAAATATTTGCCTATTCCCGCCAACCCTCTTTTAGGCCAGTGCCGCCCAGAGCGTTAAATAGAAACGTGACGTACATATATATAAAATGTATATCAATGATTGCTCACACTCCCTTATATACGTTGACGGGTCCCTCCAGTAATTTGCCAATTAACGTCACATGTACTGTTTTGATGGAGCCGAATATATGTAAAGGAGACTTCGGAAATACTTGTGAAGATTGATAAGATCTGTCAGGTACTACAGGGCAAGGCAACACTAACAATATGTTGAACTAATATTGTAAAACTAATCTACTTAAAGTAGAATTGAGACAATGTAAACCAATTGTTTTTGTGTGTGTGATTAAGTTTATTATAACAGTAAAATTTATTTGTAATTATTATATATACTTGCTAGAGATTATTGGTCGGGACTAGCCAAGTAATATTTTATGCAATCGATCTGATTAAAAAAAACCCGACACGCGTTCCTGTGTTTGACTCAATTAGCATATTTCTAATCTAATTATTATGAAGGTGGTTTCGTCTTATATTTCAAAAAACATTAATTTTACACCAGGGATCCTGTGATCCAGGCTTCCTCTTGAATTAAGCGCAATTAAGCGTTACAAGGAACTATGTAGCCATTCTCTTAGCTCATGAGCCAATTGGAGCTGAAAAGATTGCAAGAGTAATACGTGGAAAGAGATTTTTCATTTTTGTCATAGTCTGTGTCATATACAGGAGAAGCACCAGCATGCCACCAAAGCACCGTCGCTGGCGGTCTCCACCATACTTACAAAAATACCGGAATGTAATTAAATGTAGATAACTTTCGCTTTATAGACGGCTGCGCGCGCGCCTGTGTTTGTTTAGTTTGTTATAGACGTGTTTTTACGCAATCTGGAAGTCGTAAATCGTGTACACCAAATTATGTCGTTCACTAGAGTGAAGATACCTACAGTCCATCTATATTTTTTATTGCAAGACTCATCTCAAACATAATAATTATTTAAAGATTTATACAGGTCTTTTCCTGTAAAATTATGTCATAATATAAATCACGTGGCCGTGAATATGTAGTTAAACGGGAGTATTTATAAACTTGTGTGCGCTTTATTGATCCATAATAAACAAATTTTCAGTACCTCTCCGCGGTTCCCCTAACCATTAACGGCGTAATCAATATAAAATTTGCCTAAGTGAGTTGTTTTCTTTAAGAGTACTGTGGTCATTTAAATACAATAAGCAAATAAAAATAGTTTTAAAATACTCTAAGAGTATTTTTCCTTCCATTTGAGTCCTTCAAACGATTCGACATTGTTAATTTATTGCTTTCCCTACCAAGCTGTTAATTAGACAATTACATTAAGTTTCTACGTGCCGCTTCGTTGCCTTTTTATGTATTTTTAATACGCCTTAATAGCGTTGAAATTTGTGAGACCCTTTGAAGCATCGCGGATTAAATTGAACCTGTCTACGTTGTGTTTAAAATATAGACGTAGGATAATATTATTATTCTTTATTTGTGTAATAGTTGCGCATTCTGGACTAATCTAATCTGAATGGAGATTGAAATGTGCAACAATTGTCAGGTTGGGATCAGACCCGCATAGTAAGAAAAGTGCACCCGAGCTCAATGTGGCATATAATCTACCTCATGGTTGCGCATCGCGCCCCAGGCCCCGCTCAATATAATCTGCAAAAACGGACAATGTTAATAAAAGAATACAATTGCATCTGTCAAACATAAATGCTTCTTTAAAACAGTTCTTCACGGTTCAAAATCAATTTCATTCAGTTTAACTGGCTCCACTTTTTAGCAAACTCAGCCAACAATAGGCTATTTCGGAATATTTTAATACAATTTGTTAACAATAAATACGTTATTTTGATCTTTTGTTGGTGGTATTTACTTTCAGGTAGTGTGAAGTCTTTAGATATTGCGACTGAGTAATTAGTATAGTCATCCGATTTCATAAAAAGCGCGCTGTGGCCAAACCTGTGTTGCGAATTAATTAATTATAATAAATAATATGGTGTAATCAATATTATTATATATATTCTTTGCATTACGTTATTAGCTATTTGGAAGTCAAAAATGTTCTAATAGCACACGTTTACTTACGACTAATAGATTAAAAATCGCAAAAAATTAAAACTGACATGTCATTTTGACACCATTCATCCCGTCCGTCCGGCCGACTTTTTTTAAAGAAGTCACCTTCACCTGATTTTACACTTAGCTGCTGTTGAAATAAGGAATAGTTTTCGTTGCTCAATCAAGTACGGACAGCACACAACGTGGAACATCTCTACAGTATTTCTTAATGAATCCCTTCGACCACCATTCATGTCATCTGTAGTGTAAACAAAAAACCTTCGTCAAACTTTTATGAATTTTATTTCTTATACTTTCCATGTTTGAGTAATCACGTTTTTGGCTTATACATTTTTTAGTTATTAGTTTATTACTATCATAATATGACCACAGATTATTAAGATTTAATAAGATTCTTGACGTCCGCTGCAGGAAACCGATTTCACAAAATAACAAGCGTTGAAAACAATGAAACTACCATATATATTTAAATACTACTAAAATTATTATATTTTTAATTAAAACTATTGTTATGTGGCGTATGGATGTTAATGAGTGCAGCAAGTGTCGGCGGTAGGTCGTGAGAGATATCGCGGCCGCAGCTCACCGTTCATCGGCTCACCAGTCCACAATGCGGGGATTAGCGCAGGTTCTGCTATTGTTCACTGTTCACGGTTAGTTCAGAGCGTATGCAACTGGGGATGAACGTTCACGCACTGCTGGCGCCGCGTTATCGCGTATACCCACCGCCACCGACCCCTTTCAAATTTATTTTCGGTGTGGTTTTAATTCGAAACTGTCTGCGGATCAGCATATTTTACACTGGCTCCTTTGTAATGACGTTCTATAGGGATACGATAACGATATCAATAAATGAGATGGGGATTATCTGCGCTATTGGCAAAGCTCAATTATACGTTTCTTATAAAATCTAAATTTAAATATAGCCTCGCTGGATCGTTTCAAGATAAAAAGGCGATGAGAGGTATATAAATTGTATGTTGAATCGTATTCGCGTGAACCGAACGGATATCCGTATTCCATTCAGGGCTGCCAAATAGATATATCACAGCGGATACGAAAGATGAATTTCTGCGACTTGACGCATCAATCTGTCAACTCGGTGCCACGATCAAACGGGTATTATGAAGCGGCTACTGAGGCATTCAAACCGATGACAACTCGACACACTGAGAGAAAATCATGCGCACCTTGATGACGTACCAGCACCAGATGGCATTAAAGTGTATTTTGTAATATACTTATAAAGAGCGGTAACTCATTACTTCTGATGTGACTTTGCATGAGAGTTATCGCTTAACGTTAGGTGAGCTTCTTGTCCGTTTTACTGTGATCTTTAAAACAATATACTTGTACTCGTATTAATAGGAGATATTAACCAAGTTACGTTCACTGAATGACGAATTTCTTCAAATAAACATCTCTCAAACAAAAAAACATAATTCTACCTTAAATAGCACACCGAGGGCAAATAATAACTATATACATATTAATAGTAAATATATCTCTCTTCAGCTGAATTCTCACTGTTCTCACGAATTGTCACTATGTCGAAATTCCGTTATATGTACATTTATATAATTATCAGTTGTGCTTATACTTACCTAAGAGCCAACCGACCGTATATAAAATTATTATGCATAATTTGTTACGATATACGGCAAGAATCAATTGCGATAGAAGTAAAGAAACCAAACCTCATTATGTTTGCTTACTGCCAAGAAATGTTAGAACTTAATAAAAATTCTAATTTCAATATACAACATATAGCGAATAATAGAAATTAGTGCAGATTTCTGGGGCAATTATAACGACATTTAAGATGATTTTTATAATGGTATTTATTATAATAAAGTGTTAATTGGTATCGTAGTTATATGAAACACTTTTATATATAAAAGCTGCTGATTTCAATTGCACTTCAAAGAAGGCTTACTAATTGAGCAAAGCTCAAAAAGCTCTCCACTCAGATCTCTTCAAGCACTGACGACTTTTGGCTACGCTTAATTTGTTACGACACTCGCTTGGTTTTCAATTGTCTTTATTTGAAGCATTTGAATGAAATTTTTTGTGTATACACAAATATTATGAAGCGGAAACAAATTTTGTGTTGTAGATAAAACTTCACCGTTATATATCGTTAAGAAATATTCGTAATTGGCCGAATTATCGCCTGATTTTACTACTTGATTCTAACTTTAGTCAATATGTAGTATTACTGAACTGATTTTTTATATTTTAGATATTTTTTACTATTAATTAATATAGATGATAATATCTCGTTATTACGTAACCTTCAAGTACCCACAACGTAGACACGAGGATATATTTTTTTTTATTTCATTCGGATTCACATTTTGTTATTACTTTATGGAAAGTTTGCAAAAAAGTTACATTATTTCAAACTAGTTAATGTCGAATTTCAATAATAATATTTTCGTAATACGTTATTGTAGAGATATTCAATCGATGTACGACTTAAATAAAAAAAAACATATTTAAATTTAGACATGAAAATTCCAGCCAAGTTCTAGTAAAATAATTAACGAAATTGTAATATAGGTCGGTGTTCCATAGCGGACGTATTGGTTCAATTCAATCGATGTACGCCTAAAAGCAAACAGCTGCAATTTGGATTTAGCCTCTACGCCCAATTTCGGTCGGCAGACTTATTTTAACATTAAATACACACACACAAATATCCCTTGTATAAACACATCGCCCCTTATAGAGACGGCGAAAAGAAGAGCTTAACTGTGGAATGGAAATTGGCCGTTGAAATTGCATTTGTGATATAGTTAAAGTTATAGTTGATGTACAATTCTATCAATAAAATATTGGTAGGTACTTATTTATTTCTATAATAGCTAGTTATATGTATCTGAACCTGAATTTCCGTAATACTGGATTTGTTGTACACATTGACAATTGTTTTAAAAATGGTTAAATTTGATCCAATAAAGACTAACTGCAATAGGTTATATTTATAAAACCCGCTTTCGATTTGGCACTACAGCTTATGATAATATAATACTAAATCTTCTTTTACTAACAGAGAATTTTTTATTTATTGATCCGTGGGAATTAATCCAAGGCTAGTTCGCTACATACTTAGCCAAGCCAAATTCAAAAATACTATATAACATTTATTAAAAATAAAATCAATTTTTCAAGACCCATTAGTTTAAAATTCAACTTGTTCCCAGTATTATTTTTTCTCACGTTAAGACAACAATGTGGTTAACTATAAACAATAAACATTGGCTGAAGAACTTTGTTGGTTTCAACAAGTGTTAGTGTTTCGTGTTTCCTCGTAGCTGGCCTACAGAGGGCTACAATGTGGACACCACATGGACGAAACCCTATCTTAAACAATGTTCAAAGCAAGGATTTAATTAATTTATAAAAAAATAGTTGCTTTACAGATATTATATACCTTAAGGATACATTTGCTTTGTTTAATGGACAATTAAAATTACGCTGTAAACGTAAAACTACGGCTGATAATGTAATTATAGATAGAAACTCCGAGTCGAAGCGTTCAACTTCGATACGAATTGTATTTAATTGAATTAAAACCGCAATTCATTATATAATAACACTTGACCTATCGCGGCTACAGTTTTACCTCTAAAATCCTTGAACCACGACCATTGAAAATAGAAAATATCAAATTACAAATGGTTGTGTTGTATCTATATGTGTGTCTTGGTTGTTATTTCGTTCATGAGGCGATACGGTTAAAATACAAGACAAACAGTCGTGTCGGCTGTCGGGCCACTCTCGGAGTTTACTCCTATTTATTTATTTAACTTTTTAAATAAATAATACGCTATTTATTTTATATCACGACATTAAATCGGATGATTGAAAGTATTTACCGTATTTATTTCTAGTTAAAGGATTGCGAACAATTCTCTGATTTAACAAACCAGATGAGTTGTGTATTTATAGAATATTTTAAATATGACAATTTCGACGGCATGCCTTGGACCATATTTTCAATTATAGATAGTTGTATTATTTGCCCCTTTAAAGCCGTCGAATATCGAAATATATATAAATATAATAACTATAACTATACATTGTTATTGATTAAGACTACTTACGGGGAAGTTCCTTTACGTTTCAGGTTAAATTTAATCTTGTTACATTTATATGATCGCGATAATATGGCAAGACGTGATTAGGTTCACCAATAACAAAAATCAACATTTAGAAGTTTTAATGGTTGTAACAGTTGCAACAAAACTTCTATTTTACATGGGTTTACAATCTTTTATAATTTTACTTAGATTTGTAGGGTTGGAGTTGTTAGTTAAAATTTAAAACTTTTAAAACAATACCTCACGATGTAAAACTCAATTCATGAAATATACAAGTTAAGTGTGCTTTAACACTCTTTTCTCATAAATAATAAAGCTTAACGCAAGGCTTAGCAATGTTGGATCATAATATGATTATTAAGAATACTCTTCGAGACAGATATAAATCAGTAATAATCCAAGCCACTGCAACAACAAAGCCACGTGCGCTGGCGCCGCGTAAGTCTGCATCTCTTGTAATATGTACTTACTTCGCTATGAAACTGAAAAATTTAATTCAATACAACAACGGAAGTGAAAGAGAACTAAAAGTTAAGGGCGTACACAGATATATCGTCTGCGACTAGAAGAAAATGCTTCACAACTAAGCCATCATATTAAAAAGTAACATAGATAAAAATTAAATCGATCACCCTTATTACACGATTAGTGTTATAAGGTCTATTCAATTAAATTTTCCAATTTCGTGAATAAGAAGCGTGCTTAAATTTAAGTCTAAACGATTATGCCTCCAATAATCCAATACGCAAACATTGTCACAGCACATTCCCTTCATCTTGAAGACTCCACGTAGGTGTCGAGGAGCCCACACCGATTTGAATAGGCCGCGAACAATGCTCATCACTTGTCGCCTACTAAATCTGGTCAGTTTTGACATGTCGTCATGTTTTTATTAACGCTTGTCATCAATGGTTCCACGGTTATTTCACGGCCTAGGGCCTACCCAATTTGCAACAATGGCCCATACTTCTAATTCCCTTTGTGCTATTTACCAAATGACAAGTCAGTGTTATTGCGACTCAGCTCACAATGCGGATTAAGATTTATTTGTTCAAATGACTTCGGTGTTCCGGTGACGAAAATGCACTGGCTTATCTCACACTTCCTTATGCACAAAAAAGGTAATTAATTATTTTGAATTCTTTCCTAATTGCTTATACATTGGTTAGTAAACAGCATTTATTTAACCAAGAGTACCAAAGTGAATTAGGTGAAATTGAGCTAACATGTAACTGTATACCTAAAAACTGAAGGATGGAACAACAAATGAAATACAAAGTGTTACAAATATTTTGGAACTAAATTTGATGATCAAACTCTGCCTCCTCCAAATCAAAACTTTTCTATACAACGAAGAACTCTGAACAGCCAAAAATTGAATACGCTAAAGGAATTGATTTTTCTTTTAATGTGTTTACACAGCCGATGTGTCGATGATGACTCTACATTTTGTGACAGTTTCTGATTGACAAAACGGCCAATAAACCCTCTATTGTTGTGCACTATAAAAATAAAAAAGGTCGATTCAATCCTATTTTCGTCTTGGCCATACAAAAACTGATTCAGTTGCATAGTGGTAGAATCGAGATTTGATAGAGATACATTTTTCAACATTATTGGGCTAGTGTTCATAGGAGGACCTCCCGGTAGCGCAATCTTTTGTCTATTTTTACATTTAATATAATTTTTATGACATCTTTTCCATGATTGTCACTGTAAATGATCGCTTAAGTTGAGATTATATTATTTAAATTAGATACCACAACCTGTAATTGAGCCATTCTTGATTGTTATAAAATGATACAATTCAAAAGCTTTACTATCAAATGTATATCAATATATTTGTATTATTACAAAGCCGGATTATACTTATTCAGGCCACCTCCCAGGACTCCGCGCATGCTCAATTAGCTTTCCTTTATTGAGCGTAGAACCTCCGTTTGTTCTTAACCGTTATATTATGTACCCGATTGTTATATAGGTTATTTAAGTTGTAGTCAAGTAGTACACACCGCTGGCTTTTTATCAATTTATATACTGTCGATAAAATAGGTGATACTCACGATAACGATTTGTATAAAAGCTATGGAACTCCATTTAAATGTTTTATAGGTCTATTAGACTGATATAAGAAAATACAAAAGAGCCAAATAAATTATAAATATAGTCTAGCAAATATAACACACATGTTCTATTTATTAAATTATTTCTTTGCCACACCAATTGATTGCTTATGTTCCATACTGAATTTATCAATACTATCTCCCGAAATATATTCGATAAAAGTACGAATGTACTTATTTTCGTAGTGATGATGTACCTACTAGTTTCCGAAAAACGCCTCGTCATAGAGTTCTGAATTCGAGCGAGCCCATCACTACACACAATTAAAGAGTAAATGTAAAGTAAATACTCGACATTTATTGTCGATTTGATCCGTGACATTCGTGGTGAAGTATTCGAGAAAAGTAAAAACGATTATCAGCTTTAAAGTTTACACATAAAGTTGCTTTCACCTTGCAAATAATGTCGCTTTGTCACGAGAATACTACCCACGCAGCCTTTGAATTCTGTAGTGGCTAAATGATTTTTACTATAAAAGGGGATATCTATAAAGTGTTATTACAGTACCTCTGTGGTAAAAACTTTGAAGCCAACTAACCAACCTTAAATTTACATCCGACATTTTACATTACAATACCTATTTGGGCATCTGTCACGATTCAGGCGCAAATTATATTTGAGGGTCAAGCAGTTTCATATTGGGAACAATAGCAATATGACATGTCTAGCATGACGGGTTTAACTCCTGCTCATTGCCACTTTTAAGATGTTTGAGTTTGCTAAAATACGTAAGAAAAAATTATATATTCCAACATAAACCAGGATAATATTTTGTAAGAAGACCATAATCCGCCTGAAAGAAGAGCTCAGCATAATTAGCTATCGACTCTTCGTAAAGTGGATTCCTTTAGGCGTTATTGAAGTTGAAACCTCTCAGTGACCCGAGGCTATGCGCTCCCTCTGAATATTGATAATGCGAAATGTGCGCCCGGAAAACTTAGTCTCTCCTCTATAAGGATTATACTTCGTACTAAATTTGTTCTCTCTCGTCTCAGATTAGACGAGCTTTTCATTGTTACTAAATATAAAAGCAACAAAGTAATAATACATAATTTTACATCGATTATAATTCAAATTCGTTTTACGTTTAAAAATATATATATGAATAATATTTTTAAAACTATAACATAACTCACCAATATATCCTAAAATTAGTTGAATAAAAATTATGTTTTGTGGATCTACGAGCCGTACAAATTTTCATACGTCTACTAAAACGTAAACGTGATTTTTTCCGTGACCTAACAATAGACGTCTTCACAGATGGACGAACATGCTAGCATGTGTCCCATTGTTTAAGGACGACCGTAAATTCTCCATGAGTCGTTACAGAAAAAACCCGCGATGAACCGCTCTGCACCCATATGGCTAACAATAACAAATTCTTAACCGAAAGAAAAGTAATGCAATCCGGCGTTCCGTTTTAGTGGCGGCTGTACGCAGGCTAAAATGGCGTTAAATTTACTGCTTTTGTTCTATATTTGATTTGTATAATTTTGAGAGTTATCTTAGTAAATACAATATATAATTTATAATTTAGTTTCTATATATTAAGATGGGTGTAATAATAATAAACTTTATCTTTGTATGCTAAATAAAGTAAGCTGAAATTAATGTTTAAATTGGATTTTAATAAAACGGTTTACTATTACGAGTACTAGCGTAGGAAAAGATGAATACAATATTAAATATAAACACAACATTAGTTCGAAATAAAACAAATATTCTGAACGCACAAATAGATGTAAATATACATATAGAAGCCATATATTATTATTATTTTTCAATTAAAATGGTCGTAGACTTGTAAATGCTTAATAAAAGTCTGAATCAAAACCTCCACCATTATTCTCAGTATTCCTACCATCAACACGACCTTTCCTAACGTTCATCATAGCTTGATCAAAGTTTTCATGGTGACGCTTAAATAGTACATTTGCATGTGTTGTAAGAACTCTACTGCGTGCACCGAGTAGTTGCTTTGGTATTTCAACCCCTTCAGGTAATTTCGACCCTGGTGGGAGTAGCTTATCAACCGGCCGCTTTTTTGGCTTTCCCGGCCACAAGTAGTCTAATATGACTTCTACTAAGCTATCGATCTCCATTGACAGATGCTGAATTTCCATTAAGTGTAAAAGGTGCTGAAAATGTTAAGATTATTAATGAATTATTTTTTGCTCGATCAGCATTTTTAATTATATTTTTGTGTTTTCCCAATCTTTTTAAAAATTTTGATCGACTCAATTCCGTCGTTTATATATGTGTGTTTTCGTATAATTTCGTCAGTTATGAACTGCTTTTGATAATTCTGTTTCATACATTGTGGAAAGAAGATATTAGATAGAAAATTATAATAGATATAACTAAATAATTTCCTCAAAACGACACCTTATGTTGGTCATAGTCATCGAAATTGTTATACGAGAGCATGTATAGGCGCACCATCCTTGTATATTTGGTACGAATTTTATATATCAATTGTCCAAGGAAAAATCCATCATCACTTCTATATGTGTCAGTGAAATACTGGATCCTACGCACATTCATTATAGCGTCAAAGGTGAGTTCTTTATCCAAATTCACAATTTTGTATCTCATATAAATGTTCGTCTTGCCTACATAAACTGATTCCTTTTGAGGAATGACTGAAATTTAAAAAATTAGGCCGTAATAAATGTATCTACAAATTTTTCAGTATTGAGAACATAAAAACTAACCAATAAAATTGTATGATTAATTAGTTATTATTGAAAAGGGTCTCCATGGAGTTTCTTGCCTGTTTTTCTCCATGAGACCCTGGAACTGTGGAACTAAACGTTTCATAAGAGCCTGCAAAGGCCTAGTTGAAATAAAAAACTTTAGATTTTGAATGAGTTCTCTTTCAGTACTACGTTGAATATTATTATATCGTGAAATTTTAACATCTGTTTTCCCTATATATATAATACATATGATGATTTACATCTTATGTAAAGCTCTATAATCTTTGTCAGTGATCTTTGAGTAAAAAGAAAGGAATATTTACACGCTTGATTATATTCATGCACTTAGAAAAAAAGGGACTACTGAGTACTAAGTTTAACGTAACGATAAAAAGAAAAAAAAAAGGGAAACTCACACTGCAAAAACCAGATAATATATACAAATAACATCACTAATTCAAATTATAACACAACACGTCGAGATTTTTATTTTGTAAATATGTAGTACCTTAGATTTTGAACTTTGTAGTCATTGTAGATTATATAGACACGATAAAAAATCAGGTACCAATAGGACCTGGGCTCCGCGATCAACCAAACAGACTCTTCGATTTAATAATATTGAGTACTGCACATATTACTACTAGAGAACTACTAAAATCAGTATCAGTTATTTTAATTAGTAGTAGTTTTAATTAAAAATGTAGTTACATTATCGCGTTATAAAAACCAAAATGCCTCGTTAAAATAAATATGCGTTATAAGTCCAATCTAAACTAAAATGTTTGTATAATGAAATTTTTAACATTGTCATATTTTTCCATTCAAGTGTAATTAATTTGAATTAAAAGGCAAGTTTCAAGTTAGATAATTTAATGTGATAATTTTAATGAATGGCATTTCAAAAAAGCTTTTTAATATCTATAGTGAGATTAATTTAACCTTTATGAATCAACTGGTGATCGACAGTCCGCTGTGGATAAAGGTGAGTGGTACTGACTGCTTCGATTTCTGGTTTGGAATTGTAATTGCGACCTCAGCAGTTTAGCACCTAATACATTATATTTTTTTTTTTATAGAACAGGGAGCAAACGAGCAGGAGGCTCACCTGATGCCAACTATAAAATGCGGTCTAACGGCTATATACCTATAGCGTTATGTGTAATGAAATGTGTGTTTTTTCCAAGTCCTTTATGCAAGATTTAACACCGCAGGGGAAGCGAAGGTGGGGAAGCGAAAAGGCGTGGCCACCGCCCTTTTAAGGCATGCTTGTCTCTTTCTAGCGCTGAAATATTGATTGGTAGCTTCCGGCACAGTGTCTGTATTATAATTTGTATTTCTATTTGTGCTATCGTTTTATTATATTAATTGTATATCTGATATACAGATTCTTTTCTGAGGTAAATTAGAGTAATGAAATCTTTTTCGTTATCGATAATTATCTTAAGAAGAAAAACTTGTTATTATACATGTCATGTTACGTACATTATTCATATTTATTAATATAAGCCTATTGAGGCTGTCTCGGAACAATTATTTTATATCTTGGAACACATAAAATTATTATGTAAGTATTATTCGTTTACAAGAAAAGCTTTTTAAGAAAATAGAATTTCCCTTTATAAGTGCAAGAAAAATTCGTATCTACGCACTTCTAAGGTAGGTTTCCCACCGTAGTTTCTGTTAATCGATAATATTTTATACATATTGTATTGAATTCAACTAAACTCTAAACTTCAACTGCTAAATTAATTAATCCGCCGCGAATGAAACTCTATAACGCCTGTATTCATGTGATATCTGGTAAAGAGGCCGACATTTACATTTTAATTAAACCCTAAGGGAATGCACCGGATAATTTCCAAATGGATTGTGTTGCGAAGTGGGAGGGTGTTGGATGAGATAAACGACTAAACCAAACATCATTATATATCTGGATAGTACCAAGCTTTACCCTCTATATACAATATACGTCAAATAAAAGTTTTATGGGAATGAGCATTGTGAGTGGATGATAGTGCAATTCTCAAACGTGAGTTCGAGTCTGATGCACAATTACGATATATCTTTATTTTTTTTTTTGGATTTGGGCCGGTTTAATATGTGCTTCGTCCCGTAACCCACAGGATAAATATTTCCTACAATTTATAGATGGATGCGAATTTATTATCTATTTAGGTATGCCTCTTTTTCGAAGGTTCTCCTCGGAGCGGAGGTCCTATCTCGCAGGGAAGACCGCTGGGAGTCGATTCCACAGTTCACTTGTTCGCGAGATGGGATGGAATGCAGAGTAAGTGCGGCTCGTGCGATGATGCAACGATCCAGCGAAGATCAGACCAAACACTTCAGAAGAACACTCACATAGTACATTTTGTAAAAAACGCATTGTGACATCAAGAAAGAGAATTGAGCCGATCAGTAAGAGATAGCAGATTGACAATCCGACAAGCTCTCCGCTTGTCCGTTTTAAGTTCTTTTCATATGGTTTTGATCGAGACCAAACATTATGTGATGTATTTCAGGTCATTAAGATGAATATTACCATAATATCTTATTAGGGTGTAATAGTAAGTTATTCGTACGTATATTTATAGAATAAAGATCCCAAATGTTGATTTTAAAACATTGTTACGGAAAAACCCGGTCTGAAGTACCGAAACAGCCCAAAGGGACATGAGAATGTTTTCACGTTTGTTTCGTTTGTATTTTTTTAGACGTCGATCACATTCACATATAGTGTAAGAGAAATAACTGGCACTAGTTTTCATCAGTACAGGTGGTACGTTTCAACAAATATTGTTAAAATTCAGTATTTCTATGTTATTTATTTTTTATGCGCAATTCGCCTCTGTCCTTTATTAGAACATGGATAATTTTCAGTCCTGTGGTAACAAATACCTACAGCCTTCGTATAATTACATTATATATGTATCTCCGAGATCTTTTGTTTCGCGTGATCTTTTATAAAACTACATAAATTCAACTCTACATCCTTAAGTATTAAAGGAGTCCAATTATATGGGTTTATTTTTATGAATAAGCGGATAGGTGTAATAAAAGTACTTTAATAAACTCTTATTTACGAGAAATATGACATAAATTTTCAGTCAATCAATATGTAGTCATAAGGATGGCAAAAATATTTGAATGCCTGCCGGAATATCTTTAACTTTAAAAGTTAATGATTTATTTGTTAGATACTATATATTTCTCAAACTATAAATAAACATAAAAGTTTTTATAATGGACTTATCTGGTTCTTTATTAAATTAATAAAAAACTAGAAAATATATATATTAACAATATGGTAGACGTTCACACAGAGGCAGATATCTGATCTCTTACATATCGCTCGGAATTTATATCAAGCTTCACAAACGTACCATAGTTTTATGAAATAATATACCACAATAATGAAATAATGTTTTATGAAATAATGTACCATAGTTTTATAATATATATACCGGAAATTATAAAGACAACCTACTGTGGGAAAAGCTCTTAAAGTTTTATCAACGAGCTTATGGTCATTAAGTTTTTACACTGAAATCGGAGACATCAACGTAAATTATGAAAACGTCCGTTTCCAACTCTACAACATCCGGTCACGGCGACAAGCTGTCTGATCCCAACGAAAAAACAAACATTTATAATTCCTACTACAAATATCTAGCAATAATCGACTCTATGATTTTATTATACAGTTAAAAATATCACGGAAGCATAATTTACGGAAGAGGCGGTAGAACATTGAGTGTGTCACGTCGTTAAGGGCCGTCAACAGTGTAATTATCAGTTTTTACAAATTTTGCCGATTTGTTCCTCGCTAAGTAGCTACCTTAAATGAAATAGGATTAAATCCATATGTTGTGTAAGATGATGTGAGAAATTAAAAAAAAATAGACAGTTACAAGGTTGTAGGTTAGAAATATGTATTTATTTATTTTAAGGTTACCAGCTCATTGGAACAAACTTATAAGAAACGTCAAACGGCATACGAACATTAACAACGTTCACAGAAAAAAAACTATTGAAAATAAAAATTTAATTATTTTATGTTAGTTTGTTCATTATTTGAGCTTGTTACAAATTCACATAAGCCTAGGGCGTAAGTAAATGATGATTTCTGCGCCTTCTCTGGCAAAAAAAGTAAATATTATTTCCAACGCAGGTTACATTTTATGATCGTTAATAATAACTCATAAAATTATAGAGTGCACACTACATGTATTTTCATTGATAGTATAACGACAATTGTCAAGTGTAAATCTTAGGTGAAATTATATACTCATAGTATAGGAAATACCAAATAAAAATGCTGATACGAAATATTTTTTACATTACATACCGTAAGTAAATGTAAATTAAGTATATGAATCTTTGAAGTTAACAACTTATCCAGACACTTATTATTTTTGTTAAAATGTGTGTCTGGAGAATATTAAAAATAGAGCATGTGTTGTCAGCAGACCTCTGGGATGATTATGAGACAATTATGTCTATGGAAGCGGAGGGCACCGGCGACTATGGGTAATTTGTTAGTCCGTGTTTTTACAGTTTTTTGTAGTTCTCGACTGTTCGTTTGGTGATCTGAATGTCCAATATAATAACGCGTTCAGGGAGCTGTTGGGACTGCCTCGTGTCTTCAGTGCCTCGGGCATGTTTGTCTAGGCCCATAAAGATGACTTCTGGGCCACCCTGCGAAAAAATTGCGTCGCTTATTTACACGCAAGCTGGTTGAAGTATTTTCGTTTATTTTTAAGATTTATGTTATTTTATAGTTCATAAAAAAAATTCTTTAGTTACCAAAATTATCTCTTAGATATTTGTAAACTAACCGATATGGATACTTTGTTGAAGGCATAAGTAAATTATTATTTATTATTACCACATCCTATGATATAGTACGATACGTAAAATAGACAAGAAAGACAGAAGGTTTTCCCAGATATATAGAAAAAGGACAAAAGGGAGAAATTATTGTATTAAGATTGGGCTTAGCGAGGAAACCAACAAACCCGAAAATAGTTGTCCTTATTTATTTTACGTTTCCTTTATAAATACTTATGTAATAGCTTAAATCAGAAATTAAAATACATATTTTTTTATATATTATGAATAGAAGAATAAAATAGTTACTGATCATTCTGTGAAAAATAAACTCTTTATTGTTGTAGAATATATAAAAAAATAGTGTGTCCCTTGAACAGACCTACATCCGAACACGATACAGCAGGCAATCGCTTTAATAAAATTTACATTATTTTTTACGGCTTATGAGAGGCCATCTAGTATGTGTCATAAGAGTTTCGTTAAAACAAATCTGCAGCTACATTTACATGTTGTATAAAATCCGCTAGATGGTAGTGTATTTAATAATAAGCATTACATATAATTTTAAAAGATAATTGAGTAAAATAAGATAAAAATACCTTTCATGGTTAACTTGATTAAGTTTTGTATAAATATTAAAAATTAGATATAATATATCTTAATTTTTACAATTATGATAACTGTACTTTTAATTACCCATACACTGGTCTGTGGATATTTTTTTTATAAACGCTTTAGTTCGTGTTTTTAGCGCCAAGATTATTTATTTCAATTAGCTAACACCTGCAATTCCTTAACTTTTAAAGTGTTGTTTTAATTTAATAATTACTAAAATATTCCTTAATTCGAATCCGGAATCCTCAATGTTGTTGTTGCAGTTTTTAAGGCGAAAGGCCTTGGTTGTCATGTCAACAATCGAACACAAAATAAACCAAACAAACAGTAATAAAACACTATATATATGAAGAATAAATTTAATAACTACTTTTATTAGAAGTTGTAGAAAAGAAGTTTATTCAATACCTGATTATTGAAACTTTCTGACTTTTTCTTACAACTTTGTAAATTATAAGTTGTAAGTAATCTTAAGCCCCAAAATGAGAACTGTACCAAAGTGGGTTAACAAAATCCATGAAGCTGATAAAATTGACTGCTCCAGGTATGTTCTTAATTAATAATAATATTAGCTTTAGTACAATTGTACAATTATTACTCTGTTATAATGGATATCAATATAGACAGCTTTGATATTAAAATATTACTTAAAGTCTCATTCTAACAACACTACTAACTTATGCTTTAATTTCAGTGTGCAGACTATATGCTTTAGTCCTGATGGTACACAATTGGTTGTTGGTGCTGGAGAGAAAATTATGGTATATGATCCGCAGGAGGGAGCACTGGTGCAATTACTTCAGGCCCACAAAGGGTCAGTGCATTCAGTCGATTACTGCAGTGATGGTAAAAAGTTTGCTAGTGGTGGTGCAGATAAAAATGTGATAATTTGGAATTCTAAAATGGAGGGCATCCTCAAATATTCGTGAGTATTTATTTTCTTAGTAACATTATAAACCATAGGCTGGTACTTAAAACTAAGGATAAGCATTACCTATGTATATTTATACTCAATTATCCTGTGACCTACTGTGTTACGTAAGATGTCCTTATCAGCTTTGCATCTTCATAAGAATAAATTGCAAAATATTAAATAACTAATAGATGGCTGCTGGAAAAGCACATGATTTACAACCAAAAGCAAAACCAAAATTCATTGCAGTGTAGCAAATATGAAATCTAGTTGGTTTCTATTACTATTGTGAAGATATAAGTGTAATGATAAAATTTAGACCCAGCTTTCTTAGGAGGTCATATTCCTCAAACAATATTTCTTTTTTTAAGGCTGTTTCATATAAATTAAGAAGGTATTGTCTCTTTTATCTTCATGTTTTTATTCTCTCTTGCTTAAATTGTGAAAAGAGAGCAATATGTTATTTATGTTTAACCATTAGATTAATACTGAGATAGAGTATGTTCAAGTAAACCTATTTGTTTGTACATTTATACATGTCTGATAATAGCTGAAATATTTTTGTTACAGCCATAGTGAAGTGATTCAATGTCTGGCGTATAATCCAGTAACATACCATCTGGCGTCTTGCGCATTGTCAGACTTTGCTTTCTGGTCTGCAGATGTTAAGGCAGTTCAAAAAGTGAAAGTATCAGGGAGAATAACTAGCTGTGCATGGTCATTAAATGGACAATATTTAGCTATTGGTTTGGCAAGTGGAATTGTTTCTTTAAGGGATAAAGTAAGTATTTATTGTTTCGAAACTAAAATTTTTTTATGAAAAGATGCAGAATAATTATTTGTAATAAAGTTTAGCTTTAATGATAATATTGGACTATAATCCAAAATGATGAATATTTTTGTAGGGTAAAATTGGATATTAATATTTTCTTGTATTGCTTAATTGTTTAAATATAATTTCATTGTCTTATAGGTTGGAGATGAGTTTCAAAGAATAGAACGAGATGCTGCTGTTTGGTCTGTAGCATTCTCTAAAAATACACTGGTGGTCGCTGACTGGAGTGACACAATATCATTTTATGATATGCTTGGGCAACAAGTTTCTAAGGACAGAAATATAGGTATTTTTATAACAAATTAATACTCAGTGCAGTATATTTTACATAAAGTATGGTTACGGCAGGGGCTCAACCGTTATTATATTAATTGATTGATAATTTTTATTACAATTATTGTGTTTGACAGGTATCTCAGCATTATCAATGAAAGTAGTGGGATCTTTAATATTAGCTGGTGGCATTGGTGGCTGGGCAGTTCTAACGGCAGATGGAATATCTGTGGTGACCACAGACCTAGAATGGGTCTGGTCAATAACACCATCCCCAACATTTAACACTTTGGTAAGTCATAAAAATTGTGTATATTTTATATTGTGTATAACATTAACACACCACTACTGATTATTAAGTAAAATTATTTTGCTTATGTACTCATATTACATAAACAATATTAGTACTTATTTTGTTTGTGTTATGATTTGATTTATTTAAAATTAGTTGTTCTATACATGCTGTGGATTTTTTAAATATAATTTATATTTTATTAATGAATGTCTATTATGAATGTATAATTAAATAAACTACTTACTAATATATTATACAAAAGTGTAGGGTTCTTGAATTCACTATAGTATAAGGTTTCTGTTCTAGGCGGTAGCTTGTCAAGATGGTAGTCTTTGGTGCTACCAAGTAGTATTCAATACTGTTCATGGATTGTACCGGGATAAATATGCATATAGAGAAAATATGACTGATGTTATTATACAACACCTTACACATGGCAATAAAGTGAGAATTAAATGCCACGACAAAGTCCAAAAGATTGCAATATACAAACACCGACTAGCAGTAAGTATTTGCTCCTGATATTAGCGAGTTCAAACAAACTTAAGCTTTAGCTTACCGATAATAAGGTTGTTAATTCATACAAGATTCACAATATCTATGAAGTGTGATTTATCAACCATACTCCATAGTGGCAAAAAAAAAATCACGCGCCGTTCTTTTCGTGTTACCTTATTTATCATTTAATATGATAAATGAAATTTTAATATATCAAAAGTAAAAATTTCTTATTATATGTAATAATTAATTAGAACAACCTCAATATATTTTCTTATTATTTATTAATATAAAAATTGATATATCTTGTTTATGATTTGATATATAATTTCAACAGGTCCAACTGCCTGAGAGAGTCTTAATCTACGAGCAGACAGATCCAGATGGTATGATGTACCGTGTGAGAGAAAAGCTGGTCCAGAAAGCGGAGTGTTCCCTGCTAGTTGCCACCAGCGACGCACTTTTACTATGTCAGGTAACGCTTAGAATTCCAACAATGCTATATTTTTCTGAACATTTAATATCCTTAAATACACAAGCACTGATAACTCATTGAATATACAATCAGTAGTATTAATTTAACAACATAAAAGTTCATGCCAAAAATAAACTTTTATTTTCAGGACACCAAATTGACTATGGTTGGGGTAAATGTGCCAAAATCGTGGGATTTGCCAACGCCAATACGCTATGTTAAAGTAACAACTTTACATTTCCAAGAAGTCTTACTTTTGGGTCTACTAAATGGCGAAGTATGTATACTTTTATTCTAAACATAATATTTCCCACTCGATTGAGTGGTTTAGGTGTAACTGCATGATATAATATTGTATATAGATCATAATCATATAATACAGTATATACTATTTGGTAAATGCAATTGTGTGATGTCCACTTTAAAAGTACACAAAGTTTAATCAACATGGTATTTTAATATGTGTACTTTTTGTTATGAAAATAAGTGGGTAAAGAAATTATAATGAAACTAGATGACCCAGCAAACGTTGTTTTGCCATACATGTGATTTCAATTTTCAATTAATAGATAAAAAATAAGGGTTGATCGTAGAAGGGTGAAAATTTAG
Source organism: Pontia daplidice (assembly GCA_963693355.1). Taxonomy (NCBI): domain Eukaryota; kingdom Metazoa; phylum Arthropoda; class Insecta; order Lepidoptera; family Pieridae; genus Pontia; species Pontia daplidice. Next base: position 5,667,690 of record CAVNZL010000001.1, read on the forward strand.
GATTGTATGTATTTTTGTATGTTGTATCATAAAAATTAAAAAAAAAAACTCTTCTCAAAACACTCCGTACCTTTTAATTTAATATTTGATCCAGCACATGGTCTACAATAACACAATGACAAAACTTTTTTTAATTTGATCGCAGCGCTAACTGTCGGGACAGACTAAAATTAATATTCGAATATTATTTAAAAATTGACACTGCGATGGTACCGCCGTCTGTCGGATCCAATGTAAAACATTCCAAAATCAACAACTACTAATAAATTAAAAAAAAAACATTGTCCAGCAGACAAAATTGTCAATCTAAACCATTCACAAATCCCCTTGAACACACACAAAAAATTTCATCAAAATCGGTCCAGTCGTTTGAGAGAAGTTCAGTGAGTGTATACACTCACAGAAGAATTATATATATAAAGATGTAACAATCAATACTACCACAGGTCAACGACCTCTTCAGTTATCTTTTTTTTACATTGCATGGATACAAGTCTGTCGAATTTTTCGACTTCAATTACCCGTATAATGTTGCTTAATTTTAAATTTCGAATTTTATATTATTTCAGATATGGCAAGTTGAAGTGAGCACGGGCAACTCCAAAGTGATGTTGACGACTCCGGCGAGCGTTAGATGTCTCGACATTAACGTTTCGAGATCGAGATTGGCTGTGGTTGATGAGGTCTCCGTTTGTCGAGTGTATTCCTTGCCTAAAGCGGAATTATTGTTCATGGTAAGTGTTGAGAAAAAAACTCATTAATACAAATAAGCAACGTTAAACAATTTTACAATTTATAAATGAATAGCCAAGCAGGGCACGGTTTAGGTTTCAAACATCAAATATACTCGTCTCGCTGAACGGATTATTCTATTATGTTATAATATACTATATTATGATTATAATAATCTTATTAACCAGTGCTTGGTACTAACATTTAAAATGGCTAATTTTAAAAAGTTTATTATTCGGCTTTGAAACCATTTTTTATATAATTTCTATTTTTTTTTTAATAAATACTTACTGATTTAAAATTATATTAAAATTGGAAATATTCGTAACTATGATTTAAATTACATTATACATGTTATGTTAATTTTTTTATTTATTACATTTGTAGAACTAATTTCTTCATAAATGTTTGTTTATAGACTATAAAAATGGAGTATTATTGCCATGATCTTTGTAGAATTAAAACACAAATTCCAATTAAATATGTTTTTATCATTCGCGAGTTTACATTCTAATTTTTTTATTATTCCAGGAGGAAAACATATCATCAGTTTCGTGGAACTTATGGTTTGATGATCTCCTGTGCTTGTCTGGTGGTGACCTGCTTTCAATTAAAGCTGGGAATTTTCCAGCTGCTACGCAACCTCTTAATGGTTCCGTAGTTGGCTTCCAGGTACGTTGTCTACCGAACATAACGAAATTATATACATTAATATTTATTTTAATTCTCTTACATTAATCTGATATAAAATCCAAACAAGATTATATTATACTAGATGATACCTGTGGCTTCACCCACGTTAATAAAGATCATATAAATATACATGTTGTATGTAGTACCGAAATATATATTTATATATAATATATGTAAATGGAAGCAATAAAAGTACTTATTTTCATTTAGATATCAATTTATTACTACCAACCTATTTTGACTATGATTTTCACATAATATATAGATTTTTTTTTTACCTAGTGGCCTACCCCCGGGCGAGGTTTTCCCCGGGCCGTGGAATATCTAGCTAAATTAAAACACAACATTTTAAATTTTTATTAACAAAATTACAATAAGTACTTATTTGCTATTTACATTTTGATCTTAAACCGTTATTATTCCGTAGCTATATAATTATTATAAATTCGACTTTATATAATGTTTTCGATACATATTTTATTAAATATGCTATACTATTATTAAATAAATATATTCACATAATTCTTAACATAGTTTTAACATTTTTTTAATATATAGATTAGTAAAGATAACTATTTAAGCTTGCAGATGGTAATTTTTTGCAACTTTATATTTCGTACAATATCTGTATAAATTATATTACGTCTTAAGATCTGTTAGAAATCGTTCGTGAGTAAGAATTATCGATCGATAACAAACATTAACAATGTGGCTGAGTCGACATTAGTTGTTTTTATTAAAACAGTCTTATAAGACTGATGATGTCAAGTGTAATTTTAAATCACATGCGCATGCATGCATGTTAAATGTGTACATATATACAATATTATAAGTACCATGCAATATTAAATTTAAATGTTTATTGCAATTATTAATAATGCATGGTACACATATGGTACGCTAATTTTATTTCTCATGTACGTACGTGTGAACTCAAATAAATATTATGTTCCAGGGTGGACGCGTGTTTTGCCTCCAATCAAACGCAATGCAGTCAATAAATGTACCGCTTTCTCACGCTGTCCATCAATATGTCCAGCAGAAAATGTTCAAGTAATTTTTTTATTTGTATATCTAATATAAAATTCTCGTGTTTTCGTTCCCATACTCCTCCGAAACGGCATGACCGATTCTCATGAGACTTTGTGAGCGTATTCAGTGAGTCTGAGAATCGGCTAACATCTATTTTCAACCCCCTAAATGTTAAGGGTGGTCCACCCCTATTTTTTTATATTTTTTTGGACAAAAGTTCTTATTTTTTATTTTTCTATGATACAGCATACAAAACTACACACAATGCTAAATTTTCACTCTTCTACGATCAACCCTTATTTTTTATTTATTAATAGAAAATTTAAATCACATGTATGGCAAAACAACGTTCCGGGTCAGCTAGTTTAAATATATTATTTTAATTGTAAATATTAATTCTGAAGCTGTAAGCGTGTAAATAGTAAGTAAAGGTTGGGTGCCAGGCTGGCTGGTCGGTTAAAAGCGATGCCTTCCACACTTAGTGTTTAGGTTTCAGGATTTAGAGTTATAGTTATTTATATAAAACATTGAACTTTCCAGCGAGGCGTATGCCGTGGCATGTCTCGGGGTGACAGCTTCGGACTGGGAACGACTTGGCTATGCTGCGCTGGAAGAGCTCTCCTTTGAGGTGGCCAGGAAAGCATTTCAAAGGAGCGAAAACATTGTCTTTTTGACGCTTATTGATCAATTACAGGTAGCATTCAATTAAAATAAATAAAAGTAGGTTATAACAAGAGTCACCTATCTGTTTAAGCTCAATCAAAAAACTTCTAAGTGAAACTTTTTTACGCACGCTTGACTTGGGGAGTAAGTTGGCGAACGCATTACGTAAGCGTTACGAAAAGTGTGATCGGCCAATGCGAACGAGAGATGAGTTGATATTAGCAAGAGAAAGCAGTGTGCTCGCACATTTTCTTTCTCTTTTCCTTTCATAGATCCATCTAATTTTCACACCATAAGCCTATTACCTCGGTTTTAGAATCAACTACAGTAATTACTGATGTATTCAATAAGGAAAATAATGAATAAAAATATAAGATCTATTTAAAAAATATTAATTTAACAATCAAATAGAAAATAAATTTAAATATTTCTATAATATTAATATATATGTATGTACATACATATATATGTATACATTCAGTTTCACATCAGCAGCTAGCAGCTAGCATCAGTAGAATTTTGAAAAAAAAATCCACGTTTAATTGTTATAAATATAATTTGTCATTGTACTACATTATTATATATAATTACATAACTATATAATTATATAATTATATAATATATAATTATAATATAGAAATAGACACGTAATTTTCAACATCGCCAAATCTGAAGAGACGAGTATTAACATCAAAAAACGCGCAAAGGTCACTCGGGCGTGATGAAATTTTGATTTGTTGGGTTATTGGAAAATCATTTTCCTTGCTAGTATCAAACCTGTTGGTTTTGAAAAAAAAATTAAACACAATTTTCTGTTTCAAATATGCAAAACTCTTCATTTATCCTTTGGGAGTAAACTTTGCGCTTTTTTTCCAAACCGGTAACATTTATTACAACGCATAATATCGTACCTTTAATTAAATTAAATTTGTTAATTTCCTCTTTCTTAGCGTGGCCGTATTTACATCCCTGTTTAATTTCTTATTAATGTCTCGGTCGTTTTAGTCGATTACATTCCAGGACTTTTCTAATCCAATCCTTTTGGATTACAGAAAATTGGGTCAAAGAGACCTTTAAGCGTTGTGTTTTTGTTCTTGAACGCGCTGGTTATTTGTTCTTAAAGCAATAATAAAATAATAATAACTAAATTGGTTAGCCACGAAAGTTACAAGAATAATAAATTTTAATCATACAATAGGTAACAGGAAAGAAAGGACTCACCATAACACGTAGAAAGAAGTTACACACTAATTAGTTAGTTGAATTTCTTGTGCGCACTGTTCAAGCCTTCACGGGTCACTGACCTCCGGACGTCCTTCGAGGTTGTCGTCAGTGAAGGCGTGCAATAACTTTGCACGCCTGATAAAAAATATAGCGAATGGGGTGGAGTGGTAGTTTAGGATATTTAGTTTGGAAATTTAAAAAGGACCATAGGAAGGAACGAAAGGAAATAGGAAGAATTAAAAAATATTACTCCTGAAAGACAATTCGTGCCATCCTATCATATTAACTAGCCTTTGACGTTACCATTTCCTGAGGTGAAAAATTCACCTGTTTACTGCCTACTACATATCATCACTTTTAGTTTACTGCGGGGAACATATAGTATTGTATGTTTTAGGAACGCTTAGATTCCGGTGAGAACAAAGCGGTGATCGTCGGGGATGTGTTAGCGTATAGAGGTCGATACGCCGAAGCGGCCCGATCGTACCAAAGCATCGCACGTGACGAGAGAGCGCTCGACATGTACGTCGATCTACGTATGTTTGGAAAAGCTCAAGTAAGTAAAAATAAGGGAATTATACTATTCTTTTTAAAGGTAAATTTTTAATAAATAATAATAATAATCAGAAATATGCCTACGATGAAAAAAATGGGTACGAACACACTGATGGCTCGCTAGTGCGTTGCCGTACGTAATGGCATTTATTGTATTTAATTGAATCAGGCGTTACTTTGCGGAAGTCCATTGTTCAAAATCCCAATAGACCAGTATGAAAGCAGTACTCCGCGAAAAAAAGTCGTACTCGTTTTTCGCGGAGTACTGCTTTCATACTGGTCTATTGGGATTTTGGCATTTATTGTGTTTGAAAGCTTCGTATAACCGAGTATGCTATCTATAGTATATGTCGGCGTCATGCCGGGGATATTGGATCCAGGTTCCATTAAAACACACACAATAACTTGGTTTTAATTACAGACGATTTCTCGTACAGAATGCATGGGCGTAGGTTAGTTGCGATTTGCTTATATATAGACCAACCGCTATCCAAAGTAACGTTTAACAACTGCAACTTCCTTTACATGTAATTTTACAATTAATTAAACTGAACAATTAATTATAAAGTTAAATAATCAAAAACAATAGTGAATTTTACATTATACCAACTAATTTCTTTTAAACAAATTGTACAAATTTATAACTTCAATAGTTTAACGCCACTTTACAAAGTTCGTCAACAGATGGCGCTAACAATAAGATGATACAATAAAGTGAACATATGATGTTTTACAAACAGTTAAGGAGTCAATAGTGTCTCATATTGTTTAGAATACAAAAGTTTTAAACCTAGTGATCACTAATGGTTATTTAAATAGCAATATTACATATCATTAATCTAATAGTAAAAATATAATTCTTATACAATAATTTGCGCCCATACATACCCGGTTACATTCTCATACTAGTTTGGATTAATTGTATGATGTTTTCTCTGGTCTAGGAGTTTGTAAGCGAAGGCGAAAGTCTGACGGCATTGACACGCAGACGTGCGGAATGGGCGCGGCGTGTCAACGAGCCACGTGCCGCGGCCGAGATGTATCTCGCGGCGGGTGACGTACGAAACGCAGCGGCCATTTTGGCTGAGAGCGGCAAACGGGACATGTAAGTTTAAAGAACAACACTTTATTAAGTTATGTATGGATGGGCTGAGACGGAACCCACACAGACTTTGATTGTATGATAAAATATTTGTGGATATTGATAGTTGATTTGATAATTGATGATAACGATGCGCTTCACCGAGCGCTCGAGCCGAACTCCTCGTTAAAAGCTTATGAAATGCAATGGTAGCGTAAACTGCTGACGCGGCGCTCGATGTACGGTGCTAACCTGTACAATGTATTTTTACAAAATTTAACTATATTACATTATTTTAAATTATCCCGACGTTTCGCGTACTTTACAGCGTGCGTGGTCACAGTAGACTAACTTAATCCGTTAATAAAGTGTTTTTCTTTAAATGACTAATAGTTATGTTAATAAAAGAGAATATTACATGTAAAATCACTAATGGGATGATTATATCGGGACTCAATCGGTCGGGATATCAATTGAGAAATATACACTTTTGAGTTATCGGTTGCGTCACCATGGCCGACAGAGGGGTCTCAGATATGAACCCTGATGTGAAAGATATTTATGGGCTGTTAGATGATTTTCAAAAATAAAAAAATCACTTAAACACACATACTTTAAATCGCATCGAATTAGTCGGTTGGTCAGAATTCACTAGTTTCACATTTACTAGTTTCATTATTCAATACTTTATCCTTATTGATAATTCAATTATGTTTTCAGGCTTATAGAGTTGGCTCGCAAAATGGATAAAGGCTCCAGTGAATCTCTTCGATACTTGGCTGAGGCGTTGGTGGCTACTGGTGAATATGCGACGGCTGCCGATGTATACCAACGGCTTGGAGATTACAGGTACATTTAGTTAGGGTGAATTTAAGTATGATCATTAATTCCAGTCAATAAAATTACATTTCCAGTGTTGCAGGTTTTTAGTCCCAAATACATGTGATGTAGGATCGAGTTCTTACGAATAGTTAGTCGAGATTACATTGTTTTAGTCAATATTAATTCTGTATATAAATAAAAATATGTTATTTATGGTAAATAAACCGAAGACGTAAGTAATTAAATATTACATATGGGTAGTGATGGAAGGGATTGTAGGAGCCGGCTTACTTATTTTTGAATCAAAGAAAAATGGTATGGACTATCATGAAGAAATGGACTGAAAATTGAGTGTTTTGAGGAATAGCTTAAAAGCATTTTGCTGAATTTAAAGTCAAAGCATCACTATTGTATTGTAGCGGGTCACCTAGTTTTGTATCAGTGACAGTTCCGCTTGTCATTTTACCGACTGGAATTAATAATCGTACTGTAGTCGTGCATGGCCAAGTCAGAAACTTGTTTGTTTATTAGTTTTGAAAAAAATAAACACCATTCTGGTCTGTGTTGCTCAAATGGAAAAAGAAAAAAATAAATGAAAACATGTCCATATTACAAAAAAGTCAGCCGATTGCTTGTACAATTATTGGAAAATAATTTATCTGAGAGTAAAATTTTGTAAAAATATCTATCTTTGTAATTGTTGATTTACAGAGATTTGAGTTAAAAATATGCTCTTTCCAAGTAGTTGTATGTTATACTCATTATATTTCAGCTTTTAGAACAGTGTTTTTCAACCTTTTTCATGATGCGACCCCCCTGATATAAAAAAATATTTCGCGACCCCCCTGGTATAAAAAAATATTTCGCGACCCCCTTTGACCTTCGGTTTTTTATCATGAATGTAGGTGTATGTTACAGTATTACCATTAACAATATTAATTATTTTTTGTTTTTTTTTTACTAAAGAACCCATTTTTTCGACCTCTGGCGACCCCTACAGAAGCTTCGCGACCCCCCAGGGGTTTGCGAGCCACAGGTTGAAAAACAATGCTATAGAACAATGTAACAACACAAACTATTTATTAAACAATAAATTAACAAATTCCTTTGGCCTTGAGAATCAGTCTGTATATGTGAGATCGCATTTTTCTTTATCTCAATGGTGTATGTTAGAAATAGTTTAACGAGATTTATTATTTACAGGCGGGTTGCACAATTGGCGGTAAATGCAAGCGAATGGTCGCGAGCGTTCGCACTAGCACACGAACACCCGGAATGCAAGCTGGACGTCTACGTGCCGTACGCGCATCGAATGGCGCAGGAAAATAGATTCATTGAAGCACAAAGAGGTACAACTTTTTTGAGTTTTCACATTTACGGTAACTGGCCACTATGTTACTGGCTGTTACGAGCTGTTCTATATTCTAATAGATATTCTATTTTTTAACACTCATGGTACCATTGTATTGGAACATCTTTACCTAAATTATATTATGTATTTATCGTTTTCCATTGGTGTTTGTGCTCTGCCAAAAAAATAATAAATATTTTAAAAAGTATTTTTTTTACAATACTTATCATAATCATCATCATCATCATCAGCCTACATTCGTCCACTGCTGGACATAGGCCTCTCCCAAGGAACGCCACAACACTCGGTCAATACAATACTTATGTAGGGAGTAAATTAATTAATATGATTCAATTAATATAATTAATATGATTATATTTAATATGATGATTAATTAACATATCTAAAATTTTTGAATAAATATTATATATATCGATTATCTCTTCTGAGTTGAATTTGTCATTTAGCGCTATGATGACTAAGTATATGAGAGGGTGAAAACCGTTTAACCCCACGGTTAGCCATTGTAACCCTTACATATAAGTGGTGAATATATAAATATATACATAATACTGAATGTCTGCACCAAGATATCAAAGATATCAACAGACGGATAGGATTTGCTAGGATCAAGGTAGTGGGATTTTCTCAAGTCTATCGAGCAACCTTATGATAATGAAGGTCTTTAAGGAAGTATTGGAACTTTGATAGGATGAACGGAATGACTAAGGCAAAAGAAGACTCAAGTCTAATTTATTTTAACAATATGTATAGCTAAAAGATTTATAAAAAGCGTATCATTGGTGTCAGCGGTTAATCAATGACATTTCAACTATAACTCAAAGTTTCTCCAGCTTTCGGAACGCATTTTGTTACTTCATATTAAAATTACATATACAAGCCTACAGCATTCATCCTTTTCTAACAGCGTATTACATGGCGGGCGAGACAGAGACGGCAGTACGTGTTCTCAACGTACTCGTGCGTAACGCGGCGACGGAGGAAAGATTTAGCGACGCAGGCTTTTTGCATTATTCCCTCGCGGCTCAAATATTGGAAACAGCTGATGTCAGGTAATTAATTTATTTATCTTATAATAATAATATCGGGACACGTTTCAAATACGGTCGGCTAGCCTCAAGGTAAGCTTTGTAGGTTGTATAAGAGGTGCTAACACTGCTAATAAATAGATATGCTTTTATACAATACATTTAGCTAATATCTACACAGTAGCGAACAGCTATGTTTATTACACAAATGTTGATTGATGGGTCCTGGAACTATCGGTTTGGTGACCATTGCGCCAACCGGTCTTCATAATATATGTTTCTTTGTTAATGTTCATGTTTCAATATAACATTCTAATGGAAATATATATAATAGATAATGTTGGAGTATAAGCCGTAAGGTATATTTTAAGAAGCCCATCGAATTACTATGTGGGTTTGTTTCTATTAAACTGAAGCCGCTTTTCATGAACGTATCGATTTTCACATAAATATCTTAAGTTGTAATCATTGAATCATATTGTAAATATATTTGGGGTATATGGATAATCATTAAAATACGTTTTAAATTACATCTCCGACCGCTCCGTTTCACATTAAATCGCAGGGATCGCGGTACATTGCTGCAGCAGTATTTGCACAACGATCGGTTAGCGCGTATGTATCACGCGTACGACAGCGTACATCGATGCGTGCACGAGCCGTTCTCTCTCAGCCAACCAGACGCACTACTGAATGCCGCGAGATATGTGCTCGCCGTGCTAGATGGAGAGCCACCACCAGGGATTTCAATGTTGTATCCTTTTAATAAAGCTTTTCTTGATATTAAGCGATAACGCCCATTGTATGGAGACTCGTGATTTCTTCGCAGGCCTTTAAAGTAGTACGTTCTTTACTAGAATAGCTTCTAATTTATGTGATTTAACCTGTAACGTTAACCTAATCAACAGTAATTGAGTCTCTTCGAACTTACATTTTCATAGCAAAATGGTGACTACCCCGAGGCCTTCGTCAATTCGTCGTAGAGAATATCGGAATTTAAGCTTTCAATAACTGCCGAATAATTATCAAATTAATGTAATCGCAATTATAATTTTTATATGTCGTAAAGGTGTTCCGAACAATAACAATCCAATCCAATTTAGTTTCTATTTTTTTATGATACAACATACAAAAATACATACAATCCTAAATTTTCACCCTTCTACGGTCAACCCTTATTTTTTATTTATTAATTGAAAATTGAAATCACATGTATGGCAAAACAACGTTTGCCGAATCAGCTAGTTATAAATATATAAACGCAATTTTTAAAATGGCGCCAAAATGTGAAAACAATTGACATTCACCTAAAACAAACAGCAGTCCACTGCCAAATAGTTTCATTTTGAAATTCAAATTTAAAATAAAAAATTACCTTTGAAATATAGTTTATGTAAGTGGCAAGTTCCGGAAACTATTAGGGTGACGATAATTCATATTAACTTTATGGGCTTTGAATTAAAAATTTTCATTAATTACGCGTGTATAATGTTATCTTGAAGCAATTAAGTGTTACCAGCTGTTATTGAAACAGTTAACGCCTCTATTTTTTTCCGCACCCAAATGGTAGAATCGGGTTACTACTATGGAGAAATTATTAGATGATTTAATTTTGTTTACGATTGAACAATAAATACATAAATTACAATATAATTTAAGGTCAATTTGCGCCAGTCCGACTTACACTTACCATGCTTTGATCAATGCGATTGGGTTTTGAGAACAGGAAGTAATATTTTATAATTGTATATTATAACGTGACCTAATTATAACTGAAACCAGTTTCTAGTTTTGTGACACGTGTATTGTGGGCAGGTGTATTTTAATTAATGCGATTATATCGTATTTTAAACAATTGGCCTAATGGGCTGCAAGAGTCGAGATTACTCTTATATAATTCTGATTGTACAATTTACTGAAACACTGATATTGTCTTTTAAAACATTTAGACAATGTGTTATCGGTTTTCTGTTATAGCGGCAAAAGTACATCTTATATAAAATTCTCGTGTCACAGTTTTCGTTCCCATACTCCTCCGAAACGGCTTGACCGATTCTCATGAAACTTTGTGAGCGTATTGAGTATGTCTGAGAATCGGCTAACATCTATTTTTCATCCCCCTAAATGTTAAGGGTGGTCCACCCCTACATTTTTTTTTTTGACAAAATTTCTTACCTCTTATTTTCCTATGATACAGCATAAAAAATACATACAACCCTAAATTTTACCGCTCTACGATCAACCCCTTTTTTAATATTTTTATTGAATTAAAAAAATTATCGCTAGAAATCACATATATGGCAAAACAACGTTTGCGGGGTCAGCTAGTTATATATAAAATTTCTTCTTTATAATTATAACGGTTCATAAGATTCAGCCTGATAACAGACGGCTAGCGAAGTTTCAGTTATAGTGATCTCGCAATCACGATTAGCATGTCTCGCCTTGTTGTTTGAATTGGCGATAGTTTATTTTAAAATCGAAACATAACTAGGCTGTTATAAGTACACGCTATGAGAATTTTAATTAAGATTTTGATAGACATTTTATATTCCTTGATACATCAGTGGTTGCTGCTTTCTTAAGCACATATAGACTACCTCAATATAAGTGAGACAGAGATACATCGTTTCGTCTCGCTCATATTTAATATATTCACGGTGTTAATAGGCCGTTAATAAGGCAATGGTTACTTTCAAATATTTGGACCTTAATTAAAAGCAGCTGCCTCTACCTCTGCATGGCGAAACAAGCGAAGGTGTTGAATGCAAACTTATTAGCCCGAAAGATGTTGGATAAAATTTTGGGCCTCCAAATTCCACAAAAGTTTCAGGTATGGTTTTTTTAATATTAATTTTTAAAAAAGGATAACGAGTGATCCTTTTTACGTCACGTGCCTATTGCATTTTTTTATAATACCGCGGCACATGGACACTCGCAATGCCAGAGGCGTCACAAGTGCGTTGCCGGCCTTTAAGACGCCAATACGCTCTTTCCTTGAAGGTCCCTAATTTGATTTTTTTCCGAAATATCTCTTTTCTCTGTCTCTGACCAGTCTGCATCTCATAAAGCGTTATGAGCAGTTGAAATTTAAATAGATTTTTTTTAATTGTCACAACTAATATTAAATTCGTTCAATTGAATTTACTTGGTGGGTGATAGTACGACCGTAATATATTGAGGGTAGCTGCTTCATGCAGTCCCCGTATAATTTAAGGGGAGTAGGAAGCCCTAGGAAAGTCTCTCTCAGAAAATAATACCAAGGTCCTGTGAAAATATTGTGACGCAATGACGCAAGGAACTTTATCCTTAAACAACGGGAAGTTGTGTTGGTGAAAGAAGCAAATAACGATGTGGAAGGCATCAAAAAACCACCAGGGGTTGCAAATCAGAAATAAGTTATTGTAAAGGAAATCTATAGATTTAGTTTTACGATATTTTCGTATGAATTCGAAGGAGTTGAACACCAAGGCCTTGCGAACGTAACGCGTTCACACACTGGATATCAGTATCAGATAATATTGTACGTTTTTCTGTTTTTTATTATTAATCCCTATTATGCCTTAGTAAGAGATACCTGAAATCGGTGCTATTACTGATTTAGTTTGTGTGAATGGTCTATCGATTTATGGTAACTAGGAACATAATTCAAAATTTATTTATCGAACAAATCTCATTCTGTTCCCTTGTGGTATCAGTTAGACTGTCTTTTAACATTATTTGAATCTTAAATAGGTAAATATCATTGTGTGGAATATTTATGATGCCCAGTGTGACTTGGGTCTACACGAAAAAAATCACCTCACTTTTTCACTTTTTTTTTAAATTCTAAGTACTTTATACTGGACTGGTCATTGGACTTATTCTAAACGAAAAGGTTTGAGGCCTCCTTCGCTATTTTTCGATATCAAGTAATGGCGAGATCTAAAGCTCCTATATTTTCATATTAAATTTACAACTGTCGATATGCAATTTAAAGATTTGGTACTAAAATTACATGTATTGTCAATTATGCGACATCTAATCAGAGGATCATTGCGACCCAATTAGTAGATAAATAAGGATGGAAGGGCCATTTTTATGACGTTTTAAATGATTCTGACACAAACAGTAATGTCAAAATGCTCTACTAAACGAGAAAAAGGAAAAGAGAAATAAAATCAGTAGAAAGTAAAATTATGGATACCACGTACATTGTATCACCCATCAAACATTGTTGTACAACAATTTGCTTGGAAAACTACCTCGTAGTAACGTGTTTCTCATAAGATAAATGTAGAGTAAATAATTAATTAATGAAAGGTATTTAAACAGGAGAGCGTTGAGCTTCTGATGTTGAAGAGTGGTGGTTTGGTTGGCGCAAGCGAGAGTCCCGAAGAGGAAGTCGCGCCTTTATGTTGGCGTTGCCGCAGACACACGCCAATGTTTGCCACAAATTGTCCAAGATGCAAACACGTTTTGGTCCATTCATTGGCCACTCATGGTGAGTTCTGTTTATATTAAAACTTGAAACTTTAGAAATGCGTAGGCAGAAAGCACAGGTTATATTTCTGTGTAAATTAGTCAATAATGAGTTAGGCTGTCCGTCACTTCTGTCGCGGGTCGGCTTTTGTGTACCTTCGTTTAATTGTCGTCTTGCTACTCACTCCCCTTTGTACTTAGATTTTTCAAGAACTAACTATGGATTGTATTCACCATTTCAACTAATGTTAGGATTATACAAGTATTTAGTAAAGTGTGAAGAAAGTATTGATATGTACATGTTTCGCGCCAATATCTTTAAATTTAAGAAAATTATTGTGGAGGCTCTGATTAGACTAAACTCTCAGTAGTATAGTCAGAACTTCCACGTTTAACATTTCATTTCGGTACACTTTCTTTGCTATTTTTTTTTTTTGTGTTTAAGCTAGTGTAACTTTTTTAGCAACTCAGTGACCACCTTTAAGTTAGATGTACAAATAAATATAGTTTAAGTTAAGTTTATATTAGAATTAATAATTGTACATTTAGTTGGTAGGTCATAATAAATAAATAAATAAATAAATATTAAACGTCTGTCTTTAGTATATTTTCATGGTATGAATTTTTATGTAACCCCAATGTATAAAATGCAATTGTAATCGTGAGCTTACGATGAAATTGCAAGACGTAATTCGTCTGAAACTTAATATTTTCTAGTGTAAAATATGTATCGTAATGGAAATAAGTTTTATTGATCAAGCGAAAGTCATTAGGATCTAAAATGCTTAATCATAAATACATACTTAAATTTAATCTTAACTGTTTAATTGTACGTGACTCGGTAAAATAAAGTAGGGACTAGAGATTGTCGTAAGTTTCTTAAGGACCACCTCCCTAGGTGGTGTTAAAAATTGTATCCTATAAGCTTTGGTTTTGCTTTTATGTGGAATTTAAAAAAACAAATTAAAATTAATGTCAACGTGATAGACATTCTCGGTAACCGCCACCTTTTCTGTTAAATTTTGCTGAATAGATATTCTTGTAAAACAAAATTTGATGATGCACAGCCGTGATTAAATTTCATTCAACAAAATTTAATGAAGTGTTATATTTTTGTCTATATTCATTGGATTATATATTTTCCAAAACCGATACTGATTATGTGCATAATCGGTTTATCAGATAAGTTTTCGTAGTGTCGATTCCAATATATTTTGAATAGAAGAGGTATGTTTAACAGGTCTAGACGGAACATTATTAAAACTAGACAAGTATTCTCTCTCAACTAACTTTTATTCAAATATTCTGAATGAAAAATTCCCCACTTACACAACATTTCAAGAATGCTCTGCCTGTATTGATAGTATCGTTTTATATAGCATAAAGCCTTCCATAAGAAATGCAATTCGCACCCAGGGGAAATAAATAGTAAAATATTATTCGATTTATACTGTTGTATAAACACAATTGACTTGATCAATTACCTTCATAATGTTCATTTTTAAAATTTACAAACTCTTATATTTCATATGTACTTACAAGGTGTATATCTTAATATATATAAATGTTTGTCCGCGATGGACTCCTAAAGTACTTCTTCTCTTCTTCACGTGCCTCTCCATTACTGGGGGTCGGCTGTCAGACTTTTGAAGCGTCTCTTGTCTCGGGCCAGGTGCAGCAGCTCCTCAGCAGTTCTAATAATACCCGTCCACTCTCTAACGTTACGCAGCCATGATTTCTTCCGCCTACCAACTTTCCTTTTACCTTGGATTTTTCCCATCATTATAATTTGGAGCAGTTGGTATCGGTCATGGCGCAACACGTGACCTAGGTATCCGACTTTACGCTGTTTGATTTGCTGCACTAAACCTAAAGTACTTAACCGTTACTTAACCTTTAAATTAAATTTGCACACCGTGAGCAGTCTTGTCCAACTTAAGAGATTGGATAGCTTAGATCTTTAATTATAATCGCAATGTTATTTTATTGCAAATTATTTGTCTATAATTAATTGGCAATCACAATTATCTGTTAACTCTAAAAGATTCTAACACATGTCGATACTTTTCGACTAGATTGAGTATGTAATCAATAGATGGCACTGCTATGATAAACCGACAAACGTATCATATAAAGATTAATTTATTAACCTAAATAAAGTATACTTTTATTGTTTAAATCGCTTTCGATTATAAACATATCCCCGCACACTTAAAGATGATAATTATTTTGATTGAACTAAAAAAAATGTTGCTAGAAATAACATGGCAAAACAACGATTACCGGATCAGCAAGTATATATATATATATATATATAATTCAATTCCCCTCAAAATCATGTGTTGTTGACATACGTAATAATGAATAAAAACACCGCACGGTGTTACAACGCTGGAACAACGTTTCCTTTTCCCTATTCGGATTAAAAACGGGGCGTCTTCATCGTTGGTTTTACAGAAGTGCTGCCACTAGTCCAGTTTGTACCAGCTGAGGGCATTACTTCTGAAGAAGCTATGGACTTAATCGATCGAACGCTATTGCCCGAAGAAAAATCCGCTGATGGGGCGGAGATACTTAAAATTAACCACGATATTGATTCGTCAGATCCTTTCCTTGAAAGAGTCGATGAGGTAAATTTATATATTATTTTAAACGATATGCGGTGGCTTATATGGTCTATAATAGCTATTTATAATGCGATGTAATGTAAATAAATGTTACATTATGTATATGTTATGTTACACGTAATAATAAGTTCTGTCATTAATTTTTCCCTTGTTGACTTTTTAAAACGGGTATCAGCAGGTGATTTTCCCTAATTCGACGAGTTCCGATCGCCGTTACGATTGTTGGTTTAAAGAAAGATATTCCCGTAGGATGACGAAAGCGGCGTTGTAGTATGCTGCAGGAAAACCTTGCTGCAGCTGAATCCTGCTGCTCTGGTGGTAGTGCAGAAGACGGGGCTTCCCCCTATCTTCTATAGGAATATGTTACCTGAGTTGCCTGTTACAACGTGCGATTACTGCCACAATGTAAGTCATTATTTATCTAGGTAGATTCATCAGCTCATTCCAACTCACGGTATATATGATAATTTATATGCAGTAAACGTCTTATAATCTACTCCTTTCTCACTTTTTAACGTGACTTTATTCTTTCTTTTTGTAAAACCGCACTTCCATTTTTACTTATATAATATATATAAATGTCAGGTTGCCTGGAAGAGATCGCTTGTTAGCGATAAGGCCGCCTTTTATTGATATACTAGTTTTTATTTTATTGTTATCCTTCTTCTATCTTATATGGTGTATTATAATAAAGTAATAAATATAAATGATAAATTATTCCTTAGGCGAATTTTTTTGAATACGTATGATGAGCTGGTTCGGCCTATTGGCATCAGCGACAACCGGGATCGAATCCTGACTGTGCCCCATTTTATTTTCTAACTTCTCTTGCGTATGCCTTACACAAAAGTCGAATGATCATGTATCTACCATCTATCTATCTACCTTGCAGTTGTATTACATGGAGGACTACGAAATACAACTCATAACAAAGGGGCATTGTGGTTTCTGTAGACATCCAACTGAAGATGAGAAGAGCCAAGAGACAAATGACTCAAACGAATCCACCCCTTCCAGCCCCAGTAACGATCATGCATCGTGGAGATAATTGAACCGATTGAGCTTTTCAATTTCACGTTAGTCCAGTTTCTAGTTAGTTCTTAGTTAAGACATTATTACAATGGTTTGCCTTTGTGTGTAAATTACAACGGCACTATGAGTAACGCAGTTTTTGTCTGTTTTAAAGGTTTTGCGTATAAATTTAACGAAAAAAAATATTTATGTATTGTTCTACAATGTTGATAGCCATTACAAAATTAATAATATAACGTTTGCTTTCAATAAAATTGAAATATACAATAAAATAAAATATACAGTGCAACCTCAATATAACGACTTCCACGATTTAACAAATTTTTCGTAATCCCCTTGAATTGTCCATAAGAGTCAATATAAAATATACCTTTACATTGCGAACATTTTTTGCGTACAACCTCTTTATAACGAATTTTCAACTATCAAGAAAAAGTATTCATAATTCATCATTCGTCTAATTAACGAATTTTGCCAACCCAAAACCTTAAAGTTTCCTCCAATAATATAACTCTTAATCTTATAATGTGATTCATGTCTTGACATGTTTCGACACGCTTTTGTTTGTAAAGACCTCTATAACGAATTTTAGACCAATCTAACCTCAACATAACAAACCTCAGTTCAACGAATTACTTGATATTACGAATATTTTCTTGTTCCCCTCCGATTTGTTATATCAAGGTTGCACTGTATATATAAAGTGATGTGTAAATATGGTTCATTTATCGCATTGTTGATTACGTAAAGATGTCTTTTCATTTTACGAAGGGTTAAAAGAATTACAAGCCCGCAAAATTTTAAAATCACTCCTATTTATATAGATATGTATTTTTAATGTAGGCATTAAGTTCTATCTGTGTGTGATATGAAGATCCGTCCCATCGAATAAAATTCAATTCACATTTGTGCATTTTTTTTTTTAATATGAATAAAACTTATTGGAAAGGCTTCACCGTATGATGCGCGACGATAATGGGCGTTATGGCTACAGGGTTGTCAGTAAGTTTACAGATAAATTTTGCAGAGAGCAGACATTTCCCTCTAAGTTACACTGATTTTATTAATAGTTATAACTCGATAAATATGGTGTTTTTCAACCTAACATTAATAAATAGGTATATGGTATGCTATTCATAAAAATCTCTCTACATTGGACTTTTAATTAAGCGCTGTTTCGTATTTTTCGCAAAGAGACAGGAGAGTTAAAGTATTTTAATTCAATAGGGCTCATAGTTTTTCTAAAATGAGGTTTTATATTTGGAAAGCGGCGACCCTGGCTATAGTTGCCACGCCAGGCGACAAATGAGTGTTAATTACTCTGTGATCATATAACTTTGTTGGCGTCACCTGTGAAATTTTTGTATTTTTTCTCAACAATTAATCAAGGTGAATTCTTTAAAAATATTTATGTAGCTGCAATTATTTATTTGTTTTCATCCACTATTTATTAAAGTCTTAAAGATTGCACGGAGTCTAAATAATTACTTAATTTGTCTGTACTGTATTTTGAATCATACTTTCGAAGGCAATCGAAAGATTAGTTAATAATTTGCGCACATCGCTCAAACGGCGTGTTAGCACCAAGGTAAGTTATTTCGAAGTGATATTGGTATATGACTAATCTACTGGTAAAAAATGTATTTTAATATATCTATATTTTTTATAATTTAATAACATCAGACCACAACAACCACAATGAATCCATATCAATGTCACCAATTTCAAATATTAATTTTGCATTCAAATTCAAGCTAATTTATATAATTTATATATTTACGATATATATTTATATTTTCGTTAAATACAAAACATGATGTTTTTATTATATTTTAAATCGTTTACATTTAGTAAAACTTGATTATTTACATAGCTCAATGCCTAGTTTTTGGATATTTCATATAAATTGTCAGTCAGAAATTTTTACCAGTATAAAAAATACCGAAGACAACTCAAGCGATCTGTATAAAATATGAGGTTTGCTCAACAGCAGTCGAGCAGCCTTCAAAAAGCTATTAACATCAGGATTTGTATGGTAAATCGATAGTCAATATTCGACAAAGACTATCTACAGTGGGCAGGTGACGCGTCCGACTGGTCGTTTTGGCGAATCAGGGGCGGCAGGTGCGCCGGCGCAGGTGTCGCCGCGATCTCAGTGATATCGATGTACAGGTTGCTGTTACTGATAACTTGCATATACATTGTAGTATTAAAAATTAAATCTTAGAGCAACGTTTCATAACTCGCTAGATTCTTTAAGAAAAGAAAGTATGTAATAATTTAATGATAACATTGTGTTTACTTTAAAGTTTAAATTAAAGTGAATTTTAACTTTATATAATAATATAACGGGACACATTTTACACACGACATCTTAGCCCAAGATAAGCTATTTATAGCTTGTGAGTGCTAGCACAACCGATAAAAATATACGTAGATACTTTTTTATAGATATGTACCAGACTACAGCAAACAAATAACAAATTTTGACTGTACCGGGAGTCGAACCCGAGGTCCTGTTTAGCTGCCCGGCATGGCCGTTCGCCAACTGGGTCGTCAAATTTGTATGGTGAAAATTATTAGTTATTTGTTGCTATGAAGTAAAACTTTATAAGTTGACGATGATGTTTGCACTCTAAATTATAAACCTATATACAATTAACTCTTTCGGAGTAATTATTTATTTTAGTTTAATTATAATTAGTAGGTATATTTGGTCTATAGCAAAAAGTTTAGCACCAACCTATCAAATTATAAACATAATAAATACTTATTGTACTGATATTTATTTTGGGACCTTAATCACATTTTTATTTGTCATTTCATATAATATATTAAAAACTATTCTATGCCGATCTTTTTAATAAACAGTCGGATAAGATTTATGCGGTTTTTCCACCATGTTTCATCGAAACACGGCTGATGCGAAAGGCCCGTGCGCTACTCTGCAAAGGTGCGCGGGCGCAACGTAGGACAGATGTGCGAGCATGTGGTGAGTGACGCAGATACCATACAGTGACAGACGCGACTTAAAGGAGCCAAAAACACTCAAAATGCTATTACGACTCCGATAAAAATGAGGGTACTCTAGAATAATTAACACGGATCCCGTAACCATGCGAGTACACATTCCAGCAACTGTCGCTCATTCCGACCTTTTTGTATTGCGTAAGGCATTGGCAGGTTTTCTATCAAATAAACTTAGTTTATATTCGGTAGTTCAAAAGAAACAGACTTATTTTTTTCACATTTTTTTCACACATACAATTGGTCAAATTTTGATTATTTGAGGGAGCAAGTAGGAGCGCTTTATTTGCATACCAATTTATTGGGAGCCCTTCTTTTCGTAGAAGATTGATGAAACATTAATTATACCATAATGAAGGAAGGAAGATCCACCTGGCCTATTAGGGATCACATCAGGGGAAGAAATTGTTTTTCACTAGCGGAGGTATCCATCAACTTTAGATTTATATAGTCAATGAATTGAATAGTTATACATATTTGAAGAGATATTTAATAACAATTTCGTCGGAAATTTGATTCGATGGTAAGTGCTTTGTTTGAAATCAAGATAATGCTTCTGAGAGTTATTAATTCCCCGAAGCCCGGAGAAGCTTAGCTTTGTAATCGAAATGAATTTCGTATATTTAAATGAACTGCCGATCTATAGATAGAACTTACTGTAATAATGAAATGGCCATAAAATAGCAAAAAATTATGTATTTACCCTTTCCTTACTTGGAGTCGACTTCCGTGATTGTAAAAATATATTACCACAGATGTCATATTTTTTATCGTATTTGATAAAGGTGTTGATTCTTATAAACAAACAAGACTTGTTTTTTATGAGTTCTATCAATATTCTATTCAAAAATGGGGTTAAATTTCGATGTTATAGATTTCCATACGGAGAATTGTACCTACTCATAGTGTAATCTTTTATCAGAAAATTATACACACAATTCTACAAATCGTTACCTCTAATGTGTAAGCTAAGAAAAGATATTGGTGACACCAATAAAAAATCATCAAATCATCAGTATTTTTCTAAGAGTTCTGTCTGTACATATACATATTATATATTTACTACAATTTGAATATATAACTGAATGAGGATCATACAAAATGAACCGAAAGCGTATTGAAATCAGAAAACGACTCAGGTAGGCGTCCATTTTTTATAATAGGAACGTGTCTTGCAGCTGTCTTTAATAACAATGTATTTTGCCAAAAGTATAGCGGCACGCGGCACGAACTAATCTTAATGCTTTTAAGTGTACCAGCTGCGAACTGTCAATATTAAAATTATTCCGTGATCTCCCGGTGAAAGTACATTTTAAAGGTGTAAGCTGTACATGTTGTGTTTCTTTACTGTGGGGAGGACAAAACATTACTATATTAATAATGGCTATTTACTACCGTAACCTAAAATTAAAAGCCCAGCTACGTATGTCCCTCCAAGTTAGTGTCAATCAAATATTTGAAGCGATTCTAATTTAATATACAATAATGCATTAATATTATTAAACTGGAACAATAATAAAAATAGTGGATACCCTTAATTTGTTTATCAGCTATTCCACGGTCCGTTTCGTAATTTATTTTAAGGCAGCAGTGATGAAACTCAAAAATTTTTAATCATAGGTAACTGTGGCCCCATATATTAATATCAAGGATATATCAAAGTCAGGGGTAATAGGACGAGGAGAATTAGCAAGAAACTTTCGGGCGCTTTAAAATATTTTAATTTTAAGATGTAATCAGCTCCACTCGATGTTTCAAACATCTAGCCGAACCAATATTATGTTTTTATGCCAAGTGCGTGTCTAACGCGGAGGCGGTAACAAAACGTCAGTGTAATTGTAGAGATACGGTACACAATATGATCCCTAATTTCCGTCCGAACATCTGCATTCAAAGATACACAACATATAAAACATGTGTCGTGGTTCAATTATGTTAAAACGCTCTCGCATATCCAATATAAGCTATATTTTCATTCTCTGAATAAATTATAGAGTATCTGTTAAAATGCACCTGGCAAGTCTGTCGCCGCCATATTTCGTTCACTGTATTTGATAAATCTTTGAGTGTTCAATTCAGAGTCTGTATTATAGAGCGAACTTTGCTATGGTTTATACATTTTTCGACATTTCTTTCGTTTACTGTAGCAAATCGTACTGATGTTTTGTATATTCACGAATACTGGCGCTTGGTGGTTCATTATTTTTGCCACATCCGGATTGTAAATATAAATAACAACTTTCAATCTGTAATAATTTTCTTAATTAGATAGAAATAATCAGAGCAATACTTAATTATTTTTGTCGAATTAAAAGCAGTGATTAACTTATCCTTTCCTTTTTAAATTATCAAATTGTTAATATTGAATTTATCAAGCATAAATATTTGGGAAAAGTTCATATACAATTGACCTAAGGCTTACTGAATCCATTGAAATCCTCCTACAAATATGAAACAGTGAAATGCGAGTTAATAATTTCTGTGCATCTTGGAATGAAAGCTTTTGTCTACACTGCCTCTGATTGAAGTTCCACTTCCCTAATTCACGCCCTTCCTTACTTGCGATATTTGTGCAAGAATATGCGCTTCTACTGAATTTGACCCTATTTTAAGATTTATTGACAATTTCGTTTTGAGTGCATTATTATCATTTTTATTAATTTTCTATCGTAAAACAATGAAGCCTTTATTTCCATTCAATTCTAAATGAATAAGTCTTTTAAATAATCTTATAACTCTTGATTTTTTAGTATATTATGTATTCTGAAAACTAGAACTAATACACATTGTCGTCATTAGAGAAGAATATTGAATTTCAGTGGAGCTTTTGTCATTAACAGGTTCCTGTATTATATCCATATTCCATTTCGGGAATTAATTTAGTATAGTCTTGTTAAATCGAATATGATGTGAAACTCTATTAAATATGTATCCAAAGCTTGCCTTTGAGTTATAGACTATTATAATTTTATATAATATATAATCAATAATATTTATTTGTACTGTTTAAAGAAGCGGTTACCGATAATAAACCTTAATACTGGCTGATTTTTCCTCTTATGTGCACAATTTTTATACGGGTCGTAAAACAAAGGAAAAACGAAAAGTAAAAAACAAAAGTCGTTATTTATTATACTCTAAAAAGATACACATTAATTATGTAAATATGTTGTTGGTAGCTAATACATACCTAACGTAAATGGGAAAAATATTACAATCGGAACAATAAGTATTGTCTCTACTTTTAGTTTTGTTCCTGGCTGAAGTACAGACAGATATTAATAAACTTCTAATCGGATACAGTGGTTACAACTTACACCTCTGTCGTTATAGAATTGTTCATAAAACTGTGATAGAGACCAGTTCCAAGCGAGGGTGTGGTGTATACCCGAGGTTGAAATTGCACATTCTTGCTTAGTGCCTACTATGTGAAACATAACATAACGTATATTACTGCGTGAATTATTGTATATTACAATTATTAAAAGAGTGAATAAATAGCATTACTTCATTTTATATACTTTATTGCTTCTTTATATACTTTTATTATATATACTCAAGTTTAGTATAAGTTTTCAAATCCAACGATGTTAACCGAATTGTGTTAAATGAATTTTCATACAAAATTACATCCAAATTATCACACATAGAAATGTTTGTTTAAATTTATCATAATTATAAAAAGATTGTACCTATTCACTTAAAAGTACACCACAGATATACCATAACACGGTTTCTACTGTAGTAATGTATTTATTTTTATCCACTCAGTAGGGAATCCATACTTTTTATTTAGGTAAAAATAATAGGTGTTTTCATATTATCATATATATCCACCCTTCAAATACACATCTTAAATCCTAAACTATTTAGCTCATTCCGGTAAATTTGGCAATTACCGGCCGTTATGGTCTTTAAAAACTAAACAGCTAAAAAATAAATATCGAAACTATTAAGTAGATTTTGAGAGACTGTACGTATTTTAGATACCTTTAGGTCACCAGTTTTCTTAGTGAATCAGATGTATTACAACTAATGGAATGTAAGGAAGTAGTCACATGGCATAGGAGAAATTATTTATCAATAATATTCGATAGTAGCCTGTTCTGTCTGTAGATAGTTTAGAATCAGGAAACCAAATATTGCATTATTATTTCACATTGTTGGCTCAGGGTGTGCTTAAAAATCTGTTATAATTTAGTGCCTGTACATAAAGTTACCAGTGTAACTTCATTGCCCAATCGGGTTAGTCGATACAATAGTGTAGATATATAGATACTCACCAAGTAATGAAAAATTTATAAAATAGATTTAACATGACAAAAGTTTAATTCGTTCTTAGTATTATGCTCATACACTGAGCTCCGAAGATGGAACTATATAAGTCCATAAGTAGCTATTGATCTCGTTAACCTAATTCTAATGTAAGTTTTAAGCTCTTGTGATTCCATAGTAACTAGCTAGCTGATAGCTTTAATTGCATCCCCTAGACTCTATCATAAGCTCTTTTAAGTAAGTTTTTTCATTGCATTCAATATGGATTAAATTTATTTCTATTGCGAGTTTCATTATTCATTACTACTAAATTCTGTTTATCGGCTAAACATCTACTGTATAAATTTAATAACAACGCTTACTATAATATTAATTAAGAAATCACCTTACGAAACTGTCATACAAAAAAGAATACACGTCACGAAATATGAGTGCACAAAAACCCCATACAACATCTATCGTCCGATTTTTAAGAGCGTCCACTTTACTATGTAAAATTTCCTGACCGAAATGTAATGCAAGCGCTGGCTGCTGAGTTTATTGGATGTAACACAAAGAACCTACATGCAACTCATCACGAAAGTGCCCTTGCGATGTGACGCTTTCAGTCTTACTCCCTTTCCATCTGAATATCAACTAGGTTAACGAATTTTAAACACCCTTCCATTTAGTTTTTAATTAAGCCGGACTAATTGAATTGTAAATTCACTGGGTAACGTAAATATGTTGGTAGAGTATAAAAAGTTTTATTTTAAACTTGGAACATTAGGGACTCTTTTAATGACATTAACACTGTTGATTTTAATCTAGCCTAAACCAGTTCCATTCTTTCTTTGAGTCCATTCAAAATTAAATTTACAGTTGTATTTTGTGTTCACAATTTTCCGAGAAACACCAAAAAATTGTTGTTGGATTAGTTTATTTTATTTATTTTTATCTTAAGATTCATTTTTGATTGGCCTGATCTAATTTAGGCTGACAATTTACTAGACACCAGCTCGATGTTTTACGATTAGACAATAATGAAAAATTTAAATTAGTAGCAGTAATAATTATGGCCTTTACAAATGATATTAGTTAAAATTTTCGAAGTTTTTCAATACCTTAATACTGATTTATTCAATCGTTATATAATTGATTGAATTTTAATAACGATGAATCTTCTAATATCAATATTGTACGGTCGTTTTATGTACCTACGTGAACTTTATGATTGCTTTTTTTAATCATCTTTACCATCGCAGTAATATCGAATTGGGTATTACAACCATAAAAATTTCTTTTTCAAATTATTATTAGAAACGTGGGCAATTAGCTTACAAGTCTAACATCAAAGGAGCATCTAAATGAAATTAAAAACTAAGTAATTCACTTCGATATGTCTCTAGTCGAGCAACCTTCAATGCAAGTTCTCAACCTTATTGCACAATATGCTGTCATAAAAAAGTGAAGAAAAAAATTACTGGACAATTTTAATATTAACAAAAAAATGCCACATGCCATATGATTAGTTTTTAGTGGTCCGTCTGGCGATCCAGGCTTTATTGGTTTCACGGTATCAAATAACGGTTGGCAGTTTTCAAAATTTATGGAATTAACTATAGTCTGGTATATCTATCTATAATTCTGATATTAATATGTGATTTGAATTTGGATATTGTAAATTAATGTTTGATTCAAAAATATCGATCAAGATAAACCATAATATACGTTGTTATTCCACGGTTTTAACTAAAATACTCACAATTTAAAATAAAACTAATACATTACTCGGTGTAATCAAAATATCTGTGATGACGCATAATTTAAACTCGCATTGATTTTAATAATAGCGACAAAGTCGCGGGCTTTTTACTGCAATAGTTAATTGGATTTATAAATGTATTCTTCAATATGCATAACGTCCTAAAATAGAGGTTTGATATGACGTGAATGAAATGATGATTTAATGAGACATTTTGTTAAATTTATTTCGCTTTATCTGAAATACCTCACAATAGCTTAAACTTATTGTATTTTTTCAATCTCAAGAAGCGTTTAACACTTGACGTTGACATCGGTGTTAACAATTCTAAAAAAAAAACGATTTCTTAACGTATATGTAGGTACTACATGCTAAAGTGCTAAGATATGACGTCACATTTATATTCCCCCTTGTTTATTTCCACGTGCATTCCCGATATATAGCGCTTAAGCTAACGTTATACCCGTATAACATAAATAAACATTTGCACATAAAGCGGGCGACGCAATTGACTTATTTAAATAATAACGTCTCGTGCGAATCATAAGTCGAAGCAGTGCGTCAATAGGGTTGTGATTGGTGCATAAGAAGGCTTCGCCGCTTCAGGCTTCAACAACTGTTGAACGCATCTGCGGTACAAACGCAGCGTCCAAGTGTATAATAAGGCTGTGCCGGTCCCGCGGCGCATTCGTGTCGCAAGAGTGGCTCGGGGTGGACGTGTAGGCCTCTGATATCACCACCGAAATAACTTACCGCGATGCAGTGCTTGAACTTTTGTGTTGTTTTATTATGTTTATGGACTGCTAATGGAGCCGAACTCCAAATTAAGCAGGAGCTTCAAGCGATGGCTGAGCAGATTCAGATCCTGAAATCCATGCACTTGTCCGATGTCACCCGATTGAAACAAGAAATTGAAGAACTGAAGTAAGTTTGACGATTTATTTTCATGCGATTCGCCTAGTTCTGTTTATTATTGGTTTGTTCATTGGGTAAATTGGTAGCTCTGTTTCGCTCTCAAGGAGAAGGATACATAACTTTTGTGAAAAAATTGCATTATATTTTGTTTTATTGGTAATGTTGTGTCATTGCGAGAGCCAAATGCATCTGCGACTTCTTAAATATTTTACTGTAACTCGTTTGTTTAAATACAAAAATAATTTCAAAATGCAAATCATGGTTGCAGAAATTTATCGCCACGGGTTTTTTCCCACCTTGATTATATTTTTCAGCTATTTATTATTATCGAAAGAGGCTTTTTGCATTTTGATTTTATTTCAGACGTCAAACAAGTTTCAAACGTATAATGCGATTTATTTTTTTAATTACATTTTTCTATTATATCCTTAGCCCTTTTCGCTAGAGGTGAATTGCGTGAAAAATCTAAAACGGAATTAGTTTTAAAAAATATTTATAATAGACAATTCGTTGCCGACTGTACATTTTGGTTACGACACATTTTTTATCATTTGCATAATTAAATATTTACTTAAAAAACACCTGCTGCATTTTTATCGTCAGTCAATTTTAACATGAAGCAATATCGCACATAATAGACACAAGATGGTACGATTAAAAAATAATACTTATAACTTGCGTCTGCACCTGTGCTCTCCTTAAAACCTATTTGGAATAAGTCTGCGGCATAATATCGGCTATTTTATACATGAATGTCCAGAACTTTTATAATTTGATTTCGAGTTTCGTAGATCCTCGATGAGTTGATTATATAAGAACGTCTTTGGTTACAAAAATACATAACATACTATCTCCCATACTTTGATGTCTGGTAGTACTGATTAGAGGATATATACATGGAAATTAAGAAAACATATTATGTTCACATTTTCATAATTATTTGGTTAAAATATAAAAGAATAACTTTATTACCAGTTTTACTGATACTGAGAATTATTTGACAATTATTTATCATTCGGATAAGCCAGAAGCCTGAAACTTGAACCTTATTATATTTGGATGTACAATTTCTTTACTAATGACGAAATAAAGAGAAATTCGATAAAACGTTAGTATTTTAAGACTGCTAAAGTTTACAATTCTTTTGAAATACACAGTTTTTCTTACATACATTAGGGACCGATCGTGTGACAATCTATTTATAAATGCTATCTATTATCTTAACAACGACGTGTTATCTCTGGATCTTTGTCTGGATATTAAAACGGGGTCGTCAGATATAAAAGAGTAGAAAGAATTTAAATATAAATGCTCTTGAGGGTTTTCCAAGTCATGGCAAGATCTGAAGTTGCACAAGGCGTGTCGT
Organism: Pontia daplidice; assembly: GCA_963693355.1. Classification (NCBI taxonomy): domain Eukaryota; kingdom Metazoa; phylum Arthropoda; class Insecta; order Lepidoptera; family Pieridae; genus Pontia; species Pontia daplidice. The sequence goes on from CAVNZL010000001.1 coordinate 5,696,339, forward strand.
AATATAAAACTTTGTTAAGTAAAAGTGGTGTTTCGAGACTGGGCATAAGAGGCACTCATCGAGAACCAGGCCATTGAATCAGCGCGATATTTCTTAGGCCTCCTCGGGGAGTTACGGCGGTTTCGCGTTTTTAGAAATTTTAAACAAACTCTTCATTTTCACCACTGCATGTTCGGCTAATATAATACGTACATGTTTCGGGTATTAATAAAAATCAACCGATTGTCGAACAAGCTCCATTGTGTATGTCATGCGTATGTTTGTAACTATATTTATATATTATATTCTTAGTTTTTTCTTTAGTTCTGAAAGAGGCTATTCTGTTTTGCACTTTTTGGAACAAGTGTATATTATGTTGGATGTACATTCCTATAATATTAAAGTTTGCTTGCGCTCACGAAATCTCTTGTAATGTCCGCTTTGATGTCGCGACGGCATCCTAGCAATGTAGCTTATTTTATTCAAGTATTATTAAGCTTATTTTCACGAAACACCTCTTGCAGACATAAAGCTTATCTACCTTAGAAGTAATAGGTTTTCACACCAATTCAACTTGTGAGGTTTTGTCCTGTTAAAACTATATCTTTCTATCTTTTAACTATATCTCTTTAACTATAAACTATATCTGTTTAATTATGTTAACTCTGTGAAGAAACGGATGGTTTCAAAACTAACCAAGATTTATTTAACATATACATAATATTAAAACAGAGAGAGTAAGCTCATCCAATGCATCAATTATAAATGCGTAAAATACCGCGAAATAAAAGTTTAATG